>JASUUH010000183.1:11390000-12024597 GCA_030449925.1 Citropsis articulata | reverse complement strand
GGTGAGGCTTGGAGGCGTCGGGCGTGGGCGGATAGCTGACCACGTAAAAATCCTTGAGTTTGTTTTCTCACCTTGCCTTATTTATTATTGCTTTCATTGAATTTATTGTTTTGAATTTATTAAGACATTAGATTGGATTGTTATGTGGTTTTGTTAGGATCATTTTTAAAACACCAATTCACCCCCCCTTTTGGGTTGCACACTTGTATTTCATATAAGAAAATATTAGTTCTTTCACACTGATATTTATTGGTTAATTTGTAATTATAGTGAAAACGAAGTCTTGATATCCTTCATTGAAAAAGTTGAGATTTACATAACTATTTTCCTAAATCTTAGGGTGTAGGTATCCTTTATGCTCTGGAATATTGTTGTGAATTAGAAATAATTAAATTTTGGCTATTTTATCTACTCTTTGTTTATGTTATGAAAGTAAATTCTAAGGGTGAAAAAGACTTCTAGAGATCTCTATATGTGGAGAAGTATTATATAAACATGGTACTTATCTTTTCTAACCTTCGACTAATCGAAACTGATGGAAAATCTAGTCAAATGATATCTATTGAAACTTCTTGTAGTTTTTTATAACAGTTTATAATATTTATCTCATTTATATTATATCGAATTAGGGTAAATACTCATTTAGTTCTTATATTTTGAGTTAAGTGTCTGTTTAATCATATATTAAGCTGTTGTTAAATATGTTATATTCTTATTCTTATTTTGTTTTCTTTTTACAATAATACTGTTGCAACAATATCCTTGGTGATATTCATAAAAAGAATAAAATGATAACTTATCAAATAAACCTTAAAAGTAACACAAACTTTGTATTATTATTTTACTTTTACAATTAATTTGTAAACTAGATTTTTATAAAATAATTATTAGTAAAATTGTAGTAAGGATACTAAAAATATTATTTTAAGTTGGCTAATATTAATTTATTTATAAACAATTATTAGTAAGATTGTTGTACAATTATTAAAAATACAAATTATTTCACATTGATATTTATTGGTTAATTTGTAATTGTAGTTTAATTTGCTAATTAATTTTTTATGGATAAATTATTTATTGTCAAGAATATTGTTAGAAGGGTAGTATTCTAAAAGGAAAGAAAAAAGTAAGATTAAAGTAAGATTAAGAATGTAACATATTTAATTGTAGTAGTGTTTTTAGGAATTTTTAAAATATATAGACTAAACGAGTCCTTTAAGTCAAAATATAGAGATTGAACCACAAATAAGTAGCTAACAAGATGATAATTACTCTTTGAAAATTCTTCAAATAAAAGAAATCAAACATTTAATTTTCTTTTTTCTTTTCGTCATTAGTATTTTAGATGCAAATGACATTGAATTCATAACTGTGGTATGGGTGTGCTCGATATTTGCTACTAGAATGAAATGGATGATAAGATTTAAGTTTCAAAATTTCTAATTTCATTATAAATATTCTTAGGTAATGTTTGCTTTGAAGAGATGTGAGAAAATGAGAGGAGAGGAAAGTGAAGGAAAAGAGAGAAGAGAAGAGGAGAGGAGAGTGAAATTTCTAATATTTGGTTTATTATTGAATTATACAAAGAAAGGAAATTTGTAATTTTTTTATTTAGACAATTTTAGCCTTAAGTGTTAGACTTTAAATATTTATCATAAATAGAATTAAAAAATTTAACAGTAATTTTGTTTAATATATTTACCTAGATAACTAATAAAAATTTATTTTGAATAACATATATATATTTATAATTAAATTTTATTTAAAAAAATTCTATTAATATAATTTTACTTTTATTGTTAATTTAAGTAATTATAATTAACATAATTTGTTTCTAAATAAATTATAATATAATATAAATAATTTCTTAATCAATATATTACAATTTTAAATTTTCATATAAAGAACAAAAAAAACAATTGTAGCCGCTGAAATCTACTACCGGCCCCCATACTTGCAGCCCGCTGCGCGGCATCTCATGTAAACTTATGAATGAAATAAAAATGATAAAAAAACTCATGCTCTTTATAATGGGTGAACTCATCTAGCCAAATAATTTGATATTTTATCGTATTTGTGGGAATTAAATGTTTCTAAAAGTTTTTAATTGCATTGAATAACATACACCGGTTTTTTGACCTTAATGACAATATAATGATCTTGTTCATCAGTCGGCGAGTCCAACAGTACCGGCAGTGAGACTGCATGGATTGAGTATGGCGGTGGCGGTGACGATTGACAGTCTTAATTTATATTTCTATATTTTCATATTATATAGATAAATAAAGTTATTTATTTCATTAAGTTTTTTAAATAAGTGATTAAATTTAATTCATATAAAATTATTTATAATATTAAATTGATAAAAAAATTATAAATAACAATTATTTGATGAATTAAACATTAAAAAATTGAAGAGGTCATTTGGAAAGTTTTGTTTTCGAACAGAAGAGGAATTTGAATTTTTCACTCTTTAGTGTAGAATCTAAATTTTATATTATGGTAGATATTAAATTCTAATAAAAATTAAGTTTTTATATATTTTATTCAACAAAACAACAAAAATGAAAAAAGGAATTCAAATTACTTTCCTCTAGGGGTGGGCATTTTACCCGACCCGACCCGAAAAAATTCGGGTTCGGGTCGGGTCGGGTCGGTGTTGAAACCCGATCGGGTTACAAATTGCAAACCTGATCGGGTTGTGTTCGGGTCAACCCGACCCGATCCGAATACCCGATCGGGTCACCAAAAAAAAAATTTTTTTTTCTCCCCACCCAAACCTAATTTTAAAACTTCAACTTTCAAGCTTAATAAGTCATAACTTTCATGGAATATATATACTATATGATTATATATGCTTAATTGGTTATTATGTAATTAGTTATTATTTGATTGTTGTAATTATGTATTTATAAATATTAGTAATAAAATCAAGAAAATTGGTGTATTTATGATTTTGTTATGAATAAATTTTTATTTATTGTTAATAAATAACAAAAATTTTTTAGTTATTAATAATTGAAATAATGTTAATTGATAATTGTTAACAACAATTAACAATTGATTTTTTTATGAATAAATTAAGACATTAGGTAGATTAAATATTGAAATTAAGTATTATGTTACATATATTTTATAATTATAATGTGTTGTGTGATTATGTGCATTATAATTATATATTTTATAATTATAATCCTATTCTAGAGTTTTAACTTTATTCATTTGATTTCATAACATTTTCTTTTCTTTTTTTTTGGGTTGAAAATTAGTAAAAAGGACTACAATTAAGAAAAATATCTTAAAACCACCCTAAAAACTTTAAAAATAGGAAAAAAACAAAATTCAGATTAACCGATTTGCCAAGAATTGACCGACCGACCGAATTGACCCGACCCGACCCGAATTGAGTTCGGGTCGGGTCAACAATTCGGGTTAAATTCGGGTTGATTTTTCTCTAACTCGAACAACCCGAAACCCGATCGGATTGACTCGAATCCGACCCAAACCCGATTTTATCCACCCCTACTTTCCTCTGCTCTATCTCCTTTTTCCAACGAAATACCACCTTAGAGCTTTTAGAGGCTATATTGAAATTTCAAGTAATACTGTGCAGGTCGCGGGTCGCGATACACCAGTATTTCCTTTTCCTAACCCGAAATGAATTTGGAGAAATTCAAGGGGATACCTTAAATCAATTTTATTTGTTTCCCCAAACCCGATCCCCAATCCAAGATGCGGTGTAGTGAAGTGAAAGTCGATCCAAGAGACTTGATCATAAGTTGAAATGCATAATTTAACGTGGCAGTATACTTAGTATTGTTCTAACAATAACACCTAAATGATTCTCTAATCTAAATAATACGGCAACGAGGACAATTAAATAAATATTTCAATATATCACATTCATATGCTACCTAAACAACGGATTTTTAGTCAAAACATGTGTGGAATTCTCACTCATATGGGCCAAGTTTATGGTAACTAAGAATAAGCGGTGCACAGGTAACAAGTTTTGTCAAACGACGATCCCATTCAACTATTATGAATGATGATATAATTTAATAAGGTGACAAATACTCTGTCTTTCCTGGTTGCTATCAGACAACAGGGCATGCTAACACCTCCCAGTGTGGGCCAGAGCTGTTGGTATGTAAGAAAGAAAAATCAAACGGTTCATGCGGTAGAAAATTTTTTTATCGAATCATGACCATTGGCAATCACTTTGAAAAAAGTATCTATTTTAATTTGGAAATAAATAATCATTCAACGCATCAATAATAGATGGTACGTGGATGCATTTGATTCAAACATAATATGCGGACGGTATGGTCTGTTGATAAGTCAGAAAAAATTAGATATTATTAGATACTGGTATTAAAAGCACTCTTTTCTTTTTTTCGCAGTAGATATGAACGAATAATTGATCCATTTGGAAACCGACACGTAGTCCATGCCTCCATGGGCCGCAAAGCTGATGCAAATTGCAATAACATTTCTCAGTCAAAAGAAGTGGGATTCCAAGCCCGGGATCACTGTCGAGAGTGGGACAGAAAATGTAATTGCAGAATTGGAAAGACCAGAAGGTTTCCGTCCTTTTTAAATTATTAGATAATACTGAAATTTGACTATTGTAACTACTAAGCCCTCCAGTGGATGAGTAATTAATTAATGAAGCAGTATATAACATAAATAGGACCGATGAAACATTTAAATTGAAGATTTAAAAATCAAGTGGTAAATGATTCCTTGCCTTATTAACAGTAAACCCTGATGCATTTGTTTTCAATTGGCTAATATAGTGTGCTGTTTACAGTTTAAAAACTCATAACACAACCATGATTGCGACAGGTGGGGCTATTTACACATTATAAAAGCTGTAAAGCCGTAAAGCTACCAAAAAGCTACATTTATAATTAATATATCTGTACGTATGTGTGCGTATATATACTGAGCACTACATCAATATCATCCATCGCCGTTTTGTTAATCTCAACATATCCTACTCCAGGAGTTAAAATTAGTTCATTCCATGACCAACTCATGAAACCATCAAACGATGAGGAAGATTTCATGTTGGTCATGGAGGTTCTATCGCTCATTAGTTCCGATGACCACGAAAGCTATCATCGAGCTTGGGGTGTTAGAGATTTTAGGTAAAGCTGGTCCATCTCAATTCTCTTGTTCTGAGATTTCATCTCAGCTGCGTTAAAATAACCAAAGCCCCAACAGTCCTTGATCAGAATGTTACGGCTTCTAGCTAGTTCTCTTTCCTCACATGTTATCTTGTCACAAATAAAGATGGAAATGTTCAAAGATTTATATATATATATCGTCTTTTAAATAAGAAAATGATTTTATGGAGTTATGTTGTTTCTCATGTGACTAAAATAAAGAATTTTCGTTCTTTGATTTTAATAAATATTGTTTTAAATTTCGGATTTGGGCCTGTTGGAAATATTTAAATCTTTTGGTAGAATTCTATAATTTTACATAGTTTGGGTGATATCATTATTTCATAAAGTTTTAGGATTCACAAAGTATTATTTAGAAATTCTGAAATTGGACTTATTTGTAAAGTTTCATAACGTTTTAGGCTATAATATAGTTATATAAAGTTTTGGGATAAAACTGTAATTTTAAAAATAGTTATTTGTCTGATTCTTTGTAGCGGAATTGGATTCTCTGGCGAAATCTAGATTTGGACAACAAGTTACAAAAACCAAAAGCGGAATTAGGATTTGCCTGGCGGAAATCCGGATTTGGCGATAAGTTATTGAAACAGCGGAATTAGGATGATTAAAAATTCAAATATTTCTTATAACGGTAACGAGCGGAATTAGGTTATGAAAAAGCTCATGTGGTAGTTTTTAGTTGTATGCTTCAAATCGATTTATTTTCAATCTCCAATGACAACAAAAATACGTCTGACGTATCTTGAAACTCGTTTAAGTGAATCGTCTTTGAATCGTAAATCTTTGAATCGTATTTGTTTTAAATTTGTTCATCACTCTTTAGAGAGTTTTGTTGTAATTTTCGTTTAAATACGTCTCGATTGTGAGTGTTTGAGTGTGTGAGACACTTGAGTGAAGAGATTGAGATATAATCTGCTTTGTTGTAAAGGTTTATTGACTTGAAGTCGATTGTAAGTATTTTAAGCTTGGAAGGCTTGGATAGTAAAACCTCGAAACTTGGATCGCTTGGAGGCGTGGACGTAAGCGGGGATTAGAAAGCCGCATAAAATTTCGTGTGTTTGTTTCTCTTCTCTTACTTATTTATTATTGTCTTTGTTATTGAACTTATTGCTTTCCAATTTTATTAAGGCGTTAGATTGAATTGTTGTGTGGATTGGTTAGGATAATTTTTAAAATCAATTATTTTTCTTGGGTTGTACACTTGTATTTCGTTTGGTATCGAGCGAGGTGCTCTTGTTTAGACTTAACCATACAGATAAAGATTAATGGCAACTATAATGATTTACGTTTAGGGAAGAGACAATGGCTAGACCTCCGTATTTTGATGGAAATGATTATCCGTGTTGGAAAACTAGGATGAGAATTTCTTTGACGTTGGATTACTGAAATTTGGGAAATTGTTAATGATGGTCCTTTCATGCCTTTGACTAAAAATGAAGTCGGGAAAGATATTAAAAAACCTTCAGGAATGGAATGAATTGGAAAAAGAAAACATCTAAATTCCAAAGTCATGAATGCTTTGTTTTGTGCCTTTAGATAAGAAGAGTTTAATGAGTGTACAGTTGTGAAAGTGCTAATGAAATTTGGCACAAACTTGAAGTTGTTTATGAAGGGACAAATAAAGTGAAATAGTCAAAAATTAGTAGGTACACTCGACAATATAAATTGTTCCAAATGGAACAAAATGAGAGTGTATATTTTATATACACTAGATTTACGGATATAGTAAACACTTTAGGAGCCCTAGGAAAAACTTTTTCAAATAGCGAGAAAGTTGAGAAAATCATTAGGTCGCTACTTAAGGAATGGAGACAAAAAAGGACTACCATTGAGGAAGCCAAAGATTTAAATGTCTTACTTATTGACGATTTAATTGGTTCTCTCATTTCATATGAAGAAGATTTGGCGGTGAAAAGGCGTGAGGAAAAGAAGAAAACATTGCTCTCAGCCTCTGGCGTGAAAGTGATGAGGAAAACGAGATGGATGATGAGGAGTTTGCAATGTTGGATAGAAGATTAAGAAAGTTTTACAAAAAGACTAATGAACAGAGAAAGTTCAGAGGTCACAAGAATAAAAAGGAGAAGAAGGAGCCAATCACTTGCTATGAATGCAAGAAGCCTGGACACATACGACCGGAATGTCCTCTCCTCAACAAACTCAAGAAGAAAGCTATGGTGGCTATGTGGGATGATAGTGATGAGGATACAAGTGATGATGAAGAGCAACAAAAGATGACTAATTTAGCTCTTATGGCATTTGGAGAAGAATCATGCGATGAACATGATGAGGTAAGTGAGCTTCCTACATATGATGAATTACATGATGCCTTCAATGAATTGCACGATGAATTGATGAAAATTGGTAAAAAGAATGTTTGCCTTAAAAGGAAGATGGTAGATCTTAGAAATGAAAATGAATCACTTAATGCCAAGATTATATGCCTTGAATTAGAGAATAAAACATTGCATGATAAAATTGATTATATTGAGAATTCTAGTACCTCACATGAACATTTAAAATCACATGTGAGTGACTTGAAAAATGAGAATGAAATGCTTAGAAAGAAGAGTAATGAACTAAATGAGATTGTGCTTAAATTCACAAATGGGCAAAAGATGTTGGATAATTTGCTTAATTCATAAAAATATGTGTTTAATAAAGGAGGAATTGGTTACAAGCCGAACTTAAAACAAAAATATTACAAGAGTTATTTTGTGAAGAGTAACTCTACTAACAATCAAGTTGTATGTCATTATTGTAATCAAGATGGTTATATGAAGAATAGATGTCTAGTAAAAAGAAATGCATATTATGGTATGAAATGTATTTAGGTTCCAAAGGGAACCATTACTAACACTCAAGGACCCAAAGAGGTTTGGGTACCTAAGACTTAAGAGTTTCTCTGTAGGGCTTGAAGAAGAAAAAGAATAAATGGTACTTAGACAGTGGTTGTTCAAGACATATGACAGGAAATTATTCTTAGTTTTCAAGCTTTACCAAGATTGAAAATGGTGGAGATGTATCTTTTGGAGATAACTCAAAAAGAAAGATTATTGGTATTGGTAATGTCGGTAATGTATCATCTACCCTTATTGAAAATGTTTGTTTGGTTGAAAACTTAAAACACAACTTGCTTAGCATTAGTCAATTATGTGATAAAGGATATAAGGTTATCTTTAATGAATCAAGATGTATTATTGAGAATGCATGTGATGGCAAGATTATATTTGTAGGAAATAGATGTGTTAATGTCTATACCATTAATATAGATTATGCATCTTCAAATGATAAATGCTTCTCCGCATTGCATGATGATGGTTGGTTGTGGCATAGAAGATTAGGTCATGCAAGTATAGATTTGATTTCAAAAATCATGAAAAATGATTTAGTTAAAGGTCTTCCAAAAATCAATTTTCAAAAAGATAGAATTTGTGAAGCTTGCCAATTCGAAAAATAAATCAAAACTTCTTTCAAAAACAAGAAAAATATTTCTACTTCAAAACCACTTCAATTGCTTCACATTGATTTGTTTGGACCATCTAGATATGCTAGTTTGAATGGCAAGTATTATGCTTTTGTAATTGTTGATGATTATTCTAGATACACATGGGTATTGTTCTTAGCTAATAAGGATGATGCCTTTGATGCATTCAAAGTGTTTTGCAAAAAGGTTCAAAATGAAAAAGGTTATTCTATTTCTTGTATTAGAAGTGATCATGGAGGAGAGTTTGAAAATTATGCTTTTAAGAACTTTTACAATGATTTTGGCATTGAGCATCAATTTTCATCACCTAGAACTCCTCAACAAAATAGAGTTGTAGAGAGAAAGAATAGGTCTATTCAAGAAATGGCTAGGACTCTGTTGAATGAAAACTCTTTGCCTAAATATTTTTGGGCCAAAGCCGTCAACACCGCTTGTTATATTTTGAATCGTGTGTTGATTAGACCTAATCTTAATAAAACTCCATATGAGCTTTGGAAAGATAGAAAACCTAACATTGGTTATTTCAGAGTTTTGGATGCAAATGTTTTGTTTTGAACACAGAAGATAATCTAGGTAAATTTGATCTAAAATCTGATGTTGGTATTTTTCTTGGTTATTCAAACTCAAGCAAAGCTTGTAGAGTGTATAATAAAAGAACTTTGGTTGTGGAAGAATCTATGCATGTTACATTTGATGAGTCTAACCCATCCTCTACGGAGAAAGTCGTTGTTGATAATAATGCAGAAGAAGAACAACAAGAAGAAGCATCAGATGTCAACAAAAAAGATGCACATCATGGAATTCAAAAGGAACATCACAAAGAAATAAATGCAGAGCAAAATAAAGGTACTTCTCAAACACTTCCCAAGGAGTAGAGGTATGTTTCTTCTCATCCCAAGGATGTCATTTTAAGAGATCCATCTAGAGGTGTTACAACTAGATCATCACTTAGGAACACATGTGAGCATGCTGTATTTATTTCTCAAATTGAACCAAAATCCTTTGCGGATGAGGAAAATGATGAGTCTTAGATTATGGCAATGCAAGAGGAGTTGAATCAATTTAAGAGAAACAATGTGTGGGAATTAGTTCCTAATCCGGAACATCAATCCATTATAGGTACTAAATGGGTATTTAGAAACAAAATGGATGAATCTGGTGTGGTTGAAAGAAATAAAGTTAGATTAGTGGCTCAAGGTTACAACCAAGAAGAAGGAATTGATTTTGATAAAACATTTGCACCTGTAGCAAGACTAGAATCCATTATGATGTTGTTAGCATATGCATGTCATAAAGATTTTATTCTATTTCAAATGGATGTTAAAAGTACTTTTTTAAATGGTTATATTATGGAGGAAGTGTACTTGAAACAATCTCTTAGTTTTGAAAATAAAAAATTTCCAAATCATGTGTATAAGTTGTCTAAGGCTTTGTATGGACTAAAACAAGCACCTAGAGCATGGTATGATAGACTTAAAAATTTCTTGTTCGATAACGGTTTTTCAATGGGAAAAGCGGATACTACTCTCTTTGTTAAGCATAAGAACCAAGATATACTTGTAGTACAAATTTATGTTGATGACATTATCTTTGGTTCTACTAATGAGTTGTTGTGTAAAAAACTTTCATCTTGCATGAGCAAAGAATTTGAGATGAGTATGATGGGAAAGTTGAAGTACTTCCTTGGACTCCAAATCAAACAAAACAAGGAAGGAATTTTCATAAATCAAGCCAGGTATGTGAGAGATCTACTCGAAAGATTTGGCTATGATAATGGAACGGCAAAAAGCACTCCAATGAGCACTACCATCAAGCTGGAAAGAAGTTGATATCAAGACATATCGAGGTATGATTGGACCGTTACTCTACTTGACTGCCAGTCGGCCTGATATTATGTTCAGTGTATGCTTGTGTGCTAGATTTCAATATTGTCCTAAAGAGTCACACTTGCTTGCTGTTAAACGAATTTTTCGATATTTGATTGGCACCATCAATCTTGGCCTTTGGTATCCTAGGGGAACGCATATTGATTTAACTTGTTATTTGGATGCCGATTTCGCTGGTTATAAGGTTGATAGAAAAAGTACTAGAGGAACATGTCACTTTCTAGGTCATTCACTTGTCTCTTGGTTTAGTAAGAAACAAAACTGGGTTCCGCTTTCAACTACCGAGGCCGAATATATAGCCGCTGGTAGTTGCTGTGCACAAATTCTTTAGATGAAACAAACCCTTAGAGATTATGGTATTAATTTTAATCAAATACCTATCTTGTGTGACAATACTAGTGCTATTAATCTATCCAAGAATCCTATTCAACATTCTAGAACTAAGCATATTGAAATTAGTCATCATTTTCTTAGAGATCATGTTAAAAAGGAGATGTTGTGATTAAATTTGTTTCTACTGAAAATCAACTTGCGGATATCTTTACAAAACCTCTTAGTTAAGAGCTTTTTATAAAAATTAGACATGAGCTTGGAATGATGAATGTTGCATCTTGATTTATAATTTGTTCATATGTTTGATCTTGTATGCATTTATGGTTTATGTATTGAATGGCTTATTGAAAAGTTTTAAATCACAAAATGATTTAAAATTGATCAATTTTTAAAGCAAAAAATAAAATAGTGTATAATACAAGTATAAGAGCTTGTTAAAATTCAACAAGAGTCATATTCCGGATAACCGAATTTCGCCAATCGTTAAACCAGATTAACTTTGGTTATTCTCGGGTTAACTTTCGGATAACCGGTTATTAACAACTGGTAAACCGAATTCATGTTCTCATATTCTTGCTTGCTGGAATCAACTGGATAGCCGGATATGAAAGCCGGAAAACAGAATTCAAGTCTATTCTTTACGGCCCTTAATCGGATATCCGGTTATGGATTCCAGAAATCCGTTTCGTTTTTGCTACTCACTGTCAACAACCAGAATACCGGTTAATCACATCCGGAATTCTAGATTCGCCATTCTTTTTTCTTTGCATCTCACTGTCAACAAACGGAATTCCGTTTATTCACATCCAGAATTCCAGATTCGCGTGTATATGGGCTGTTAATCATCTTTTTGCTTTCGGAAATCCAGTTCTCTCTCTCACTTTAAAATCGTTTCTTCCTCATTCGTTTTCACTCCAAAATTCATCCTTTTTCATTAGTTTTTTATGCAAATTGAACCATGCAACTTGTTTCTTATCCAATCTTGTGTCTCAAATCATCCTTAAAACTCATTTTCAAACTCAAGATCTTTAGATCCAAAATCAAACCTAGGGTTTCCAACAATTTTTCTCTCTCTAGATTTCTTCTTCTTAAGCTGTTTTGAACTAAATTGCTTCTCAAAACCTCCTCCAATCTTCATTATCTTCCTTCTCATTGCTTTATTTCATTTCAAATAATTCAAAATCACCATGTCAAGTTCTCGGTCGGTTGGTGGAAAAGGCAAAGAACCAGTTTAACCCACCAAACGGCCACGACAAGCCGGTGGCTCCTCCAATCAATCCTCTTTTGAGTCTATCCATTTTTCGGCCAAGCATTTAGTGAGACGATTTCAACATCAGTTCATGTCTCGTGAGGTACTTCCTACATTTTTTGTTTTACCGAATTGGCTACACACTCTTAGTATTAGTAATAGAACTCTATTTCAATTATTAGAAGATGTTGGTTGGATAAATGCCCTTTTGATTGAAGAAAATGTATATCCCGACTTGGTAAAAATATTTTACTCGAATATGGATACTTCCGCGGAGAAAGAAAATCGAGTAATCACCAATGTTGGAGGAGTTTCGATTGATTTTGATAATTCGGATTTGAATTATATCCTAGGAACTTCTAATGATGGCCTAGATATTTTCTTACCTAGGAAATCTCTCGATATTGATGACTATGTTCATATTGACGCTGTTAAGAATATATGTCGTCGTATTGACCTTTCCGATGATGATTGTACTATCTATTTCCGCACAAAATGTCTGTGTCTTCAAACTCGTATATTACTTTGTTTTATTCAGACAATTGTGCTTCCTAGATCAGGCCATTTGGATGAGGTTTCTCATATGGATGTTGCCTTGATTGACTATATTTTTAGACGTCATCCTGTTGACATAGGTTACTCCATTGTTCGGAACATGCTCTCTATTCCTAAACTAAAATCGTAATTATGTTCATGTCGACGCCATTCGTAATATATGCTGGCGTATTGATCTTTCTGTTCACAACTGTACCATTCATTTCCGTACTCAATGTCTCTGCCTTCAAACCCATATTTTACTTTGTTTTATTCAGTCTATTGTTCTTCCTAGATCAGGGCATTTGGATGAGGTTTCACACATGGACGTTGCTTTTATTGATTGCATTCTTAGACATCGTCCGGTTAACTTAGGATATACCATCATTTGTACTATGTTGACCATACCTGACTTGATTACTCGCTCCTTTCCATATGGTCACGTCATTACCTTGATCCTTAAATATTTTAAGGTACCGATTCATGAGCCTTCATTTAGAACCTCTAAGAGTATTGGGGATGAAGCTGTCTGCGCTTTAGGTTTTGAATAGAGTAATGGGACTTGGGTCAAGTTCACTGAAAACAACTACACTTTCCTTGCTCCGAGTGATGATCGGCCACTCAATGATGTCATCCCTGCTGATCAGCTTCCTGATTTCTCACTTCCGTTTCGAGGTCAGCGTCGTCGCCGAGATCCTCCAGTGTCTACATCTGCTCCTACAGCCTCCGTATCTACCTTACCACCTCCCGAGCCTCCTATTTCTGAAGGGGTTACTCTTCAGCAGCTTATGGATGAGGTGAGGTCTCTCTCTGTGAGGCAGACTGAGTTTCAGCAGCAGCAGCAGCAGTTATCCATGGCCAGCGCCTCCTCTTTGAGCATTTCGGCATTCCATATCCATATCCACCTCTGTCGCCACCATCCTCACCACCTCAGTAGGCTCTTATGTTTGTATTTGGATACACCTACATTTTATTTACTGTTTTATGATCTTTTATGGATATTTATGCATGGTTGTTCTGTTTTGGATTATGTATTTGTTTTGGATGATATGGATTTGCTTTGATTGATTATTATGCTCTTTCTTATATTTTGGATAATTTTTTTACTAATGTGCTTGTATTGAGATTTTGATGTTTGATAGGAGGAGCTTTTATTCTTTTTGATGATGAAGGGGGAGATATAATTTGTAAGGGTTCATTTGTTATGAAAAATATTTATATGCATTTATGCAGGGGGAGTATTTTTTAAATCTTTCTGAAATTAGATTTTTAACCTTGCATTGATTAAAGGGGAGCTTTTCATAACTAAATCAATTTTTTATAATGTGTTTGTCATCATAAAAAAGGCGGAGATTGTTAGCCTACATGGCTATTAATATTGATTTTGATGATAACAAACCACATACTTTTGGATAAACAAGTATTTATACATTGTGCTTTTATAACAAGAAAATGATTTTGTAAAATTAGTTAATTTTTCAAGAATGGGCTAAAATGTAAAAGATTGTTCTTAATAAGAAATTTTTTTTTTAAATTCCAGATTTGGGCTGATTTGAAAATATTTAAATCGATTTGGGCCATAATATAATTTTTTTTAGTTTGGGCTTTATCATAATTTCAGAAAGTTTTAGGATTCGCAAAGTATTATTTAGAAATTCTGAAATTGGACTTATTTGTAAAGTTTCATAACGTTTTAGGCCATAATACAGTTATAAAAAGTTTTGGGGTAAAACTATAATTTTAAAAAATAGTTCACTGTAGAAGTTACTGTAGCAAGCGGCTAGTCGGATAGTGGGCAGAAACTCTGCGGGTGGAAAACGGCTATCCGGTTATCATAAGCGGCTATTCGGTTAGGGATCAGAAAGCTTCCAGAGCATAAACGGCTATCCGGTTATCAGTAATTTAAATTTTGCCTTAATGGTAACATTTAAGCGGCTAACCGAATTTTATAAGCAGTGGCGGTTATCACCAAAAGTGCATAATGGCTAGTTTTGAGCTCTCATTATAAAAACTCAACTCCAACTCTTGTTCAAGGTCACGGCTCTCAATTCGTGAATCATAAATCCTTGAGCCATTTTGTTTTAAATTTGTTCATCTACTTTTCAAGAGAGTTTTTGTTGTAATTTTTTCATTTCACCTTCTCAATTATGAGTGTTTGAGTGAGTGAAACACTTAAGTGAAGATATTGAGATAAAATCTCTTTATTGTAAATGTTTATTGACACCTTGAAGTCAATTGTAAGTTCTTTAAGCCTTGGAAGGCTTGGATAGTGAAAACCTCAAGCATGGATCGCTTGGAGGCGTAGACGTAGGCGGGGATTGCCGAACCACGTAAAATTTCGTGTGTTTGTTTCTCTTCTCTCTTACTCATTTATTATTGAGCTGTTATTGAACTTATTGCTTTCAATTTTATTAAGGCATTAGATTGAATTGTTGTGTGGATTTGTTAGGATAATTTTTATAATACCAATTCATCCCCCCTTGGGTTGCACACTTGTCTTTCACTCGTTAATTTCTTAATTCGAACCTCCTACTTATAATCAACGGTATCATCATCATTATTGCTGCTTCCTCGCATTTGAATAAAAACAGATCACGTTTTCAGCACTCTAATTTATTAACAGCAACAGCCAACAATTAAAAACTATTTCGAAATTAAATAACTATAAAATAGAAGACATCAACTTTCAACGACGGAAGCAGGAACTCACAATTTGGTATTCACGACTTAAAGATAGAGATCCGGTGAAGCAACGAACGGCGAACGCAAGCTCGTTACTTTTGACCGCATCGGAGCTGGTTACGGCGGTGGCTGATGATGATGAACATAGCCGCGATCGCAATTGGCAAAGATGGCGTTCAACCCACATCACAGTTGGTTACTGGTCGCGCCAAAGAAGACAAGGAAACAACGGCTTATGATGATAATGATGATAAACAGCCACGAAGGTGGGCAAATGATGAAAACGATGATTTGATGAAGATGAAGATGAGCTAAAGAAGGACTGAGAGAGGAAACGTTTGTTGTGGCTGTGGAAGTGTAAATGGACTAGGGCACTATTTGGGCTATTTTTTTTCCTATTTATATTAAAAATATTTTTTAAAAAATAATAAATATGTGGGTTCGGGTTCTGAATATACGGGTTCATATGAACCGAGAACCATTCTGGATATATCTGGGTTTTAAAATGCTATCCGGATCTGAATTTTATTTAATTTAGTGCGAGTTGAACCGGTCCAGAAAAATGGGTTCGTTTGGGTGGGGCAGTCAGGGTTTAATTGCCATCCCTATTTGTGTCTTTCATTTGTTTAATTTTTTTTCCTAAACACATCGTTTGAATAATTTAAGAAATGACAACATTTTCCCTTATTTTCTGTAATAAAATATTTTTCAAAATAAAGTCAAAATCGCCCAATTGAAGTCAAACAAAAAAAATCAGTTATACATTTTTTATAGTTAAATAATCTACCAAGTGTTTATCATAAGTTTTTGATAGACAATATTTCTATCACAACTATATCATAAATGCATGATTAAAAAAATCTATCATGTGGTTATCATTGTAGGACAATCATGGTAGGTATTTTTCCTCAGAGTCCAAGGGCTGTCTTAAGCATATTCATTTATACACCAAGACCTATTTTGAATCGTGAGATAAACTGCTTAACACTTCAGCTCTCTCTCTTTCTCTCCCCCTCCTTCAACTCTCTCACTCTCTCTTCTTCATGTTCTTCTACTCTCTTCTATTTGCTCTTTTTCTTTTCCCTCTATCTCTTCTTCTTTCTTTCTTTTTAATTCTGCTCACTTTAAATCCTTCACATCTTTATTGTTTACTAAATTAAGAAATGTAAATTATAGAAGCAAAGAAGATTAAAAATAAAACATGAACTATGTTGGGCTTAAAGAAGAAAACAAAAATAGGAGAGTTTTGGATCTTAGATCCATATCATTCCAATTGGGCTCATAGGCTTTTACATGAAATGTAAAATACTCAATATATGAATTTAACCCTGGTACTGTCAATGTGATTTAAAGGCCTATAGTTTAAACAAGAGAACAAAACTTGACAATGATAAATAATCAAATATAATATTTTTTATTTTTCATAATATATTGATATAATGGTCCTTATAATTTTCATATGTATATGAGACAATGGTCTTGATCATTTTTATAAGTACAGCTCATCATAATCTTAATCATTTTTTGTACATGTAATTTACATGCCCCAATGACAATGAATTTAATTTTGAGCACTTATCTTTATGTGATTCGCATCAATAACCATCGTGTCATTTGTCTCAACGTACACGTGGACTTATGTCTTCGACAATTCACGGTGTTCCATTGGGAGAAATGGATCAATAATTTGTTCGGCACAAAACGCAATATCAAAATAAAGATTCGAAGGTAATATATACTGGCAAGGAGTATCCAACCTAAGTATTATATTAATTTATTTTTGCACGCAAGTTTTATGATGAAAGTAATGAAACATGACTATAAATAGATGCCGATGCCGACAAAAATAAGGACTGCCGTCGGCATTTTATTTTATTTTATTTAAATTAGAACCTTGAAATGACCTGCACGCTTGTCAAAGCTCAGATCATTTATAGAGTTCAACTAGCCAACAGCAGTAAGCACGACAGACAAGTTTAACAGCTGTAAATCCAGCTTTTTGTCGCCAGGGCCTTCAACTCCTCTATTGTCCTCTCCTTTGCCCCAGGACATACAGTGTACATTTCTATGTCGAGCATATAAACGTACTTGCTTAAAATATCAGTCTCAAAGGACTCTGGTATTAAGGAATCCACCACAATGACCTTTCCGGATTCTGGAAGAGCATCGTAGCAATTCTTCAGTATCTTCACACATTGGTCATCACTCCAGCCATGAAGTATCCACTGAAGATTTATATGAAAGTTAATTTCATATATTAGTTTCCAGACTTTATGCAGAGTTAATGTATATGTTGGCAATTGGAAAAATTAATTGGAGAACTAACCATCATGAAAATAGCTTCTCCTTTAGGCACTTCAAAAAACATATCTCCTCCAACATGCTCCACACCTACGAGAGAAATTAAGAAGAAAGAAAAAGCAAATTATATATGGTATTTTAACTGATAATTAAGCGAAATATGTACCTTAAAATAGCACGATTTAAAAAAAATTTACAATATGTAAAGAAAAATATATATCATGTTATTTTATATTTAAATTGAGGAGAAACGAGAGTGACACTCGAAGATTTGGTGAAATGATCGTAGAAATCTCTTAACTTTGGAATTATTGATATAAAATCTTTTTAGGACAATTTTTTTTTACTATAATAACCTTTTTTTTAACTATAATAACCTAACTATCTTTCATTCCGGCATAAATATCAATTAGTGGGTTTATATGACCATCTCTAATAAAAATGAAAAAATTTTCGTTATCATTTCACCAAACCACGGAAGCATTGTCACTAATATTTTCCTTTAAATTAATGAATACCTTGATAAGAAGGTGCATCTTTAATGATATGAGGCATATCAAAGTTAATACCACGAATTTGTGGGTATTTAAAAACTATTAAGCTGAGATTAGAGCCTAATCCACCGGCAACATCTACCAATTGGTTTAGCCCTTCAAATCCTCTGTAGATTTCAAGAATTTTCTTTATAACTAAAGCCGTGTGATTGAACCACTGAGCCATTGTTAATTCACTCAGTGTGAGGAAGGGGTTCAATCACGCATTGCGGTTTAATTTATATTTCCTTGGGCGCCACCGTGAAGGCGATCTTTCTCCTAATATGGGAGTTTGGCGTCCTTCGAATATTAGAGAGGGTTTAAAATCTGATGATCAGGCGATGTAAAGCAGTCTCGGTTGTAAATATCTCATATAATATGAGTTGTAATCTGAGCATTAGTCTCATGTAATTCAAAAAAAAAAAAAAAAAGCCGTGTGATTGCGCATTAATTGATTGAAGAGGTTCCGTCTTCCAGCATCTTTCATAGCATACTCAAATGGATTTTTTGCATTATGTGCCTTCATAAAAGGTAGGGTCCCTTCCAATAAACAATCTCTCAAGTGGTACCTATTCAATTCGGAGATATAAAATTTCTTTAACAGATACTGAAATTTAAGAAGAAAAAATTAAAGAAAATGAATGAAAATAATGTATATGAAAGATTGAAAATGATCAGTGTTAACAAGGAAAGGAATCATTCACCACTCGTCTTTTAAATCTTCAATTTAAATGTTTCATCATTTTTTACAATTCTGCAATTACTTTTTCTATCCCACTCTCGACAATGATCACAAAGTTGGGAAACCCACTTTTTTTGACTCTGAAATATTATTGCAATTTGCACCAGCTTTGGCCGATGGGAGGCATGAGCTGTGTGTCAGTTTCCAATTGCATCAATGATTCTTTCATCTCTTCTTCGAAAAAGAAAGAAGAGCTTTTAATATCAGTATTTAAAATATATCGTTTTTCTATACCAATCAACAGCTTTGCCCATATCGGCCAGGCATTAGATTTCAAACAAATTCATCAAGTTACCATCGATTGTTTATGCGTTGAATGAGTATTTATTTCCATTTTAAAATATATCCTATTTCCAAAGCAATCGATTATGGTCGTGATTCGTTTAATTTTTTTTTCTTCTTACCGATAGCTTTGGCCCTGTTGAGGACGTGTTAGGTTCCAAATAATGCATCAAACATGCCTTCTTGTCTGGTAGCTACAGGAAAAACAGAGTATTTGTTACCATATTAAAATATATTATATTTCATAATAATTGAATGTGATCGTCATTTGAAAAACTTGTTACCATTACAAGATTATTTGATTTCATAAAAATCAAGCAGAAGCATTGGAACTTGCCTCCAACCATAGTTAACAGAGTCTCTTAGATACTAAGTTTTATTTTATAATTTTACTTGAATTTTTTCAATCTATCTAACCCCACTATTCCCGTGAATAGATGCAATATACAAGATTAAATTGTTAAACTAGGGACCTTTCATTTTTATTCTTTTCTAAAATATGTTCACTTCTAATACATATGCAAGGGAAAGAGATGGGCCATAATCGTTTAAATTTTGTTAACCACTATAACATGTAGAGAGATATTAGGAAGAGTGAGAGTTAATATAACTTCTCTTTGAACTGCTCATATATTAAATTTTAAAATTTAAATAAATGTAATAATGATGATAAATATAAATAAGGACAAGAAATTTAAATTAATTAAAATATAATTACCTTATGGTAATTATTACCACTTAAGGACACAAAAACGTGTCTTACATTCTCCCACTTTGTCCACCTAACCACAAACTCATAATCTTTAATTTTCTCTAAATGTTTTAACTTTATACTCAAACAAAAAATTGAAAACCATGAATCATGGCGGCAAGTTCTTTAAAAACAAATATTGCCTTCCACGCATTACAATATAGTCTTGTCCTAAAGTGAGTACTCAACGTGGGATATACTATATGAATAAGCTTCCAAATACTCATTCTAGGTCCTCTGTTATTTTATTAAAATATCTATACATATTGTCGTTCTTTAAGCCCTATGTATACAAATCATATGAGATGACAATTTGATAGGTTATAAATAGTCATAGTATATTTTGTTTAATTCCCTCATATTTTGATTGAATTTGTGCTAATTTATGGAACTTGTATTTAATTTGACTTAGGAGGTGAAACATGGAAGTTATGATGAAATTTGGACAAAAAGGGCTTTATTTGGGCTTTGCAAACGTGGGCCGACCATTGGCTTGAGAGAGACAGTTCCCTAGCAATCAGAATTGGAGAAGGATTTGGTCTCCTAGCACAAAGAGGAAGAAACCGTGAGACAGAAAAAAGGGGCCAGCAAGAAAAGCATTATAAAAGGAAAGCTTGGGCGTACAAGAAGGGGGGACTTTGTTGGAAAGAAAAGTGCGTGAGCAAAGAGAAAGAAGAAAACGGCTGCTGCAATTATTTGTCTTCTTCAACAATTTTTGTTTTGTTTGGCCACCATGAGTGGCTAAGGTTTTAATTCCGGTCCAAGGGTTAATCAAATTCCGATTGTAGTTTTATGAGGCTTTGAACTTAACAAGAATTTCTTCAATCCAAGTAATTTTTTATTTTCTTGTTCTTATTGTCTATGAATTATTTATATTGATTGAGTTGTGCCTTAATTCAATATTTATTTTCTATCGCTAGTCATGAATTTGTGATCCGTAATTGTCATGAATGACTGAATTGAGTATCGAGGAGTTGGCTCATGTGTGTGTATATTGATGGCCACAATTACATAGCTTGCATGATAGGCTCTAGGGAAATAAAAATACAAATTGATTAAATTGGAGTAATCTGAATTAATTGATCTTGTTTTAGTCATTCTCACTATTCTTAATGCTATCACTTAATTTGATATGGAACGATGATGCCCAGTTAAATTAGTGATAAGTTTGGATTTGAGCGATTGTTTGAGTCTATTACATTAGGAGAATAATTGCTTTCTGCGGGATTCCGATTAAGTAGACTAAGTTCTTGGATTGAGTAATTTATATTTTTGCCTATGATCAAAGTTGCAATTGGATGGAATTAAAACCCTTGGATTGGAAGTTTGGTAAGATTGATTTTCCTTGTTTAATTTTAAATTCTTGTTCTCTTTTATTTCATTTTATTTTATCAAGTTTTCGTTAAAAATCCTTGAAATCAAAGTAATCGGATAACCGGATTCACTAAACGGCTAGCCGTTTGTGTCCAGAATCCGGAGAACTAACAAACGGCTTCGGTTTCACTTAACCGGATAGCGAATCTTTCGAACGAGTTCCATACGGTCTTCGGTTTCTCCTCGTCCGACAAGCCAATTAAGTCGAAAGGAGAAAAGCGAAAGCGGCTTTCGAAATTCCATCTACTAGATAATGCGAGAATCTTTTGGGTTATTTTGTAATTCTGAATTTAGAGAATATTAAATCGCTCTTGCCTTGAGGGTTGTATTGTAGAAAGTTATATTGCAGAAGAGGCACTTGAATTTTGTGCTGAGTACCTCTCAAATTGTGATGTTATTGGGCTGCCTACTTGTTGTGCAATTGATTTTTTTGTCGAAAGGCCTTTGGGAGGTGAAAATGTAAAGGTGGTTGATGATCCTTTATTGGCACAAGCACACTGGTGTGTTCTAATGAACACCCTTGAAATCCAAATATATATCGAGTAAGTTGTTAATTTTTCTCAAAAAATGTTACATTGTATTATAAGATTATTGTACTAGTTTTTAAATCTTAATATGGTCTAACTGTAAGGAGCATATGCATTATTTGGCATCAAGAAACCCCTATAAGGCAAAAAAAAATATGTGGTTGCAAAATGAACACATACGTACATTTTTTGATTGGTTACAAGCAAAGGTCAGAATTACCTAACTAAATACAATATAGGATATAAACTTTAACAAGATTTTTTTACATGTAACTAATTACTATACTTCTTAAATTAAATTATAGGTAGCACATGATAAAGAAAATAATGTGCCTATAGAAGAAATTGTGTGGTGGTTGGCAAACAAACCACGCTCAAGCGTGGTGACCTTCCCCGGCTACGATATCAATGACTTTAATTTTACAACAAGAGACCGGGACAGTAATCGTGTGACCCAAAATAGTGGTCTTTGGGTTGTCGCTAACACTCTACAAATTTCAAGCTCAAAAGATAAAAGTCCTCATTCTGAAGACATGACGTTTTATGGAGTCATTGATTAGATTTGGCAGCTTGATTATCTAATGGTTAAAAAACACTTTTCAAGTGTGATTAGGTAGATGATTTAGGGGTTTACATTGACAATTTAGGTTTCACTGTAGTTGATTTAAATCGGATTGGCTATAAATCTAATTGCTTTATTCTAGCTTGTCATGTAAAGCAAGTATTTTATGTAAAGGACCAGCTAGATAATAATAAATCAATAGTTTGTTCAGTGACTGACAAAGCTTATAAGTTAAATGGGGAAAGATGTGAAGACGTGGATGCATTTTCCATATTCTCTAACAAACTTCCAGTATGTGAGTTAGATGAGAAAGATGACGAAGGAATTTATGACAGAAAAAATTGTGATGCTATTCCAATAGATATTGATTTAGAAAATCAGTGATGCATTATTGTAGCTAGTTTCCAGCACCAATTTTCACACTTTTCAGTAAGTGATTTATTTATTCCATTATATGCTATTGCTCTTGTATTAACTTATTAATCTAATTGATGTACTTATTTATTTTAATCATTTTCAGGATTGTAGGAGATGGCTGAAGATGATGAGTTCACTCTTCCGGAGCTCGAGGGAAGACCAAGGAGAAGAAAGCAAACAAAAAAGAAAGGCTTGCAAAAAGAAGATGTACAAGAAGCTGTAATTGAGTACAATTCTTATAGTGTTCCAGTTGGAAAGGGAAGAAATGATCTTAGAAGTTACATTTGAGTTACTGTTCGTGAAACAATTTCAATCTTACTTGATGATTAGAGGTGTGTGCCACTGGAGATGAAGGAAACTATGTAGCTTCATTTTCAGGTTTTGTTTACTTGTTTAATAGTATGTTTAAAGATTTTATATAACTTCCAGATTTGTTTAAAGCTGTTTCTAATCCATATTCTTGGTTCTGAGAAAAATTCAAATTGAGTTTTGAAATACAAAAGCCAAGCGTTAAAGTGGATGGGGGCTGCATCAAGGAACTTTCGAAGTGAACTGGCAACTAAATTCGTTCTATTTAACAAGGACAATCGAAAGTCACTAAGGTTGCCTCCTATTGAATATCCGAGCATTAAAAGGAAGATTGGAAACTTTTTGTTTAAAAAGTTTTGTCTAAACAATTTCAGGTGTGTTGTTTGTTAATATTACCTAATTTATTTGTTGCTAGTTAGTAATAATCAGTGGTAACCTTTTTTTCTTTGTCGTACTATTTGTGTAGGAAAAAAGTAAGAAGGCAAAAGACGAAAGAGCAAAGAAGGTCTACAACCATCGCTTAGGTAGCGCAAGATATAGTGGCATGTTGTATTAAAAACTATGTGTAGCAAGTAATCTAATATATGTAGTATGTAATCTAATACATATAATATAATGGAATCAATTATTTATGTTTTGTGTCATCTTATAACAAAAAAAGGACAATGGAGTTTCTGAGCGAGAGATTGACCGCAATAAAGCTTGGTTAATGGCACGAGCGGATCGAGATGGCAAATATGCTTTTGAAGTGACGCTAATTGCTGAGAAAATAGTAAGTCACTTGTATACTTAATTCCTATGAATTTTCTTTATAATGTGTGTGTGTGGGTAGATATTTACATACACATATAATGCTTTTTGTAATAATTGTATGGTAACATTTACAAGTGACAGAAGCTCAGTAATACTTTATCAGAGCTTATTTCTTTGCATATAAAAAGGTTAAAACTTGTGTGCTGGAGTGTTTGTATGTGTAATGAAAGAGATGTCCAGGAGATCAAGCGCTTGTGTGAAGTGTTGTCTTGTAATATTTTCTGTTGTTTCAATTTGAACTGTATATGGACTTGCTCTGTGTTGAAGATTCAAGAAGGATATTAATTTAGTTTAGCTGATGTATTGTACTCATAATTGCAGATTTATAATTTTTTTTTTAAAATGAGCTGAAGAGTCAAGTTGAATAAGAAACATTTCAATCACACGGGTCAAATGACATTCTAGGTCAAGCTCTTCAGAAGTAGCCAAATGGAAGCAGGGTGCAAGGAGTGGGACAATTCATTACCCCAGCTATGTACTTTAATGTCCCTGGTGCCACCGAAGTTAGCAAAAGAAAGAAAGATGTATCAAGAGAGTTTCAATTCATATCCGCTCAACTAGACGCATGAATGCAAGGTTAAGCAGGTATAGTAATCAAGTTGGAAGTTCTAACTTTCCTAAGGCCAAAACTTCCACTGGTGTTCAGATTGACAATGATCAATAATCCCCTGAAACTCTTAGAAAAAGAAAGGTTAGTATATGGCCTGTTACATGTCATTATTTTATTTCTATTTGTATATGCATGTATTATTACTAATGGTATGTATTTTGATTATTGCATAGGCTGATTTCCCATCGGGTAAGTTGACTCCAAAATCTATGAAGAGTAAAATGAATGACACTCCCACCATAATTTCCCAACCAACTCCTCAACAAACCCCCAAAAAGTAGAGTGTGAAATTACGTCAAAGCCCACACCGAGAATATCTCCTTGACTAACTCCTAAAGTACTAGATGTGCAGTTCTCCTGTCATGAGAGAGTACCCAAAAAAGAACCACTGGTTATCAGACCAGCAGCAAAAGACCTCAAGCTACATGTAAAGAATTCAAGGACAGCAGCACGATCAAGAAAGAATGATAAGAGTGAATATATGAACATGTTTACCATGTTCATCGAGAATTCCTTGCCTTGATTGATCAGGATTCGACATGACACAACAACCTTTGGTGAAATTTGGGAAAGACATTTGGACAAAATGATTTGTGCTGAAATCATCGAGTTTAAGGAAGTCTCAAACTGCATCATTAACATATGGATCAAGTACGGTAAATCATAGCTTATGTTTTAGTAAACTTAGAGCTATTATTTTGTTTCCTTAAACTTACTTCGTTATATATGTTTGTTTCCTCTTAGACTTTTGTATGAGGAGATGGAGAACAATGGAGTACTAAGCCGGTTCAATTTGGGCTTTTTGAGAAACTATATCTAAAGGTCACGACAGACTCAATATATTTCAAAACTTTTAGGCTTGTGATTGGGACAAGTCATCGTATTCCCATATAACCGTGGGTATAAGATTTTTCACTTGCTAGCCATATTCTATATTTAGTAGATTAATCACAAAGTTAAAAGCTTTTACTTGTAATTCATGTGTGAGAATAATTTTGTCTTTGTTTAGTGGCCACCTTGGGTGTTATTTGTAATTGATATGGTGAGACATATAGTATATTATCTTGATCCTGAAGGCAATCCCGATGAAGAGCTAATGCAGATTGTGAATCGATTAAGTTTGTTATTTGCATCTTTGATCATGCTATTTTATTTTATATTTTATGATAATTATTTGCTAACATTGGCTATGTCTTAATTGTAGTGGGATTCGAATACATCGAGTTTAAATTCGATACAAAGGCCAATGTTCAATGGGTATCTGTCAAGGTAAAATCGAAAACCTAAATAATTATTGTTAACGTACAGTCAAAAATTAATGTAATTTTGATTTTATAGTGTCCGAGGTAGCCGAGCAGCTTTGAATGTGGTTACACGTGATGAAATACATCCAAGATATCACAAATGTGAACGTTCTAAAAAATAATGTAAGTGTTGAAAACAGTTTTTACAATACTGCATCATATTGTTTTAATTTACCATGAAATGAATCAGCTTAAAGACCTATTGTGTACTTCTTTATAGTTATCTTTTTACTGCGTATTGTATGTATTTTATAAATTGTAGGGGTACTTATAATGGTGAGTATGTTGCATATTGTTGAATAGATTATATGCCTATCCATATGTTGCATATTGTTAAATAGATTATTTGAATATCCATATGTTGCATATTGTTGAATAAATTATATGAATATCCATATAGACATGAATTAGGATCTGGGATATACACAATGCACTGTTTATCCCAGAACAAAACAATTGTTTGGGTTGTAAAGTAGTTGTTAGTATGGATGTTATAGTGTCGTTGCTTGTACTTTACTTTGGTTAGGATAAGTTGTCACCCTGATTTTGTATCTATATCCATATTTACATTAAATCGTGTACTGTTGGGGTTCACAAGTTGCTTCCGCTATCAAACATTGCTATATAAGTTGACTTTAAGGTAGTAATTGATAGAATAAGTACATCACCACTCATTGAAATGGTTTTTTTTTTTCAATTACCATGATGAGGATGTTCAGTATTTACCTATATAATTTTGGATAAAACAGTAACATTGTTGGTGTTAATTGTTAACACACAAATATATTTAAATGAATGATAATTAAGTAGTTTAGTCAAAGATTTTCAGTGAATAACTTATTGTTTTGAAATTAAAGTTCAAGGGAATTGAGAATACACCATGAAGGACCTCTCACGACTTCGTGATCGTATGGGCTATATCGTTGCCAAGTTAATTACAGCCTATAATCGCGAGGTAAATTACGAGTAATTTATTATTATTTTTCCTTTAAAATATACAAGACTTATTTTTCGTGGTGTGCTAATTGATTTTATTTACTTGTAGGTGGAAAAAAAATGAAGGCATATGTGGACTCCAAAATTAGTGACATTGTCACTAATTTTTCTTGTTGGTTAACATTTTCAAAAATTAATTTAGTACTTTATTGTGTACTACTTGTTCAAAGCTTAATTTGGTACGTAAATTTTTTTTTTTTACCCACAAACAATGATGTAGTAATTGAACTATTTTAATTTAACTGATGTATTTGGAATGTGTATTATGTAAATTGCATTACAAGATTTTGTATGTTTAATACATTTTGAGTTTATTTTAATTGTAAAATAAACAGGAAAAATGTGATTAAAAAAAATATCAGTATAGCACCGTTAATACTGACAATAATTATTTCAATGACATTAAGAATTTTTGATGTTACTGAGTCAGTGGATTCCTGATACTAAAGTCTTATAAATCAGTGACATGTAAATAATATCATTAAATGCTAACACGATTAAGTCACTGTCTTTGTGATTCTCTAGTGATACAAATTACTGACAATAGAAATAATATCAAACAATACTAACATCATCGTATCACTATTTTGGTGACACGATAGTGACGCAAAAATCACTGGCACAAAAAATTAGTGTTAGCGTTACGGCGAACACTGACACAATTAATAAGTGTCAATAAAAGTAATTACTGACACTAAAATGGTGTCAGTAAAGCCAATTTTTCTAGTAGTGGATAGAGTTTCTCTCGCTCCCCTTTTCCTTTTATCTCAGGAGAAAGTTACTATAGATCCTTGGCTTGTTTTCTAATTTCTCTGCGACATCTTTCATGAGTCATGAATAGGTACCACTTGAAAGATTGTTTATTGGAAGGGACCCTATCTTTTATGAAGGTACATAATGCAAAAATCCATTTGAGTATGCTATGAAAGATGCTAGAAGATGGAACCTCTTCAATCAATCAATGCGCAATCACACGGCTTTAGTTATGATAGAAAATTCTTGAAATCTACAGAGGATTTGAAGAGCTAAACCAATTGGTAGATGTTGCCGGTGGTTTAAGCGCTAATCTCAACAATAGTTTCTAAATACCCACATATTCAGGGAATTAACTTTGACTTGCCTCATGTCATTAAAGATGCACTTTTTTATCAAGGTATTCATTAATTTAAAAGAAAAAATTAGTGACGATCCCATAGTTTGGTGAAATGACAATGAAAACTTTTTTATTTTTATTAGAGATGGTCATATAAATCCACTTTTTGATATTTATGCCTAAACGAAAGATAGTTAGGTTATTATAGTAAAAAAAATAATTGTCGTAAAAAGATTTTAGGTCAATAATTCCAAAAATAAGAGATTTCTTTGATCATTTCACCAAACTTTCGAGAGTTGCTCGTTTCCCTCAATTTGAATATAAAACAATATAAATATTATATATAGTTTTCTATACATATTGTAAATTTTTTTTTAAATCTGCTATTTTGAGTTATATATTTCGCTTAATTATCAGTTAAAATACCATATATAATTTACTTTTTTTTTCCTTAATTTCTCTTGTAGGTGTGGAGCAAGTTGGGGGAGATATGTTTGTTGAAGTGCCTAAAGGAGAAGCTATTTTCACGAAAGTTAGTTCTCCAATTAATTTTTCCACTTGCCAACATATATGTTGACTCTGCATAAATTCTGGAAACTAATATAGGAAATTAATTTTCATATAAATCTTCAATGGATAGTTCATGACTGGAGTGATGACCAATGTGTGAAGATACTAATGAATTGCTACGATGCTCTTTCAGAATCCGGGAAGGTCATTGTAGTAGACTCTTTAATACTGGAGTCCTTTGAAACTAATATTTTAAGCAAGTATGTTTATATGCTCGACATAGAAATGTACACTTTATTTCCTGGGGCAAAGGAGAGGACAATAGAAGAGGTAAAGGCCCTGGCAACAAAAGTTCGATTTACAGCTGTTAAACTTGTCTGTCGTGCTTACTGCTGTTGGGTTGTTGAACTCTATAAATGATCTAAGCTTTGACAAGCGTATAGGTAAGGGTGGCAATATGGGTCAGGATTCGTTTATTCGATTCGATTCGATGCAATTAAATGGGTTTGGGTTTGAAAAAATTGATTCATTTAATAAATGAGTGAATTCGATTTGATTTGCTAATTAAACGAATCAAATATGGGTTTGAAGATTTTGATTTGTGTATTTGTTTAGGATTTGTTCAATAAATGGGCCACAACCGAATCGAATATAGGTCAATTCGTTTAAAATTAGTTTATTATTTATTTAATTAAATTACCTTTTTGTCCTTAAATTATTTGAAAACTTTTTAAAATATGAAAGTTAATATTATAATTTTAGGCAAAACACAGAAAGCCAAAAGACCAACCCTAATTTTACACTTCACACACACTTTTCCCTCATCTCCTAGCAACTCAGCCGCCACTGCTACATTTTGTCATCTCTTTCCCTTCATTTTAATCTCCAAATCCTTTTTTTTTCTTTTTAATTTTTGCATCCAGAAAGTACTACGTTTGCCATCTCCTTGCTCCAAATCCTTGGATTTGTGTTAGTGTGATAGGTAAAGTTTTGTCTTGTTTAATTATTATTTCCTTAAAAATACTTCAATTTGCTATATCTTTGATATCTTGAAATTTTACAATGATTATTATCAATATTGCAGTATGTTAAATTGTTAATGACATTTTATTTACTTTTTGGTGTAGGATTTTTGTTTTCAAGGTGAAAATGACAAATGAAGATTGAAATACAAGTTGTGCAACCCAAGAGGGGGGTGAATTGAGATTTTAAAAATTATGCTAAGCAAATCGCACATCAATTTAATCTAATGCCTTAATCAAATCAAAAACAATAAATTCAAGCAAGCATAATAATAAGGGAGTAAGGGAAGAGAAAACAAACACGAGAATTTTTACGTGGTTCGGCTATCCCCGCCTACGTCCACGCTTCCAAGCACACGGGGCTTGAGGATTTCACTATCCAAGCCTCCCAAGGCTTCAAATGTTTATAATTGACTTCCAAGGTGTCAATGAACCTTTACAACAAGAGATTATCCCCCAATCTCTTCACTCAAGTGTTTCCCACACTTATACACTCACAAATTTGGTGAGAAAACAACGAATACAACAAATAACTCTCTTTTACAATAGATATACAAATGATAGTACAATGATGATTCAATCAATGATAATTTATGAAATGCAAGCTCAATATATGTTTTATGAACTTGTTTTGGCTTTCAAAAGTTTTTAAAATGAAGTTGCAATTGAGTTTTTATAGCTAAAGCCCGAAAACTAGCCGTTATAGACAAATTCCAGCTCCCAGTGGCCAGCTGATATAACCAAACTACAGATGAGCGGTGATGTTCACAGTTATTTTGAAATGTCTTCTGATATCTTGTTCATAAAATTATAGTTTTACCTCAAACCTTTCTGTAATTATATTATGGCCCAAAAGTCATAAAACTTTTTAAATAGGTCCAATTTTGAACATCAAATGTTTGAACTACATTTGGGTCCTCTAACTTTCATAAATTATAGTATGGCCCAAATTATTTTAAACCTTTACAAATAAGTCCAAATATGAATTTATATAATACTTATCATTCTCAAAACTTTATGAAATTATGCTACAGCCCTTAATGTAATAATACTTCACATAAAAGTTCTTTTAAGTTTTAACATAATCAACATAAATGTTAAAGTTCTCAAAACCTTTCACTTAGACCCTCAATCTTTTATAAGTTACAATATGGCCCAAAACGTTTCAAATCTTTGCAAATAGGTTTCAAATTCAAAATAATATTTATTAAAATCAAAGATTGTAAAACATTTTAATTTTAATCCAAATTACTCAAATCCACAAATACTTTTATCTTAAATATAAAATATTTTGTTTATGAAAAGTAATAATTTATTTAAATAAAATCTTGAGCTTCTCAAATACTAAATCATTCATAAATTAAATCATACCGCTTTTACAGAAATTATCGCAATAATTTGTCCGTTGAGCTTTAAACTTCATTCTTGATTTGCGTTATCCGTTGAGTGTCTTGAGCTTCATTTCACTTGATTCACTTGCATAAATATTATCCTTCAAAAACTAATGAACTTGTGAAATACAATATTTATTAAAACATTTAAGACACATGTTTGTTATCATCAAAATTACATAATGTGTAGCCCTTTGGGCTAACAATCTCTCCCTTTTTGATGATGACAAACATCTCATGTATTTTGACATTTATACTCCCCCTTAATACATGGCATACATGATTCAACAAATAAATCAAATTTGAAACATGTAAGCTCCCCCTTAATATTTCAAAACCATGCATGAATATTTTAGGGAATTCAAAACACATGATTTCTCCCCCTTCATCATCAAAATTACTATGAATATTTGAAGTTCAAAATACATGTTACCTTTATCATCAAAATTACTATAAATTCGATGCTCATACCAATAACATGTCAATGGTTAATCAAGAAACATATAATAACCAAACATTCAATTAACCATAACATGATCATGAACCACCATTCCATCAATTACCAAATCAACTCCTCATATCATAAAATCATCATATAAAAAAAATCATGGAATTAAATCACCATCAAATCTTAAAATCATCACCATAATCATATATCAACTATAAAAAAATGCTCAAAGTATATGTTATTCTCCCTATTTTTGAATCATTAAAAAAAATAATATATTACTTTGTCTCCCTTTAGACAACAAAAAGTTTAAAAAGCATATTATCCAAAATCATATTGTATGCTCCCCTAAATATATGGCCAATTTAAAATTTTAACCAAAATGATTTTATCAAAAAACATATCATATTTGTCTCCCCCTTCATCATAAAATTTAGATAGATGCAATTGAAACAAGATCATCAAAAATAATTCGATGAAGATATTACCTATTTTGTGCGGATAAAAATTTCGGCAAAGTCTCCCCTTAAAAATGAACAAATCCTCAAATACATAACATGATTAAAAAGACTTCCATATAAGTTTAAACAATTATAACAAACCAACAACTCCATCAATTCATCAAGCAACACATATAAAATCATTAATAATCAAAATCATCAAGAAATCAATTTAAATAACATGATTAGATTTTTTTTTGAAAATTTTTCTTCGCAACATTCAAATTCAATATGAATTCCCAATTCTCACCATAATCTTTCTTGCATCTCTTGGCTACTTGTTTCCCCTTGGACTTGTCACCACCCACCATTGTTGAAACAAGAACAAGCTTAAATACCAATTTCGAATTTTTAAAAACTTGAGTGAAATGGATGTGTTTGAGCCAAGAAAATCGATCTTAGATATGAATAGAGCTCATATATGATGTGGATTGGATCAAAGATTAGCTAAAGGAAGGTTAAAAACGTAGAGAGAGAAACGGCCAAAGCTAGGTTTTTGAGATTTGGGATTTTTGTGAAAAGGTGATGAAATGGTGTTTGGAGGATGAAAATTGAAAGAGTAATGGATGGGTAATGAGTTGGATGATTGATTTTGCCAACATAATGAGTGAAAGATGAAGAAATTTGAGAGAGAAATTGAGAAGTACTGTTCACTCGTGAGAGATGATAATGAGATGATGAAGAACAAGTGAAGAAATGATGATTGAGAGGTGTTTAATAAGAGTAGAATGCATGGGTATTGATTTGAATCATTGATTTTGACATGAAAAAGGTTGAGAAATGAAGAAGATTTAAGAAGAAATTGAGGAGAAAAACCATGGGGAGAGAGAGTGATGAGAGGTTGAAGAAACAAAGAAAATGGGGGGAGAAATACCTCAAACCCGTGACCAAGCAGCTAGCCGCTTGCTCTCAAGTTCATGGACAGAATCCAAGCGGCTAGCCGCTTGGAACAGGCGGCTAGCCGCCTGGTTGCTGTCCGGCTGCACCATGGTTGCTTTTCGGCCATTTTCGATCAATCCCGTCATCATTTCTTGATTCCGAAACATCTCAAGAGCCATCTTAATGCATGAATCATGATTTTAAATATTTAAAAGATGATTAATTCAAATAAATAAGTCATCCATCAAGCATATATCATGAAGCACATAAGCATTCAAAGATAAATGATTCAAACATATCACTCATTTATTATGCTTAGGCATTATATACTCATTAAAATCAATCAAATCCATCATGATAAGTTGACAAGCTATCATCATATAAATAAAACCATGCATCATGATAATGCACTTAATGTTATACACAATGATAATTCAATCATGTAAACATACAAGTATAGTTTTGCAAATCCAATCTATTATCCATCCATCATGATCTATTCAACAAAATAAATGGGTAAGAAAAACTCATCCACATCATGTTAATGCACTTAATGATATGATGAAATATGAAATACTTACTAAGATTAAAAGATCATCACTTATAACTAATAAGGTAATAATTGTTACCAAAATAATTAAATCATCTTGCCTCATTATTTTTGCTTAGACCATGATCAAGTGATTATGCTCACAAGCTTCATCAAGAAACTCTCCATCATTCTTTGTTTGTGGCACCTACAAAAAAATATTCAAGTTGTGTGCTTTGGTGCCCAAATACTCTTGGGTCCTTGAATGTTAGCAATGGTTCCTTTTGAAACCCAAACACATTTTACACCATAATATGCATTTCTTTTTACTGGACATCTATATTTCATATGACCATTTTGATTGCAATAATGACAAACAATTTTATGATCACTTGTGAGTAGCCTTAACAAAATAATTCTTATAATATTTTTGTTTCAAGTTAGGCTTATACCCAAGTCCTCCTTTATCAAACACACATTTTTTAGTGCTTAGCAATTTTTCTAAATTCTTTTGACCACTTGTGAATTTTAACACAATTTCATTGAGCTCATTAATCTTTTTCTTAAGCACTTCATTTTCTTTCATCAATTCATCAACATGTGATTTTTCATGCTCATGTGAAATACTTTGTTTGCCTTTAAAAGATGCAATTTTATCATGAAACATTTTATTAACTAACTCTAGTCCTTTAATCATTTCATTTAATGAATCATTGCATTTTTGTAAAGCATCATTTTCATTTTTCAAGTCATCTACATGTGATTCTAGATGCTGGCATAAAGTGCTAGATTTCTCATTTGATAAGGCAATTTTATCATACAATGTTTTATTCTCTAATTCTAGGCATGTAATTTTTGCACTTAGAGATTCATTTTCATTTTTAAGCTCTCCCATCTTCTTTTTAAGATAAACATTCTTTTTACCAATTTTCATCAATTCGTCATGCAATTCATTGAAGGCATCATGTACTTCATCATATGAAGGAAGCTCACTTACCTCATCAAGTTCATCACATGACTCTTCTCCAAATGCCATAAGAGCCAAATTTGATACTTTATGAGATTCCTCCTCATTTGTCGTCTCCTCATACATAAGTTCAAGTTTTCTCCATATTTCATAAGCATTAGAACAACTTGAAACTTTATAAAATTCTTTTTTATCTAAGGCACAAAATAAAGCATTCATAGCTTTGGAATTTAAAGACATCATTTTCCTATCCGACTCACTTAAAACATTATTCCTAAGAATGAAGGAATCATCATAAATTATTTCCCATATTTCATAATCTAAGGCTTGTAAATAAATTCTCATCCTAGTTTTCCAATATGGGAAGTCATTATCATCAAATAATGGTGGCCTAGTAATGGATTGCCCTTCCATGAAGATTGAACTAATTTGGGTTGCCATGGATCTTTAACTCTAGACGGTTAAGTCTACACAAGAGCACCTCGCTCTGATACCAATTGAAATACAAGTTGTGCAACCCAAGAGGGGGGGGTGAATTGGGATTTTAAAAATTATGCTAAGCAAATCGCACACCAATTTAATCTAATGCCTTAATCAAATCAAAAACAATAAATTCAAGCAAGCATAATAATAAGGGAGTAAGGGAAGAGAAAACAAACACAAGAATTTTTACGTGGTTCGGCTATCCCCGCCTACGTCCACGCCTCCAAGCACACGGGGCTTGAGGATTTCACTATCCAAGTCTCCCAAGGCTTCAAATGTTTACAATTGACTTCCAAGGTGTCAATGAACCTTTACAACAAGAGATTATCCCTCAATCTCTTCACTCAAGTGTTTCCCACACTTATACACTCACAAATTTGGTGAGAAAACAATGAATACAATAAATAACTCTCTTTTACAGTAGATATACAAATGATAGCACAATGATGATTCAATCAATGATGATTTACGAAATGGAAGCTCAATATATGTTTTATAAACTTATTTTGGCTTTCAAGAGTTTTTAAAATGAAGTTGGAATTGAGTTTTTATAGCTAAAGCTCGAAAACTAGCCGTTATAGACAAATTCCGGTAATGCGGCCACTTGATTTAACCATAGGAATGAGCGATGATATTCTGGTTATTTTTGAAATGTACTCTGATAACCTGTTCATAAAATTAAAATTTTATCTCAAAAGCGTTACGTAATTATATTACGGCCCGAGAAAGTCATAAAATTTTAAATAGGTCCAATTTTGAACATCAAATGTTTGAACTAAATTTGGGTCATCCAACTTTCATAAATTATCGTATGGCCCATATTGTTTCAAACCTTTACAAATAAGTCCAAATTCGAATTTATAAATAATACTTATCATTCCCAAAACTTTCTGAAATTATGCTATAGCCCAACATGTAATAATATTTTTCATAAAAGTCCTTTTAAGTTTTAATATAATCAACATAAATGTTAAAGTTCTCAAAACCTTTCACTTAGACTCTCAATCTTTTATAAGTTACAATATGACCCAAAATGTTTCAAATCTTTGCAAATAGGTTTAAATTCAAATTCAAAATAATATTTATTAAAATCAAAGATTGTAAAACTTTTTCATTTTAATCCAAATTACTCAAATCCACAAAATACTTTTATCTTAAATATAAAATAGTTTTGTTTATGAAAAGTAATAATTTATTTAAATAAAATCTTGAGCTTCTCAAATACTAAATCATTTATAAATTAAATCATACCGGTTTTACAGGAAATTATCGCAATAATTTGTCCGTTGAGCTTTAAACTTCATTCTTGATTTCGTCGTTGTCCGTTGAGTGTCTTGAGCTTGATTTCACTTGATTCACTTGCATAAATATTATCCTTCAAAAACTAGTGAACTTGTGAAATACAATATTTATTAAATCACTTAAACACATGTTTGTTATCATCAAAATTACATAATGTGTAGCCCTTTAGGCTAACAAAGAGAATTAAAGAAATTACCTTACTTTATAATTTGAATTTGAATTATTGTTATTTGTATTATTAGGGATTTGTAATTTGGTATTTGGATGACTGCATAATATGGTTTGAGTTATTTGTATTTTGTTGTGGGATGTTAAACTTGTGATTTTTTTTATATTTTATTTTGCTTAATTTTGTTTATTAATTATATTTTTCTAAATGAATTGTAAACAAATCCTGATTCGATTTGATTCGGTTCGATTCATTAAGGATAAATGAATAATAAATGAATCCGGATTCAGTTCGATTTGTTGTCAATTCTATTAAACGAATTAAACGAATCGAACCGTAATAAACGAATCGAATCCCAATCCATAGAATTTTGACCCAATTTGTTTACGATTTGATTCGTTTATTCGTTTTGCCACCCTTACGTACAAGTCATTTTAAGTTCTAATTCAAATTAAGTAAAATAAAATGACAAAACGCCAGTCCTGATTATTTTGTCGACATCAGCTTCTATTTCCTGTCATGTTTCAGCAATTCTTCTTAATGCTTGCGTGCAAAAGTAAATTAATTAAAGTCTTAGGTTGGATACTCCTTGCTTGTTTCTCTTACCTTTTTTTTTATTGCATGAGACTATTGCTCAAGAGTACAACTCATATTACATGAGATTACAATTGATATTTACAAATCAGACTATTCTGGGACTAGTTTACATCAATTCTTATGAAGCATGCCCAGATTTTTACCCTATCTAATAATCGAGAGACGTTTACTCCACTCACATTTCGAAAGGGAGAAATCATAAGTTCTCACCACTTGGCTAAAGCCTAGTGGCTACTTGTTTCTCTTACCTTCAACTTTTTATTTTGATATTGCATTTTGGGCGTGCAGAAACAGATTATTCGATCCATTTCAACTAATGAAGCACCATAAATTATCGAAGACATAAGTTCATGTGTAGGCTGAGACAAATGACATGATGGTTGTTGATAGGAATCACATTAAGATAACTATTTAAAATTAAATTTATCGTGTCATTGTGACATGTAAATATGACAGAAATCAACAACATTATATGATGCATATACAAAAATGATTAAGATTATTATCAGATGTATATATAAAAATGATCAAGACCATTATCTGATATACATATGAAAATTATAAGGACCATTATACAATTTACTATGAAAAATAAAAAAATATTATATTTGATTATGTATCTTTGTTAAGTTTTGTTCTCTTGTTTAAACTATAGGCCTTTAAGTCTTATTGACAGTACCGACATTAGTACTGAGTGTTTTCACATTTCGAATAAAAGCTCATGAGCCCAATTGGGTGATATAAATTTAAGACCCAAAACCCTCATATTTTGTTTTCATCTTTAACCCCAACATAGTCCATGTTTTATTTTTAATCTTGCTTATATAATTTACATTACTTAATTTAGTTAACAATAGAGATGTGAAGGATTTAAACGGAACAGACCAATTAAAAAGAAAGAAAGAAAAAGAGATAGAGTGAAAAGAACGAGAGCAAAAAGAAGAGAGTAGAAGAACATGAAGAAGTGAGAGTGAGAGAGTTGAAGGAGGGGGGAGAGAGAGAGAGCTGAAGTGTTGAGCAGTTTATCTCACAATTCAACATAAGTCTTGGGGTTTAAATGAATATGCTTGAGGCAGCGCTTGCACTATGAGGAAAAATACCTACCATGACTGTCCTACAATGATAACCACATGATAGATTTTTTTCTATCATGCATTTATTATATAGTTGTGATAGAAATATCGCCTTGAGAAGAGGAAAATTATTTGACAGCAAGGTGGAGGTTCATATAAGAAAGACATTTGAACCTCCTTCTTTAGATCCAGCTCCATTACAAGACTCATAACCAAATGATCTAGAAGAAAGTGGCCCACCAGCTTACATTAATAATGCTCCTTTTCCTCAAAGGTTAGTAAAGGTAAAAAAAGAGACTTCAGCAGGTAAGATTATGGAAATCTTCAAGCAGGTAAAGATTTATGCACTATAAAGAGAAATTTGCATGTCACCAAAAAGGCATTTTTAACTGAACAAATTAGTAATTTACTTCAATGTAAAATGCCACCAAAATTTAGGGATCCTAGCTCTCCTACTATCTCATGTGTTATAGGGAACCAATTGTTCGATAAAGCATTTTTGGATTTCGGTGCTAATGTTAATCTCTTGCCTTATTCTGTTTACATGCAGCTTGGACTAGGTGAGTTAAAATCAACTTCTATTATTTTGCAACTTGCAGATAGGTCAATGAAAATACCTTGTGGTATTATAGAGGATGTGTTGATACAGATTGATAAATTTTATTATCTTGTTGATTTTATTGTTATTGATACTCAGTATGTATAGGATCCTAAGAAACACACCCCAATTATTCTAGGTCGTCCTTTCTTAGCTACAGCTGATGCTCTTATTAATTACAGGAATGGAAACGAGCAGCTGTCTTTTGGTAATATGACCATGGAATTAAATATTTTTAATATTACCAAGCAGCCACAAGAAGAAGATAAATTTGTCGAATCAAATATGATAGAGGAATTAATAGAATGTTCATTCATTTCTAACCACAGTGATGATCTATTAGAGGCATGTTTGACTCATTCTGATTTATCTTCTAATGATGACAGTGCAATTGCAGGGGCCAATGCCTTACTTGATGCAACTCCAATTATAGACACAATAAAATGGAAGACAAAGTCAGAACTATTGCCTTATTCTGAGAAGAAGATTAGTCCATCTGCCAAGACACCACCAAAATTAGAGCTCAAAGCACTGGCCGACACTCTAGAATATGCATTCTTAGGAGCATATGACGCTCTACCTGTTATTATTTCTTCTTCCCTAGATCCTGAGCAAAAAGGTAAGTTGTTGGGTATTCTAAAAGAGCATAAGGAGGCAATAGGATGGACCATCACTGATATTAAAGATATTAATCCATAGATTGCATCATCATATTCATCTTGGAAACAGTGCTAAAACTATTAAGGAGATACAACGTAGGCTAAATCCTGACATGAAGAACTGATAAGAGCTGAAGTAATTAAATTATTAGATGCAAGAATTATTTATCCTATTTTAGATAGCTCTTGGGTTAGCCCTGTGCAAGTTGTTCCTAAGAAATCTGGTGTTACAGCAGTTACGAATGCTAATAATGAATTAATTCCTACTAGAGTAACTACAGGTTGGCGTGTTTGCATTGACTATAGAAAATTGAATTCAGTCACAAGAAAAGATCATTTCCCTCTTCTATTTATTGATCAAATGCTTGATAGACTAGCAGTTCATAACTTTTATTATTTTCTATATAGATATTCAGGTTATAATCAGATCCCCGTAGCTCTAGAGGACCAGGAGAAAACTAATTTTACTTGTTCCTTTGGAACTTTTGCATATAAAAGAATGTCATTTAGTTTATGCAATGCACCTACTACTTTTCAAAGATGCATGTTTAGTATTTTTTCTGATATGGTTGAGAGATTTCTTGAAGTGTTCATGGATGATTTTTCTGTTTATGGACACTCTTTTGATGAATGTTTACAACATCTAATATTAGTTTTGCAGAGATGTAAAGAAAAGAACTTGGTTCTAAATTGGGAAAAGTGTCACTTCATGGTAAGACAAGGTATTGTCCTTGGTCATATAGCTTTCAGCAGAGGTATAGAAGTCAACAAAGCCAAGGTGGATTTAATTTCTAATCTTCCACATCCCAAATTCGTAAAAGAAGTAAGATCTTTCCTTGGACATGCTGGTTTTATAGAAGATTTATTATAGATTTTAGTAAAATTTCTAGATCCTTATGCAATTTGCTTGCTAAGGATGTACCTTTTATCTTTAATGATTCTTGTCTTAATGCTTTTCAAAAACTTAAGAAAGTGTTGACTTCTTCACCTATCATTCAGCCACCTAATTAGAATTTGCCTTTTGAAATTATGTGTGATGCATCTGATTATGCTGTAGGAGCCGTTTTAAGACAAAGATTAGATCGTGTGCCTTATTTCATTTATTATACTAGTATGACACTCAATGATACAGAGTTGAACTATTCAACTACAGAAAAAGAAATGCCAGCTGTGATATTTGCACTAGATAAATTCAGATCTTATCTTATAGGTTGTAAAGTGATTATTTTTATTGATCATGCTGCTTTGAAATATTTGCTCACTAAGAAATATGCTAAGGCAAGATTGATTCGTTGGGTTTTACTTTTACAAGAATTTGACATTGAATTTAAAGATAAAAAAGGTTCTGAAAATGTTGTGGCAGATCATTTGTCTCGCATTGATCTTAAATTTATTCCAGAATCTTTACCTTTGAATAAGTCTTTCCTAGATGAACAACTTATGAGTGTAAATGTTTTACCATGGTTTGCAGATATAGTTAATGATCTTGCCACAGGTCAAATCCTAGAACATTGGACTAAGCAAGATAAAACAAAGTTCTTATTTGAAGTGAAGAATTTTTTTTAGGATGATCCTTATTTATTTAAATATTGTGCTGATCAGATTATTAGGAGATGTGTTCCAGAAAATGAAATTCGAAATGTCATCTCCTTTTGTCATGAACAAACTTGTGGAGGCCATTTTAGTACCAAAAAGACAACAACAAAAATTTTACAGTATAGTTTTTATTGGCCTACTCCTTTTCATGATGCTTATGTTTTCTGTTCTTTGTGTGACAGGTGCCAACACATGGGTAGCATTTTAAAGAAGAACATGATGCCACTCAATCCTATTCTTATGGTTGAGATCTTCGATGTGTGGAGTACCTATTTCATGAGACTTTTTCCTCCATCTTTTGGTTATCAATATATATTGGTTGTGGTTGATTATGTGTCGAAGTGGGTTGAAGCTATTCTATGCCAAACCAATGATCATAGGGTTGTAGTAAAGTTCCTAAAGAGTCATATCTTATCTCGTTTTGGTTTCCCTAGAGCAATTATTAGTGATGGCGGTACCCATTTTTGCAATAAACCTTTCAAATCTCTTTTGAACAAATATTCCATTAATCACAAGGTTGCCACCCCATACCATCATCAACCCGAGATTTCTAATAGAGATCAAGCAAATTCTAGAAAAAACAGCTAGGCCAGATAGAAAGGATTGGTCTTTGAGACTTGTTGATGCATTATAGTAATATAGGACTGCTTTCAAAACACCAATTGGGATATGTTGCTGTATAAATTCAATTGCTATTGGTGTCAATGTGCAAGTGTACACAACAAGTAATAAAGTGATGAGTATTCAAGATCGTCTCCATGTTGAGTGTTAGAAAGTGTATATTTATAAAAGAGAAAATCGTCATTTTACACTTCAAGTCTCACTAATATTGCTACTTTCATGTATTTAAGTCTTTTGTTATTTAATTATATGTGTTTTGTTATAATTAAGTATTTTATGTATTTTAGGGGCATCATAATTCTTTCACAATGAATGAGTAATCAGATGGCAAAACGGACATTATTTTTGAACTCAGGACGGTCAAAAATCTTAAAAGGAGCATAAAAGAAAAAATGTCATTGTTCACATATACAGTATTGTTGATGGTCTTATTCGCTTTGTTTATATATACGGTTCGATGACGTGGCATTGACCGATGATATGGCATCAACTTGTGATGTGGCAGCACTTGATTGGACGAATTATGTGGCATTGACTGCTTATGTGGCGTTGAATGATGACGTGACATTGACCGATGATGTGTCATGATCTTATTGGGCTAAAATTCTTATGTACTGTTGATCGGTGATGTGGCAGCATTTTAGTGGACTAAAAATCATGTGTATGGTATATGCACGTGCATAGGATTATTTACTATTCAAACAGTGTTACTGTGCAAACCATGTTACTGTTCAAACCACGTTACTGTGCAAACTATGGTCAAATCGTGTACTGTTGACTGATGACGTGGCGTAATCCTGAGCGTCCGAACTGTTTTTAATCTGATGGCCATGATTTACTCAATATATCTATAAAAAGGGGGTTCTCCCCCCTAATTCGATATCTCTGAATCCATTTTTTAGCTTAGTTTTCTGTAATTCCTTCTCCATCTTGTATTTTCTATGTATTTTAATAAATTCTCATTTTACCTTTAATTCAATTATAAGTGGCTAATTTTCTTTCAAACTTGGGTTGAAGATGAAGTCTCAACATGTTCCGTGGGCTTAATTTGGTAAATTTATTTTCTCTTCTCCTCTAATATTTGTGGATGTTTTGACTTTTCGTTGACAAATAATAATAACCTTGCCTAGATACTGCCCTGGTAAAACCGACACCCTAGTACAAGGTTATTATTATTTGGAACGATAAGCCCTTAGCATCATATCTATTTGAGTGTGGTTCATGAGGTGTGGAATCCCCCCTCATGATTTAATTGGCATTAACAAGGAATATTTAGCCCATGGAGCATATTGATGCAGATCCGGATACCTAAGCGCTTCAAGTATAATAGTTTCCATTTCAATTTATTCTCGCAATTTCAATTCAAATTTTAGCATAGTTTAAATCAATTTCACCGCAAATCCAACCATCCATTTAAAAAAATTTAATTCTACACATAATTAAAATCAACCTCCTCGTGGGATCGACACTCGTCACCATTAATCTATTCTACAATAGATTCGTGTGCTTGTGAGTTCAATAAAATTTACACAATAAGTTTTTTGCGCCGTTGCTGGGGAGGTAATTATTTTAATTCGTAGAATTTTTTTTAAAATATTTATTTTCTTGTAATTTTTTTTAAAAAGGTAAATCTATATTTTTAGGTTAGAATTTCATTTCTTTTTCATTTCTTTTTCTCTTCTTTAAATTTGTATAATTTAACTTTTATGTTATTTTTCTTTGTAATTTTTTTTGTTTATCTTATTATCTTTCTTTGTAATTTATTTTAATTATAGTTAATATTTATTTCAAGTAATTTCTTTTTTTTATAGTAATTGAATGTGTTTTTATAGTAAAGTTGTAACAACGTGACAAGGTTAGTATCGTAATTTCTCACTCTTATTTATTTTTATTAGTGTTGTTCGCATTTTTTTTGTGTTCTTTGCATGCATGGTAGAAGGTCATTATTACTAGGGATGGCAGGAAAATCCGGATCCGGCCCGCATCCACAAGGATTCGGAAAATCTGGATCCGGAAAAATCCGGATTCGCATTTTTTAAAGTGCGGATCTGGATTTGAAAATTTCAAATCCGCACGGATCCGGATGCACTTGCATCCGGAAAATCGGATATCCGGATCCAGTTGTTTTTTGTTTTAAATAAAAAAAAATATTTACTTGAAAAAAAAAAGTCTAATCCGTAAATCCCTAATGGTTTCGTTTCTATCTCTCTTGGCTCTCGCCTCTCGCTGCCTCTCTTTCTTCATTTGACTCAGGACTACATGTGGCCGTCTTCCTCATGACTCGAATCCGTCGAGCCTCCTTCAGCTTCTTTGTGGAAACTTTTGTTTATGTAAAAACAGGCTACAATAATTAATAATAATATATATCACACGCATGCTCTGATCTGATCCAGGGGCATTGAAGAAGATGAAGTGTGTTTTGGTGACTGGTGGAGTAGTAAGTGTACTTGGAAAGGGAGTCACAGCCAGTAGTATTGGTGTTCTTCTCAAGGCTTGTGGACTTCGTTTTACTTGCATTAAAATCGGTCTCTACTTCCCTTATTCTTCTTCCTCTCATCTTTTTCTTTTTGTTTATTTTTATTTTTCTTGTTTTTGGATTAATTGCTTTTTAGTCTTCTGAAATGAGTACATAATTTCTTGAATAACATATTGGATAAAAGTTTTTTTTTGGTCTTTCCAAAATTTCTTTTTTGGGTTTTAAACCTTTTTTTTGCAACAATTAAAATGTCCCACTTTTCTTCTTCATGAGCCTCTAAATTTGCAATATATGTAACTTTGTTAATATCCGCAAATTGAATGTGCCTGCATCAATTTCTTTTCTCGATTCCTGGTTCAATCTCTGTTTTTTTGTTAATGATTTAACGTTAAGTTTTGTGGATCCGGATATCCGAAATATCCGCCTGGATCCGTGTGGATTTTACCTGCATCCGGATCCGCAAAAAATATGCGGATGCGAGTGCGGATGCGGATATGAAAATGGAAATCCGGATGTGCATCCGGATCCGGATCGAGATTTTGCCAACCCTAATTATTACGTAATTTTGAGCCTTTAGATCTTGAATTAGAAAAAATATTTCGCACACATAAACACATTGCATTTAAAAATAAAATTTAAATGGATTTACAAAACCAACAATCAGAACCACAAGAGAGGCTATTTAAGGACTACTTCAGTCCCCTAGCTAATTTGAGCACATCATGCATAAGGTACCCAAATGTAGCAGCTAGGAGTTTTGAATTAAAATCTAGTGTACTAAATTGTCTCCCTACATTCTATGGCCTAGAAAGTGAAGACCCATATAATCATCTGAATGATTTTCATGCTATTTGTCAAACTTTTAGATATAAGAATTTTTCAGATGATGATGTTAAATTTAGATTATTCTCATTTTCTTTAAAGGATAAAACTCGTTCATGGCTTAATACTTTGTCTGCTAATAGCATTACATCATGGGAACAAATGGTAACAAAATTTTTGAATAAATGTTTCCCAGTTCATAAAACCAATGCTATTCGCAGGGAAATTTCAGAATTTACCCAGAGAGAAGATGAGCAATTTTTCGAAACATGGGAGCGATCCAATTGGCTACTCTTGAAGTTTCCGTATCATGGGTACGAGTAATGGCACAAATGCCAATATTTTTTGGAGGAATTATTGTCGCATGTGCAAGAATGGCTAATGGCAACCAGTGGAGGAGAGCTAATGTCAAAAAGTGCATCAAAGATTTGGGATTTATTCCAGCGACAGTTGGATAATTCCTAACAAAGAAGTTGATCACTCAGGAATACTAGGAGAATTAAGGGAGTAAATAATATTTATATTGGCGAGTCAAGTTCGGGGATTAAAGAAGTCAAAGAAATGGTTGAAGGTCTCTCGCGACAAATAGCATCGTTGTATTTGCTAAAACAACGAATCACATGACCATGCTTCGTATTCAAATCAAGCCAATGCCGTAAGTGTCATGAAAACCATCAAATTACAACTATACTCCAACACAATTACGGATGAAGAGACCACCCCGATTTTTCATGGTCTCAAGGATTCCAACAAAATGGACCGGTGACTCCACGCCGCTGATGCAACGATTCCTCAAATTCCTCGAGTCTCTCGGCCGCCATTTTAGACCGTATAATCAAAACTGAATCAATCTCACCCGGACCATGGGAGGATGCATTCGAATGTCAAGAATCTTACTAACTCCAAGATCGAACAGAACCGCACCGTTGATGAACTACTTAAATGAGATGAGGCGGGCTTTAACTCACAAGCTCAATTAGTTTGAATCTCGAGAAAATGGTGGGACAACTTGCTTCTTGATTCAAACTTTGGCCGTGACCTTGAGAAAGGCAAATTTCCAAGTCAACGATTTGACCTAAATCGATTACATGAAACAAGTACCCGTTCACCACGTGGAATGGAAGGTCAAAGCCGTCATGACCTTGTGAAAAGGAAAGAAGTCGACAACAAAGTGGAGATGCGGTGACAAAATCAACTTTCAGTTGTACAGCAAATGTTGAAGACTCTCATCACGGAGGAGAAAGAAGAAACCAACCGCGAGAATACGTTCCTCAAGCTCCGTTTCCTTAGAGGTTAGCTAAAGAAGAAAGGAAAACCCACGGTGAGATCTTTGAAATCGTCAAACGGTGAGTGTTAACATCCCTTTGCTTGATGCTATAAAACAAGTCCCTCTTATGCTAAGTTTTTTAAAGATCTTTGCCTTTAAAGAAATATGCATGTTCGAAAAAAGGCCTTTTAATGAAAAGCGTTAGTTCTATACTCCAACGTAAAATGTCTACTAAAATATAAAGACCAGGCTCACATTTATCTCGTATAGTATAAGGAACCATATATTTGAGAATGCTTTGTTGGCTTTAGGAGCTAGTGTAAATCTATTGTCTTACTCTGTATTTGTGAAACTTGGACTAGGCGAATTACACCCAACTCCAGTGGTGTTACAACTTACAGATCGGTCCACGAAAATACCTCGTGGTATTGTGGAGGACGTGCTTATTCAGGTAGACAAGTTTTATTTTCCTATTGATTTCATTGTAATCGACACTCAACCAGTGTAGGATTCAAAGAAGTACATTTCAATTATCCTAGGCCAACCTTTCTTGGCAATTGTCGATGTTCACATTCAAAGCAGGACTGGAAATATGCAGTTGTCCTTTGGCAATATGACCATGGAGCTCAACATCTTCAACATTGCCAAACAACCTCAAAATACAGATGATGGAATTGTTGATGTAGATTTAATTGAATCATTAGTTGATAACACTTTTCTTTCAAACCTTAGTGATTACCCTTTATAAACATGTTTAACTCACTTTGGTTTGGATTTTGATATTGACAGATCAGTCGATGAAGTAAACGCCGTACTTGACTCAGCATCATCCATGGACACAAATAAATGAAAGTCAAAAGTTGAACAATTAGTGCCATCAGAGAAGAAACTCAGCCCATCATCAGAACGCATTCTTGGGAGAAGAAAGCACTCTACCTGTAATCATCTCTTCCTCCTTAAATGAAGAACAAAAAAGTAAGTTGTTGGATGTTTTAAAAGAGCACAAAGGAGCATTAGGATGGACCATAGCAGACATAAAAGGTATAAACCTAGTAGACTATATGCATTACATTCACTTTGATGAAAATGCTAAACCTACTAGGGAAATGCAACGTCGGTTAAATCCTAACATGAAAGAGATCGTTAGAACTGAAGTCCTTAAGCTATTAGATGCAGGTATCATTTACCTAATTTCTTATAGTTCATGGGTCAGTCCTGTCCAAGTTGTTTCTAAAACGTCAGGAGTCACAGTAGTTACCAATGCTGATAAGGAATTAGTACCCACTAGAGTAACTACAGGATGGCGTGTATGCATTGATTATAGGAAGTTGAATTCTGTCACACGTAAAGACCATTTTCCTTTACCATTTATTAATCAAATGCTTTATAGATTAGCAGGTCATGAATTTTATTACTTTCTAGATAGCTATTTAGGATATAATCAGATTCATGCACCAAAAAGATCAAGAGAAGAACACATTCACTTGCCCTTTTGGGACTTTTGCATATAGGAGAATGCCATTTGGATTATGTAATGTACCTGCTACATTTCAACGATGCATGTTAACCATTTTTTCTGATATGGTTGAATGATTCCTTGAAGTCTTTATGGATGACCTTTTTGTTTTTGGTGATTTATTTGATCAATGTTTACATCATCTTACACTAGTTCTGCAGAGATGTATCGAGAAGAATTTAGTCTTGAATTGGGAGAAATGCTATTTTATGGTAAAACAAGGTATTGTTCTCGGTCACATCATTTCGAGCAAAGGTATTGAGGTTGATAAAGCCAAGGTGGATCTCATTTCCAATCTTTCTCCACCTAAAACAGTCAGAGAAGTAAGATCTTTCCTTAAGAATGCTGCTTTTTATAGAAGTTTCATTAAAGATTTTAGCAAAGTTTCTAGACCCTTATGCAATCTACTTGCTAAGGATGTACCTTTTGTCTTTGATGATTCATGTCTTGTGGCATTTGAAAAATTAAAGTAGCTATTGACATCATCACCCATCATTCAGCCCCCAAATTGGAACTTACCATTTGAGCTTATGTGTGATGCACCTGATTATGCAGTAGGAACAGTATTAGGACAAAGAGTTGATCGAATTCCCCATGTTATTTACTATGCCAGTATGACATTGAATGATGCATGGTTAAATTATTCAACTACTGAAAATGAAATGCTAGTTGTAGTGTTTGCATTAGAGAAATTTTGATCTTACCTCATTGGTTGTAAAATAATTACATTCATAGATCATGCTGCTCTTAAATATCTTCTCATGAAGAAGATGTAAAAGCTAGACTAATTCGTTGGGTGTTACTTTTACAGGAATTTGACTTAGAATTCAAAGATAAGAAAGGAACAGAAAATGTTGTCGCTAACCATCTCTCTCGTCTCCATTTTGACACAACTATGGAATCATTACCATTAGATGAGTCATTTCCAGATGAACAATTAATGAGTGTGGAAGTAGTACCAAGGTATGCTGATATTGTTAATTATCTTGTTACGGGTCAACTTCCAGAGCATTTGACGAAGCAAGACAAGGCCAAATTCTTTGCAGAAATAAAGAATTTCTTTTGGGATGATCCTTATGTATTCAAGTCTTGTCTGGATCAAATTGTTAAGCGATGTGTCCCGAGAGAATGAATTCCAAAATATTCTTTCAGTCTGCAGCGCTAAGAAAACAGCTACTAAATTTTTACAATGTAGTTTCTATTTGCCAACTATATTTTGAGATGCTTACACCTTTTGTTCTTCATATGATAGGTGTCAACGAATAGGGAGCATAACACGAAGGAATATGATGCCACTAAACCCAATTTTAGTGGTTGAAATTTTTGACGTATGGGGTATAGATTTCATGAGACACTTTCCCTCCTCTTTTAGCCATCAATACATATTGGTTGCTGTTGACTATATTTCAAAATAGGTAGAGGCAATTCCATGTAGGACCAATAATCACTAAGTGGTGATAGGATTTTTGAAAAGCAACATTGTTTTAAGCTTTAGATTCCCTCGAGCAATAATCAGTGATGGTGGTGCCCACTTTTGCAATAAATCATTCAAAGCACTTTTGATAAAATATTCCATCACTCATAAAGTGGCAACCCTATATCATCCACAAACTAGTGGCCAAGTTGAGATCTCCAATCGAGAAATAAAGCACATATTAGAAAAGACGGTGAGGTCTGACAAAAAAGATTGGTTGTTGAGGCTTGATGATGCATTATGGGCATATAGAACAGCTTTTAAGATCCCAATTGGGATGTCACCCTATAGGCTAGTGTATGGAAAAGCTTGCCACCTACTTGTGGAACTCGAGCATCGTACGTATTGGGCCATCAAGAAATTCAATTTTGACATACAACAAGCCGGTTTGGAAAGAAGATTACAGCTGGCAAAACTTGAAGAAATTCACAATGACGCGAACGAAAATGCCAAGATTTACAAGCAACGAATGAAAGTCTTTCACGACAAGCAAATTATGAGCAAATCTTTCACTCTAGGTCAGAAAGTGCTTTTATTCAATTCTCGCTTGCACCTATTCCCAGGTAAGTTACGTTCTCAATGGTCTGGCCCATTTATTGTTCACACTATTTTTCCACATGGGGCAATTGAAATTAAAGACCCAAAGAACGGTGTTACTTTTAAAGTGAATGGTCAAATATTAAAGTCATATCTAGAGTACTAACCATATGAAGAGGACACCAAAATAAATTTAAGTGGCCCACCAAGTTTGAATTGAAATTTTTTTTTCGGTGATTTGATTTGATTTATTTTCTTTATTTTCTTTCTTTTTATTATTCTTTTGCTGATTTAAATTATTTTTGCGTAAGTGTGTTTGTTTAACCATTAAGTTTTCTCTTATCATTTTAATCATGAAACAGTACCTCTTGTACATGCTTAGAACACTTCAACGTATCCAAACTCATCTCAGAAAGCAGATACGATTTTGTAAAACATCTCGTATTTGGGCTCTGCAACTGCCTGAGTTAGTCGCCCATGTTGAGGATTTAGAAAGCCAACTCAGACAAATTGAGAGAGGTGTCTACAATACCCAATTGTAGCTTTAGGTAAATTCAATAAGAGGACGATTTTAGTTTGCTTTGTGTGTTTTAATTTGTTTATCTATTTATGAGTTTTAGTTTGCTTTGTGTGTTTAAGTTTGTCATCCAGGTTAAGTGACGGATAACGGTACTCCATGACAATCAAGTCGGTTACTTCAGTTTCCTATAATAACTGATATTCTGAGACGAAGGTATGGACAGAGATGAGATTTTAGCAAAGCTTCATAAATGATTCCCTTTTCTTCCTTAGAATGCCCTCCTTTCAATCTATAAAGCTCGGTCCGAACGCATATGATTGCTTATGAGGAATGACATACCTGCTAACATCCGCTGGTTAATCGAGGCAAAAGTTCACTTAGTAGGTGAGTTACCTCCCAAATTTATTGCATACATGCCTGGTTGTGGTAAAGGAAATTATGTGAGAAAACGATGAGCTCGAAGACTTTCTATTGCTTGTCATAAGTGTGCCGAACAGTACGCAATAAAAAACCATGTTCTTTAGGAATGGTGTCTGATAACAGGGAAGATAAGATTCAATTCATTAAGAATGGCTTGAGTAAAAAAATATTGGATAATATCCCTTTGTCTCTTGAAACGAATCCCAATGGATACGTGCAAAAAACGATTCTCCAGTTATGGCCATTATTCGAGAAAGAACGTGCACGATACAGTCTCGGAAATCTGACTATAAACGACCCTGTTTGCCAGTTTGTAAGAAAACTGGATGGAAGCCTATCCTCGACCCATAGAGGGCGTTCAAGCCATTTCTGGACGTAAGATCAGAGGAAGATGTGAGCCACAATCACAACTACTTATAGATATCCTTTTACTTCACTGTTGTTTTATTTCACTGTTGTTTTACCATTTACATTATTGTTTTTAATAATTTTATTTTTTTCTTTTTACTATTTTCTTTTTTACTCTCCAGTCATGTGCCTTACGCATTAATTGACACTGACATGCCATCTTATACACAACTGTGACCGACTGTCATCAAGGTCCTTAAATATGATTTTTTCTGTTGAGTACTCACAAATTGTTTTTGAGCAGTATCCTAATGGCAGCTACTCCCAGTAAATAATTCAAGAATATTTGTGTGCTATCTGGATTTAACTATGGCAAACATAAAGAGTTCGTAGAGGCTGCCATAGATCTTGGTCGAAGAATAGCAGAGAGAAAATTGCACTTAGTGTATGGAAGAGGTGACCGCGGGTTATCCAAAATTGTTTCAGAAGCTGCTTATGTCAGAGGGAGTCAAGTGTTAGGCATTATCCCAACAATTCTCAAACCTTTGGGCTGTTTGTCTAACTCATCAACTGGAGAAGAGTTAGTCATCTCAAGTATGCAAGAACGAATAACTGAAATGCTAAATCATGCCGATGCTTTTATTTTCCTTCCAAGAGATCTTGCAACTCTTGAGGCACTAATCACATTAGCATCTTGGGTCTATCTGAACATCCATCAGAAACCCATCGGTTTGTTAAATGTCAATAATTTTTATAATAGCTTTCTCGCATTTCTTAACCATGCAATAAAAACTTTCTCGCATTTGTGGACACACTACTAATGAGCTATTTTATTTGGAGTGTTGGAGTGTTCAAATAATGATGGTAACAGTAGCCGCAGTAAGAAGTAACAATTAAATTTAACTCCCCGCTTGTAAATATTTTCTTCTGTGTTGCACTACCCAGGTGATGTCTTCTAAACTCTACTTCTTTCCTTTCAAACATTGAGGACAATGTTTCATTTTGGTTGGGGGGAGGGAATAGTTGACAATTGTGGAATGTTGGTTAAGTTTTTACTAATTTTTTGTTGTAGAATTAACCATTGCTAATTTTTTGAGTAGAAGATGGCTAAATATGGAGTGTAGTTACTCTAGAAACGCATCTTCTTAGTTTAAAAAAAACAAAACAAAACAAAACAAAAAAACATTTTGTGTGTTCTGTCTAACTTTTCTTTTTGACTTCTCCTTTATAAATATACATTTTCAAGTTTTTGAGTCGAAGATGGTTGAATATGGAGTGTAGTTATTCTATAAGCGCATCTTCTTAGTAAAAAAAAAAATTCAGACATTTTTCTTTTCTATCATCTAATTAATTTTTTCTGCATCATTTTTCATTTTTCTGCATAAATGTTTAGAATAGGTTGGGGGGTAGAATTTCGTAAAACAAAAAACAAAAAAAAATTGTAATTTTATGTGAGTTTTTGACATTGGATGATATGATAACTTTTGAATTTTAGTATTTGTATTATCTTTGGTCTTGAGTGATGTTACACCATGTTTGCTATCCTACATGTTGTGTTGGAGACAAATATTGCTTGAAGAAATGCACATGTCATAATAAATTCCAAGTGAGTTTTTGAGCCTACTAATATTTCTTGCAGAGTAACTCTTTTTGCCCATTCTTCATACAACTTAGCAGTTTATTATTTTATACATAATTTTTAGATTTTCTTTGGGTCAACCCTTAAAAAAAAATGTGTTGCTACATCTTAAGGTCCACTTAATTAGTAGATATGGAAGATTATTTAGAGCCCTAAAAGACGATGGAATGCCATCTTTGACTCGTTTGAGCCTTTCAAGCCATCCCTGTTATACAAAAAAGCCTTTTCTTTGTTAACTTATCATCCTGACCCACTCCAATTTGGAGCTTTACCTAATGTCTTACAAGTTCCATCACCTAGTTATGTTTGAGAAAAAATATAAATAAAGTTGTACCATACCAAAAAAAATAAAAATAAAGAAAATAAAAAAAGAAAGATATACAATAATAATAAATAAGCAAATTGTATCTTGTAATTTCCAAAAGTTCTCATACTTTTTCTTAAACATGTATTTTGTTTTCCCTATTTCCCCTTCTTTGTTAGCAATGTCCTTAACCTACGTTACGTCCTAATAAAAGTCCTTCTTGATTTTAGGGATCTATAAGTCTGAAGTAGAAACTAGTTATATGGACTATAATGATGTAGTGATGTATAAAAAAATAAAATAAAATAAAAAAAGAATACATTGGATTGACTAGTACTTTATTTGAGATCATATTATTTCTAAGCTGTGGGCATATTCTTTTCATCTTGGTGAGAGTGTGTGATATTACTTCTCTATTATTTTCACTCAATTTACCATTCATTGGAGTGACAATTTTTAATTGGGTTTAATTTTCTTGTGAGAGTGTCACTATTCCTATTCTTAATGACATGTCATTCTTGGGATTGAATTTTATCTTCACTTTATTTGCTAGGGACTAGCAATAAGCTGGTTGGGGGGTGTGTTGAGACTTGAGTGTTAGAAAGTGTATATTTATAAAAGAAAAAATCGTCATTTTACACTTCAAGTCTCACTGACATTACTAATTTCATGTATTTAAGTCTTTTGTTATTTAATTATATGTGCTTTGTTATAATTAAGTATTTTATATATTTTAGGGACATCATAATTGTTTCACAATGAATAAGTAATCAGATGGAAAAAAGGACATCACTTTTGAACTCAGGACAGTTAAAAACCTTAGGAGGAACATAAAAGAAAAAATGTCACCGTTCACATATACGGTACTGTTCATGATACTGTTCACGACACTGTTTATATATACGGTTCGATGACGTGGCATTGACCAATGATGTGGTATCAACTTGTGATGTGGCAGCACTTGATTGGACAAATTATGTGGCATTGACTACTTATGTGGAGCTGACTGATGACGTAGCATTGACCGATGATGTGTCACGATCTTATTGGGCTAAAATTTTTTGTGTACTGTTGATAGGTGACGTGGTAGCATTTCAGTAGACCAAAAATCATATGAACGGTATATGGATATACATGGGATTATTTACTATTCAAACCGCATTACTATACAAATCGTGTTACTGTGCAAACTGTGTTACTGTTCAAACCATATTGCTGTGTAAACCGTCGTCAAACCGTGTATTGTTGATTGATGATGTGGCGCAATCCTGAGCGTATGAACTGTTTATAATCCGATGGCCATGATTTACTCAATGTATCTATAAAAGGGGGCTTTCCCCCTCTAATTCGATACCTCTAAATCTATTTTTGAGTTTAGTTTTCTGTAATTTCTTCTCCATCTTGTATTTTCTATATATTTTAATAAATTCTCATTTTACCCTTAATTCAATTATGAGTGGTTAATTTTCTTTCAAGCTTGGGTTGAAGGTGAAGTCTCAACATGTTCCATGGGCTTAATTTGGTAAATTTATTTTCTCTTCCCCTCTAATATTTATGTATGTTTTGACTTTTCGTCGATAAATAGTAATAATCTTGTCTAGATACCACCCTGATAAAATTGGCACCCTAGTACAAGATTATTATTATTTGGCACAATAAGCCCTTAGCACCATATCTATTTGAGTGTGGTTCATGAGGTGTGGAATCCCCCCTCATGATTTAATTGGCATTAACAAGGAATATTTAGCCCTTGGAGCATGTTGATGCAGATCCAGATACCAAAGCACTTTAAGTATAATAGTTTCTATTTCAATTTATTCTCGTCATTTCAATTCAAATTTTAGCATAGTTTAATTAATTTCACCACAAATCCAACCATCCATTTAAAAAAAATTATTTCTACATATAATTAAAACCAACCTCCTCTTGGGATCGACACTCGTCACCATTAATCTATTTTACAATAGATTCGTGCGCTTGTGAGTTAAATAAAATTTGCACAACACTCCACAGGGATTAATGTTATCAGATTTGCTACAGCAATTTCAACAGTGCAGATTTTGGTCTAAATTAACGTAAACCAATTAATGAAACCAATATACTAATTAAAATAAAAACGCAATAAATAAAATGCAACAAAGTAAATTATCACATCAAACTCAAGGATAAAATCAATGGGAATACAGAGTAGTTAAGTGAACAAACTTCTCTCAACGGTCTTGACTATTTTCTAATGGTTGGCTCGGTTGCTGCAATGTCTGCTACAGCAGTGGGCAGAATTCTTATGTGATCTCAGTTGACGCATGTTGGATATCTTATTTCTATATGCAACCTAACAGTGATAAGTTGTTATGCCAACATAAGATATAGCATTACACACTTAGGTTCTAATTACCCTACAAGGTGAATCTCTATGTCAAGTTCATCACTAATTTTAGATTAAACATGGCCCTTATGGGATTAGGTAAAACTCAACCCAGGAAATCTAATATAAAACCAAGTATTACTCTGATATGTTCCACTAAAATAGGCCCTTTTGTGGCTCTTCCTTAGCTAGTATCATTAAATGGGTGATCAACCGAAATAATAAATAAAAATAAATACTATCAAAACAAACTGCTACAGCAAACATGCAGCAACTCATATTTTCAGTCAATAAATCATCAAGATTATTTATCACTCAACTACAATAGAATCTAGCTCATGAATTGCGAAAGAAAAATAAAAAACAAAGTTTCGGTCATCAAACACATCCTCATAAATAAAAAATATACAAAAAAAGAGAGAAGAGGAAAAAGGACTGAATTCCCGCATGATTTCTGCAGATTTTCCTCTTATGCAGCCCTCAATCTCTTTCTGGAATCATGTTTTTCTTTTGTTTCTTTGTGGTTTTTCTCCTTGGGTGACGGCTCTCTCCATTCTTTATGATGTGTGCTTCTTTTATAGTTGAAAATTAGGGTAAATGAAAGCTTAGGGCACGCTTAAGTCAGATTAAGAAACTGCAGATTGTAATTCTGTAAGTATCCCACGCAAAATTTTCTTTGTCATTGTTCCAGGATTGCTACAGTAATGGTTGCTACAAAAACTGCACTATACTAGATTTGTTTCAATTCTTTTGTAGCCAAGTTCTTTTATATCTTTTGCAAGCCTATTGTATCATTATTCCTTCCTTGAAATTTGGGCTTCCAAACACCTACAATTATGCATATGATTTAGCACACATATTATTCTAAATCAAATAAAATTTATGAAGAATAAATTAAGATGAATGTTTATGCAAAATTTAACAAAAATGCAACGAAAACTCATCATTTACTCTCTAAGTATTATTGATTTGAGTCTAAAAGTGTCAGGATAACTCTCATTTCACAGTATTATCAGGATGTGGAAAAGCATTTACTCTCTCATTTCACAGCGTTATAGACTTGTGTATGGAAAAGCATGTCATCTGCCAGTAGAGTTGGAGCATCGTGCATATTGGGCTATCAAGAAATTCAATTTTGACATGCAACAGGCTGGTTCTAAGAGAATATTACAACTAGCAGAACTTGAAGAGATCAGGAATGACACTTATAAGAATGCAAAGATTTACAAGTAGCGAATGAAAGTCTTTTATGACAAGCACATTTTGAGAAAATCCTTTACACCAGGTCAGAAAGTATTTTTATATAATTCTCGATTGCATCTCTTTCCAAGTAAGTTACGTTCTCGATGGTCTGATCTTTTTATAGTTCGTACTGTCTTTTCTTATGGAACAGTTGAGATTGAAAATCCTAAAAATGGTGATTTATTTAAAGTCAATGGTTAAATATTAAAACAATTTTTAGAGTTAAGAACGCCAGAAGTTGAGGAGATACTTTTAGATGATCCTGTTTATCAAGATTAGTTAAGTCCATCTTTACATTCTTATTTTATTTAAATAGTAGGTTTTCTTTTCATTGTTTGTTTTTCTTTTCTAGTATTTTGTTTCCTAACGTTTTCTTTTTATTTGTCATTTTCTTTTAAACTTTCCTTTTAAACTTTCCCAGCCCATTCAGGTGTGTTCTCTCCAACTTTTTTTTTTATTATTTATGTTTTTATTTTTTTTCTTTTCATCGTTTTGCATAAGACAATGTTCCAAATAAGTTTGGGGGTAGAAATAGTGTGTGCTTTGCTTGTTATTAAAAAAATTAAAAAAAATTTCAAAAATACAAAAAAAAAAAAAATTTTTTGTGAAAAACCAATGATAAGAACTTAATTGACAATGAATATGAAACATTGAGAACAATGTTCCGAATAAGTTTGGGGGTGGGAATTGTGTGTGCCTTGTTTGTTATTAAAAAAACCAAAAAAATTCAAAATTTCAAAAAAAATTATTTTTTTTGGTAAAAGGCCAATGATAAGAACTTGATTGGAAATGAATATGGTTCTTGGAAAAGGTTAAATATTGTCTTAGTTTATACTTGATTCTTGTGTTAGTTCTTTGATTCTTGTGTTAGTTCTTCTTGATTGAGACTCTTTGAGCACTAATATCAATTCTTTCATAATTTTGACTTGGAATCTGAGATTGACGCAGCCTAAGTTGAGAATTTTAGATAAAGCTAATGATTGTTTGTCTTAATTCTTATCTCCACAGTACAAAATAGTATACACAGGCGCCAAAGTCAGAAATAGCTACCTATAACCCTTAAGAGTAAGGCTATCATCCAGTAATTTGGGCCTATGTACCACCAGTATACAGAGAATAATCTACCATGATAAGAAGGCTACCTTAAGGGGTAGAGTGAAAGCTCCTGACTTTGGTTAAAAAGAAAAAAAAATCAATCAAATAATCTACCATGAAATTAAAAAAAAAATCAAAAGAAAATGCACATAAAAGCCTGTGAAAAAAATGAAGATCAAGATGATATAACTACTAGTTATTTTTAATTAATTAAATTAATTTGTAGAATCGGGAATTAATTGGAGATTATGGATAAAAATGACATGAGGGAGTTCAAATTGAGAAGGAATAAAGATTAAATTGAAAGATAAAAAAGCAGCCAAGAATTAATGGAAACCAAGAAGACCAAAATTGGAAGTCAATCCCTCAAAGTATGAACGGCGGGCATGCATTTAGAAAGCAAAGATTTGGCAATTTGGAATGCATAGGCTGGGCATTCAAAGAAGAAATCATTAATTGGCCTTTTTGCTTTTAAGTCAAACGTGTGGCTGGTTTTCAAATTTTAATAAGGAAATAATATTTGAGTGGCCTGTGATAGGCGGTTTACTGGCAATCATAATTTGAGAAGAATTTCGCCAAGTTGGACAATATATAAAGGCAAGCCAGAGAGCTGCCAAAGAGGAGAGGACGCAAGGCTGGGAGAGAAGAATAAAGCAGCGGCAGCAGCAATTTAATTCCTATGGCTGGTTTTATTTCTTTTGTTGCTCTCAACTCAAATATGTCTAGCTAATTTTCTTATACTGAGGTCCGACCTCATTAGACCTTTCAATTTATAACAATCCTTGTGGGTCCGACCTCATTACTACTATTCTATTTATAGATTCGTGCGCTTGCGAGTATTAAAATTTTTCACAACAGTAGTAGCTACAAGGCTGATGCTAGTGAAGCTTTAATAATATTATTGCCTTCAAATATTACCATTTTCACCCTTGATTTTTCAGGATTTGGGCTCTCTGCAAGAGAGTATGTTACTCTAGAATGGAATAAAGTAAGTGGTTGGTTAACTAGTAGGAAAAATTACACATCTAGGAATTTTTTTTAATTTTAATTTTTAAAGGGAAAAAATCATTTATGAGATCAATTATCTATCTTGTTGAACTTTATCCTTGTAATTAAGGTCCATCCGAAGTTGATTGCTTGTTTTTCAGAAAGATGATCTGAAGGCTGTGATTGATTGCTTGTGGGTTAATGGAAATGTCTCTATGATTGGTTTATGGGGCTGTTCAATTAGTGCTGTCACTGGGTATATTTATTTGTTGTGAGCTTTATCTTCCTTTTTCCATTACTTGTGATGAATAATGAAGTTCAGTAAACTGCTAATTAATGTCTTTGCTATAACAACTTTCTTAGGTTTGCAACTTTAAGTCTTGGAACTGTTGAACTCTATGTTTAGTGATATGCTTATATTGGGGATTTGAATAAATTAATATGATGGCTTTATTATTATTGTTGTTATTATTATTATTATTATTTTTATTAGTAGCCAAAAGAGATTAAAGGGACTTAAAGGTGTGGCTTGTGGCTTTCTTGCTGTTTGGGCTCTAATTGCTGCCTCACCTGTCATTACTGCTAATCTGGTGTGCCACTTCCATTTCAGTGTAATTACATAAGCTATCATACTTGATTGAGTAATTAATTAATTAATTAATTAGTCTATAGATCGAATAGTCGAATTGATGAATTCTCATGTGTTGGCTTTGGGGTTGCTAGAAGATAGAGGTGGGCAAATTAGGGTTCGAATCTACCCAATCAGGTTTCGGGTTAGTCGGATTGAAAGAATAGCCATCTAAATTCAACTCGAACTTATAATTTGATCGAATCCAATTATGTTCGAACTAGACAGAGTCAAATAAAAAATTTAGATTGAATTTGGATAGGTTCGGGTTGAAATAGCATTCGAGTCAGTTGATTTTTTATTTTTTATTTTGGAGAATGGTTCAATTGATATTCGAAATAATAAGAAGAGTATTGATAATAAATCATGTCTTAAAACAAGGGGTAACACGACTCAAAAATATTTAATTTACTGCCAAGTATAAGAGTACCTAATTTTACTATTAACATGTATGCACCATAATTTTGATTTTGATGATAACAAATAAGATTAGGAATGATTAATCTTTTAAAAGTTCAAATTATTTTTCATACATTTTAAACAGATAATTATTTTGATAATATAAAGGTTTTATAATTAAAGAAAAATGATTTTATGAAATTAGTTATTTTTCAAGTTCATGGTCTAATTGAAAAAGTTTTAAAACTGCAAAAATAGACTTATTTATAAAGTTTTATGAAGATTTGGGATTTGGGATATATTATAATGATAGAATAGTTTGGGTTAAAATTATAATTTTAGAAAATAGTTTCACTATAGCAAACGGCTAACCGTTTGTAGAAAATGGCGAACCGATAATTTTCAGAAAGTATGTTCTACAAAAGATTACTAAAACAATGATTCTGGAAAATAACAGTGAATTGTTTACGGAAAACGGTGAACCATTTACTGAAAACGGTGAACCGTTTGCAGGAAATGGTTAACCAATTATTTAAATTTCAGCTCAACAACCATTTGGACTAGTCAAAATGGTAAACCGATAGCTGTTAACGGCAATCCGATTTCTAGCAGAAAGTCAATAACGGCTAGTTTTCAATTTCAACTATAAATAAGCTCAATCAAATTCAAACAAGATGAGATTCAATAGTTATCATTGAGTTTGTTATTGAGTATACAACCATTATTGAGCTCTAAACTTGTTTTTGTTTTATTCATTCACACATTGAGTTTTCATTTGTAATCAAACCCATTGTGTGAGAGAAAATTCATTTATAATTTTGAATTTTAAGTGATTGTAAGTGTTGGGATATACTTGGGTTAAGAGATTGAGGATAATCTCTTATAAAGGTCTATTGAAAGTCAATTGTAAGCATTTGAAGCCTTGAAGGCTTGGACAGTGAGTATAAATAAGCTCAATTAAATTCAAACAAGATGAGATCCAATTGTTATCATTGAGCTTGTTATTGAGTATACGACCATTAGTGAGCTTTAAACTTGTTTTTATTTTATTAATTCACACATTGAACATTCATTTGTAATCAAACACATTGTGTGAGAGAAAATTCATTTGTAATCTTGAATTTTGAGTGATTGTAAATGTTGGGATACACTTTTTTTTTTATAAGGAAGTAACATGTCCATTGATTAACTAGAAAACAGATACAAGACATCTGCTGGAATTTCATCTAGCCACATTACAGTTTCCATCTTTTGTAATGCCAACTTTGCTAAGGAGTGAGCTATGCCATTACATAATCTAGGTGTGTGCTGAGCTTTGAAATTTTGGAAGTCATTCTTTTTTTTCAGAATTTCAGAGATCACCCAAATAATTTCTGACATGCTATAATTCTATTATTTACAAGCCCAAGAGCCTTAAGGGAATCCGATTCTACCATCACAGACTTTCCTCCAACTGTTGCAGCAACCTGCATTCCTCATTCCATGGCTACAACTTTAGCCATTGTTACATTACCAATAAATCTAATTGTCTTTATAGCAGTAGCTATGCAGTTTCTCTCCCAATCTCGAACAACTACCCCCAAACCAGCTATCTGCTTTCTTCCATCCATCGCAGCATCTACATTAACTTTTATCCAGTCTTTTGGTTGAGGGCACCATTGGATTGCCCTACCTTAGGTTAAGAGATTGAGGATAATCTCTGGTTGTAAAGGTCTATTGACATCTTGAAAGTCAATTGTAAGCATTTGAACCTTGGAGGCTTAGATAGTGAAATCCTAAAGCCCAGTGAGCTTGGATAATCTTTTTTCTCTAATCTGTATAAAGTGGCTTCTCTTTTTGTTTGGGAGAAAATAAGTCTTTTTATTTTTTTTTCTTTAGTGAAACTCTAGGCTCAAAAATAAAAGTCACGTTACTTGCTTTTTTCTATAGGGGGCCCACCTTATAAAATAACATAAGGCCCCTTATACATAAGTATATTAATGGAGCCTCCCACTAAATAATATAATTATGTTTTTTTACCCAAATAGTTAGTTATCTTGCTTATTAATCCAGTAGTGGTGCAGTCAATTAAATGAGCTAACTCGGGGATCATTTAGGAACATACAATAGTGGCTACAACAATTAATCCTGTAATTAAACAAGCCTAATTATTTAATTCTAACTCTATTCCACTATAAGATTGGAACTGGCCTCTATAATTGTATGTTCGAATAATAATTCGTCCTAAGCCACATTGATTTCTTTATTGCTCGATTATTTGTATCACATTGTTAATTAAATCGATATCTCAACTGTCCAATTGATTTAATTACATCTTGTTGCTTGATACTTACCGGTTTTCTCTAATGATCATTTTCAACATACTAAATATGTTGACACACTCCGGCCAGAGAATTCTATGATCGAGTGCCAAAAACCCATCAAGAGATATGTTGTACAAATTCTATATTGTTAATCTATAACTCCAATACTCATAATTGCTCCCACCAGGATACCGGGTAATCTTGACTACAAAAGTGTGTCGTGCCCATTGGTAACTCAAATAGAACAACAATTACAATCATGAAATCATAACTAACTCAAGATTAAGATTACAGTAAAATCAATGCCTGTGAGATTTAATAAGTCTGACAGTCGTTTCAAGGTTAATTAAATCTCATATGTGATCCAGCTCAATATAGTCAAACTACATCAGTAAATTCATACATGATTAAGACAAATCATTCAATGAATTTACTATAGTCTAAACCTAAATAAAGTGCCCAACTTTATTTATCAACTGCGAACTTAATTTATTTAATCATAAGATAACTTGTATTTATGTCTTCTGTGAATCCATATGGTGATCACATAAATATACATAATATGATTAAATGGACTTTACTCAAAAAATTATGCAATTAAGATATTTGAATAAAATACCTCATTTATTTTATTAATCAGAAAAATTATTTATTACAATTAAATAAACACATATGCTTTAAAGAGTATATTTTCCCAACACGGGTTTCTTTTGGTCCAATCACAATCCGATTGGGTTGGCTAAAATGAATTCAATTAGATTGGGTTAATAACCCGATCCGATCTGAACCTGATATTTTTTGGATTGAGTTAGGTTGGGTCTGATCGAATCGAGTTATTTTCCCAACCTTACTAGAAGAGGACCGCGTTTTGCATAGGTTTGGTGCTAGATGCTACTGAATGCTGAGTACTTTGCTTGGTTTTGGATTGGTATCTATTGGCTATTGGCTTGGCTTTGGAATATTAATTAACTAATGCAATGTAAAGTTTGAATTGCATGTTTTCGGAATTTAGAAGTACTTTGGATATGTCATAGATAATAAAGTTCAATAATTTAGTTCATTGGTTTTGGATTTAATTACATTTAGTAATATATTTTCTTTGGTATAATTTTATAATTTAAGTTTTAAATTGAGGAAGGTAAAATTGCAAGATTTTTTATTTTTAAATTAATAAATAAAATAAATAGTCAATTTTTTTCAAAAAAATGTGATAGAAAATATTAGTCATAAGACAATTGCTATCCAAAAAAGAAAAATTACAATCCAAAAATTTCTAAAACAATGAAAATTTAAAATAAAAAATCAATTTCCTTCTTATAGGTAGTATGCTATAATTATGATAGGTAAAATTTATCACTACTTGTGATAGGTTTTTATTTCTCATCTTTTCTTGACACCGGCTATATTGACGGTAAGGATAATCATCATCCACTCCCCTAAAATAACAGTTTTTATCTACATAATACATCTTTTTCTTTTAGTGTTAATACTCACGATATATTCTATTTTTGTTTTTGGCATTAGAGTGAGTTAAAGAGTCTAATTGAAGTGTAACAATTTTTTTTTAGATTTTTTTAGATCCATAACATCGATGATAATCTATTAGACAGTGGTGGAAATATTAGAAAGTATTTACAGTAATTAAAAAAAAAGATAAACAATGATGGTTTTTTACTGTCATACACTCTATTAGATGACGGTTCCGTTGCCAAACCATCGTTAAAGCATGTTTAAGAAATTTTGAATGATGGTTTATGTATGTCATGAAATTCATGGTGTATTATCTGTCATGAATTTATCATGCACATATGACAAATTTCTTTCATAATATCACCCACGCATAACTACCATACGTCATATAAAATGAATTAATTAAAAATTGATATTAAAATGAATATTAAGTCATTTCAAATAATGAATGTTTAATTTGTGGAATTATTTTAAACTATTTGGTGCAAATTGAAATTAATTTTGGATTTTTGGTGGCAACTATTAATAGTAATAATTGATTTTGTAGGAAAAACTTTCTTTTTTTGTTGCCAATTTCATTATATATATATTATTATTTTCTAGTGCGGACGTTCTCATTTTTTTTTATATGGACATGCTTTTAAACCGTATGTTTTAAGAAAATTAATTTTAATACTATTAAACCGCACGACTTTATTGTTTATTAAAAAATAAATCAATTAAACCCATGACCTAAGGGTGTGTTTATATTAAAAAAAAAGAGGGTCCCTGCACCTGAGATTATATATATATAAAATACTAATCTAATCAGATATTATGGCCGTTATTAAAGTCTTAGAAAATTATGAAGATAAAAAATGCAAAATTCTGGTAAAATTCTCAAATCTGCTAGTTTTAGCAACGTATAATGCCAAAGACCCAAAAGTTAATAACACCACAAAGTACCAACCACCTTCAAAGTCAAAATCAAAATTATATAAAAAATTGAATCCCTTTGAATCCTCAAAGTTTTTTCTTGAATCTTTGAAGTATTTTATTCCCTATAAATTGAACACCGGTAATCAACAAAGAAATTAAGAATAAATTAAGAATAAACAATTAAGAACAAACAACCGCACATGGGCTGCTTTAATTTAAAAAAACTCAGCCTTGAATTTTCTTGGCGCCGCCTTACAGGAGTATTCCTTGATTTTTTTTTTCAAAGTTTTTTCTTGAATCTTTGAAGTATTTTATTCCCTATAAATTGAACACCGGTAATCAACAAAGAAATTAAGAATAAACAATTAAGAACAAACAACCGCACATGGGCTGCTTTAATTTAAAAAAACTCAGCCTTGAATTTTCTTGGCGCCACCTTACAGGAGTATTCCTTGAATTTTTTTTTTTAAAATAATTATTTAACATTAGAATCTTTGATTTTGAGTACTCCTTTTAATTTCTAGTAAGAACCTTGTAGTCTAACAGATCGTAGATGAAAAAATCTCTTTCTTTCTTCTCTGTAAAGAAAATTATTACTGCATTAGTTCATTCAAAAAAATAAAAAAATTAATTTCTTGAAATATAAAGCTCATATCTATTATATGATCATTAACTCATCATCTCAACTCTATATATACTACCATTCTAAATATTTATTTGAAAATCGTATTGTTTTCATTTATTGTGTGTTTATTTTTGTAAAAGTTCTAAAACAAGTATATTTTAGATTTTGTTTTCAAAAATTTTTAGAATCTTCTTGATTATATGTTGAAATGCAAGAACTAAAAATGAAATAAATTTTAAGCTCTTTCATATTTTTTTGAGTATTAAAGTTGTTGAATTAAAAAAAGGCCTTATAAAATAAATCCGCTTAAGGCCCTATATACTCTAAAGCCAGCCCTTCCACCCCTGTCCTCCATAAAATTCAACCATTGTTCTTTTTTCTTACTTTTTATATTGTTTTAAAATCAATTTCGAACATATAATATATTTATATATACCGAGCATTACAACACCAATATCATCCATCGCCATTTTGTTAATTTCACCATATCCTACTCCAAGAATTAAGATGAGTTCATTCCATGACCAACTCATGAAACCATCAAACGATGAGGAAGATTTCATGTTGGTCATGGAGCTTTCTCTCAGCTCATCACTTCCCATGACCGTGAAAGCTATCACTGAGCTCGGCGTGTTAGAGATTTTAGCTAAAGCGAGTCCATCTCAGCTCTCCTCCGCTGAGATTGCATCTCACCTGCCCACAAATAACCAACAAGCCCCAATAGTACTTGAACGAATGTTACGTCTCCTTGCTGGTTACTCTTTCCTCACATGCAATCTTGTCACAAGAAATGATGGAAATGTTCAAAGAGTATACGGTCTAGCATCAGTTTGCAGATATTTGCTTCAAAATGAAGATGGAATTTCTCTTGCTCCATATTTGTTCTTAATGCAGGACAAAGCTACTATAGATCCTTGGTTTGTTTTCAATTTCTTACTTACTTTTTTACTAAAATCATGCTTAGGTGTAGATGTGAGCATAAAATTTTGTAGATATGTACTTTTACAGTATTGTGAAAAACTTTACAACTATGTAAACTCGTTTGCAATGTCGTAAAATATTATTACAGAATTGTAAAAGGACGTTTCCTGTAAATTTTGGCACCTGAGCCTTTTCCATCTTTAATATACATTATTTCCATCCATGTTCTTCAAAAGTTTCCTTTTTCAATATGCCAAATTGAATAGGTACCACTTGAAAGATTGCTTATTGGAAGGGACCTTGCCATTGACGAAGGCACTTAATGCAAAAGATCCATTTGAGCACTATACGAAAGACGTTAAAACAGGGAAACTCTTCAATCAAGCAATGCACAATCACACTACCCTTGTCATGAAGAAAATTCTTGAGATATACAAGGGATTTGAAGAGCTAAACCAATTGGTGGATGTCGCCGGTGGTTTAGGCGCAAACCTTAGTTTAATAGTTTCTAAATACCCACAAATTAAGGGCATTAATTTTGACTTGCCAAATGTCATTAAAGATGCACCCTCTTATCAAGGTACGTATTCCCTTAGTTCAACAAAATAGTTACAAAGATTCATTTCCTTGTAGAAATGATCACACAAATACATTGTTGGACAATCTGCTTAGATGATATCCATGACAATTTCATGAAACCTCGGGCATCGCTATCCTATCCCTCAATTAATTTTAATTAGTATATATATTCTATAAATATATAACTAATTTAAAAAAATATTTTTAAACCTTGCTTGTTTGAGTTTTATAATTCCCTTAATGATCAGTTGAAAACACATATATAATTTGCTTTTCTTTTTTGTCTTAATTTCTCTTGTAGGTGTGGAGCATGTTGGAGGAGACATGCTTATTAAAGTTCCTAAAGCACAAGCTATTTTTATGAAGGTTAGTTCTTCATTTAATTTTCAATAACCAAGGAGTTTGACAGAGTGGTTTTTAAATAGTTCACTTTGATTGATCACTTGAATTCCAATCGTAAACAAGGTAACTAGGAAGCCAAAAAAATTAATTTAAATTTCACCCACACTACCTTTTGAGAAAAGAAATTCAATCAAATAGGGATTCTTTTTTAAACAAATATCTATGTAAATTCTAGAGAGATTTGGAAAAATTACAAGAAATTAATTTTTTTATATAACTTCAGTGGATACTTCACAACTGGTCTGATGATCAATGCTTGAAGATACTAAAGAACTGCTACGATGCTCTACCGAAATCCGGGAAGGTCATTGCGGTAGAATCTTTAATTCCAGATTCCCGTGGGACTGATATTGTTAGCAAGAATAATTATATGCTTGACGTACAAATGTACGCTGTATTTCCTGGAGCAAAGGAGAGGACAATGGAGGAGTTGAAGGCCTTGGCAACAGAAGCTGGGTTTGGAGATGTTAAGCTTCTCTGTCGTGCTTTCAGCTATTGGGTTGTTGAATTCCACAAATGATCTAAGCTTTGATAAGGGTACAAGTCATTTCAAGGTTCAAAATTAAAGAAAATAAAATGAAGATGCAGTCATGTTTGAATAATATCTTCTTAGTGCAAGTAGGATATTCCTTGCTTATTTCTCTTATCTTTAATTCTCTATTCCAATATTGTGTTTTGTGCTTGCTGAAAAAAAATTATTCGACTCATTTATACTAATTAAGCTCTATAAATTGTCAAAGATAAGTCCACGAGTACGTTGAGTTGAGACAAGTGATACGAATTATATGAAGATCAATCGTTCTCCATCAAAGCCATTTTGACATATGTGTGTGTACATACATACGTACACATATGTATATGTGTGTGTGTGTGTGTCTGTATAGCAAGAATCAACATAGGTAGGAATCATACCAATATTTTTATCAATTAAATTTAGGGTAAATACTCGTTTAGTCCCTATGTTTTAAGTTAAGTATATGTTTAGTTTTTATATTTTAAAAAACACATTAGGATACATTTGCACTTTAATATGTGACACTTATACTCTTATTTTTTTTTATACATTTTTATAAATATGTGAAACTCATGCCCTTATGTTTTTATGGTTTTACAATAATACTCTTGTAACAATATTCTTGGAGAGGTTAATTAATTTACCTATAACGAAATTTAATAAAAAAATTAACCCTAAAAGTAAAATAAAAATAAATGTAATTTTATTAATATTATTATTTTACTTCTAGGATTAATTTGGTAAATTAATGTTTTATAAATAATTATTAGCAAAAGAATTGCAAAAGTATTAAATTACTTTAAATTTGTAGTACGGATATTATTGTAAAAGTAAAGAAAAAATGGGAGCATGAGCGTCAATTATTAATAACGTGGGTGTCTTTAGATATTTTTCAAAATATAAGGATTAAATAGACACTTAAAACAAATAATAGGGACTAAACAAGCATTTGATAGGAATCAACACCATTATATGATGCGCTTATAAAATATGATTAAGGGCTAGTGTGGGATTGAAATAAGGTGCTGATTAAAAAAGTAGTTTAGTGTTTGGTAAACTGTGCTGTTGCGGTCGTCGTGAGTTTGAAAAGTAGAGTATATATGTTTGGTAAATTTTATTACGAAAATTATATTTTATTATATAATGACCAAAATAGATATAAGTTTTAATTGATTTTATTTTTAAAATATGTTTAATAAATTATTTGGACATATCTTTTTTTCTTAAATATGTAATATAGATTAAACTTTAAAAGCCATAGTAATGAAATTAGAATATGGACTTATTGAATCAAAACTAAAGAGAACGTACGTGGTTATCGGTAATATGATATCTGATGATTTATATAAAAGGGTTTATTGATAAGTGAGATACAATTGTCTTTTTATTAAAATATAGGGTTATAATAGGAATTTTAAAAAGGTATGGTAGCTTGTTCAATAAGCTGCTTATAAAAAGCAACCATCTACCTACTTTTAAAAGCTGCTGACAACTTGCTTTTCATAAGGAGCTGACAAAATGGAAAAATTTATGAAATAAGTTGCTTTTACAAAATTTACCAAATACTATTTTTATTAAAAATTATGAAATAAAAAACTTTTTAAATTTCAAACGCACTCCCAAACTGGCCCTAAGATTATTATTATAAGAATTCAAGACTATTATATGATACAAAATATGATATGAACCAAGTCTATTAATTTTGATTTTGGCATGTACGTAGAGAAATAATTTGGACCATTATCTAATACATATGAAAATTATAAAGACCATTATGTAGAAGTAAATATGGAAAAAAAAAGTCACAAAATATTTTATTTGATTATTTACTTTTGTTAAGATTTGTTCTCTTATATTAATACGCCCTTGAATGATATTAGCTTAACAACAATTGAGTTCCCTCCCCCCCTCCCCCCGGCGAACCCAAAAAAAAAAAAAGACAATATTAAAGCCATAGTCATACAAGTGGGAAGGTTGCTTCAAGTTTATATTCTTAGCCTAAAAACCAATCTCATCAGATGTGGAATATCTTTCCTATCAATCTATGTCACCTATAGGCCGATCTTTTTGCTTGGTCCTTATCAAGTCATAAATTAGTGTGTGCTTACTCGTGCATGAGTTTAGTTTTAGTACCACATAGAAGCCCATTAGTGTAATCGACATAATTCATTTTTAAAATTTGAGGGTTGCCTTGAGTTTATAATTTACCTTAGTAATCAATCTCGGTTAATGTGGTATATTTTCTTTATTTATAACTTTCCACATGACAATGATCAAGCAAGAAAACGAATTTACACGTGACGTTATGTTAAGGAGAATATCTCATATCTTGTGAGAATAGTTATTGGTATATGAACAAATATGCTTGAGACAACCCTTAAATTTGAGCTAACTTTTGAGTACGAAGGTCTTTAACTATTTTTTTTTAGGAGACTATTGCTCATGATATTTACAATCATACAGATACTGAGACCCATTTACATCAATTCTGATATAGTACCGCTCAGATTTTAAACCCTCTCAAATATTCGAGGGACGTCAAACTCCCATATTGGGAGAAAGACTGCCTTCACTCGAGCTCTGAGGCTCCAAGGAAGGAATTATAAATTAAACCCCTGCAATACTTCTGCGGGGGCTCGAACCCTTTCCCTCACAAAGGTGAGGGAAGGGTTCTAGCCACTTGGGCTAAGCCCAAGTGGTTCGAAGGTCTTTAACTATTAGTTGGGTTTAAGCATATCTAAAAAAATTATAAAAAAAGAGGGATGTCATCCCACCTATTAGGAAGAAAATCAATTGAACTACAACACGCTAAAAGTTCAAAATACTTTCCCTTGCCAGGTCGAAAGATGATAGGTTTCACATGAAGATCCTTCGTAATGTAGTCCAGGCAATTTTATAATCGATGCACATATGAAAATGACCAATGCCACTTAGAGGTGCACATGTTACAAAGATCAAGAGCATCACGACATATAAAAGTAACAAGAATCAAGAATATTATGTGATGTAAATTTGGCAAGAACTAGACAATTACGGCATGCATATATGTTTAGAATTAAGCCTGTTATATCGTAAAAATATAACAATAATCAAGATAACTATGTGCATGTAAATATAAAAAATATCAAAATCAAAATATTGTATTTGATTATTTACTTTAATCAATTTTGTTCTTTAGGTTAGAAAAAATAAAAAGAAAAATTCTCTTGTATAAATAGGCTTTGAGCTACATTATATGAATGAGTCTAGTTTGTTTTGTTTCTTTAAACTCAAAAATTCTCTAACACACACATGACAAGGATCAAAACAATTATGTGATGCACATATGGCAAAAATCAACTATCAAGACATACATACAAATGTCAAGATTCAAGATTATATATGATGCATATACATGGCAGCAATGCCTATAGCAAAAATTAAAACAATTATGTCATACACTATAAAAAGAATCCCATGATCCTAACCTTGTATTTGTAAAAATGAAAGATCAATTTAAAAAATATTTTATTATGTTGTCTATCTTTTATTATACTTAGTTATGATATGACATAATGAGTCCAAAGTAGTAAAAGAATTTTAATTTTATCAAAATTTCTCTCTAAGAGGCTGTTGAGGTGAATAAAACTACTGACTATTTGAGCCAAAAGCAAGTAGATTGAGCAAGAGACTTATCATATCACATTATTGGATGTCTCCGAAGAGAGGACACATCATATATATCACATTAGGGAGAAAAATGGGCACTAAAATGACCTTATTCGGCAAGTTTGATGGATCCTATTATTAGGATACACAAATTATGTATATATATATATATATATATATTTTTTTTTTTTTAATGGTGAGGTAGTATACTTGTCCCACATAAACTTTTCTCAATATAATGTTGATCTTAGGTTTATGAATGGAGATATTCTAAAAAAAAGTTAAAAAAATTAGAAAAAAATGGCTGAAATAATTTTTTGATTGATAACTTTAGAGAAATCCGATCTCTTCTTTAACATCAAGTAATTAATATTATAAATGGTCCCATTACTGTCATATCTAGTTAGTCAATCTGTTAGTTGTGAAAAGGACAATTTGCCAATTGATCGTGTCTCTTAAAACGACCTACTATATGGATGCCATTAGAGAGATTCACAAATTAAATAATAAAAATTTAGGAATCTTGTATAAAATCCATGGAGCATATAACAAATGACAGGTTTTTAATGCTAAAGAAACATGCTTGTCCCATATAAATTTCTTTTCGATATCATATGGACCTCTTATTTATGAATAGAGATGTTTTTAAAACTGAAAGAAATTAAAAAAAAAAGTGAAAAAGAAAAAAAAAGATGGTTTAAACAAATCTTTTTTATTGATAACTTTAGAGCAATCAAATCTCTTCCTCATCGTTATTGTAAAAAAAAAAAAAAATCTTCCTCATCGTTAAAAGAAAAAAAACATCTTCTTCACATCAAGTAACTGATTGGTCCCCAGTACTATGAGATATCTAGTTAGTTGATTTGTTGGTCGTGAAAAGGACAACATGCCAATGAATTGTGCCTATTAAATCTGGTTACTATTTATTTCCACACGCCGTATCAGAATATCAAGTTTGTCTGAAATTGTCCCTAATTGTGCCCATGACAATAACAACCAATCGACTGTCCTTGGGAATGTCTCACTTCATTTTTCCACGGTAATTTAGATTGTGCACTCTTGTATCCTTTCCAAACTTTTCTTTCACTTGGAAACCTTATGTGTTTGGGGGATTTCGCTAGGAGTTAAATCCTAAAACAACAACTAAAATTTTCCTAATAATGTTAGGGATCTCAATATTTGAGTCCCAACTTGATTCTTAATACTATATGTCCCTCATTTATTGGATGATGGATTTCATAATTAGTAAAATTACTTAACCATCATCAAATGGGCTTTAATTTAAGACTTAAATATTGACATATCTATCATTACTCAAATTTTTCTTTTGTTTAAAATTAGTGTTCGAGTTCATTTATTTTTCAACTCTCAAATTTGTCAATTACGATTTTTCTTCAAAAAAAGATACATTGATTTATTTATTATTATGACATTAGAGAGTTCTGATGAAATTAAAATATGAGAGAAAAATAATTAATTTCATCAAATAAGATAAGCTTTTAATTATTTTCTCACTTGACCTTAAAAGTAATTAAGTTTAGAAGTGAGGAACCCAAAAGTACTTAAGGACTTCATTTAGTTAAAGAATAATATATAGACGAAACATATAAAACAAATTCGAGCTACATTACATTAACTCTATTATATAATACTTTACCACCAAAGTTTGACTGTTCAATTGATAATATAATGGATCTTCCGAGGATCGAAATGTTTCTTTATCTATCATTTAAGAATCTTTGAATCCAAAAGAAGCCATATTATAAAACACCAAAACAACAAATTAAGACATCCAGATAATACGAATATTTATTTGAATGATATTCATACTTGCACAAACGATAGTGTTAACTTGTAAATGTTTATTTTATTGATTTTGATGATAACAAACATTTTGATAAATTTGTTGGAGTTTTCACAATATCAAATAACTTTTTGAAGCAGAATTTTTCTATGAGTATTTACAAGTTTTTAAGAAACTGGAAAATCTCTGCAAAATGTGCACTGAAATAATCGGTGAACTGTTAATATTAACGGTTAACCGCTAATACGCAGAGAGGCTATTGTCTTAAGCCTTAACCGTTAAGGTTCTCTTTATTTTTAAAGGCATCGAAATAACCTAACGTTAACAAATAACGCCAACCGTTAATTTCGAGAGACATAATTTGTTAAGCCTTAACCGCTTAGTGTTAAAGGTTAAGCTTTTGTTTTAAAGGATATCGGAAATAACCGAACCGTTAACTAATAACGACTAACCGTTAATTTCGAGAGGCATACTTTGTTAAGCCTTAGCCGCTTAGTATTAAAGGTTAATGAAATGGTTTATATAAGCTTACGAATGTACCGTGAACCGTTAACTTGTAAACGGCGAACCGATAATTTCTGTGATGTTATTATTTGCTACTCCTTGACCGCTTAGCAAGAACGGATAGACGTTTTACTTGTGCAGGTCTCTCGATTTTAACGGCGAAGGGTAACTACTAACGGTCAACCGCTTATTTGAAATCCAAAGATAACGGTAACTTTGACCAGCACAAACGGCTAACCGTTAACGGTTAACGGCGATCCGCTTATCAAGAATTAGGCTATAACGGCTAGTTTTCGGCTCCAACTATAAATAAGCTCATTTAAATCATTTCAAAGGTTGATCACAACACTACCATTGAGCTTATACACGCTTATACAATCTTCATAGAGCCTTAAACACTTTCTTGCTTCATTTTATTCACACATCAAGCTTTCATTTGTAATCTTAAAGATTGTGTGAGAGAAAATTACTTGTAATCTTTATTTGAGTGATTGTAAGTGTTGGGATACACTTGAGCTAAGAGATTTCGAATAATCTCTTGTTGTAAAGGTCCATTGATACCTTGGAAGTCAACTGTAAACATTTGAGGCCTTGGTGGCTTGCTTGATGGAATCCTCAATCCGGTGTGCTTGGAGGCGTGGGCGTGGCGGGGATAGCGAACCACGTAAAAATCTTTGTGTTTGATCTCTTTTCCTATCTCTTTACTTTTATTGCAAATTAATTTGTTAATTTCAAATTTGATTGTTTAAGTATTACTTCATTGTATTTTAGTTGCTTAATTTTAAAATCCCAATTCACCCCCTCTTGGGTTTCCTTGTTAGTATTTCAATTGGTATCGAGCTTGGTTCTCTTGTTAAGACTTAACCGTCAGAGTAAAAGATCCATGGCAACTCAAAGTGACTCAACCTTTGGAAGGACAATCCACAACTAGACCACCATTATTTGATGGACCTGACTACCCATATTGGAAACCTAGGATGAGAATTTACTTGCTAGCCCTAGATTACGAAATTTGGGATGTGATGGTCCTTTATGCCTTTGACCAAAAATGAAATTGGGAAGACATTCCAAAACCTTCACGGAATGGAATGAATTGGAAAGAGAAAGCTTCTAAATTCCAAAGCCATGAATGCCTTATTTTGTGCTTTAGACAGAAAGAATTTCAGAGTGTCTAGTTGTGAAAGTGCTTATGAAATTTGGCACAAACTGAAGTTGTCTATGAAGGCACTAATCAAGTTAAAGAGTCTAAAATTAGTAGGTACACTCGACAATATGAATTGTTTCAAATGGAACAAAATGAGAGTGTATATTCTATGTACACTAGATTTACTGGACATAGTGAACACTCTAGAGCCCTAGGAAAACATTCTCAAATAGTGAGAAAGTTAAGAAAATTATTAGATCACTTCCAAGGAATGGAGACCAAAAGGACTGCCATTGAGGAAGCTAAAGATTTAAATGTCTTACCCATTGATGATCTAATCGGTTCACTTATTTCTTATGAGGAAGATTTGGCAGAAAAAGAATTGAGGAGAAGAAGAGTATTGCTCTAAAGGCTACAAAGTATGAGAGTAATGGAGAGAGTGAACCGGATGATGAGGAGTTGGCGATGCTAGCAAGAAGATTCAGAAAATTCTTCAAGAAACCGGTGAACGAAGGAAGTTTAGAGACTTCAAAATCAAAAGGAGAAAAGGAAGCAATCAAATGCTATGAGTGCAAGAAACCCGCCATATAAGATCCGAATGCCCTCTTCTCAACAAATTCAAGAAGCAATGATGGCCACGTGGGACGATAGCGATGAAGAAACAAGTGATGATGAAGAGCATCAAGAAATGACAAATCTAGCTCTTATGGCATTGGGGATGAATCAATGATGAATTAGATGAGGTAAGTGATCTTCCTACTTATGATGAGTTACATGATGCTTTTAGAGAATTGCATGATGAATTGATGAAAATGGGTAAAAAGAATGTTTGCCTTAAAAAGAAGATGGTAGAGCTTCAAAATGAAAATGATTCATTTGGTGCTAAGATTACATGTCTTGAATTAGAAAATAAGACATTGCATGATAAGATTGAGTTATTTGAAAATTCTAGTACTTCACATGAGCATTTAGAATCACATGTAAATGAATTGAAAAATGAAAATGAATTTCTTAAAAAGAAGAGCAATGATCTAAATGAAATTGTGCTAAAATTTACAAATGGTCAAAAGATGTTGGATAACTTGCTTAATTCACAAAAGTGTGTGTTTGATAAAGGAGGACTTGGCTATAAGCCAAATTTGAAACAAAAATATTACAAGAACTACTTTGTGAAGAGCACATCTCCTAATAATCAAGTTGTTTGTCTATTGTAATCAAGATGGCCATATGAAAAATAGATGCATAGTAAAAAGAAATGCATATTATGGTATGAAATGTATTTGGGTTCCAAAAGGAACCATTGCTAACACTCAAGGACCCAAAAAGGTTTGGGTACCTAAAACTTGAGATCTTTTCTGCAGGGCTTAAAGAAGAAGAAGAATAAATGGTTCTTGGATAGTGGATGTTCAAGACACATGACTGGAAATATGCATGGTTTTCAAGTTTTACAAAACTCAAAACGGTGGAGATGTTTCCTTTGGAGATAATTCAAAAGGAGGATTCTTGGAATCTGAAATGTCGGTAAAGTTTCATCAACCTTGATTGAAAATGTATGTTTGGTTGAAAATCTGAAACACAACTTGATTAGTATTAGTCAATTGTGTGACAAAGGTTATAAAGTAGTGTTTGATAAGTCAAGATGTACTATTGAAGATGCATGTGATGGAAAGATCTTGTTTATTGGAAATAGATGTGGTAATGTTTATACCATTGACATAGATGTTGCATCCATTCATGACAAATGTTTTTCAGCATTATATGATGATAGTTGGTTATGGCATAGAAGACTAGGTCATGCAAATATGGATTTGATTTCAAAATTTCAAAAATGATTTAGTTAAAGGACTTCCAAAATCAATTTTCAAAAGGATAAAATTTGTGAAGCTTGTCAATTTGGAAAACAAATCAAAACCTCTTTCAAAACAAAATCATATTTCTACTTCAAAACCTCTTCAACTACTTCACATGGATTTGTTTGGACCATCTAGATATGCTAGCCTAAATGGCAAGTATTATGCTTTTGTAATTGTGGATGATTATTCTAGATTCACATGGGTATTGTTCTTAGCTAATAAGGATGATGCCTTTGATGCTTTTAAAATCTTTTGTAAAAAGGTTCAAAATGAAAAGGGTTATTCCATTTCTTGCATTAGAAGTGATCATGGTAGAGAATTTGAAAATTATGCATTTGAATCTTTTTGCAATGACTTAGGCATAGAGCATCAATTTTCATCACCTAGAACTCCACAACAAAATGGAGTTGTTGAGAGAAAGAATAGATCTATTCAAGAAATGGCTAGAACCATGTTGAATGAAAATGGTTTACCTAAGTATTTTCAAGCCGTCAACACCGCTTGTTATGTTTTAAATCGGGTGTTGATTAGATCTATTCTTGATAAGACTCCCTATGAGCTTTGGAAAAATAGAAAACCCAATATTGGATATTTCAAAGTCTTTGGTTGTAAATGTTTTATTTTGAACACAAAAGACAATCTTGGTAAATTTGATTCAAAATCCGATATTGGTATTTTTCTTGGTATTCAAGTTCTAGCAAAGCTTATAGAGTTTATAATAAAAGAACCTTGGTTGTAGAAGAGTCTATGCATGTTTCTTTTGATGAGTCTAACCTCCTCCTGGAGAAAGGAGTTGTTAATGATGATGCAGATGGAGAGTTACAAGAAGAATCATCAAAGGATAATCAAGAGAATGCACTACAAGAAAATCAAGAGGATGATCAAGAAGAGCAAAGAAATATGAAGCAGCAAGAAGGTACTATTCAAACACTCCCCAAGGAGTGGAGGTATGTTTCTTCTCACCCTTCGGATGCCATTTTAGGAGATCCTTCTAAAGGTGTTTCTACTAGATCATCACTTAGGAATACATGTGAGCATGCTGCATTTATTTCTCAAATTGAACCAAAATCCTTTGCGGATGCGGAAAATGATGAGTCTTGGATTATGGCAATGCAAGAGGAGTTGAATCAATTTGAGAGAAATAATGTGTGGGAATTAGTTCCTAAACCGGAACATCAATCCATCATAGGTACTAAATGGGTATTTAGGAATAAGATGGATGAATCCGGTGTGGTTGTAAGGAATAAAGCTAGATTAGTGGCTCAAGGATACAACCAAGAAGAAGGAATTGATTTTGATGAAACATTTGCACCCGTAGCTAGATTAGAATCCATTAGAATGTTGTTAGCATATGCATGTCATAAAGATTTTGTTTTATTTCAAATGATGTTAAAAGTGCTTTTCTAAATGGTTATATTATGGAGGAAGTTTATGTAAAACAACCTCCCGGTTTTGAAAATGAAAAATTTCCAAATCATGTGTATAAGTTGTCTAAAGCTTTGTATGGTTTAAAACAAGCACCTAGAGCTTGGTATGATAGGCTTAGAAATTTCTTGTTGGATAACGGTTTTTCAATGGGTAAAGCGGATACCACTCTTTTTGTTAAGAATAAAAATCAAGGTATACTTGTTCAAATTTATGTTAATGATATTATCTTTGGTTCTACTAATGAGTCCTTGTGCAAGGATTTTTCATCTTGTATGAGTAAGGAATTTGAAATGAGTATGATGGGAGAATTGAAGTATTTCCTTGGACTTCAAATCAAGCAAAACAATGAGGGAATCTTCATCAATCAAGCTAAGTATGTTAAAGATTTGCTCAAGAGGTTTGGAATTGATGAGTCAATTACTAAGAGCACTCCAATGAGCACAACAATCAAACTTGACAAAGATGAAAAATGTAAAGAAGTTGATATTAAAAAATATCGAGGTATGATTGGCTCTTTACTTAACCGCAAGTAGACCCGATATCATGTTTAGTGTATGTTTGTGTGCAAGATTTCAATCATGTCCCAAGGAATCCCATTTGCTTGCTGTGAAAAGAATTTTCGTTATTTGAGTGGAACCATAGATCTTGGCTTTTGGTATCCTAGAGGAACTCATATAGATTTAACATGCTTTTTGGATGCGGATTTTGGTGGTTATAAAGTTGATAGGAATAGCACTAGTGGAACTTGCCATATATTATGTCACTCACTTGTTTCATGGTTTAGCAAGAACAAAATTGTGGCACTTTCAACTACCGAGGCTGAATATATAGCTGCAGGAAGTTGTTGTGCACAAGCACTTTGGATGAAACAAACACTTAGAGATTATGGCATTACGCTTGATAAAATTCCTATTAAGTGTGATAATACAAGTGCTATAAATCTTTCAAAGAATCCCATTCAGCATTCTATAACCAAGCATATAGAAATTAGGCATCATTTCAAGGGATCATGTTCAAAAGGGTGATATTGCATTGGAGTTTATTTCACGGAAAACAACTTGCCGATATTTTTACAAAACCCTTTGTGAAGAACAATTTTCAAAATTCGACATGAACTTGGGATGATGAAATTTTCACATTAGCATTTCTAGATATGCTATTGAGTCTATTCAATAACTTGTTTTATGATATGATGCTTAAATATTCTTGAAATGCTTGAGTATGATGTACTAGTAATATGTATGTATGTTTTGCTTGGATTAATTGTTTTAAAATCATATTTGTTCATAAATTTTGCATTAAAATGGCCTTTAGAGCATTTTTAGATCAAAGTCATGATCTTAATGTGTTATCTATGATGGTGGATATCATGTGCGAACAACAAATAAAATAAACGGATAACTGTTTTTCTTATAAACGGCTCACCGCTTATTTCAGAATTCAGGATTTCTTTGGTTGCTCGTTACCCTCACTGCTTGGTGTTAACGGTAAACCGCTTAAAAACAGAGTATCGTGAAGGTTACCTCGCACTGCTTTACGATTAACGGTAAACCGCTTAAAATCGCGAGCTCCTTACCTTGCCGCTTCACCGCTTACCCTTAAGCGTTAACCTTTACTTATTCCAAGCTCATCGAAATTAACCCCTCACTGCTTTATATAAACGGCTCGCCGCTTGCTTAAAATATATAAACCGGTCACGGGTTTTTCCTCTTCGTCCTCTTAGCCTCTCACCGTTTTCGCCATTTTCTCGTCAAGCTTTTCATCTTCTTCTTTCTTCTATTTTCTCCATTTTCGACCCAAATCACTCCGATAGAACTCTTCCAAATCATCTTTAGAGTGATTCTACCGATTCAAATCTCCGGATTTAGCCCAAAATCAAAAATTCCCAAATCAAACCCTAAGGGCGGTCGTGGTTTTGCTCGATTTGATCCATCTTGTCGCTTTTCTTGCCAAATTGAACCTCAATCTTTCTTCCTCCACTCTCTCTCGAACTCCATAAACACTTTGTTTCCTCTCAAATCAATCCTCCAACGCATTCTCCTCTCCATCAATGGCTGAATCATCTCGAGACCTCGGAGGAAACATGCACCTCGTGTCAACCCCATACCACCACGGAAGCCTCTGAATTTGAAAGGCTTCATTTCCTACCTCCATTGCTCAGACGCTTTGAGACCCGATTTATGGGTCGTGTTCTTGATTCTTATTTTGCGGATGTAGATGATTTTAAGGATTTGATTGTATGTGATAGGGTTGTGACTAACATGCTTAGACCACGGAATCCGTTTTATTCCTTGATGATAAAGTTTATCCGAATCTAGTTCGAGTCTTTTATTCTAATATGGAATTGTGCCACTGCCTAGATAGAATTGTTATTCTGTTGTTGGCGGTGTTCCTATTGATTTTAATGTAGAGTTTTGAACATCATACTTGGTATTTGGATGAGGGTTATTCTTTTATACTTCTAAAAATCCTATCTTTCGATGAGTTTGTCCACCATGAGGGAGTCCGTAACATCTGTCGTCGTAGGGATTTGAGTGATGACATTTGTAGTCTTCCTTTTCGGTCTCAGCTACTCCCTTTTCAGGTCTGTATTCTCCATTCCATTCTACAACACATTGTTACACCTAGGAAAGGTCACACGGATGAGGTAACTCGTTTAGATGTCGGGTTACTAGATAGTCTTCTTAGTGGGCAGGATGTTAACCTTGGTTATATCATTGTGCGCCACATGTTGACCACTCCGGGAGTTTCTCACCGTTTGCTTCCCTATGGTAGTTTGATTACCAAGATTTTGCGGCACTTCCAAGTGCCAATTAAGGAATCTGATGTACAAGGAGCCCAAAAGTTGGTAGGGATGCTATGAGCGATGTGGGTTCACTAGGAGGAGCAGGCGTTGGCTCGAGACCTCTAGCGAGAATCGGGACACCTTGATTGCTCACGAGGATGATCGGATGTATGACATCTACACTCCCGATCGGCTTCGACTTCGACTTGGGCTCGGCCTCCACCTTCGTCATCGGGATGTTCCTCCACCATCGTCCCTTGATTCTACGGCACATGAGATGGATACGGCTATCCGCCGCTCCGAGCCTCCTCCAGGTTTACGAGCCGCCTCGTACATGCGACCTTACGCCTCGGCCATCTCGTACTCATTCGATCGATATTACGCAGCGTGATAGTTCTTGATGTTCGCCAGATTTCCGGCGCCGGTGATTCTTGATCGTATGGGCCTATTACTCACGATCGGCGGTCGGTCGCTTCGAGACATTTCGGGAAGCGAGCATTGATCGTGATGTGAGATCATTCTTTTCGTGACAGTCAGGTTACTTTGGTTATGACCCGGGTAGTACAACAGCAGCAGCCCCCTCATCACGCCCTACTCGGCACCTCCATCTTGACACCTTCTTCCTCGGCTCCCACTTACACCACGACGCTGCTTGCGACCGCCGTCTTTGCGACCCTCTTCGCGACCTCCGCGTCGCGAGCATCTTAGTTTTCTATTTTCTTTGAAGTTTCGCACATACATTTCATTTTTTGATTATATCATGATATTGTGGTTATTTTTTTTTACATGTAATGTTATTGTTGATATTGTAGATTGATATTTGATATGGATGTTTTTCTCTCTATATTTTCTGGTTGTATGATTTGAAACAATTTGGAGATATTATGTGTTTGGAGATGTTGTGTGATTGGAGTTGTTGTGTGATTTATGTAACTTTGGAGATGTTGGGTTGTGCATTGCTTGCCTTGATATATTTGGGAGTGTTTTGTCCTCATGGTTGTATTTTGAGATTTTGCCATTTTTCAAGGGAAACTCTGCCGAAATTTTTGCTATTCTATTTCTCTCATACTTCTTTTTCTTACGTTTTGTTTTGATGATGAAGGGAGAGATTTTGCAATTCGCACTTGTTTTTGGGCGGTTTTGTACTTGTTTTTGTTAATAACAAAGAGAGTTCTTAAACTTGTCTTCTGCAAACCGCTATAATGCCAAAATTGTTTTGAGTCGTATTGGTGGGGAGCGTATAGTAAGGGGAGCAAAAGCAAAGTTTGTCATCATAAAAAGGGAGATTGTTAACTTGTAAATGTTTATTTATTGATTTTGATGATAACAAACATTTGATAAATTTGTTGGAGTTTTCACAATATCAAATAACTTTTGAAGCGAAATTTTTCTATGAGTATTTACAAGTTTTAAGCTGGAAAATCTACTGCAAAATGTGCATTGGAAATAATCGGTGAGCAGTTAATATTAACGGTTAACCGATAATATCTGACAGGCTATTGTCTTAAGCCTTAACCGTTAAGGTTCTCTTTATTTTAAAGGCTCTTTGGAAATAACCGGCGAACCGTTAACAAATAACGGCTAACCGTTAATTTCCAGAGAGACATAATTTGTTAAGCCTTAACCGTTTAGTGTTAAAGGTTAAGCTCTTTGTTTTTAAAGGATGCTGGAAATAACCGGCGAACCGTTAACTAATAACGGCTAACCGTTAATTTCCAGAGAGGCATACTTTGTTAAGCCTTAGCCGTTTAGTATTAAAGGTTAGCTGAAATGGTTTATACATGCTTCTGGAATGTACCGGCGAACCGATAATTTCCAGGATGTTATTATTTGCTACTCCTTGACCGTTTAGCAAGAACGGATAGACGTTTTTACTTGTGCAGGTCTCTGGATTTTAACGGCGAAAGGGTAACTAACGGTCAACCGTTTATTTGAAATCCGGTATGCGGTAACGGACCAGCACAAGCGGCTAACGTTAACGGTTAACGGCGATCCGTTTTTTGAAGAATTAGGCTATAACGGCTAGTTTTCGGCTCCAACTATAAATAAGCTCATTTAAATCATTTCAAAGGTTGATCACAACACTACCATTGAGCTTATACACGTTTATACAATCTTCATAGAGCCTTAAACACTTTCTTGCTTCATTTTATTCACACATCAAGCTTTCATTTGTAATCTTAAAGATTGTGTGAGAGAAAAATTACTTGTAATCTTTTATTTGAGTGATTGTAAGTGTTGGGATACACTTGGGTTAAGAGATTGGGAATAATCTCTTGTTGTAAAGGTTTATTGACACCTTGGAAGTCAATTGTAAGCATTTGAGGCCTTGGTGGCTTGCTTAGTGGAATCCTCAAGCCCGGTGTGCTTGGAGGCGTGGACGTAGGCGGGGATAGCCGAACCACGTAAAAATCTTTGTGTTTGATCTCTCTTTCCCTATCTCTTTACTTTTATTGCAAATTAATTTGTTAATTTCGAATTTGATTGTTTAATTATTACTTCATTGTATTTTTAGTTGCTTAATTTTTAAAATCCCAATTCACCCCCCCTCTTGGGTTGCCTTGTTAGTATTTCAGATAGTTATAATTCAGATGATACACTCAAACTCACTCCTTATTCATATTAAACAAGGGGATTAAGACATTTCCCAAACTTGTTCAATTCAGCACATCGATCATGCACTTAACCTGTAATCCTTGCTTCATATAGAGAATACTAGACACACTGGAGCCAAGACGCTGTCCTCCCACAACTTGAACATCATAGTTATGAATTATGCCGGCAGCCACAGCTTTCATTTCAGTGAAAGCGACCTCTTTGCCTAAACAAGTCCTTGCTCCTGCATTGATTGACAAGATCTTGTACGACGGCTCCCGTTTGAACCCTTCTCTTTTGAAAATCCATCTTTGAGGCCTGAATTCCAAGCAATCATCTCCCCCTATTTACTTCATTCTTCCCATTGCATATAGAGAAAACAAGATCTTTGCCCTCAGAATGGCGCGGTTCCACTTGGCAGAGTGTCTGGCACTAAAGGCATTTTGTGCTGAAAAGGAACTGGTGGGCAAAGCCTCAATGCTTCACACAATGCACCATGTAAGTAAACTAATTGATTTATCTTTTGTGTGTCAAAATACCACCATTTTCCGAATTTCTCAGCTAGCACTATCGAGCTAAGGTCTTCTCTAATCTTGGTTTCTGCTTTTGGGTTCTTCGATACAAGCCAAAAGAACCAACTACAAGAAAAATAGTCTTCACAAACACTTACCTTGCTGTTGTATAAATTTTATTGAACTCGCAAGTGCACGAATCTATTATAAAATAAATTAATAGTGACAAGTGTCGATCCCACAAGGAGGTATATTTTAATTGTGTGTAGAATTAATTTGATAAGTGGGTGGTTGGATTTGGGGTGAAAATGATTTATACTATTCTAAAATTTAAATTGAAATGGCGGAATTAAATTAAAGTGGAAACTATTATAATTGAAGCACTTGGGTATCTGGATCTGCATCAACATACTCCATGTGCTAAATATTCCTTATTAGTGCCCCCTTTTTATAGGTACATTAAGTAAATTATGGCCATCGGATTAAAAATAATTTGGACGCTCAGGATAGCGCCATGTCATCAGTCAACAATACGCGGTTTGACCACGTGGTTTCAATAGTGACGCGGTATGAACAGTGAGGCGGCTTGAATAGTGACACGGTTTGGTTATAAATAATCCCGTGTATATGCATATACCGTATACACGATTTTTGGTCCACTGAAATGCTGCCACATTCAACAGTACATAATTTTAGTCCAATAGAATCGTGACACATCATCGATCAACGCCAACTCATCAATCAACGCCATATAAGCAGTCAAAGCCACATCATTCATCCAATCGAATCTCGCTACGTCATATGTTGGTGTCACATCATCAGTCAATGCTACGTCATCAGACCGTATATGTGAACAGTGTCGTGATCAGTACTATACGTATAAACAATACCGTGCATGTGAATAGTGATATTTTTCCTTTTTTACTCCTCCTAAGGTTTTCAACTATCTTGAGTTCAAAAGTGATGTCTGTTTTGCTGTCTGATCTCTCGTTCATTGTGAAATGATTATGATGCCCCTAAAATACATAAAATACTTAATTATAATACAATACACATAATTAAATCACAAGAGACTTAAATACATAAAAGTATGGATGTTAGTGAGACTTGAAGTGTAAAATGACAATTTTTTCTTTTATAAATATACACTTTCTAACACTCAATACTTGTGATAGTTTATTAAAAAGTATCAGTAGTTATATACATTTAGGTCATATTCCGTGTTTAACAGACAAGTATCATAAATTACTAATACTATAGTGTCAATATATTAAACATCAGAGATCATTAACGCTAAGGTATCAATATCAAAAAAATTATCACTTTATTTTTGTTTTGGCCTCAACTAGAACCCAAGATCTCTAAACTTCAAACTTTTACTTTCAAAAGTAAAACCGTTAAGCTAAAAGCATTTTATTTGTTTAACTATTAAAGTCTTAAAAATATATAAATATATCCATTGCAATCTAAAGGTAAACTTGTCCAAACTTCTAATTCTAACGCCGCCTATCTCATTGTATAAAAAAAAAAAAACGCCACCTCTCTCATAAAGTCTCTAAAGATTAAAATTGAGAAACAACGGAACTTCTCTAGCATCATTTTGTAAGCTACCACGCCAATTATTTTTTTTTAAGATAGGACGAGGAGACAAAGAGACACGTCTTTGGTGGACTACGCTTCATCCTGAGACGATGACATATCGGAAGCCGAAGAACAAGAGCGGATAGATGAACAGTCACGAAACCCTAATGAACAACCAAAATTTTTACACATCAGCCTTCTCTTCCTGCTCAGTAATTTCTCTTTTCCTCTTTTAATTTTGATTAAAATTCAATATAATTATATTCAACTAATTTTACGGTTTTTCATTTTGTGGCATAGAAAATCTTGATTGTCGACTTCAAATCAATGGATGAAAATTGTGGCGCCGCCTTCATCACCACCGCCAGCTATCAAAAAACAACCAGATGCTTCTATTCCTTGAACTTGGCCTCTATGCATGTGGTTTCAAGAATGGATGGTGCCTCTTGAGTTGCGATTGAGATGGTGAATGAATTAAAGGGTAGTGTTGATGGGTAAGATAGTTACTACTGTATATCCTTTTGCCATTAATAAATAATTATTTTTATTACTTTATTGAATTGCATAAGCTTACTATCTTACTTACTCGAGACTTGATAAATTAAAAATTTTGGATTATGTGTTAACATCCTCTTTTTCAACCATTTATTTATTTTTTCAATCACAGTTGCCTACTATTAATGGTTTTGTATGCAACACTCCTCACATGAGCTCTTACTTTTGCTTTATTTTGGTGATTGGTATAGAATTTTCTTGTTTCTCAACTCATTTTTAATACTGAAAGTTAATATATGATGGGATTACTTTTGTCTTCATTATTACTTGCGATAATGTGCAGACTAGAGTTGTTCCTACAAGGGATATTATTTACATTAATAGAAATCGTCTTCCTAACAAATTGCCTCCAAAGGTGTATCTTGCACTGAACAAACCTAAAGGGTTGGTACTGTTGAGAATGCTTCCTTTTGTCTTCTTAAGCTTATTTTTAAATTTTTGGCTTTTGGTTTCAGAATTTATGTATGGAATTAGTATAATCATCTAAGAATCAGGATCTACTGCATTTTTCCGTATGGAATAAGAATGTTCACAAGCTGTTGTTATACATCAAATTGCAATGATTCCACCTTTCAACATAATAATTGTAATTGATAAGGTTAATTCTAGCAACCACATTGGACTTGGAGCATCACATGGCTACATTGCTTTAAGTTTGCACCTTGCTTCTTTATTTCTACGACAAAATGTAATTTTATTCTCTCTCTTGCTTCCTTAATCAGAGAAACTTAATTATCATAGTTTAAACAAGCACAAATAAACATTGATGATGTCTCCAATTACAGATACTGCTGTAGAAAATACTCTTTGAACAAATATAAATGAATAGCTGTATAATTATAAACGTAGTAAAACATATATGATTTCTAGACAAAGAAAACATATCTTCATTCTTATTGGTCTTCCATCAAGCAATTTCTCCAAGTGACAGATACTGATAACTAATTGCAATAGAAAATATTGTGCTGTAAATTACTTGAGCAGTCTGGTTTCAGTCCGAGTAAGAAATAAGCAATTGACTTAGGGAATATCAGTTTGACTTAAGAACCTATGCCTACAAAGTTTCAGCTGAATGTTCAGTTATTTTCATTACATTATAAGAAAGGTTATGTCAATATATACTACTACTAGCCCTTTCTTATAATGTAATGAAAATAACTGTTATAGTTTTAACAATCTCCTTATTTTCTTGGTTACCTAAATGTTTAATGTTTTCATGTTTAGTAGAGGAATCCAACTTCAGATGTTTGCCATTGAATTTTGGAAATTGTAAAAAATTATCATCCCCTGGCTATTTATCAAACTTTCGGCTTTTGAGTTACCATCCATTTATTATAAATAGAGGGAAGGAAATAGAACTTTTGTTTAGATGAAAGTGAATTTAAATCAGTGGTGATCTCATATTTATATTGTACTTCATTGTTATATTTTTAACTTTCATTTCATATATTGTGTGTTTATAGGATAAAAGAAATCTAGGACTGCCCAGACCACGATTGTTTACTGTTGGTTGCCTTGATGTTGCCACAATTGGGTTGATTATAGCAACCAACAATTGTATGCATTTTACCATCCACCAATGCTGCATATCTAGTGTCTGAAATCATCTTAAATTGGATGGATTTACCTTATCTAAAGAAATGATTTTTATTTCCAGGAGATTTTGCTCAGACAATATCACATCTTTCATCTAAGTTGCAAAAAGAGTACGCTTTCACATGTTTTATTGTTTATTAGTAAAGATGGGCTTTTATGTTTTGGTTCAAAGGAAAAGTGTATTTCATGTATATTGCCTTTTTTTTCTCTTATTCTTTATAAACTCCCAAGAAGTTAGTGGAAAATAGGTTTTGGTTGCATATCCTCTGGAAGTTGGAACTTAACTGGTTTTATGTTCCTAGAAGTGAATTATGAATGCTAGTGGGAGATATTTTGGGTCATGACTGTGAACTTTTGATGTTAAGACCAATGGTTCGATTGTGTAGTTAAGACTTTCGATATTACAATGAAAAAGATCATAGTTACACGTCCCTGGGGCTACCTAATCAAGATAGTATATCTTGTAAGTTTCTTTAATATCAAGGTGTAGCCTTGTAGGCTCTTATAGTTTTACTAAGTATAAGTTTAGAACTCGGTGAACTCGTGAGAGAGATTGGGGAACTTATGCAATTCATAAGCTATTTAACTTGTTCTTTCACTGATGGTTTCTCTACCATTAATTTTTTTTTGGTAATTAATTAATTAAATATGGCATAGCATTTTCAAAATAATTAATTAAATTAGTCCTATTTCTAATTTTTAATCACGCAATAAAATAGAGTGTAAATTAATCTAGTTTCTCTATAATTTTCCTTTGAAATAACTAAGTTTATTTGTAAATAGCTTATGAATATTTTTTCTTTGGAACAAAATAGGTTTATTTCTGTTAATTGTTGTCTTTCTATTGTTTGTTAGTTAGTGTTGCAATGGAATTGGCAGCCAATTTTTTTTTTCAATTTTCCTTGTATTCATATGCAGATTTGGTCAATGTATTTGAAGTGTTTGAAGTGTTTCTTCCTCAACTTCATTTGTATCCTAACCTATCCAGAAGAGCTGCTAGTGAGATCACGCAATTGTACTACTTATGTTCAAAGAGTGAAAGCCAATCATTCTTAATTTAGCTTCTAGATTTGTTAAATTTAGCTGCAATTATTAGGCATTTGATTGGATGGTGGAAATTTTGTTATATTTAATTGAGATTATTTAGTTATGAGAGTAGGATCTCATATATTGTTTATTGAAGTATTTGGAATTTGTAATATATACTAATAATATTTAAATATGAAATGAAAGATTTTGTAATACAAATCGAATTCTTTTTCGGTTATTTTGTGATGCGTTTTAATTTTACTAATAAATCAATAGGCAATGAGCCAATTCAAATTTTTATTTTTTTTAAATAAATTAAACAGTGATACCATGATAACAATAATCATAGACACTAATAAACTATCAACAAATATTAATACTATGGTGTCATTATATTGGTGATACTATAGTAATAGTAATCACTGATACTATATTCGTGACACCACAAACAAGTGTCACTATTTTTCTGACTGTCATATTACTGACACAATTAATAAGTGTCACTGAAAGTAATTATTGACACTATTTAAATATCAATAAAGACCAATTATCTAGTAGCATGAGAGCTGAACTAGTTGTGTCTCTCCCCGCAATCATGAAATTCAAGACTGTATCTCTCAAGAAATTGTCGTCAGCACATTTCAATTCTCCCATAATGGTTTTGTTTTCTTGCATGTATGATGTTAACATATCCACCCCATCTACTTCTCTTGATAAAATTTCTTATTTACCTCTCTTCTTTGCCTCTGGATATATTCAAATATGACATTATTTAACGCCTCCTTAGCTTTTTTCAGTTTCTTTTCTTCTCCAATTCTAAGCCATCTTTGTATCTCCACAAGCTTTCTGGAACAACATGCCTATAAAATATTGATTCCTCAGCATCTTCCAATGCCATTGGGGATTGAACTTCAGGAAATTCAATGAATAAGCAACCAGGATCGTAACCTGTGACTAATAAGCAGGTAGAATCAAACGAAAACCTCTGGAACAAATCTTGCAAATCAACTGTTGTGCCTTAATTGGACATGTGATCAAGAATTGGAATCAACCCTTTCTCCAATTTAGCTTAATTGGATTTCACCAAAAACTTGTAGAAGCTATGATGATTCATCAAAGCTTGAGCAAACCTTCTCTGGTTTTCCCACAAATCTGAGGCGGAGTTGAAAATCCCATCTCCCAAAGTATCGGAGATTTGCTTGAATTCTGGCCCTTTTGGGAAATTTGAGAAGTTTGAGCTCTTTATGTAATGTATATTGGCTGAATCAACTGTGGCCAATATGTCCATGTTTGCAAACCAAGGACATTTGAATAGAAATGTGTATTGCGTTTTCTCTAGAACTTCTGTGCAATAATCATGTATTCGATGAACGTTGAGAAGAAGGCATGGCAGCATACCTACGACTCGAAAATTCTTTGGAATTCCATTGTTATTGCTGAAACAATATCGAAGAATCAAGAAGCAAATATTGCCAAGAAGATATCCAAAAGGCCAAGTAAAGCCATGTGAGATGTTTGGTAACGGCAAGTCTCACTCTACAAGCCGTTTCTAACTTCACAAGCACACGTATAAAGGTCTCAAGGTGCAGATGTCTAAATACGAATTTTGTGTGGATTTATTATTAATATTTTTATTCAATTGATTGTAACGTCATATAATATAATATTAAATTTACACGAAATTTATATTTAAATATCAGTATCTAAGAATATACAAGTGAAAGGTTATTTAAATTGGATATCAATTTATAGAAGCACATGGCCTAACTCGTAATTTAAAAAAGAAAAAATAAAAAAGAAAAAGCTCATGAGATTACCTCAAGCATATTTTTAAGTCTAAAACTTATTCTGAGTCGATACGGAATACACCCACTCACCACGTCACATGAAGCAGGGTCGATATTCAATCTCATGATAAATCTATTATAATAGCATTTAAAAAATTACAAGTTTAACTCATACTTAAGATTAACTAAAGAATTGATGATTTACCTCAACTTTATATTTTTTGTTCATGAATTGTTATCTGGCATGCGGGTTATTCTTCTCATCACAATCTAATCAAATTATTCATCATAATTTGTTTTTTTTTTGGCTGTGATGTTAAAAAAAAAAATTCATTGGTACCAGGCGTTTCTTTGGCTCAGTGACGGTGATGATGAGCCGTGTTCGGATTATCAGTCCACCGACATTTTGTCTTATTTTCATCGTTTTGATGGAAGTAAGCGCTTGTGATCTTTGAGTTGCTTCTAATAGGGAAAAAAATAAGTAGAAAAAAATAAATAAAGACTAAAAGCTAAATGGAATTTAGATAGATCCTTAGGTGGTGTTTGGTTAGGATGAGAAAATGGAAGAGAGGAAAATAATTTCAATTCTATTTTTATTTGTGTCGTTTGGTTAAACAAAATATATAATAATTTAATTTCTATTAGAATTTAATATCCATTATAATATAGAATTTGAATTCCACATCAAGGAGTGAAGAATTTAAATTCCTCTTATATTGGAAACCAAAGCTTCCAAAATTACCCTTTAACTTTTTAACTTATTTAATGACCTTAATAATTATTATTTATAATTTTGTTTTATCAATTTAATGTTATAAATAATTTTATATCAATATACCCTTTAACCGCTGGACCGCTGTTTTATTATTATATTTTTTTCTAATAAATCATGAATTATTTTAGGGCTTTTTGACATTAAAATTTTTTTGTATTAATATTAAATTATATTTCATTACCAATATAGATCAGGGGTGGCTCTCTTCCTCTAGGCAACTTACACAGTTGCTTAGAGCCTCTCTATATATAAAGGCCTCAAATTTTTCTCCAATATTATAACTATTAAATTATTCATTTATATTTATTATTATTATTATTCTCAAAAAAAATATTTATTATTATTATTATTCTATAATAATCTTTGCTCAAATAAATTATCAAATTCCTAAAAAATCTCTATTTAATGTTATTTCATTTAAAACTCTATAAAAGTCACACATTTAACTTGTTATCCATTTTTTTTTTAATTACATGAGACTAATGCTCATATTACAACTCATATTATATGAGATTTACAACTGATATTTACAAATACAACTCTCATATTGGGAGAAAGACTGCCTTCACTCAAGCTCTGAGGCTCCAAGGAAGGAAATATAAATTAAACCCCGAATGCGTGCATGCAGCTCGAACCATTTCCCTGTGTGAGTGGCTCATGACTTTTTGGCCAAGTGGTTAACTTGTTATCCATTATTATTTTTATCAATTAAAAGAAAAAGGCACTACACATTCAATGCTTTAATGCGTAGGGGAAAAAAAAAGCTTTCTTTAATTTTTGCTTAAAAAAAAGAAACAAATATTTCCATTAATCATTGCTGTTTAAAATTTCAATCCATCAAAATTAAAGTTTCAAATATCTAGGTTTTCTCTTCCTATTCTCTTCTTAATTAGTTGTCTTATTCAATTGTTGTTGTTTCTTTTTTAAATATTATAGTTGTTTTCTTTTAATTATATGGCATAACTATTTGCTTGTTTACTATTCTTTCACTAAAAAAGAAAAAATATCTAATAGAAAATGTGCATCAAGATACAAAAAATTTGGGATAAAAAGAAGAATAAAAAAGTTAGTTCGATCTCAAAACCGAGTTCTTGATAAGTTTGTCCAAAATAGTAAAAAAAATATGTGAATTAGAGTGAAGAATTAGTAATTGACGAAATTTTTCAAAAGTAATATTGATAAAAACTTATTTAAGATCAACTAAGTCGGAAGAAAAATTAAATGATTTAGTCATATTGAAAAAATATATCAAATGTAAAAATTTGATCAATAATTTTGCACCTAAGAAAACTAGAAAAATTGATTTTAAATAAATAATTTTTTCATAAAACTAATATATATATTTAACCTCAAATTTTTTAAAGGGCCTAATTAAAACAATTCGATTAAGGCTCCAAAATTAGTTGAGCAGCCCTTGATATAGATAGTTTAATATTTAAGGTAAAGGATAAATTTGTCTGAAGAAAAAAAAATTGTAATTTTTTTCCTTATCAAATTTTATGTTAAACCAAAAAATAAACTTTAATTTCACTATTCTCTTCCACTCCTTTCTTCTCTCTTCCCCTCCATTCCACCCTTTTCCTCTCCTCCCCTTTCTTCAAACTAAACATGGGCTTAAATCGGCGAGGGCAAATTTAATTTACTTTGAAAAAAATTGATTTGTCTCATGTATTTTTAAATAATTTCAGAGCTAATATATTCTTTTATGTGATTTGTATGGGGAAAATATAAATTGGACCTATTTTCTATATATTATTTATAAACTAATCACAAATTTTACGGGGGACAAATGAGATATTTAGTTGAAATTTAAACAAAGTTTTATGAGAGCTTTTGGCTTCGCCACTGGTATTAAGAACCTTAACCTTATAAATATGAACTCAAAAAGAAAATTGTATAACTAAGCATAGAAAATAAAAATGCAATTCAAATTAAAAAAAAACATACTAAAGTTATACTTTTAATTTCATGGCTTGAAACAATAGAACTCACCAATTATGAAATTTTACATTATAACCTATAAAACACGTAATTATCTAGGAATTAATAAATCTTTTAAGAATTGCAACAACTAATAAATGAATTTTGAATTATAAGCTATAATTAATCAATACATATAATTATAATCAATTAAGAATTGAACAGAAGGTAAGTGGATCCTTGATTTTGATTGCACCTTTCATAGGAGCCCTAATACCAACTACTTTTCTGATTATCATAAATATGATGAGGGAAATGTCATGATGGGTAATAATGCAATGTGTAAAGTCATTTGGATGGGTAATATTAGACTTAAGCTACATGATGTGTCCATTAAGGAAGTCAGACAAGTTAGGCATGTACCGGACCTTAAAAAAAAATCTAATTTCTCTAGGGATGCTTGACCGAATGGGTTGTAGAGTTAAGCTAGAATCTGAAGAATTGAAGATCTTTAATAGTTCAACACTAGTTATAAAGGGTACAAGGCGAAGCGATGTGTACGTTATAGATAGGAAAATAGTTTATAGTGAATTTGAGGTAACAACAAGGTCAGATATGGATAACACTAGGCTGTGGAATCTAAGGCTTGGACATATGAGCTTAAAGGCTCTTAAATAATTAAAAAAGCAGGGAGTCTTAAGGGGTGATAAGATTAGAGAACTAGTTTTTTTTTTATGAGGATTGAGCTCTAGGGAAATCAACAAGAACTAGTTTAAGAAATCCGTTCACAAAACCAAAGATATTCTAGATTATGTGCGTTCAAATTTGTAGGGGCCTTCTCAGGAACTATCATTAGGAGATAATAGATAATTTTATGTCTATTATTGATGATTTTTCAAGGAAAGTTTGGGTTTATATTCTCAAATCTAAAGATCAGTTGTTTGGAAGATATAAAGATTAGAAGACATTGGTTGAAAACTAAATAGGGAAGAAGATTAACAATTTGAAGACAGATAATGGCCTTGAGTGCTGAAATTAGGTGTTTGATAACTTCTGTGCAATTGAAGGCATTGCGAGACAAAAAACAGTAAGATTAACTCCATAACAGAATAGACTAGCTGAAAGAATGAATAGAACTTTAATGGATAAAGTCAAGTGCATAATGATTCAGTCAAAGTTGCTAAAAGGGTTGTAGGCAGAAACCTTATTGACAGCTTGTGTATTGATGAATTCTAGCCATTCAACAACTATTAACTTTAAAACACCTTTTGGAATATGGTTTGGTAAACTCGCAGGCTGTAGTAATCTGAAAGTTTTTGTTTCATAACTTATGTACATGTCAATCAGGGTAAATTGGGACCTAAAGCTTTGAAAAGACAACTTATTGGATATCCAGATAGAGTTAAGGATTGTAGGCTTTGGTGTTCAGATTTAAATCCACCTAAGTATACAATCAGCGGAGATGTGCTGTTTAATGAGAGTTCTATGATGAAAGAATGACAACCTGCTGAAGAAGTTGAACCTCAGGCTAAGAATAATGATAGTATTCAGTTTAAGATGGAGCGCTTTGAGCAGAAATCTTTAAGTGAAGTTGTAGATTCAATGAAAGTGATTCATATACAGGTGAAAATGAAAAGAAATATACCAACAATAGAGATAAACTTAACTCACAAGGTTATCGTCTAGTTAAAAGGCAGAGAAAAAAGGATATTTAGACCTCTACAGAGATATGGTTATGACCTCATTGCATATACTCTTGCTACCTTATATTAGATTGATGATGAAGAACTAATAAGTTACCGAAAGGTAATTCAGAGCTTACTTAAGCCTGAATGGTAGAAGGTTATGGATGAAGAAGTACTATCAGTTCACAAGAACAACACTTGGGAACTGGTGAAGAAACCTGATAACATAAAGTTAGTTGGCTGGAAAAGGATCTTCAGAATCAACAATGGTCTAACCACTATTGAATCTAGAAGATTTAAGGCTAGCTATTAGCTAATGGATATGCTCAAAAGGAAATGGTTAATTTTAAGAAAGTTTTCCCACTTGTAATCAGACATGCTTCAGTAAGGGTGTTGTTAAAACTGCTTTCTTACATGGAAGGCTATAAGAATAGATTTTGATGATTTAGCCAGAGGGGTATGTGGATCTAAAGAGGGCTAATTATGCATGTTTGTTGAACAAATCATTGTATGGGCCAAAATAATTCCCTAGGCAGTAGTATCTCAGGTATGGTCAGTACATGATTTCTCATAGATTCATTGGATGCTGTTTTAATTGTTATGTTTACTACAAGGCATCGAGAACTAATCTTTATATATACTTGTTGCTGTACGTGGATGATATATTGGTAGCTTGTAAATAGAGAAGTGAAATTGAAGCCTTAAAGCTGCCGCTCAATTTAGAGTTTGATATGAAAAACTTAGGACATGCAAAGAAGATCTTAGGTACGAAGATAATGAGAAACAGAAGAGAGGGAACAATATTGCTCTCAGATGAGAAATATTTACAATAAGTGCTTGGCACCTTTGGGATGCAACACTGCAAATCTTCATGAAACCATTGGCATCTCACTTCATACTATCAAATCAGCAATGCCCTAAAACAGATAAATAAAGGGCTGAAATGGTAAATATTCCTTATGCCAATGTTGTAGGGTGCATGATGTATGCTATGGTTCTAACAAGACCTGATATTTCACGTGCTCTAAGCATTGCAAGCAGATATATGTTCAGCATCTAGTAAGGAGCATTGGAAAGCAATCAAATAGATATGGAAAATGCTACTTACCCCAGGTCAAGCCCCGGGTCAAACCCCAAAAGCAATAAACGTCGCCGTTTCAATCTTTTTTTTTCCTTTGCCCAAGCCCTAAAACGATGTCGTTTTGGAAAAATTGTTACAGCCGACCTGGTTTCTTTTTGCCTTCGTGTCACAGCCCCTTTCTCCTTTTATTTTTCTGTTTCTTACAGCCGAAATTTTCGCAACAACCGTAAATGCTGAAACTCATCCTTCAACGACAATGCCGACACTCATCCTTGTTCAAACTTTTCTTTTTGTCTTTTGGTGGTGTCGATGGCTGGGTATTTGTGATGGAACCCTGCGTGATGGTGGCTGCCAGGCAGTTGTCGGTGTGGTGGGTGTGTGATGGTGGCTGTGAAACGAAGGGGAAGAGAAACGGAGAAATAGAAGGATAAAGGGGCTGTGAGGCGAAGGGAAAGAGAAAGCAATTTGGGGCTGTTGTGAGACGAAGGGAAAACGAAGAGAAAGAGAGCAATTTGGGCTGTTGTTGATTTTACCTCAACCAAGTTGAAACGTCTATCTCCACGATGAATGTGAAGCGCCAATCATTCATTGTGATATAAAGCCTCAGAACATTCTGATTGATGAATTTTGGACTGCAAAAATCTCAGACTTTGGGCTAGCAAAGTTGTTGATGCCATACTAAACAAGGACTTTCACATTGATCAGAGGGACAAGAGGTTATATGGCGCCAGAATGGTCTAAGAATACTCCAATATCAGTGAAAGCAGATGTTTTCAGTTATGGAGTAATGCTCTTGGAAATTGTTTGCTGCAGAAGAAACATGGAGATTGATCCTTCAAAACCAGAGGAAATTGTTCTTATCAACTGGGCTTATAAGTGCTTCATTAATAGAGAGTTCAATAAGCTTGTCTGTGGCTAAGAAGTAGATAAGAAGACTCTAGAGAACATGATCAAGGTGGGGCTTTGGTGTGTCCAAGATAAACCTGCTCTTCGTCCTTCTATGAAGAGTGTGGTGATGATGTTAGAAGGGATCACTGACATTTCGATTCCTCCTTGTCCCACTTCCTCGTAGCAGAAAAATCTCGTAGAGAGTTGTTGCTTCATATATGTTCTATGTATTTCTGTTTCAGCGTCTGATGAAATCTTTAGCATAAAGGTGTATTAAACATGTCAAATAAAAATTTTCCATGAAATAAAAAAATAACCAAGCTGAAACAAAGGGGAAAGTGGCAGAGTTGAGACGAAGACAGAGAAACCATTTCGACTATAACAATTTTGCCAAAACGACGTCGTTTAGCTTGAATGAGAGGAAAAAAAAAAGATTGAAACGGCGTCGTTCCTTTATTGCTTTTGGGTTTGACCCGGGGCAAATAGCAGAGCTCAATAGATATTGATGTACTTAAATAGTACTGTAAAAAATGGACTACTATATGGGAGATCAAATAGAATAAATGGTGGGTTGTGGGGTCATGTGGACTCAGATTTTGCGGGTAATTATGATAGGAGAAGGTCCTTAGCAGGGTATATATTCATGTTGAATGCCTGCATTATAAACTGGAAAGCAGGTCTCCAACATGTTATTGTTTTGTCAACAATAGAGGCTGAATATACTAAAGCTACAGATGCAGTCAAGGAAACTTTATGGCTCGAATGTTGGCTGAGTTGGACTGCTTCAAAACAATATTGATATCCACTGTGACAGATCAAGTGAAATTAGTTAAGCATAAATCCAGTTCATCATGAGAGAACCAAGCGCAGTGATGTCAAATTACACTATATAAGGAATGAAGTGTCCAAGTCAGTGATAAAAATGGTGAAGGTTCATACTGACGCCGACCCTGCAGACATGTTTACGAAAGTAAATCATCTCTAAGTTCAAGGTTTGCGTGAACAAGGCTGGTTTGTGTAGTATTTGAAGTTCCAGAGGGAAGAGCAGAAAATCTAAATAGGTTTTGATTTTTTTTAAGGTGGAGATTTGTTAAGTACAAGTGAAACAAATCAAATGTTGACGAAATGACAAGAATGACGTGTTTTGGTGGTTAATGACTTAAACAAAACAACCAGCTAATCTGTGTTTTATTGTGATTTAATTCTGCTTAATTAAAAGACAATAAGCTTTGCCATTTTGGGCTTAATGAAACACGACCGGTGACATATAAAGGTTGTTAAGAGGTCGTCATTACACATACTTCTCATGTGCAATACTATCAAGCTTCTGGGTTTGTTATAAGCTATTAACACAACTGATTCGGGTGCAACAAATACAGAGATCTAGAGAATTCAAAAGAGGGAGATAGCTTGAGTTTTCTTATTCCTTGAATCTTGCTTTGAAAATCTCTCTGTAAATAAACTTGAATCAATTAATAAAGTTGATCAGTTTGTTCCTCTCATGGATGTTAGTCAATGAAAATTAGCTGAACCATGTAATTAATTGTGTCTTGTGATTCCTTACTGATTTGTATGTTGTTTTGATCATTTATGTGTTCATGTTCATATTCTTAATCAGCTTCTCCGATAATATTTTAAGCATCTTTTTATTTAAATAATTATTAGCATGGTCATTGCAAAGGTATTAAACATTACTTTAAAATTGTAGAAAGAATATTATTATAAAAGTAAAGAAAAATAAGGGTATAAATGTCAATTATTTAACAACAAGAATGTTTTAAGGTATTCTTTAAATTATAAAGTGCAAATAGACACTTAAATCAAATAAGAGGAACTAAATAAGCATATAGGAACGAACACCATTATATGATATGATGCACATATTAAAAGAATTAAGGACTTGTTTGGTTGCAGCACTAAAGCCCCTCATTGTATTAATTTTAACACTGTTAAAGGCCCATAATCACGTTTTCTTTTTTTTAAACTCATTTTTTTTTTTTGCTTTTTGACTTTCGCTTTTTGCTTTTGGTTTGTAGTAATAATAATAATAATAATAAATAAATATAACTTTTAATTTAATATAACATTATATAATTTTTTATTTTTTATTTTTACATTATAATTATTAATATAAATTAATAAATATATAATTCTTTATTCAATATTATTATATTATATTTTTTATTTTTACATTATAATTTATTAATAAATTTATGATTTATTATCACTAATAATAAATAGTTAAATATGAATAAATTTGAATAATATTAATTTAAAATTAATAATAATATAATATATTAATAGAATATAATATATAATTTAAATTAATTACAAAAAAATAATACAGTACAGTGTAGCACCAAACATTGTATTATAATACAGTACTAATGCAATACAACATAATACAATACACCAGCATTAAAATAATACAGTACAGTGACCAAACGCACCCTAAAATCATTATTTTAATGTATGTAATAATTACGTGATGTATATAATAAGGCCATTATATGATCGACACACATATGAAAATAATCAATACCAGTACGGGATGCATATATTACAAAGCTCAAGACCATCACGACTTATCCAAGTAACAAGAATCGAGAATATTATGGGATGTAAATGTGGAAAGAACAAGACTATTACGGCACGCACAAATGTTAAGAATTTAGACCGTAATTATGTAGAAATATGACAATAATCAAGATAATTGTGTGCATGTAAATATGAAAAATCAAACGCCCCCAAGGGTGTGGTCAGGATGGTTGCCATGCAGCGGTAGCCCTGCTTCAGATCCCGGGTTCGAACCTTAGGGGTGGGAAGGGGGGTTAAAATAGATATGGGCTAGCCCACCCCCCTTTCCTTTAAAAACAAATATATATATATATATATATATATGAAAAATCAAAATCAAATTATTGTATTTGATTATTTACTTTAATTAATTTTGTCATATAGGTTAAAAAAAAAAAAACTTTTCTCTTGTATAAATAGACCTTTGAGCCACATTGTCTAATTGACAGTCTAGTTTATTTTGTTTCTCTAAACTAAAAATTCATCTAACAAAGATACGGTAAAGATCAAGACTATTATGCGATGCACGTATACGACAAAAATCAAGACCATCAAGACCTATATAAAAATTTCAACAATCAAGATTATATATGAAGCATATATAAATGGCAGCTACGCATATAGCAAGAATTAGAACGATTGCGTCATACATTATCAAAAGAATCCTAACCTTGTATTTGTAAAAGTGAAAAATCAATTACAAATGTTTTATTATATTGTTTATCTTTTATTATGTTTGGTTATGATATGACGTTATGAGTCTGAAGTATTAAAAGGATTTTAGTTTTATCAAAATCTCTCTTTAAGAGATTGCCGAGTTGAATAAAACTATCTACTATTTGGGCTAATTTAAATTTAAAGTTAGTAGATTGAGCGAGAGACATATCATATTACATTAGGTCAAAAATATGCACTAAAATAACTTACTATTAGGTAGGTTTGATTGATCCTATAGTGAAATCCATAAATTAAATAATAAAAAATTATGAGTCTTATCATTAAATTCATCTAACATTAACCTAAATGATAGGTTTTTATTGTTGAGGAAGTATACTTGTTCTACATAAATTTTTCTTGATATATTGTATATCTCAAATTTATGAATGAATATATTTAAAAAAATGAAAAATAGCGCAAAAAAAATTAGAAAAAAAGAAAGAAAGTGGCTTAAACAAATATTTTTCATTGATAACTTTAGACCAATCAAATCTATTCTCCACATCAAGTAATTAATACTATAAATGGTTGACATCACGATATCTAGTTAGTCAATCTATTATGTGTGAAAATTACAATACACCAGTTAATTTTGCCTCTTAAAACGACCTATTAGTCAGTAGGTTTAAAGGATCTTGTTAGTGGGACTCATAAATTAAATAATAAAAAGTTAATGAGTTTTATTAAGAAATCAATTGAATATTATGTCAGATGACAATTGATGCTGATGAGGTAATATATTTCTCCCACACAATTTTTTTTCAATATAATGTAGATCTCATGTTTACGAATGAGAACATTTTTAGAACTCCAAAGAAAAAATAAGCGAGTTAAAAAAATGGAAAAAAAAAAAAGAAGTGGATTAAAAATTTTTTTATTGATAAATTCAGAGCAATCAAATAATTCAAATCTCATCTTCACATCACGTAATTAATATTTTAAAAAGTCCCAATACTATACACTCTCTTGAAAATCTTATGTGTTTGGGAGATTTTCCTACGAGATTAAATCTTGAAAAAACAACGAAAAGTTTCCTTTTCTTTAATATTAGTGTTCGAGATCATTTATTTTTCAAAGCTCAAATTTTTTAGTTACAAGTTTTCTCAAAAAAAATACATTAATTTATTTATCATTATGACGTTAGAGAAGTTTTAGTAAAATTAAAACATGAGAAAAAAAATTAATTTTACCAAATAAGCAGAGGTTTTGTTTTTTTTTTTCTCAATTGACTTGAAAAGGTAATCAAATTTAGGGTTGAGGAGCCAAAAAAATAATACTTAAGGACTTCATTTAATTAAAGAATAATACATAGATGTACATGCAAAACAAATTCAAGCTACATTAATGCCGGGGCGAGTGTAGCGGAAGCCTAATTGATAGGGTAAGAAACACTAGATATCATTTTAGTACTAGACCAAACCAATGCAATTAGCTTACGCTCTAATCAAAGCGTGATTAAATAGAAAGCCTTAGAATAATAAAAATTCTAAAATTCTAAATTAACCTAAATTAACCTCCTACATCATTCTCTCCCTCTTAAAAAAAACACGTCCACAAGTTTGATAACAATCTAGAGGATGAAACTTGTAGTGTAAGATCAAATCATCTTATAAGATCAAATCATCTTGTAATTCGAACTTGCTGCCTTTCTCATCAATCGTTCTCGAAACTTTAAAGAATTTATACTTCATCAACTTCTTTTGCTTGTACATTTTTCAAGGCAATGATATCTTACAAAAATGAAGAGCGATCAAATAACTCTTCCCCTTCCCTAATTGTTGCTCAATGCACTCTCTAATAAGTTTTACCTTTGCAATTAAATCTTCTTCAAGCATAATCTTCTTGTCTTCAATGTGAATAGATAAAACCATTTCAATAATTTAAGTTTCTTCAATTTGATTTTTTTGCACAATTTTTATTGTATTATTAGGCTCAATGCTCAAATCAAGATGAGGTTGTTCTTCTTCATTAAAAAAATCAAATAGATCAATAATCTCATCATCTTCAACACTCATCTTCTCTTCCAAGGAAACATAATGCACATTCTCGAACAACTTGTCAGATTGAAACTTTAAATCAATAATAATACATTTTCTTTCCCAACATTAGGCACATCTTCGACATATGGAGAGGCAAAAACTTATTTTATCTGTATGTCTTTCACTTTGGGCTACTAGCTTGTGATAGGATTAGGGATCTCAAATTGGTGTTGAGGATGATATTGTCTTAATTGCTTCAATGCTTGGCTTCTTTCTTTTCTGATTTGTGATAAAATTTGTGATCAATTTGCTTTGCTACCAAAATTACATGTTAAAAGAAGTATATAGCGTATATAGGCATCTTTTCTTTAATATAAACTGAGTCCTTTCAAAAATCTTGTATCTATATCCTCTTTAGGTTCATAATAATATTTACATCCATGAAATTTCGAACTCAGAAGCATAATCAAAAACTGATCTAGTACCTTGTTGTACTAAAGAATAATCAAAAGGAATAAACTCATATTACAAAATATGTTTCATACGGTTCCATGACCGAATTTTGCATTTGCCTTGATCAGTCGAGAAATTTGTAATTGATTCCACCATTCTAAAACACTTATGCTTAATCTATTAACAGCAAACGATATTTGCTCTTCTTTAAAAGTGCGCCAAAATAGAAACGAGTGCTCAACCTTATCTAACCAATCAAGAATTTTATTTGGACGATTGTATGTAAATAGTTAAGACACATGATAAATAGAAGGGCAAAGATGGTAGTTTATCAATGGCAAAACTGTAAATAGTGGTCAACTCTTGGGTTGGGTGTGGCCATGATTCGAATCATGACGGTAAGAAAGGGTGGTTTTAAAAGAGTTGGGGGCTAACTGAAAATTATATAAAATTACTGGGTAAATGGCCATTAAACAAAAGTTCAGTTTGCGGTGACGGTAGTTAAAAATCAAGGAAGGATGGTATGATGGTGGGTGTGGATTTTCCAGATTCGCGGCGGTTGGGCTGGAAAATCGATTCCAATTCGCGCGACTTATGGAGATGTGGCTTTCGGTTTAAGGCGGTTTAACGGTGGCGGACGGCTGGGTTTATGGTCGCCGGTTGTTAGGAAGTATGGTGGTGGCATAATTGACAGAAAAGGGCGGTGGTTTAGCGGCAGCGCGTGTGTGGAGAACTCGCGGGTTGGTGTTTCATGCGGTGGCTGCGGGCAGCGATCCAGGGTGGAAGTTGGTTGATTTGGTCACCAAAGGCCGGCGAGCTCGGTGGAGGAGTTGGCTGGTGGCAGTCGCGGTTAAATAGTGGTGGATTGAGTGGTGAAGCTCGCAGGTTTGGATGATTTTTGCGGCAATTGCAGGTGGCGTTGAGGGCAGTGATGGCTGGGGTTTGGTTGGCGATGGCTGGAGACTTTAGTGATTGTGTTGCCAACGGCGAACAGCCGATGGAGAGGTGGCAACGTCGGTTGCGTGGTGGCGGTTTGGGTTTTCAATTTTGAGAATTTCTGTTTTTTTTTTTTTTTTGTTGGTTTTTTCAATAGTGGATTTGGTGTGGATGGATATGGGTTATTCAGAACAGCCGTGTGAATTGCACAAAACTCTCTTATGCCAATTGATGAGGCGAGTAAAGTGTAAGCGAAATTAATAGTTAAAAAACAGTAGATATCATTCTAAATCAAGCTAACGAAATTAAATTATGCTCTAATCGAAGTATGATTAGATATTATTCTAACTCAAACGATTCAATGAGATTTTAAATAGTGCATTAAGCGAGATTAAATAACGCCTAATTCAAATGATTTTATAAGAAAAATTTTAATAGATAATCCTATAAGATATTATAAAAAAAGAGTTTTATTAAATAATTAAATTTGAATTACAATAATAAGATTTTTCTATTTATAATAAAGGAAAGTCACTTCCTAATGTAAACCTACTTTACTAAGTTAATTTAAAAAAAAAAAACTAAATTACAATTATAATGGAAATAAAATACTAAATCACACCTCATAGACTCCAATTAAAATAGAAAACTCTACAAAAATAAAAATTTTAAAATCTTAAATTAACGTCATACGTCAATAAACTCTTTCAATAACACTCTACCACCAAATTCAACTGTTTTTTATAAAATAATGGATCTTTCACGGATTGAAATATTTATTTATCTATCATTTAAAAATCTTTAAATCTAGTACAAACCACATAATAAAATACCAAAAGAACAAATTAAAATATCTAGATAATATGAACAATTATTAATGATATTCATACTTACATAAACTATAGTTATTCAAATGGACACGCAAACTCGCTCAATTATTCATATTAAACAAGAGGATTAAGACATTTCTCAAGCTTGTTCAATTATTTAGCCCATCTATCATGAACCCTAACCTTTAATCCATGCTTCATATAGAGAATAATAGACACATTGGGGCTAAGACGCTGGCCTTCCACGACTTGAATATCATAGTTATGAATTAGGCCGGCAGCCACAGCTTTCATTTGAGTGAAAGCGACCTCTTTGCCTAAACAAGTCCTTGGTCCTGCATTGAATGAGAAGAACTTGTACGCCGGCTCCCATTTGATCCCTCCACTTTCGGAAATCCATCTTTCAGGCTTGAATTCCAAGCAATCTTCTCCCCATATTGACTTCATTCTTCCCATTGCATACAGAGAAAACAAGATCTTTGTTCTCGGAACGGCGCGGTGTCCGCTTGGAAGAGTGTCTGGCACTAAAGGAACTTTATGCTGAAAAGGAACTGGTGGGTAAAGCCTTAATGCTTCACACAAAGCGCCATGTAAATAAACCAATTGACTTAGCTTTTGTGCGTCAAAATCCCACCATTTTCCGAGTTTCTCAGCTGGTACTATCGAACTAAGCTCTTCTCTAATCTTGGTTTCTGCTTTTGAGTTCTTTGAAACAAGCCAAAAGAACCAAGTGAGAGCTGAACTAGTTGTGTCTCTCCCCGCAATCATGAAATTCAAGACTGTATCTCTCAAGAAATTGTCGTCAGCACATTTCAATTCTCCCATGATGGATTTGTTTTCGTGCATGTATGATGCTAACAAATTCACCCCATCTATTTCTTTCGATAAAATGTCTTCGTTAATCTCTCTTCTTTTCCTTTGTATGTATTCGAATATGACACTATCTAATGTTTCCTTAGCTTTTTTCAGTTTCTTTTCTTCTCCAATTCCAAGCCATCTTAGTAGCTTCCATATGCTTTCCGGAATAACATGCCGATAAAATATTGATTCTTCGGCATCTTCCAATGCCATTGGGAATCGAACTTCTGGAAATTCAATTGACAAACAACCAGGATCATAGCCTGTAACAAATAAGCTCGTAGAATCAAACGTAAACCTCTGGAACAAATCCTGCAGATCAACTGTTGTGCCTTGTTTGGACATGTGATCATGAATTGGAATCAGCCCTTTCTCCAATTTAGCTTGATTGGATTTCACCAAAAACTTGTAGAAGCTATGACGATTCATCAAAGCTTGAGCAAACCTTCTTTGGTTTTTCCACAAATCTGAGTCGGAGTTGAAAATTCCATCTCCAAAAATATCAAAGATTCGCTTGAACTCTGGCCCTTTTGGGAAATTTGAGAAGTTTGAGCTCATTATGTGATGTACGTTGGCTGGATCAACTGTGGCCAATATGTCCATGTTGCGAACCAAGGACTTTTGAATAAAAATGCGCATTGCGTTTTCTCTAGAACTTCTGTGCTATAATCATGTATACGATGAACGTTAAGAAGAAGGTGTGGCAGCATACCTACGACTGGGAAGTTCTTTGGGATTCCATTGTTATTGCTGAAACAATATCGAAGAATCAAGAAGCAAATGATTGCTAAGAAGATATCCAAAAGGCCAATTAAAGCCATGTGAAATGTTTGGAAGGGTATGTCTCACTCTTATCTTTAAGCCGTTTCTAACTTCACACACACACACATATAATCATTCTCTAGCAAAGATATCTTCACTTTGATAAAATGAAGATACCACCAACAAATAAAAAATATAGATCTCAATAGATTAACAAACATTAACTACAATTTTCAATCTATTGATATTTGTTTTTTTTTTTAATATATTAATAATATCCCCACTTTAACAAAATGAGAATATCTTACCAAAGGAGGTGTGTGTATAGAGCTTCTCATGTGTGGATATTTAAATGCAAATCTCATGTGGATTCACCATTAATATTTCTGTTCAGTTAATTGCAACGCCATATGATGTAATAGCAAATTTACAGGAACTGTGCATTTAACTATCAACACCTAAGAATATAAAGTGGGAAGTTATTTAGATTGGGCATCGATTTATAAAAACACATGGACCTAGCCGCTGCTAATAATAATTGCCAAATATCAAATAATTACAACAAGTATTATCTCCTATTATTTTCTTACTATATCTTTATAAAAATATCATTTTACTACTTTTCCATTATAACAGTCAGTTGACCAGTTAGTTGATTAACAAAATACCAATTTCACCCCTCATGATTAAAAAAAATCTTTAAAGATTATTTACAAAATAAATTTGTAATATATTTATTAAAATGGATATAAAATACTAATATAATTCTTTTTACTGAAATTATGATATATGGAATATTAAGGATTACAATTTTTTTTAATTTTTTTAATCATGAAAGGTAAAATTGGTATTTTATTAGTCAACTAGCTGGTCAACTAATGGGTCAACTAACGGTTGTATCGAAAAAGTAGTAAAATGATATTTGCTGTAATGAAAAGTAGTAAAATGATATTTTTATAAAGATATAGTAGGTAAATGATAGGATACAATACTTGTTATAGCCATTTGATATTTGACAATTTTTAAAATAGTGAAATAATAATAACCCTAATAATAATAAATAAATAAATAAATAAAAACGAGCTCAAGCGATTGTCAAATATTTATTTTTGTCAGTCTAAGAACTTATTAGTCCAGAACTTATTTTCGGTCGATGTAGAGCAGGTCCACTCACACCAGTACATGGAGACTAGCTGATGTGCAATATCATGAGCAAGTCTACTATAATAGCATATAAAAATCTCCTGATTTAACTCTCTACTATAATAGCATATAAAAATCTGCTGATTTAACTCATATTTAAAAATTTAACTCAAGAATTAAGAATTTACCTTAAACTTATAGTTTTAATCTTAATGTTCTCGGGCAAGTGGGTTAGTCTCATCATCACAATCTAATCAAATTATTCATCCACAACAATCAGCATTTTTTTTTCCCCTGCTGTGGTGTTAAAAAGGAAAAATGGGAGCGTTTTCTTGGTTTATTGACCGTGATGATGAGCCATTTCGGGATTATCAATCCACTGACTTTTTGTCCTACCTTCATCGGTATGGTGGAAGTAAGGTAGTGACTGTGATCCTTCAGTTGCTATGCCACCACGGAAGCTTGCTTCTGCAATTAGAGAGGGGAGGGGGAAAAAAGATAAAGACTAAAAACTAAATGGGATTAGATAAAAAAAATTAAAAAAGATTTTAGATAAATTCATGATTACAAAAAGGACACCTGCACTCTAAAAATTTAGAAAAATAATTATGTAGATCTATAAATTTTTAACATAAAATATCAAAACTTTATTTTGATTGTAACAACCTCAAAAGACAGTAATTATTTTAGTTTTTATAAATATAAATATCACTTAAATAATTTAATTTATCTAGTAGACTAGTGATATTATAATTTTTTTAATATACAAAATAATTTTTAAAATGTAAATTATTATATTTATTTTAATAGTATATTTATATTTATTATGAAAAATTGAAATAATTTTCTGTTAAATAAATTTTACAATTTTTAGTATGAGAATTATGGGCTTTTGAGTGGTATTTGATATGATTCACACACGTGAAGAGTCAATTACCTTTCCGAACGATAAAAATCAGAAAAAAAAGATTGACTTCCAAACGATGTGAGCGCAAACGAGATTATCTTTATATTTGTTATAATCTTGAGAACTAGGAGTGTTGATGAGATTAAGGCCACGAACATGTTGGACGTTAATTAGAACCAGAGCAAAACGCAGGTAGCGTTTATTTTTTTATCTGAAATCTAAATAGACCTGAATTAGTCTGAATTCTAAATAGAGCTGAATATCTGAATATGAATAACATGTTTGTTTTTTTGTCTGAACCGCTAAAAATAAGTATTAAATTATTTGTTTTTTAAACTTAAAAAAATCTAAAATCTGATATTTTTACATCTATACCCTTACAAATTATCAGATTAAACAATTAATAATATCTCAAATAATATCAATAAAATAATATATTTTTATAAAATAATCATACTCAATTGAGTACAACCCTTTAATATTCTAAATTAGTATATTATAATCAATTTTATCATTGTCTAAGATGTTTTATACAAAAAATATTCATTAAAAATTATAAAGAAAAATAATACTAATTTGAAGAGAGAAAAAAAAAAAGTTTACCACTATATTATCACAAGTTATAGAGATGGATAATAATGTTAATTATTAAATTTAATTAGTTATGGATGAAAATTAATTAATTAGATGGGGAGATTTTAGAGAATATTTTTTAATGATGTCATTCAGACTTTTTAGATTAAGTAAAAAGCTAAAAAAATTAGCTTAATAACTTAATGACTTAATGACTGAAAATTTTAATTAAGTTGAAAAAACAAACAAACTTAATAACTTAAATAATTATAATTAAGTCAATTAAGTCATTAAGTTAAAAAAACAAACAGCCCCGCAGAGTTTTCAGCTGCCCAATTCATTAGTTTCATCATTAAGGTGGAGTTTGTTTTTTAACTTAACGACTTAAAGTGACTTAAATTAATTAATTAAGTTAATTTTAGGTGTTTATTTTTATATCTTAATGAGACTTTTTAGATAATTTTTACTTAATAAAATAAGCTAATTTTTTTTTGGCTTTTTACTTAATGGAGATATCTGAATTAAGTCAATTATTTTCTAAAGTCAAAAATATCCGTACTTTATAATTTATTTTTCATGCTTATCCCAAAACTCACCCATAGATGTTTACCCCACATAATCACATCTTTATTTTTTTTTCAGTCGTCATGGAATCCCTCCTTACTTTGGTTCTTTCATCTAGTTCTTGAATCTCCCATTAATTTCTCGCTAGACATACACTTGACCTGGGCCTTCTTTTTTTTTTTTTTCAAATATACTAACCAACTAGCTTTGCTACTCTTTTTAATGATAAAATTTGAAATTTATGGTATTTTGTATATTAAAATTCCAAAATCATTATGTATTCAATTGAATGTAGTTTTACCTATAAATATTAAAATATTATTATATTTAATATATTATTTATTTGACATTTAAATTTAATAAGGATACAAATGTAAAAATACATATTTTCAGTTTTTTAAGTTGAAAAAATAAATAACTTGATACTTATTTTCAGAGATTCAGATAAAAGAAACAAACATATTATTCAGATTCAAATATTCAGGTCTATTTAGAATTCAGACTAATTCAGATCCATTCATATTTCAGGTAAAAAAACAAACGTCACCTAACACTACAAGAAAACTGGCAATAGATGACATCCACTTTATGACATATTCCATTATATCATAAAAATATGATGGATTCTTGATAGAATTTCCATCTGTCAAAAGATTGATGATAGACTGATGATAGAATTATTATCTATCAATAATAGATGATGGCACGATGACAGAAATTTTCTCTATCAAAATTCTGTGATAAAAAATTAATTTTGACTAGGTTTGACCGCATTTTAAATTATAAATTTATTAAAAAAAATAAAAATAAAATGAAGCGTTTTAGAAGAAAAGTAATGTTAAAATAAAAAAATATATATAAATGATAAAATCAAAACGGTGTGTTTAGGATTTATGATCAAACTTACTAAAAAAATTTTCGAAGTCCCAATCTTGCTCATGGACCTAAACGCTCAGCATTCTCTCCCAACAAAACCTAGAAATCAACCCTGCACTCAATCGATCGAGGAAAATAGAAACCTTTCACTGTCGTTCAAGTATATTGTTGCTGCATCGGAGTTCTTGTCGAGGAGTGATCGATTGCTTTTTAGCGTCTAGAGACTCCAATAGTGGTGAGATTCGACGGTAACATGGTGGGATTTGCTATGAATGTGAAGCGGTGGGGCAGTGGTGGCTATCACAGTGGCTAGGCTTTACTTTTCATTTAGTTAATTGCAAATTCTGCCTCTAGCCCCTTTTTATTAAGCCATCACTCTCTCCCAGTTTGGTTAGAATCAATTTGCCTCCTAATACTCTCTGCCTCTTTCACTTGTTTCAAATTGCCCCAATTAAACCCTAACTAACCACAGTCTCTTCAAATCCCAGCTCTCTCTTCATTTTCCACAAATTAGTGAGGCACTTAGAGGCTGTAGTTCGCAGATCTTTCTGTCTCAATCAACGGTCGATCAACTCTTAGTCAAGTTCACGAGTCTCGTCTATCGCCACGATGAAATGAAGATCGCATATCAATGCCTCAGATTTCATATCATAATGGGCTTGAATCAAGTATTTATTATATATACTATGAATTTCTTCGCATCGGAGACATATAGTGCTGAATTAGATGGAAAAGACTTTGCTTATGATGGGGAGAAGAGTTTATTTACTGTTGGTCCCCTCCCACGTAACAAGCTCGAGTTCACTGTTGTGCTTGAGGATATTTCATCTAACAGGTAAATTTATACATTTTTTATTCATGTTTTTGGGTCTTGTGTAAGCTGTCTCAGAAATTTGTTTTATTTTATCTCTCTTTGGTATGTAGGAACAACGGAAATGCTAGTCCTGATGTGCATGGAAGTCCAAACGGGAATGACAGAAAAAGATTACGGCGTCCGTATCGATCCAAAACATTTAAAGTGGAAAGTAGCTTTGCTGCAAAAATTCCAATACAGGCCATTGCAAATGCCTTACGTGGTCAGGAATCAGAGAACTCACAGGAGGCCTTTAGGGTACTGGATATTATATTACGGCAGACATCTTTGCTAAGCGATGAGTGAAGATTTTGGGTATATATGGATTCAATGCACTTAGTTATAACAAGTCATGATTGCATTAAAGCACATTAAACAGTTGACGTTTCATTTAATGTGTCAATATGTGTCATTTCCAAGGTGCCTTAAGAATGTAACGTAATATCAACCACTGACAGTGCTGTTATACAATCAATAAATAATTGTTGTGATTTGTGTAAAACTTGTGGAGTTATAGAAGATTTAATTATTTTGTGGCTTTCTTTGTTTGTATATCTAACTATGTTGAAATCTTTGTAGGGCTACCTCTAGTTCACCAATCATTCTTTCACAATGATCCAAAAAATTTTGCTGATGTCGGAGGGGGAGTTCTTGGCTGCAGAGGATTCCATTCAAGTTTTAGGACCACTCAGGGAGGCTTGTCTTCGAATATTGGTTAGAAATTTTTCAACTATTATTGTTGTTGTTACTTTTTGTTCTAGTTACCTTGCTTTCTTATCTCGTCTTTCTTCAGATGTATCAATTACGATGATAATTTAGCCGGGTCGATGGTTGATTTTCTAATTGCCAACCAAAATGTTAGAGATCCGTTTTCAATTGTGGGCCAAGGTAGGCAAGATTTGTTGTATTTACATTCATTATCTTGTTTGTACTTTTGATTTTAAATCTCGCCAATCATTTCAACTTATAGGCTAACGGACACTAAAAATCTGAGGATTAAGACGATTACCTCAAATCAAGAGTACAAGATAACTGGGTGAGTGAAAGCGTGTAAAGAGCAAATGTATGCTTCTTCTGTTGTTGTTATACTCTTTTGGATATATTCCTCTTGAGGTGCGTGGATGTATTTCTCTGGCCTCTAGTTAACTTTTGTTGTATCATCAATTCAATTTTGTTTTTAACTTATAAATGAAATTTTGAAGGCGCAGAAAGTGTTTGCTTCTCTGGCGATTCTGATAATAAAATTTGTTGGTCTTAAAAATGTTGAAATAGCTAAAGAAAGACGATTCTCCACTATTATCATCGACATTGATTTGTCTCAGGTTATCAAATTCCCTTTTTCTGTTGTTATTTGTACAATTTCTTACTTTGATAGAGATAATTTGATGATCATGGACTAATAACAATATTCCATTTTCAATTTTGTTTAATCTTGCGGCAGGAAAGCTTGAGAAACGGCATAGTTTCGGATCACCAGTTTCTGTTGATGGTGGAGAAGCAGAAAGTAATAAATTTGAGGCAGAAAAAAATATTAATGTTGAAAATAGAGAGACTTTTTTTTTGGTTAATTTGAATATTGGAATGCTTAATCCTGATCAATTTATAAGGACTTATAAGTCCTCGCGCGGGCACAACGTGAATGTTTTCTTTGTAGGTACCACAATCAAGGAATGGTGGAGAGTTCCTTGATGAAAGCTTATGAGGATAATCTTTTGATTTTGATCTAGAAGAAAAAGATGAGGCAAGATGATTTAATTGTTTTGGTAACAATTCTTGCCATGTTGATTTTGTTGAATGGATCATGATAAATGGATAATAGCTTAAATTTGTGAAAGTATGCTTATATGTTTACATGATGGAATATCATTGTGTATAACATTGAGTGATTTATCATGATGCCTTTATTTGATTTTGATAATTATATGGTCTTTGATTTCTTCTTCTCAATTGTCTATCATCATTGTCCATCTCTTATGTATGTGTGAATTCATGTGTTATTAATTGTGTTATATCATCATTCATTGAATTGGCCTATGTGAGCATTTGTAATAATGGATTTGATCACTTGTTCATAATGATGGCTTTTCTAAATAGTTATGTTGATTTTGATGGTCTAAAGATTTGAGATAAAGAATATGCTTTGATGATTATATGTATTTGATGAAGTTTTGATCTTATGCAATCTATGATTGGAGAATGGATGCATTGTTTGTACTTTATCGATGTATTATTGAATATGCATTGTTGCTTTCATTATGGATTAAGGATGATTATTATTTGATAATTGAATGTTTTATAATGTGGAATTAATTTCTTGATGATTTTGATGATTGATGATTATATTTGTGCGGCTTGATGAATTGATGTAATTGTTGATTTGTTATAATTGCTTAAGCTTATATGGAAGCCTTTTTAACCATGTTGTGTATTTGAGGATTTCTTCATTTCTAAAGGGAGACTTTGCCGAAATTATTACTCGCACAAAATGGGTAATATTTTCGTCATATTACTTTCATGATCTTATTTCGAATGCATCTATTTATCTTTTCTTTTTCATGATGAAAGGAGAGATAAATATGATATGGTTTTGGATAAAATCTTTTTGGTTAAAATTTTTAATTGGCCATATATTGTTTTTTTTTGGAGCATACAATATGATTTTTGATAATATGCTTTTTGAACTTTTTTTGTTGTCCAAAGGGGGAGACAAAATAATATATTTTCTTTGTTTTCAAAAGGAGGAGAATAACATGCACTTTGAACATTCTTTTATGATTGAGATGTGCTTATGGTTGATGAATTATGTGATGATGATAATTTGAGATTGATATTACTAAATCTTGTATTTGAGGTGATGCTTGTTGTTAGGGGGAGATTCTATCAAAATTTCTACTTGGACAACATGGGTAATAAATTTACTCCTCTTATTCTTTTCCTTTAAGTTTTCTTTTGTATGTTGAAGGGGAAGAAAAATACTTGTTTTAAACTTATACAAAATTTTGCTAATTTTTTTTCTTTTCCATTAAGTTTTCTTTTTGATGATGAGGGGGAGAAGAATACATGTATTTAAATTTGTTAATTTACCTAAATTGTAAGAGAAGCTTACATTTAGAACAATTATGCAATCATTCTTTAAATACATGAAATGTTTGTCATCATCAAAAAGGGGGAGATTGTTAACATTTATGTTTTCATAATATTGATTTTGATGATAACAAACAAGATTAATTTTTGAATCATTCTTTAAAAACATAAAAGTTTTGTCATCATCAAAAAGGGGGAGATTGTTAACATATATGTTTACATATTATTGATTTTGATGATAACAAATAAGATTAAGAATGATTAAGTTTTTTAAAAGGTTAAATTATTTTTTATACTTTTTAAATAAATCATTATTTTCACTTATAAAGGTTTTATATTTAATGGAAAAATGATTTTATGAAATTGATTGTTTTTCAAGTTTATGGTTTAATTGAAAGTGTTTTGAAAACTTGAAAATCAACAAGTATTGTTTGAAACTATGGAGAAGGACTTATTTAAAAAGTGTTATAGTATTTTGCACCATGTCATAATTTCAGAAAGTTTTGAGATTCATAAAATATTATATAGAAATTCTGAAATTAGACCTATTTGTAAAGTTTCATAACATTTTGGGCCATAGTACAGTTATAGAAAGTTTTGGGGCAAAACTGTAATTTTTGGTAAATAGTTTACTGGAAATTACCCCTTCACCGTTAACAAGAAAACGGTGAACCGTTTATTTCCAGAATGTTAACCTTGAGCCGTTTAGTAAAAAGGTTAAGCCAAATCTAATTTGCGGGTCTCTGAAATTACCCTTCACTGCTTCTGAAAACGGTGAACCGTTTATTTCCAGAATGTTAACCTTGAACCGTTTAGTAAGAACGGTTAAGCCAAATCTATTTTTGTAGGTCTCTGGAAATTACCCCTTCACCGTTTACAGAAAACGGTGAACCGTTTATTTCCAGAATGTTAACCTTGAACCGTTTAGTAAGAACGGTTAAGCCAAATCTATTTTGCAGGTCTCTGGAAATTACCCCTTCACCGTTTACGGAAAACGGTGAACCGTTTATTTGAAATTCAGCTCAAACGGTAACTTTGACCAGCACAAACGGTTAACCGTTAACGGTTAACGGCGATCCGTTTTCTGAAGAATTATGCATAACGGCTAGTTTTTGAGCTCCAACTATAAAAACTCAAATCCAACTCATTTTCAAGCTCTCTAGCACGCACAAACAAAAGGCATACAACATATCTTGAGCTCTCAATTTGTGAATCATAAATCTTTGAGTGAGCTTTGTTCTTCATTTTGTATATCTACTCTTTGAGAGAGTTTTTATTGTAATTTTCAATTACTCATCAAATTTGTGAGTGTTTAAGTGTGTGATACACTTGAGTGAAGAGATTGGGAGATAATCTCTTTGTTGTAAAGGTTCATTGACACCTTGAAGTCAATTGTAAGTTCATTAAGCCTTGGAAAGGCTTGGATAGTGAAATCCTCAAGCCCGGTGTGCTTGGAGGCGTGGACGTAGGCGGGGATAGCCGAACCACGTAAAAATCCTTGAGTTTGCTTTCTCCTCTCTTACTCATTTATTATTGTGCTTTTATTGAATTTATTGTTTTCAATTTTATTAAGGCATTAGATTTTGATTGTTGTGTGATTTGATTAGGATAATTTTTAAAACACCAATTCACCCCCCCTCTTGGGTTGCACACTTGTATTTCACCTCATTTTTTAAACAAAAATAGAAATAACTTGAGGTTTTTAAGAATAATGGAGTAATTTAAAAATAATCAATTCGGAATAATTCAAAATTTACCCAAGAGATTATTCAAAATATCAATCAATGAATTAGAAACATTATGTGTTAAGTGGTATAAGCATACATATAACTATTATTTTTAACTTATTGACTGCAATCTTGAGCTTTCAGATTAGATCTTTGGGGTTTCATTTTTCAGATTTCGGACTGAAAGTCTTAAACTCAAAGTAAAAATAATTGTTGATTAGGAAAATTAAATTTATATTTTATTGCAAGTGAAGTGTAGAGATTAATCCAATTATTTGCGCCTAGCATTTCTTCGTGTTGCCGTCACTCTTGTTGACGATGATAAGCCTTTTTTTTTTTTTTTGCGTTGCCACTAGCTAACTTATTATCTAAGGACTTGTTTGGTTGCTGTATTAAAGACCCTCATTGTATTAATTTTATACAAACCCATGTTTGGCAAACAAAAACTCACAATAACCCCACATTATTAGCTCAAGTTAATGCGGTATTTTTTTTTGGAAAAAGGACATGTACACCCCCAACGTTTAAATAAAGGGACAAAAATCCCCTTAACGTTTCAAAAAAGACATTTACACCCTAAATTAATAACGGAAACAATTTCGTTACCTTATCAATAAGGTTAATATTGTAATTACATATTAATAACAAACGAAATGACCAAAAAACCCCCCACAAACACACGCGAACACAACTCAGACACGTACACTTAACACCCGAACCGACACACTCCAGATCTTGACAAGCCCTTAACACACACACACTCATACTAATCGCCGGAAGCTGCAGGGAGCTAGTGCTGCTGCTTGTGCATCGTGCATCGTGCGCGCCGGAAGTCGTTGAACTGCCGCGATCGACGACCGCCATCGGTGCCGCCGTCAGGCGCGCCGCCGAAAGTCATTGAACCGCCGCGATCGAGACGGTGACTAGTGCTGCTATTCTTGTGTCGTGCTGCTGGAACTGCTTGCTATTCTTGCGTCGTGCTGCTCGTGCGTCGTGCGCGCCGCCGGAAGCGACTGGAACCACTCGCGATCGAAGACCGTCGCTAGTGCTGCTGCTCTTGCGCCATGCACCCGCCGGAAGCTGCTGGAACTGGGTATTTTTGCTTGAGCGATTATTATTATTATTATTATTATTTTTTTTTATAATTTCCATTTTCCATGATGGTGATGATGTTGGAAAGGTGTATGAGACAGTGAAATAAATTGGGGAAAAATCTATATGATTATATTGGAGTTTGATGCATATGTGAAGTGTAGGGGAGAATAATGGCATATGATGCGCAGAATTCTTTTTTTTGTCTGAAATCATTTCTCGTGCATATATTTTTGGCTGTTTGTGAATAGATTTCTTAATTTTTCTAGCTTATTGGATATTTATTAACCTTCTTGGCATATTATGCATTTCTTTTTTCTATTTTTTAATGGTTATGAAGCATATGAATTTTGTGCTTAATTTACCGAAAAGGATGTACTGGTGTGCAGATGGCAACAAATAGTAGCCCTCGTGACATAGATCCGAAGTCTCAGGTTGATGAGTCATCCCAAAATCTGAATATTAACTCACTTTATCCTTTTGAACAAGAAGATGATGAAGCATATTGTTCAAATGACGATAATGAAGATATAGCACCTATTGATGAAGAAAATGAATTAAATTGGGATGATGATGGAGTGAATGTTGGGTATATTGAAGGCGGTGAAGAAGTGGATTGTGAAGATAGTGAAGGAGATAGAATTCTTTCTAATTGTGAGTCAGAAGATACAGAACATGGCCTACTTTCAGAATCTGAAGATGATCAAACATTTCATTATTCAGAATCTGACCGTAATGAAATGATTGGAATTACTGTTGGGCAAGAGTTCGACAATGTTCAACATTTCAGAAGAGTACTTCAGAACTATGTTCTTAAGCATGGGTTTGATCTTAACAAGATCAAGAATGAGAAGAGAAGGTTTAGAGCAAATGTGGAGGATAAGAATGGAATTATAATTTTTATGGTATTAATAATTAATAATTAAATTTATTTATTTTGGAGAAAAAATTTGATAATAATTTAAATTTATTTATTTTTATTCTTGAATAATGATTAAATTTATTTGTTTTAAAGAGAAAATTTGACAATTTAAATGGAGGAATTGGAAATAAGGATATGTTTGTAATTTTATTACTAATATAAGGATAAAATAGACAATCAATAAATATTTTTTGTGTTAAAAGGGTATAACAGTAATTATATATAAAACATATTATTTCTGTTAAAACTAACGGTTTCCGTTAGTAAATAGGGGTGTAAATGTCTTTTTTGAAACGTTAGGGGGATTTTTGTCCCTTTGTTTAAACGTTGGGGGTGTATATGTCCTTTTCCCTTTTTATTTCTCCCCCGCTTTTTGCTTTTGCAACTGCCGACTTTTGTTTCTGACTTTTTACTTTTACTTTTTGACTTTTGTTTTATAATAATAATAATAATAATAATAATAATAACAATAATAATAATAATAATGAATAAATATAATTTTTAATTTAATATAACATTATATAATTTTTTTATTTTTTATTTTTACATTATAATTATTAATATAAATTAATAAATATATAATTCATTATTCAATATTATTATATTATATTGTTATTTTTACATTATAATTTATTAATAAATTTATGATTTATTATCACTAATAATAAATATTTAGATATGAATAAATTTGAATAATATTAATTTTAAATTAATAATAATATAAAATATTTATATAATAAAATATATAATTTCTGATAAACAGAAGACTAAACATTATATAATATTATTATAATATAATATTAATATAATACAGCATAATATAATAATATACTAATATTAAAATAATATAATATAATATAATATAATACAATATACCAAACGCCTCCTAAGTTCATTAGTATAATAGAGCAAGATGCCGAAAAAGATATATTATTGATGGTGATTTTTATGTTTGTATTAGGTACCTGCTTTCCACGGGAAAAAGAGCCACGAAGACAAAACCATTCTGTGTCATATTTAAGACCTTAGGTTCATTATCTGTCTATTTAGCTTTTCCACTAGGGGTGGCAAAAAAATCCGGAGCTAAAGTGACCCAATTCAAGACATGATTAAAAAAAAACCAACATACACGATAAAGAACATACACGCACACAATTGTTAATTTATATATAAAAATTAAATTTAATTTAAATAAAAAAGAATCTCAAAATTTTAGTTAAATATATTAATGTTTTATATTAATTATTATTTGAATATTATATTGTACTACATATAAGCGATATATCGATATATAGGGTTTTTAATTATTATGTTATAATTGTAAATTAAGTTTAATTCGATGGTAAGTTTATAATTTAAATATTAATTAATTTTAATCTTTTCATTTAAGCTTATAAATTTATTTATAATTTTAGATTATATTCATAATAATTTAAATATTTCTTTCTTAATTAAAAAAATATTTTATAATTAATTTAAATATTAATTATTATGTCAGAAAAGTTTTAATCATATTTCAATTTATATTAAATATGAGTTTAGTGAGCCTAGTCCAAACCCATAAATTGCCATCCCTATTTTCCACTGATTGGATTAGATTTATCTGAATTATTGATAGTGCTAGCTGTGCTTTCTTTGTCTTATAGTCACTCCGATTGATTGAAAATTGGCTGCATTATATCGGTCCTTTTCTTGCAATTTGATTGATCACAAACTACTATTAATTCCCTGTGAAATGCCGGCATTAAATTTCCTTGCTATCGTAGTTCCAAGCCACGAATGAAACAAGATTCCAAACTAAAGAGATTTATTATTGCCTGAAAATGATTTGCCATGCACCAAAATTTTTCGGTAGCCTGAAAAAGAAATATTAAAGATTAGAATAAAAAAGAGTTAAAATAGAAGAGTGGAATGGCGGGAAATTTGGGACATTGTGACTGGACAACGGGCCGTGTCGTGTCAGCCCAGGTCCATCAAAAGAAACCCACACATACTGCCGATCGCGTCATGCCCATTATTCATTCATACCGTGCCCATACGTACTGCATCGCGTGGGTAAAAAAAAATTAAATTTTTTTTTAAGAGTACATGCCAAGTTATTGTGTAACAACCTGCCCCGAGCTCTACAAGACGAATCTTACTCGAACTCAAATATCTATACTAGAATAATAATAATAATAATCTTTTATAGTCCATAAAAATTCAAGCCTCGAAATGCAAATATATTGTACGAACTGCAGCGGAAGAATTTAAAATTCATGCCAAACCATCTATCCACCTTGATTCAAGTCCTCATCGTGGCTCATCATAAAACAATCCTGATTTATCAGAACTGAATCACAATAAACTATAATGAGTACAAAACTCCGTAAGCAAACCAGTTTTTCATACATACATACATACATACATACATACATACATACATACATATATAATGCAAGTAGATGACATGCAATAGTATTCGAAAACATTGTAAAACAAATCATCGAAATCTCATTCTGTCATTCTCAAACTTTCATTCTTTTTCAAATCACTTACTTAAGTTACTGTCATTCAATTACTGCTTAGTAGGACACTTCATTAACTTTCATACACTTTCATATACTTTGGGCTTCACATCATCGGGTCATTCGCCCACTTATCTCATAACCATAACATAACATTCGGAGTATCCTCCACCAAGTAAGTAATGAATTTAAGCATCCAAGCCAAAACTGTAAAACAATTTTTCTTTCTTTTCAAATTCTCTTTGCTAAAATCCACTTTCTCGTTTTATACAAAACATAATACATTTTCGTGCTTATGCCAATGAGATTCCACACATAAGTATGCCCATGTCCGTAAATACATACAAAACATAATATTAACACATCACATAAATATATGGGCAGAATATGTAAATCTAAAATACCCACAAATCTAAAATTACAAAACTGCCCTTAGACGGTGAAATTATCAAAATGCCCTTGCCGGTCAACGGTCACCGGAATTCAACCGATGGTGACAGGGAACTCAAAACTTAAAGTTCCAGCCACACTGAGTCCACGGTGGTGGCCGTGAGCTCCCACGCGCGGCAATGGCTCTGGATCGGGCTCCCAAAGCCACAAGTCCATCAACAACCGATCAATTGCAAATCGACGTCCCTGGCGGGAGTAGATGGTCGGAAAAGATAGAGGGCATAGTGAGGAACAAAACTCAAGCGGTGGCGTCACCAAAAACCATCAAAATCACGGCGAATCAAGGCGGCGATTGCCGCGGCTTTTGCGGGTTAAATCAACGGCTTTCTGGACTTTTTTCGGCGACAAGGACGGCATGGATGCGTTGCTCGTCTCTCAAGCTTCAAATCGATGCCAAGCTTGCTCGGAACGGTGATCGGAATCGGGAGAACCGACCGGGTCGTGCTCGCGGATCGGGTTGGATCTGATTCGGTTTCTCCTCTCTCTCCCCGTAGGCTTCTCTTTTTTTCCTCTCTTTCTCTGTCTCTCTCAATTTATAAAGGGCTAGGTAAATTCAAACAAATGGGTGCGGGTATTCCATGTTGTCTTATTGTTTTAAGCTTATATACTTTTTTTTTATTCATGTGCCTTTATTTAAATTTAATAGAATAAAAAATTCAAAACTCAAGTCCATATTCAATGGTAATAAATTAATAATAATAAGAGAATGTAATATTAGTTGTTAAGTTTGACTCTATGATATTAGAATTCTTTTTTAGTACTTAAAACAACAATAATAATAATTTTTTTTAATGGTTAACTTAATTGTTAACTTGGAATTACATAGAGTCATATATCATAGTTTATAATAATATTAATACATATTTATAAAATCATGATACTTATAATTTTATTTATTAAAATAATGATATCAATTATTTATTTAATAAATTATAAACATAAATCAATTATAATTTTTTTGAAACTAAGAATTAAATAAATTTAAAAAACTTGAGCCAATAAAATATATTAAAATATTCAATTTAATGTTATTTATAAAATCATAAAATTTTAAGTCTACTCGTTAAAAATAAGCGTCTTTATTCGTCTTTTTGTAATAATAGTCTTTGGCTCATCTCTAATAGTGCTGTCTTCAAAACCCAGCGTACCTAATCTGAGTCCAGCACAGCCGCGTGCGTGTAAATAGCGTCTTTCTTAAAACGTGCTAAGTAATAGGTGCCGTGTCATCGTCTTTAATAAGACCCAGCGTCTTGGAGTACCCCCAAATGGCGTGTCTCGTTTGCTGACGATTAGTCACCTGGTGACCGACATTCCATCAATATCGGGTCTTTTTTTCTAATTCTTACATGTGTAAAGAAATAAGTTGCTAAAGTGTGTTGCTTTTGGTATACGGATAAAATAAACTGCTGATTCAAAATATAGTTTAATGTTTGGTAAAGTGTATTATTGTTCTTACTGTGAATTTCAAAAGTAGAGTATATATATTTGGTAAATTTTATTACGAAAGTACTCTGTTAATTATTACATAATGACTAAAATAGACTTAAGTTTAAATTATCTTTTCTTTGTATATTAGGGTTTATGGAAAGTAAAACATGATTGTTATTTTGCTAAAATATTAAAGTTATAATAGAAATTTTAAAAAAAGTGTTGTCTTATTTAATAAGCTTCTTATAAAAAAATCAATAAAAATAAAACTCTCTACCGTCTTTACTATTGTCAAAATAGAGAAACTTATGAAATAAGCAACTTTTAAAAGTTCATTAAACACCACTTTTATCAAAACTTGTGAAATAAATTGTTTATAATATTTCAACCACAGTCCGTAATAAGGTCCAATTAAGCTCACAGGATTTAATATGGTATCAAAACTAAACTCACATATAAGTGAGCTCACATTGTCTTACCACATGAAAAGGACTAGACAAAAAGATCCGCTTGCATGTGATGGGGGTGTTATGGACATTATCCTACATAGACTAAGAATGAAAGACTTTAATAAGTGTAAAAAACTGGGGCCTCAACTCCTTAGCTAGCTTTTGAGTATGGTTAGACCTATAGACATATGTATGTTCTCATAATAAAAAAATATAAATGGACATATGAAAAGAACCAGCTAAAAATATTATCCTGCATGTGATGGGGGTGTTGAAGAGAATATCTTATATTGATTTAGTATAGTTTCTAAATTAAGAATATAACTTAGAGCTAAGACTCAACTCTTAAATTGAAATGATCCGCACCGAACTCTAAGACAAACTTATCTAGTTTTATATAATGTGATAAATTTAACAATATAGATTTGCCTAAAATTTGATGAAATCTCCGCTGTATTTTCTACATTTCTAATTTGCAAATATGTAAGATAAGCACTCCCAAAATAATCTAGTACTCAACCAACTTCATTGGTCAACCTTCCAGACATATAATATACTACATCATTGTAAATAATATGCTTAAATAATCTCATCCAAACATCACCCAATATTTCCAATAGTTTCAGAAGAATATGTTATCGCTAATACATTAAACAACCATAACTTGCACAATCCAAAAAGAGGTGATAAAAATGCTTTATTAATATGATCTACGACTCCTATCACCATCACAATCATTTTCTGTACTCATCTTTGTATCTAGATGGGAAATGTACTGCCTAATGACTTTGGAAACAAACATTTTACACACATACATAAGCACTTTAAACATAATTTAAATCTATATTTCATTTCACTAAAATACTATCATGCATTTAAAATAAAATGAATTAAAAAAGTCGTTTTTCATATCCTTAAAGGAACACATTAGCATGCAAATAAATTCTATTTTCTACAATATTAATGAAAGCATCAAAACTAAATTTAAAATCATAAGAAAAATATAAAATATAAATTTGGCATATTCCACTCAGAACGATGATGCTCAAACTTGACTCATCTCGACGTCGTATGCTAATTCACGAGCGTGGCTCTTTGTTGAACCAAGAAAACATAATTATAATCAGCATCCATTATGAAATAAAACTAGTTCGTCATTTATCCTCGGTATTCATGATCTAATGACATGTCCTTCTAGAAATCTCACTGCTGTAAATTAACATAAAATGTTGACAATGCTCATATATGTCTTTAAATCTAAAATTTATAGAATTAATTCTAATCCACCAATTTTCATGATCCTTACATATCCTACGTCTAAAATTCATATATCAATTATCAAAACACCCCAATCCTCAAATTTATTTAATAAGCAAACCCCAAAATTTAATCAAAATCACAATTAATCATAATATAAATATAAATGAACTAATATTAGAAAATATATATACTCAGAATACAATATTTATGTAAAGTAGAACTCATCTTATCCAATATCTTGTTATTCTTTTGCAATCCTCCAAATACCAAATCATTTTTTTTTAAAAAAAAAAAATTAATAGTGCAAGAAACTCAAAAATTGTGAAGCCTACCTCGAATTTCAGAAAAACGGCAGCGTTTCCACGAAATGTTTCAGCCAACAACTTTCTCTCCCACCTTTCATTTCCGTAGCTCTCTTTCCCTCCTTTCTTCTTCTTCTTCCTTTTATTTTTGGGTGTGGATATTTCCACCCGACTATTTTTAAACCCACCCCTCCTCCAAAATATAATTATAACATATTCATATTATTTTATAAAATAAAAAATTAACAATAAGTTTGAACAATTAATTAATTAAATCATTCTTATAATATTTTTTTCTCTAATTAGTCTTTTAACAATCTTTAGCCATTTAAACTTGCTATAAGATAAATTTGATTTGACCATTTTAGCCTTAGCTTGTAAAATAACCAAATTACCTAAGAAATATATTTTATTGTAACTAATTATTTAGGCATTTAGTTTCTATAATCTAATATCTTTTATATAAAAATTAATAATTTTCAATACTCCACATGTCCTAACTATATCTTGTTAGCTTGGTGGAATATTAATAATTGTACTAATAAAGTACTACTCATACATCATTAAAATTTTAAAAAAATTTATATAAAATGTTATTAAAATTAAAGTAAATGTTTAGATATTTTGTAACTTTTACCTTATGAGGGTAAAATAATTATATTAACTTATGTTAAATCAACCTTATCGATCAAATATAATAAAAATATAAGTTTTTAAACTTCTTCTTAATTTGAATCTTTAAAAAATAATGCGCATTTGATATAATAATTTTCTGAAAATGGGGTGGGTTTATAAAATTTATAAGGTGGAAATATCATCCTCTTATTTTTTTATTTTTTTAATACTTCTTTCACATGTTTCATCTTTTCTTTTTCTTTTTCTTTTTTTTCAAATCTTCTTCTACATCTCTTTTTTTTTTTTTCTTTTTTCTTCTTTCCTCATCTTGCTCCTCTCTTCTCTCGTCTAACTCCCCTTTTTATTCCCCCTTTTTTTGGGAACCAAAACATAAATGTTCTAAAATTCTCCTTTCGTTGGGCCAAAATGTATTAAGGGTTGTTGGGCTTTAGTCTAATTGGGTTAAATTAGGCCTTAAAAAATAATAAGTAAAATTAATTAAAGAAAAATTTCGAGAGTAATAAGCAACATCCATTAAAATACTGCACACAAGAACACGCAGTTTGATTGTCCAATAATAATGTAGATCATAAAATATTAAAAAGACAGAAATAACATCCATTCAGTTTGATGATTTTCCGATAATTGTAATATTAAAAATACTAAAACAAGACCCATAAAATACACACACACACAAAGGTAATTAAATTGAATTCAAACATATCAAATACCCTTAACAACATAAAGGTAAACTAAATCAACACAAGTAGCCCCTTTTTCAACATTCTTCACGTACGTAATAGAGTAACAAGGAGACGGCTTAATTAAATTGGACTAAAATGCCCCGTCGCCAATTCGGGAAGACTTAATTCATCCACTTTAAAAACTTATGTCTCTTTAATTTTTTCTACAAATAATAGGACTCAAATAAAAAGTAGTACGCTAAACTATTTAAGAATGCAAATACTATTTATAGATAGAATCGTCTATGTATATGATCATCATGTCTACCATCTTAATAAACGTATAGCCATTGAGGCTTTAGGCCTAATAGCGGGCTTCGCAAGTTTTGAGTTTCCATCAGCTTAAAAATATTTATCTTCCTACAAATATGGTTTTCTAAAGGTGGATATCTGTTTAATGGTGGGAGGAAATTTTTGACATTGTCCCAATAGACATTTGAATTATATAACAAATATATTCAGTTAGATGTAGAACATTATAAACAATTCAAAATATAAACGTGCAAGAAAATAATTGAGATACAATTAAAAATAAAAGTGTTAAGAGACACTACTAATGACTTAAATTTGCAGACAAATGCTATTGCAACTTTACTAAGTTTACCATTTATTAATAGTTGATATGTAATTTGAGAAATTAGGACCGGCCACAACTAACAATATCAAAAGTCGAGATTGCTTAATCAGATGACATCTTAAGCACTTGTTCACTAAGAACCAAAATAATTTCAAATAGTGAAAATTTGAAATGGTATACCATCAGCAAATTCCTTGGAAGGAATGAGTTCATACAAAAATGCATCTGTCACAAGCATGTGCTAGAGTAATTTTTTAAATAATTATTTGTGTGCGAATCTTGAGATGAATGAAATTAATTTAGTCTTGGCTGGCCTCCATATATTAGGGCCTAATAATTTCGAAAATGTGGTATGTTGTTTACATGATTCAATTGTTTTTTTTTTTTTTTTTTTTATAGAAACCACCAAAGAAAAGGTGGGGATTAGGCGGGACCCCTACCTATGAAATAAATCCGAAAATGAATCAAATACATAGGAGGGGGACAAGAACCAAAACCTCCTAGAGAAAATGAGATACAACATATAAAGAAAAAGACTAACATCTAATGTGCGGAGTCCCCTGGGCATCCGTTCGGAGGATACCGAGTAACCCTCTAGGGAGCTCTCGGGCTAAAAGAAATCTCCGGCTAATCCTATGAGAACAGGCCCAGTTGGCCAGAAAGTTAGCTGCTGAAGTAGCCTCGCGGAGCACATGCCTCACCTGAATGGGATATGAAGAAATCAGACGACATGCCCGACGCAAAGAATAAGCATAATCCCATCGAACAGGGCCCTGAGAGTGGATCCAAGAGACCACCGTAGCCGAGTCTGACTCCACCTCGAGGACAAAGTAACCAAGCTGGATGGCAAGCTCCAAACCCTCGCAAACCCCCGTGAGCTCAGCAAATAAAATCGGCCTATGGCCAAGAAAAGATCCAAAAGCAGCCAGAGCTCCTCCTAGGTGATCCCGAAGAATGCCTCCTGAAGCCGCCATCCCAGGGTTGCCCCTAGAACAAACATCCATAGTCAACCTGATCACCCCGGGGGGCGGTCTCGTCCAAGCAACCAACCGGATCGACCTCCTAGCGGTGGCCATAACTCGCAATCCCTCCATAATTCGGGGACTCAAGACTCCCCTCAACTGGGGGGGCTTGAATCCAAAAGAAAAACTAGCGAGTCTGAGGTATGAATCTACCTGAAAGAGAACCGCATCAGTGGAGAAGGACTCGGAGTGGAACCGGAAAGCATTTCGGGCCTTCCAAACTTGCCACAAAATGAAGCAAGGCAGAAGGACACGAAGATGATTCCGGGAGGGGGCACACTGTCTCCAGAAAGTAAGCAAAGCACGGGGAGACAAAAAACCAAGCTCTCGCATCCCCAAGGTCCGCCGATAGTGGTCCCAGATAAGACGAGTCCGCGGGCAATCCACAAACAGGTGACGAAGGGTCTCGGCAGCCCCTCCGCACAAACATCGAGATACCAGGTGGAAACCCCTCGAGCACAATGCATCATCAGTGGCGAGAAAGCCCTGGATAAGCCGCCAGAGAAAGAAAGAAACTCGCGTCGGAATGTGCCTCTGCCAAATCATCGCAAAAACCTCCTCTCGCGGCCTAGAGCACCGCACGAGCTCCCACGCAGACCGAAGCCGAAAAGTGCCATCGGGGCTAGGGTCCCAACGAATCAAGTCCGGCTCGCCCCTAGAAATAGGTACCAACAATATCTGCTCAATAATGGAAGATGGCAATATGCCTTCCAGTGTAGTGACTCTAGAAACGCATCTTCAACAGCTTGTTGGGGTGTGATCTTTCCTATTTATGTTTTCTTTATCTTTTTCATCTTTTTGCATGTAAATATTTAAATTATGAATAATGTTTAGATTAAGTTGGGGGGAAGAAATAGTTGACGTAAATTGTAAATATGTGTGTTTATTTATTTTTTAAAAAAAACCAAAAACAAGCGAATTTTTTTGTCTAGGATGGTTGTAAGAGTCACAACTTTTGAGACGCATCTTAATAGTCCTGTTGTATTATATTTTGATTTTAAAATTCATAGTAAGTTATTTTTATTCTCTTTTCTTTGAATTACCCAAATTTTTGAACTTTCCATTTGGTTATTAAGTTATTTTGTTGTTTACTCATTTAACATGTATTATTAAATTCTTCTTTACACACACACTATGACACATGCTAGTGGGTTGTAAGTTAAAATTTTTGTAGCATTTAGTTCTTTTGATTTATTAGGGATAATATCTAAGGTAGTAGAATGTACATACGAAATAAAAAATAAAAAAAAAAGAGAAAAAAGAAAAAAATTGAATGAGTTTAATTTTGTTATATCTAGAACCCGAGTAATTAAGTTCGTAGGGGTGTTTCAACACTTAGTGCCTTAAGGTCAACTGGTCTGGGAGTCACTGGCATAAAGCTTGCTACATGGGTTATTGATATATTGTTTGCATATTTATTAAAAACCCGAGTAATTAAGTCCGTAGGGGTGTTTCAACACCTAGTGCCCTAAGATCAATTGGTCTGGGAGTCACTGGCCTAAAGCTCGTTACACGGTTAAAAAAAAAAAGTAATATAAAAAAAAGAGAAGAAAAGTGTGAATAATCTACTGCCAGAAGATAGATTTTTTAATGAGTTTCAAAATGAAAATGTTGTTTTCTTTTAATGAAGCCCCATAAGTATTGTGTTAATTACTTGAGCACAAAAGAAGATTTATGATATTCTGGATAATGAGTGAATGACAAAGAATTAGAAAATTTTGGAAGAATTTATTTATTTGGTAATTTAGAGGATAGATGAACAACTATTAACTTGCATGTGAATTTTGTAAATCTTAATTTAATATAACGCTTTAATTGCTAGAGGCTAGCAATAAGCTAGTTGGGGAATGTGATTAGTATTAAAAATTGTATGTTTGTTATGGAGTAAAAATGTTATTTTGTGTTATTAATAAAATTTATATTTGTAATTGTGTAACATATTATGAATTTCTAATTATTTTTCTAATTATTTGATTTTGTATATTTTTGTGTGTTTATTAGGTAAAAATAATAATTTCATGCAATTGGAGGCTCTAAACAAATGTACGGATGTCAAATTTGGATTCCGAAAGTTCAAGAAATTATGTCATTGTCAAGGAGAATCCGAGACTTTTGTTGTAAATTTTAACATTTTTACCACGGTAAATGTGGTAATTGTAAAATTGTAAGTTTTTATCTTATTAGGTATGGTAATTTTTAGTGGAATGTGTTGGATATACTTGAGTTGATAAGTTAGGTTTATGTTTTATTAGTGGGATTATTAGTGGGACAAATATAAGGTTTGGATGTAATTAGAATTTTTTATTTGTGTGGTGTGGATTTACCATGTATTAGTATAAATAGAGAAGGGGGGTGAACACATCTCCTTGCACCTTCTCTTCTCTTCTTTCCCCCCAAATTCTTCTCCTCATCTCTCTTTGTGATATAATTTCAATCAATAAAATTAAGTTTATTTCAATTTTCAATTTCCATTTTAATTATGTGTTTTTCAATTTTAATCATTTCAATTGTTTCAAAAATGTTTAGCTAAATATTTATAGTTAGGGGAAGGTGAAACTCTTAGTAAAAAAATATAGTTTAATCAAATTCGATTTTTAATTTTATAAATTAAGTTGTTTTCTATTTAATTTTATCCATATTTTATATTTTTAAATTTTGGTTTATTTTAGACAAATTAAGGAATTTGGCACAATAAATTCTTAATATCTTAGTATAAAATATAGTAAAATGATATTTTGATTTAGTATAGACAAATTAAGTTTTGGCACATTAAATTCTTAATCCATAATAAAATATATGGAAAAATAATTTTAATTTCTAAAATTAATCTTTTGGGAAATAAAACAAAAAATAAAAAGAATTTGTTAAATTGTATTTATTACTAAGAGTGGATCCATAACCCTAACTAATTCAACTTCATAGTTTTTCTCAAATTAAATTGTGTTTTTTTAATTTTATTTTTATTTTTTTAGATAAATTTAAATAAACAAATTAAACCCTTTCTCTGTGGATCGACCTCGGACTCACCGAGTTATATTATAACTAAACACTCTTATACTTGGAAGTAAATCAAACATTTTAAGTTGTGTCAGTCGGGTCGAAACGAATCGGGTTATTTGCTAAACCCTACTGGAACAGGACTATGTTTTGCATAGGTTTGGTGCTGGATGTTGTTGAATGCTGACTACTTTGCTTGGTTTTGGATTAGTATTTATTGGCCATTGGCTTGGCTTTGGAATATTAATTAACTAATGCAATGTAAAGTTTAAATTGCATGTTTTGGAATTTAGAAGTACTTTGGATATGTTCATGGATAATAAAGTTCAGTAATTTAGTTCATTGGTTTTGGATTTAATTACATTTAGTAATATATTTTCTTTCATATAATTTTATAATTTAAGTTTTAAATTGAGGAAGCTAAAATTGCATATTTTTTATTTTTAAATTAATAAATAAAAGAAATAGTCAATTTTTGTCAAAAAAACATGTGACAGAAAATATTAGTCATAAGACGACTGCTATCCATAAAAGAAAAACTACAATCCAAAAATTTCTAAAACAATGAAAATTTAAAATAAAAATCAATTTCCTTCTTATAGGTAGTATGACATAATTATAACAGGTAAAATTTATCACAACTTGTGATAGGTTTTTATTTCTCATCTTTTCTTGACACCAACTATAATGACGATAAGGAGAATCATCATCCCACCCCCTAAGATGACAGTTTTTATATGCATATATATAATACATCCTTTTCTTTTAGTGTTAATTACCTCATGATTTTTTTTCTTTTTTTTGGCATTAGAGTGAGTTAAAGAGTCTAATTGAAGTGTAACTTTTTTTTTTTAAGATCCATACATCGATGATAGTCTATTAGAGAGTGGTGGAAATATTAGAAAGTATGTACAGTAGTTAGAAAAAGATAAACAACAATGGTTTTTTACTGTCATGCACTCTATTAGATGATGGTTCCATTGCCAAACCATCGTTAAAGCATGTTTAAGAAATTTTGAATAACGGTTTATGTATGTCATGAAATTCATGACGTATTATTTGTCATGAATTTATCATGCATATATGACAAATTTCTTTCATAATATCACCCGCACATAACGACCATACCTCATATAAAATGAATTAATTAAAAATTGATATTAAAATGAATATTAAATCATTTCAAATGATGAATATTTAATTTGTGGAATTATTTTAAATTATTTTGTGCAAATCGAAAATAATTTTAAATTTTTGGTGGCAACTATTAGTAGTAATAATTGATTTTGTAGACTTTTTTTTGTTGTTGCCAACTTCACTACATATATATATATATATATCAACATATTTTATTTTTTTAGTTTAGTTTGGGGGAAACGAAAAACTTTTCATAAGGATTCTTTAAAATAGAAATAGGGAACGAAGTAATTAGAAAGATTGGTACTGGTATAATCCCACTCTTCTAGAGGGATCATCTAGAAAGCAGATTGTTTTGAATTCATTCAGATAAAAAAAGCTGACATAGATGTTATGGGTCGACTTTTGATATGTATGTATATTATCATTGTCTAGAGCGGACGTTCTCATTTTTTTCATATGGACGCGCTTTTGAACCGTATAGTTTAAGAAAATTAGTTTTAATGCTATTAAACTGCACCATTTTATTATTTATTAAAAAAATCAATTAAACCCATGGCTTAAGGGTGTATTTATATTAAGAAAATGAGGGTTTCTGCACCTGAGAATTATATATATATATATATATATATATATATATAAAAGATTAATAATACCTAAAGACGGTAAAGAAACACTAAAGGTATATCGGCTGGAAACCCGATTGTGCGGACTATTGATCTGTTCTAAGTCAGATCTGGGTCCAAAGGCAGATTAAGTTCTGCATCGATCTGGTAATACAACGCCACGTACCATTTCCTTTTAAAATTGTTTATTTAAAATTGACAACAAAGAATTAATTTGTTCATATTTCTGACCCTACTCTTCAAAAAGAATACCTTGATAAGCTTTTAAAGACTTTTGATAAACCTGAAACTTCTAAAGCTATAACCGTTAAAAAGAATGCCTATGATCTCACTGAGATCTTGGACAAAAAGAAATCCAAGAAAACAATTCCTAATGTTCTAAGTCAGAGCAAAGACTCCATGAGATGTAAAATTTTAAAAAGACTTCAAAATGTTCTAATTATTTAAATATGGTTTGCATCATCTCTTAAGAAAAGTCTAGTGAAGAATGTGGCTTTGTAGCTCTGGAAATCACTAAGTTTTCTACATCTCAAGTTATGTAGTAACTCAGCATTTTTATCTCTAAGGTGAGAAGGATCACCTATGAAATTGGAAAGAAATTTATTCTGATACAACAGCAAAAGCAGTTTAATTTATATCTATAATTTTCTTCATTAAGCTGCAAAACAGGTTTAATTTTATCTATCTAATTCCCTGGTTAGAAAATCAGGGAGAGAATTTGTATCTCCTTTAATAAACTCAATATCGAAATCAAAGATACTTAAAATGGCTTGCCATCGTGCAAAAATCTGTTTTGATGCAATGTGGAATCTCAGATTTCATACTCAAGAATCCCAGCTCATCCTTCAAGAAACAAATCCAATCACAATGCGTAAAAAGGTCACTGAATGGAATCTATCAGACACTGATAGAACCATTGATTCTGAGCATCCCCCTCTTAGAAGCATAACCATAAACCATGGAGAACCTCCTATTCAAATCAAAGCCTCTCCTTATAAAAACCAAAAGCCAAATGATTCAGAGAAAAATTTAGATAGCATTATTCAACAGAATAATTTATGTAATGCTAATCTAAATACGATAGGAAAACAGTTGACTAGGATAGAAAGTCAAATCCAGAAGTCAACCATTCAAGTCCCTTCTGATTCATCAAAATCTGATTCCTTGAAAAAGCTTAAGGAACCTATTTTCAAACCTTTTCAGGTTTCGAAACATAGCCAAAAGCTTGTTCAAGACTCTAAATCGGATTTTGCCAGAGCCATTAAAGAACAACTCGATAAAATAGAAACATCTTCCTCTGCTTCTAAAGTACAAATTGCTCCTGATACTCCCCAAAGTAGTAGAGTTCAGGAAATAAACCAGGATCAATCATCTTCTATAGCCTCCTCAGATATAGAAGCATTCCAAGAAGATCCTACTCCTAAAGTCAATCGCGTCCATTGGGAATTAGCACTCCCAAACATCAAAACTCCACCAGATCTAGCCATAGATAATAGACCTAGTGCCTTAAACCAATCTCGGTTTAATGCATCATCAGTCTATGAGTGGAATATTGATGGCATGTCCGAGTACAATATTCTAGGTTTGTTGCAACAGATGACTATGGCAGCCAATGCCTATAAAACCCAATCAGGAACTTCTGACAAAGCCATTGCAGAAATCCTCATTGCTGGTTTCACTGGTCAACTTAAAGGTTGGTGGGATCATCTTCTCACTAAACAGCAACAAATAGAAATCCTAAATTCAATCCAAACTGACGAGGATGGAATACCCATTCTTGATGAAATAAACAGCCCTATTCAGGATGCTGTTGCCACTTTGATTATCACTATATCCCTTCATTTCATAGGTGATCCTTCTCACCTTAGAGACAAAAATGCTGAGTTACTACATAACTTGAGATGTAGGAAACTTAGTGATTTCCAAAGCTACAAAGCCACTTTCTTCACTCGACTTTTCTTAAGAGATGATGCAAACCATACAACTTGGAAAGAAAAATTCCTTGCTGGTTTACCTACTCTCTTAGGAGAAAAAGTTAGAAACTCTATTAAAGCCCTTCATGACAATCGTATTCCTTATGACGATCTCACCTATGGTGAATTAGTTAGCTTCGTCAATAAGGAAGGTCTAAAGATTTGCCAAGATTTGAAGTTACAAAAGCGCTTAAAATGGGAGCTTAGACAATCTAAGCGTGAATTAGGTAGCTTTTGTAAACAATTCAATTATGACCCTTTTAAAACCTCCACTTCCAAAGACTGTAATGGTAAGTGTTCTCCGAAACCTTACAAGAAACATTACAAGTCAAAGCCATATAGGAAATCCAAATCTGATTTTAGAGAACGCTTTTATAAGAAACCTTCAAGGCCTTATAAAAAGACCAGTTTCTCTAAAAAGAAAGATTACAAAGCCAAACAAAAAGCCCCCTTCAATTTCAAAGAAGCCACTTGTTACAAGTGCCACCAAAAAGGTCATACTGCGAGATTCTGTAGAGTCAATAAAAAACTTCACGAGCTTGGTCTCGATGAAGAGACTCTATCCAAAATCTCTCCTCTGCTCATTGAGTCTTCTGACTCAGATTCAAACTTCTCCTTAACTGGAGACAGTGATCCTTTACAGGTTGATGAATTAAATGATTTTGATTCTGATACTTCTTCATGTTGATTCTGATTCAGAATCATATTTAAAGAAAATCAATGTTTTAACTAGAGATCAAGAAACTTTTCTTGAGCTTGTTAAACATATTTCTGACCCTACTCTTCAAAAAGAATACCTTGATAAGCTTTTAAAGACTTTTGATAAACCTGAAACTTCTAAAGCTATAACCGTTAAAAAGAATGCCTATGATCTCACTGAAATCTTGGACAAAAAGAAATCCAAGAAAACAATTCCTAATGTTCAAGATCTTCAAAAGGAGATTAAGGACATTAAAATTGAGATCAGAGATTTAAAAGAAAAACAGAAAAAGGATTCTGAAACGATCCAGCTTTTACTACAAAACCAATTACAAGGTAATTCTGATAATGATTCAAATTCTGATGGTGAAGATCTTAATAACATTGAGTCTATACCTGATGATTTTCTCTGTGTTTTAAAACAAATCACCATAAGAAAATACTTAATCAAGATTACTTTGTCTTTTTCCAAAGAATTTGAAATTGACGCCATTGCCTTATTTGACACTGGTGCTGATTTGAATTGCATCAAAGAAGATATCATTCCAAAGCAATTACATGAGAAAACTAAAGAAAGGCTTTCTGCCGCCAACAATTCAAAATTAAGAGTCAAGGCTAAAGTTGATGCGTCTGTTCTCAATAATGGTTTTGAAATCAAAACTTCTTTCGTTTTAACAAATGATATTAATCATATTGTTATTTTGGGAACTCCGTTTATAAATCTTATAACTCCTTATACTGTAAATTATGACAGTATATCATTTAAAGCTAAAGAGAAAATTCTAAATTTTCCTTTTATTGAAAAACCAAAAACTAGAGATTTGAATATTATCAAAGCTTGTTCTGTTTACCAGAATGAAATAAATGTTCTTCTTAAAACCAAACAAACTAATTTAGTCTGTTTGCAAAAAGAATTGAGTTTTAAAAGAATAGAGAGTCATTTGAAAGATGATTTCTTACAAAAGAAAATTTCTGATTTTGAAACTCAGATCAAAAAAGAAATTTGTCATTTACCAACCGCTTTGAAAAGAAAACAACACTTGGTAGATTTGCCTTATGAGCCTTCTTTTGATGAAAGACAAATACCTACTAAAGCCCGCCCAATTCAAATGAATGTTGAATTGGAACAACATTGTAGAAATGAGATTAAAGATTTAGAAACCAAAGGTTTGATTACTAAATCTAGATCTCCTTGGTCTTGTGCCGCTTTCTATGTCAACAAAAATTCTGAAATAGAAAGAGGAACACCAAGACTAGTTATAAACTACAAACCTCTCAATAAAGCTTTAAAATGGATTAGGTACCCAATACCTAACAAGAAAGATTTGCTTCAAAAACTCCATTCTTCATTCATATTTTCAAAATTTGATATGAAGTCAGGATTTTGGCAAATTCAAATTCATCCAAATGACCGTTATAAAACTGCTTTTACTGTTCCATTTGGCCAGTATGAATGGACAGTCATGCCTTTTGGTTTAAAGAATGCACCTTCAGAATTTCAAAGGATTATGAATGATATTTATAATCCCCTTTCTGAATTTTGTATTGTTTACATAGATGATGTATTGATCTTTTCTCAATCAATAGATCAACATTTTAAACATTTAAAGACTTTTTATTTTACAACTAGAAAGGCTGGCCTTGCTATTTCTAGTACAAAGATTTCTTTATTTCAAACAAAGGTCAGGTTTCTTGGCCATTACATTTCAAAAGGAACCATCATTCCTATTGAAAGATACTTCTCCTTCACTGACAAGTTTCCTGATAAAATCCTTTATAAAACCCAATTGCAAAGATTTTGGGAAGTTTAAATTATGTTCTTGATTTCATCCTAATGCCATTAGGATAGCAAAAACCATTGCATGATAGTTAAAGAAGAAACCCATTGCAATGGTCAAGAGCATACAAAGATTGTTAGATGATAAAGAATATGGTTAAAGACATTCCATGCTTATTTCTTGCTAATCTCGCATTACCTAAAATTTAAACCGATGCATCGACGGTTATGGTGGGATATTAAAACAAATTGATAATAATAAAGAATGTAGTCCAGATGTTTCTCATTGAATGAATGTCAAAAAATTACTCTACTATTAAAAAGAAATTTTATCCAACAATTCTTGTCCTCCACAAAATCAAAAACAAAAAAGACTCCAAACAAAAAAATGCAAATTTATTTTATTTTTAAATATTTTGATTTCCATTTCATATCTATGAATTTTTCAATTTTTTTTTTCGGCAATTTTTTTTTTTTTAAATTTTTTTTTATTAAAAATTTAAAAAAACCAATCATTTCAATTTCGGCCGAAACAATTCATGTGAAATTCATTTATTTTAGTTGATTATCATTCACGCTGCCACTCGAGCACTCCCATCTAACAAAGTTTTGATCCATGGAATGACTTACTCCACAAGCCTAAAGCCTTCCCGCTTAAATTTTCAAAACCAAATGAACCATTGCCTTTCCTTCACCTATCGATTACCAACAGTTCAACACCTTTTCATACAAAACCCAAAAGTCCCATTCATGGTTATTCTTCTTCAATTCAAAATAACCGTATAAAGCTACCAAACCGGTTTCAACAATGGTGGAATTATTTCGTCCAAACCCGCATATTCTTACTCCTAATGCCACCGGATGTCTAAACCTTTAAAGACATTATTGTAATCGAGAAACGTTTTCTCCATTTCACAAATTTCTTCCTACCATTATGGATGAATCTGATTTCATACTCAAGAATCCCAAACCATCCTTCAAAGAACCTTTAAAGTAAAATGGTGGTCAAAATTGACGAACATTCAAAGCTATCCATTACTATAGTCCAAACTTATCCTCACATCTCCAAACCCCCAGATGTCAAAGTCAGGAACTTTCCTTTCCTGTAAATCTAAAGCTCAAGAAGTACTTCAAAGTCATTAACAACTGAACCGATCGTAGTCCTCTCACGGCCTCGATCATGACAAAAGAAGAGCTATTCATATCCCTATGATAATGAAGACGATCGCTTGAATCCTCCTCTAAAGCGATAAAGATTGTAATTTTTGTTGTGATCCGCCTATATTATGATCCGTTTGTTTATGTTATCCGCTCATATTATCGTGATCCGCCTTTTGTTTATGTTGTAAACGCGATCCGTCATGTTATTGATCCATTTTATTGTAATTTCAGAAAAGCATTTGTTAAAGTCAAAGATGCTCACGCGGGGCCACTCATCACTAAAGAAAAGCAAAAGTCAAAGTTACTGGCCACATTATGACTCCACCAACTTCAAGACTTTAAGCCTCTCAAGTCTATATAAAGATATTCAAGAAGGCATTCGCTCTTTTCTCCTCTCCTCTAATTCTCTCAACTTTAGAAATCAAAGACTTCGAGAAATTTTCCGTTTCTAAAATAATTTCTCAAACTCTTCTCAGACTATTTCTTTAAAGCATTTAATTCCAAGTTAACATGTAAGTTCAATTTATGCTTTTATTTAAAGCTTGTAATGAAATCTAAAGTTGTGTTGTATGTTTAAATTTCTGCAAATTTATTTTAAAGATCTAGCGACTTTATCGATCCGCCATACAATCATTATCTTCAAGGCAAAGAGACCGATCTCTGTCTTAGTCGTATTTCTTCTTCCTCCAATCGTAATACTATTTCGGATCCAGATTTAGTATTTTCTCGAGCTCTGCACACATCACACAAATAAAAGATTAATAACCTAAAGATGAAAACACTAAAGGTATATCTCGAAACCCGATCAGGACTATTGATCCGTTTCTAAGTCGATCTGTCCAAAGGCAGATTAAGTTCTGCATCGATCTGGTAATACAACGCCACGTACCATTTCCTTTTAAAATTGTTTATTTAAAATTGACAACAAAGAATTAATTTGTTCATTCACCTACTTTCCACGTAATTCTTTGTTAATTCTTCCTCTCCAATCAGAATACCAACTCTTATTCTCAAGTTATTAATCAATGTTATTAAGATCTTCACCATCAGCATTTGAATCATTATCAGAATTACCTTGTAATTGGTTTTAAAGTAAAAGTCGGATCGCTTCGTAATCCTTTTCTCGCTTTTAAATCGATCTCAATTTTAATGTCCTTAATCTCTCAAGATCTTGAACATTAGAATTGTTTTCTTGATTTCTTTTGTCCAAGATCTCTTGAGATCATAGGCATTCTTTTAACATTATAGCTTTTGTAAGTTTCGTGTTTATCAAAAGTCTTTAAAAGCTTATCAAGGTATTCTTTTTGAAGAGTAGGGTCAGAAATATGTTTAACAAGCTCAAGAAAAGTTTCTTGATCTCTAGTTAAAACATTGATTTTCTTTAAATATGAGCTTTTATTAATCATATTGTTATTTTGGGAACTCCGTTTATAAATCTTATAACTCCTTATACTGTAAATTATGACAGTATATCATTTAAAGCTAAAGAGAAAATTCTAAATTTTCCTTTTATTGAAAAACCAAAAACTAGAGATTTGAATATTATCAAAGCTTGTTCTGTTTACCAGAATGAAATAAATGTTCTTCTTAAAACCAAACAAACTAATTTAGTCTGTTTGCAAAAAGAATTGAGTTTTAAAAGAATAGAGAGTCATTTGAAAGATGATTTCTTACAAAAGAAAATTTCTGATTTTGAAACTCATCAAAAAGAAATTGTTGATTTACCAACCGCTTTTGGAAAAGAAACAACACTTGGTAGATTTGCCTTACGAGCCTTCTTTGATGAAAGACAAATACCTACTAAAGCCCGCCTAATTCAAATGAATGTTGAATTGAACAACATTGTAGAATGAGATTAAAGATTTAAACCAAAGGTTTGATTACTAAATCTAGATCTCCTTGGTCTCCGCTTTCTATGTCAACAAAATTTAAATAGAAAGAGAACACCAAGACTAGTTATAAACTATAAACCTCTAATAAAGCTTTAAATGGATTAGGTACCCAATACCTAACAAGAAAGATTTGCCTAAAAACCCATTCTTCATTCATATTTTCAAAATTTGATACGAAGTCGATTTTGGCAAATTCAAATTCATCCAAATGACCGTTATAAACCGCCATCGCTCCATTTGGCCAAGATGAATGGACAACATGCCTTTCGTTTAAAGAATGCACCTTCGAATTTCAAAGGATTATGAATGATATTTATAATCCCTTCTGAATTTTGTATTGTTTACATAGATGATGTATTGATCTTTTCTCAATTAATAATAGATCAACATTTTAAACATTTAAAGACTTTTATTTTACAACTAGAAAGGCTGGCCTTGCTATTTCTAGTACAAAGATTTCTTTATTTCAAACAAAGGTCGTTTCGCCATTACATTTCAAAAGGAACCATCATTCCTATTGAAAGATCCTTCGCTTCATCGACAAGTTTCCGATAAAATCCTTTGATAAAACCCAATTGCAAAGATTTTGGGAAGTTTAAATTATGTTCTTGATTTCCTAATGCCATTAGTGATAGCAAAACCATTGCATGATAAAAGAAGAAACCCATTGCATGGTCAAAGAGCATACAAAGATTGTTAGATGATAAAGAATATGGTTAAAGACATTCCATGCTTATTTCGCTAATCGCATTACCTAAAATTGTCAAACCGATGCATCGATTTAGGTTACGGGATATTAAAACAAATTGATAATAATAAAGAACGTAGTCCAAGATGTTTCTCATCGAACGAATGTTTAAAAATTATTCTACTATTAAAAAGAAATTTTATCCATTGTTTTATGCATTTCCAAGTTTCAAAGCGATTTACTTACTAAATCAAAGATTTCTACTTAGATTGATTGAAGCAAAACATGTTTTAGAAAAGGATGTTCAAAACATTGCATCAAAACAGATTTTTGCATGGCAAGCCATTTTAAGTATCTTTGATTTCGATATTGAGTTTATTAAAGGAGATACAAATTCTCCCCGATTTTCTAACTGTGGAATTTCTTCAAAACAGATAATGCCACCCAAGAAAAGAGACAAAGTGAAAGTGATCCTCAAAGACCGTGTCCCGCATAACTCTAAAGCATCCTCACTCCAAAGAAAAAATTGCTCTTCAAAGAATCTCATCTGCAGCCTATCAAATCTCGGATTGATACAGAAGAAATGAAGCTTTAAGCTCAATCTAAAGCCCTTTCCTCCTGAACAGTAAAAGAATGGATGCAATCCATTTCCAAATCTCGAGCTTACGTCACTTTACAAAGTTTTTCCCAAAGTCGATTTCTCCAAAAGAAGAAAAACTGCTTTCTAAAGAAATTTCAAAACTTCTTCTAAAACATAGTTTTCCGTGAAAGTTCATCCTCAGATTGTCCTTTCACAAACAAAGCTTTCAAAGAAAACTTGAATGGTTTGACAAACCTATTTCCAAAATATTTTATCTATGGAAGATGGGTTTACCATACCGATCCATTTCAAGCAATGCTAAAGATTTTTCCCAAAGGTCGGTTTTTTAAACCATGGATTTATCAAAACCCCAAATTTACTATCAAAGATTTTGGAATTCATGTAATCTGTGAAATTCAAACATTTTTATCTCAGTGACGCCATTCCGAGCCCCGCCTACTCTACAAGAACCATCCTAAAAGTTTTGAGCCCAAAACTGAATGACTTACCCAAAGCTTCCAAAGCCTTCCCGCTAAATTTTCAAAACCAAATGAACCATTGTTTTCCTTCACCTATGGGATTACCAATTTCAACACCTTTTCATACAAAACCCAAAAGAGTCCCATTCATGGTTATTCTTCTTCAATTCGAAAATAACCGCATAAAGCCTACCAAACCGGTTTCAACAATGGAATTATTTCGTCCAAACCTGCATTCTTACTCCTAATGCCACCGGATGTCTAAACCTTTTTAAAGCACATTATTCCCCTACAGAATCTGATACCAATTTTTAATCTTATTTAGAATTTAACACACACAAAATCTTTAAACTATAAAACACTACTTCCTCGCTCGATACCAGACCGGATCAAAGAGAACGAACAAATTAATTTTGTTGTCAATTTTAAATAAACAATTTTAAAAGGAAATGGTACGTTGTATTACGATCGATGAACTTAATCACCCTGATCCGACTAATATCAATAGTCACACCCAAGTTTCCACCGATATACCTTTAGTGTTTCTCACCGCCTTTGTATTATTAATCTTTATTTGTGGCAAGTGTCACCTATCGTAGAAAATACAAATCGATCCCGTAAATAGTATTCAAAAGAGAATACGACTGACAGATCCGCCTTCGCTTTAAGATATTGTAATGGCAGATCCGATAAAGATCATCGGCTAGATGCTTTAAAATAAATTCTAAATTTAAACATACAACACAACTTTAGATTTCATTATGTTTTAAATAAAGCATAAATTGAACTTACATGTTAACTGAATTAAATGCTTTAAAGAATAAGAGAAAGAGTTTGAGAAATTATTTTGACAGAAAATTTCCTCAAGTCTCTTTTGATTTCTCAAAGTCGAGAGAATTAGAGAAGGAGAAAAGAACAACGCCTCTTCTTGCTCATTCGCATCTTTATATAGACTGAGAAAAGTCTTCAAAGTCATGGAGTCATAATGGCCACATGTGAGTAACTTTGACTTTGCTTAAATGATCCCACATGCTAGCATCTTTGACTTTAACAAATGCTTACAAAGGAAATTACAATAAAATGGATCACCATAACATAGACGGATCAATCACAACATAAACAAAAGACGATCAAATAACATAGATCATTACAACATAAACAAAGACGGATCACCGATAATATAGACGGATCACCGTTTACAACAAAATTACAATCTTTATCGCTTTAACGGAGGATAAGCTGCCTTCATTATCATCCCCGAGGATACGAATGGCTCTTCACCGCTACGATCAGAGAATCAAAGAAGACTCGATCCTGAGTTGTTCCATGACTAAGTACTCTTCGCCTCGCACCGCCAACAGCTTTAGATTTAAAGGAAAGTTCCTCGAGCTTTGACATCTCTAATTTGGGGTTCGAGATGATATTTGACTATAAGAATTGATATAATGTTCACAAATTTCGACCACCATTTTACTTTAAAGGTTCAAAGGATGACTGATTCTTGAGTATGAAATCGAGATTCCACATCCATACCCATGGTAGAAGAAATTTGTACAAAGAGAAATGGAGAAAACTTCTATCTGCTGTTCTTAAAAGGGCTTTAGATTGAGCTTCATGAGCTTCTTGTTCTTCTACCATATCAATCCAAGATTTGATAGGCTTTGCAGATGAGATTGCTGAAGAGAGCAATTTTGGGCCCACCCATATGGCAACACCTGGCCTTCGCGGGAAATTACAGCCCTTCCTCCCCCACCAACACTCGAACCCTGGCTGGCTCTGATACCATCTTCTAAGGCATTGGTAAGCTTATTGGTGTTTCCTAAACAATTTGAGCCAGAGGTTGGCCTTGCTATTTCTAGTACAAAGATTTCTTTATTTCAAATATTTTATCAAGTTGGTATTATGAATGATACCAACTCTTATTGGTAAGCTTAAGCTGTTAGGAGAAGGCGCTACCTTCTATATATTAAGCACCACCAGACTAACCAGTCACTTGGAGAATCCTGGTCACGGACCCCAATTACAGGGACATATGGGCACCACTTCGCATCCCAGTGCATTTTGTGGATAATTACCCCATTCCTCCCCCACCAGCACTCGAACCCCGGTCCTTATTGGTATCAGAGCCAAGGGGAAGTAGTGTTTTATAGTTTAAAGATTTTGTGTGTGTTAAATTCTAAATAAGATTAAAAAATTGACTAATCGGTAAAGGGTTGCCTTCAGTGCTGGGTAGTATTTGGGTAAGTCCCGACGTGTTTACTGTGGCAAGAAGACCAACTCTTAGCCTAAGACATTTTACTCGCTAATTAGAACATTTCAAGTCTTTTAAAATTTTACATCTCATGGAGTCTTTGCCTCAGAAAGCACAATCTTTCTCTAGCTCTTCTTCCGAGAAGACTAGTGCTTCAAAGAACGTAGTGAATTCAGAAGAATTCATTGTTGAAAATTTTGATAAAGCAATTGACAATTGGGATTTACCAAAGATTTCTAAAGATAAAATTTATAATATGAAAAGACTTGATTTCTTAAAGACTGATTTTGTTATAAAAACTGAAGAACAAGATATCACCCTTTCAAAGCCATTTCAAACAATTCATTTATTTTCTGAAGATTCTTTAAAGAATTTAAGAAAAAAGCATTACAATTATATTCATATCGGTTTAATCCAAGTAGGAATAAAGCCTTTGACTAAAGAAGGATTAAACACCTCTATCCTCGTCCCTCGTAGACGGGAGGTTCATCTCCTTCACGATTCTCTACTCAAGAGTATTGAATCTAGTCTCAGTGGACCCATTTCATTTGGATCATATCCAAACATAACAGTTTCTCTTAAAGACAAAAATATTTTGGAAAGCATGATCTTACAGATTAAAACTCATAACTACCACATGCTAGAAGGATCTGTTCCGGTCGCCTTGATTTTCAAAATATCATACAAAGCAATGGTCTCAGCGTTCAATACGCAGCACAAATTCCAGTCAAAAAGAGATGAAACTCTTCTCTTACAGACTGACTTGTCTAAAGCAAACACTGTCATACCTAGACCAATCCAATGGAAAGATATCAATCTTCCAGAAGAATGGATTCTTGAAGGAGCCACTCAACCAGTGATTCCTAAACAGTTTGAGCCAAATACAGAGTTGCAAAATGTGACTCAGTATTCAGACGGAAAAGTTAAATTATCCTTTAGGAGATCTACATCTTCTAGATTCTCCACAACCTCTGATAGAGATTCAATTTCCAGTACTTCAATATTGGAAAGGAAATTCTCAAAAGTCCCTTCGGTCATAAACTTGCCTTTTCAAAGCCAACCGAGGTTTTCCACCTCAGATATACCAAGTACATCTATACGTTCTGTTGATTACACTACTAGTATTCCTCATCCAATCTATACTAGTAGACAACAAGAACAAAAGCAGGAAGAGAAAGAACCTTCTCCTCCAACTTCTCCAACCTTCTCTGCAGTTACAGAGAATGTCATAAATGTCCTCCAAAAGGATTTTGAGTTTGATAAGACTCTTCTTCATAAAGATTTTTATTCTGAGAATAATAAAGAAAAAAGACTTTGGTTTTTTAAACATTTCTTAAACCAAAGAAAAGAAATTCAAGAAAATTATTTTGAGTTTGTAAATTTGCATAAAATCCACATCATGTTTTTTGATTGGTTTGAGATTTATGCCACTGATAATAATATTTCTTATCCTTTCAAAGAAACAAATCCAATCACAATGCGTAAAAAGGTCACTGAATGGAATCTATCAGACACTGATAGAACCATTGATTCTGAGCATCCCCCTCTTAGAAGCATAACCATAAACCATGGAGAACCTCCTATTCAAATCAAAGCCTCTCCTTATAAAAACCAAAAGCCAAATGATTCAGAGAAAAATTTAGATAGCATTATTCAACAGAATAATTTCTGTAATGCTAATCTAAATACGATAGGAAAACAGTTGACTAGGATAGAAAGTCAAATCCAGAAGTCAACCATTCAAGTCCCTTCTGATTCATCAAAATCTGATTCCTTGAAAAAGCTTAAGGAACCTATTTTCAAACCTTTCCAGGTTTCGAAACATAGCCAAAAGCTTGTTCAAGACTCTAAATCGGATTTTGCCAGAGCCATTAAAGAACAACTTGATAAAATAGAAGCATCTTCCTCTTCTGCTTCTAAAGTACAAATTGCTCCTGATACTCCCCAAACTAGTAGAGTTCAGGAAATAAATCAGGATCAATCATCTTCTATAGCCTCCTCAGATATAGAAGCATTCCAAGAAGATCCTACTCCTAAAGTCAATCGTGTCCACTGGGAATTAGCACTCCCAAACATCAAAACTCCACCAGATCTAGCTATAGACAATAGACCTAGTGCCTTAAACCAATCTCGGTTTAATGCATCATCAGTCTATGAGTGGAATATTGATGGCATGTCTGAGTACAATATTCTAGGTTTGTTGCAGCAAATGACCATGGCAGCTAATGCCTATAAAACCCAATCGAACGACAAAGCCATTGCAGAAATCCTCATTGCGGGTTTTACTGGTCAACTTAAAGGTTGGTGGGATCATCTTCTCACTAAACAACAACAAATAGAAATTCTAAATTCAATCCAAACTGATGAGGAGGGAATACCCATTCTTGATGAGATAAACAGCCCTATTCAGGATGCTGTTGCCACCTTGATCATCACCATATCCCTTCATTTCATAGGTGATCCTTCTCACCTTAGAGATAAAAATGCTGAGTTACTACATAACTTGAGATGTAGAAAACTTAGTGATTTCCAGAGCTACAAAGCCACATTCTTCACTAGACTTTTCTTAAGAGATGATGCAAACCATACAACATGGAAAGAAAAATTCCTTGCTGGTTTACCTACTCTCTTAGGAGAAAAAGTTAGAAACTCTATTAAAGCCCTTTATGACAATCGTATTCCTTATGACGATCTCACCTATGGTGAATTAGTTAGCTTCGTCAATAAGGAAGGTCTAAAGATTTGCCAAGATTTGAAGTTACAAAAGCGCTTAAAATGGGAGCTTAGACAATCTAAGCGTGAATTAGGTAGCTTTTGTAAACAGTTTAATTATGACCCTTTTAAAGCCTCCACTTCCAAAGACTGTAATGGTAAGTGTTCTCCGAAACCTTACAAGAAGCATTACAAGTCAAAACCCTATAAGAAATCCAAATCTGATTTTAGAGAACGCTTTTATAAGAAACCTTCAAGGCCTTATAAAAAGACCAACTTCTCTAAAAAGAAAGATTACAAAGCCAAACAAAAGGCCCCTTTCAATTTCAAAGAAGCCACTTGTTACAAGTGCCACCAAAAAGGTCATACTGCGAGATTTTGTAGAGTCAATAAGAAACTTCACGAGCTTGGTCTCGATGAAGAAACTCTTTCCAAAATCTCTCCTCTGCTCATTGAGTCTTCTGACTCAGATTCAAATTTCTCCTTAACTGGAGACAGTGATCCTTTACAGGTTGATGAATTAAATGATTTTGATTCTGATACTTCTTTTTCAAGCAACAGTGATTCTGATTCAGAATCATATATATATATATATTAATCTAATCAGATATTATGACCGTTATTAAAGTCTTAGAAAATTATTAAGATAAAAAATGCAAAATTTTGGTAAAATTCTCAAATCAGCTCGATTTAGTAACGGACAATGCCAAAGAGCCAAAAGTTAATAACACCACAACGCACCAACCGCCTTCAAAGTCAAAATTATATAAAAAGAAATTGAATCCCTTTGAATCGTCAAAGTTTTTTCTTGAATCTTTGAAATATTTTATTCCCCATAAATTGAACATCTGCTATCAACAAAGAAATTAAGAATAAATTAAGATTAAACAAGCAAATTGAGAATAAACAACCGCACATGGGCTGCTTTAATTTTAAAAAACTCAGCCTTGAATTTTCTTGGGGCCGCCCTTCAGGGGTATTCCTTGATTTTTTTAAAAAAATTTAATTATTTAATATTAAAATCTTTGATTTTGAGTATTCCTTTTAATTTCTATTGAGAACCTTATAATCTAAAAGATCATAAATGAAAAAATCTCTTACTTTCTTCTCTATAAAGAAAATTATTTCATGCATTAGTTCATTCAAAAAAATAAAAAAATTAATTTCTTGAAATATAAAGTCCATATTTGTTATATGATCATTAATTCATCATCTCAACTCTCTATGTACTACCATTCTAAATATTTTATTTAAAAATAGTATTGTTTTCATTTATTACTTGTTTATTTTTGTAAAAATTCTAAAGCAAGTATATTTTAGATTTTGTTTTCAAAACTTTTTAGAACTATCTTGATTATTTGTTGAAATACAAGAGCTAAAAATGAAATGAATTTTGAGCTCTTTTATATTTTTTGAGTATTGAAGTTGTTGAAAAAAAAGAGGCCTCATAAAATAAATTCGCTTAAGGCCCTAGATACTCTAACGCCAGCCCTTCCGCTCCTGTGCTCAATAAAATTCAAAAAATGTTCTTTTTTCTTTCTTTTTATATTGTTTTAAAAAATCAATTTTGAACATATAATATAATTATATATACCGAGCATTACAACATCAATATCATCCATCGCCATTTTGTTAATTTCACCATATCCTACTCCAAGAATTAAGATGAGTTCATTCCATGACCAACTCATGAAACCATCAAATGATGAGGAAGATTTCATGTTGGTCATGGAGCTTTCTCTCAGCTCATCACTTCCGATGACCGTGAAAGCTATCACTGAGCTCGGAGTGTTAGAGATTTTAGCTAAAGCGAGTCCATCTCAGCTCTCTTCTGCTGAGATTGCATCTCATCTGCCCACAAATAACCAACAAGCCCCAATAGTACTTGAACGAATGCTACGCCTCCTTGCTAGTTACTCTTTCCTCACATGCAATCTTGTCACAAGAAATGATGGAAATGTTCAAAGAATATACGGTCTAGCATCAGCTTGCAGATATTTGCTTCAAAATGAAGATGGAATTTCTCTTTCTCCATATTTGTTCTTAATGCAGGACAAAGCTGCTATAGATCCTTGGTTTGTTTTCAATTTCTTAATTACTTTTTTCTAAAATCATGCTCAGATGTAGATGTGAGCATAAAATTTTGTAGATATGTACTTTTACAGTATTGTGACATATTTTACAACTATGTAAACTCCTTTGCAATGTCGTAAAATATTATTACAGAATTGGACGTTTCTTGTAAATTTTGGCACCTGAGCCTTTTCAATCTTTCATATACATTATTTCCATCCATATTCTTCAAAAGTTTCCTTTTGTCAATTCAGTAATATGCCAAATATATTTATCTCCGAATTGAATAGGTACCACTTGAAAGATTGCTTATTGGAAGGGACCTTGCCATTGACGAAGGAACTTAATGCAAAAGATCCATTTGAGTACTATACGAAAGATGTTAGAAGAGGGAAACTCTTCAATCAAGCAATGCACAATCACACTACCATAGTCATGAAGAAAATTCTTGAGATATACAAGGGATTTGAAGAGCTAAACCAATTGCTGGATGTTGCTGGTGGTTTTGGCGCAAACCTTAGTTTAATAGTTTCTAAATACCCACAGATTAAGGGCATCAATTTTGACTTGCCAAATGTCATTAAAGATGCGCCCTCTTATCAAGGTACGTATTCCCTTAGTTTAACAAAATAGATACAAAGATAATTTGTTTCTAGAAATGATCACACAAATACATTGTTGGACAATCTGCTTAGATGACATGCAGTTGGGTAACTATACCAAAGGGCATAATTTTCTAAAATGGCATCTATGTCACCATTTTTGGAAACAATGGCGTATCCATGACAATTTCATCAAACCTCAGCATCATTATCCTATCACTTAATTAATTTAAATGTAGTATATATATTCTATTAATATATAACTAATTTTTAAAATATATTTTTAAACCTTGCTTGTTTGAGTTTTATATTTCCCTTAATGATCAGTTGAAAACACATATATAATTTGCTTTTGTTTTTTGTCTTAATTTCTCTTCTAGGTGTGGAGCATGTTGGAGGAGATATGCTTGTTAAAGTTCCTAAAGCACAAGCTATTTTTATGAAGGTTAGTTCTTCATTTAATTTTCAATAATCAAGGAGTTTGACAGAGTGGTTTTTAAATAGTTCACTTTAATTGATCACTTGAATTCAAATAGTAAGCAAAGTACTTAAGAAGCCAAAAAAATTAATTTAAATTTCACCCACACTACCTTTTGAAAAAAGAAATTAAATCAAATAGGAATTCTTTTTTAAACAAATATCTATGTAAATTCTGGAGAGATTTTGAAAAATTACAAGAAATTAATTTTTTTATATAACTTCAGTGGATACTTCACAACTGGTCTGATGATCAATGCTTGAAGATACTAAAGAACTGTTATGATGCTCTACCGAAATCCGGGAAGGTCATTGCGGTAGAATCTTTAATTCCAGATTCTCGTGGGACTGATATTGTTAGCAAGAATAATTATATGCTTGACCTACAAATGTACGTTGTATTTCCTGGAGCAAAGGAGAGGACAATAGAGGAGTTGAAGGCCTTGGCAACAGAAGCTGGGTTTGGAGGTGTTGAGCTTCTCTGTCGTGCTTACAGCTATTGGGTTGTTGAATTCCACAAATGATCTAAGCTTTGATAAGCGTACAAGTCATTTCAAGGTTCAAAATTAAAGAAAATAAAATGCAGACACCTGTCCTTATTTTGTCTGTATCTGCTTCTAATTGGAGTCCTGTTTGAATAATATCTTCTTAATGCAAGTTAGATATTCCTTGCTTACTTCTCTTATCTTTAATTCTCTATTCCGATATTGTGTTTTGTGCTTGCTGAAACAAAATTATTCGACTCATTTATACAAATTAAGCTCTATAAATTGTCAGAGATAAGTCCACGTGTACGTGGAGTAGAGACAAGTGATACGAATTATATGAAGATCAATCGTTCTCCACCAAAGCCATTTTGACATGTGTGTGTACATACATACATTATACATACATATATACATACATACATATATATGTATGTGTGTGCGCGCGCGCATATGTATATGTGTGTAGAGCAAGAATCAACATCATTATTGGTAGAAATCATACAAATATTTTTGTCAATTAAATTTAGGGTAAATACTTGTTTAGTCCCTATATTTTAAGTTAAGTATCCGTTTAGTTTTTATATTTTAAAAAACATATCAGGATACATTTGTACTTTAATATGTGACACTTATACTCTTATTTTTTTTTATACATTTTTATAAATATGTGAAACTCATGCCCTTATGTTTTTATGGTTTTATAATAATATCCTTGTAACAATATTCTTGGAGACGTTAATTAATTTACCTACAACAAAAGTTAATAAAAAAATTAACCCTAAAAGTAAAATAAAAATAAATGTAATTTTATTAATATTATTATTTTACTTTTAGGATTAATTTGGTAAATTAATTTTTTATAAATAATTATTAGCAAAATTTTTGCAAAAGTATTAAACATTACTTTAAAATTGTAGTACGGATATTATTGTAAAAGTAAAGAAAAAATAGGAGCATGAGTGTCAATTATTAATAACATGGGTGTCTTGAGACATTTTTTAAAATATAAGGATTAAATAGATACTTAAAACAAATAATAGGGACTAAACGAGCATTTGATAAGAATCAACACCATTATATGATGCACTTATAAAATATGATTAAGGGCCAGTGTGGGATTGCAGAGATTGATGAAATAAGCTGCTTGTGTTGTGCAGATGAAATAAGTTGCTATTTAAAAAAGTAGTTTGGTGTTTGGTAAACTGTGTTGTTGCGATTGTCGTGAGTTTGAAAAGTATAGTATATGTGTTTGGTAAATTTTATTTTATTATATAATGACCAAAATAGATATAAGTTTTAATTACTTTTTATTTTTAAAATATGTTTAATAAATTGTTTGGACATATCTTTTTTTTCTTAAATATATAATATAGATTAAACTTTAAAAGACATAGTTATGAAATTAGAATATAAACTTATTAAATCAAAACTAGAGAGAACGTGCGTAATTATGGCAGTAATATGATATCTGATGATTTACATAAAAGGATTTATGGATAAGTGAGATACAATTGTCTTTTTATTAAAATATAGGGTTATAATAGGAATTTTAAAAAGGTTTGGTAGCTTGTCCAATAAGCTGCTTATAAAAAGCAACCCTCTACCTACTTTTAGAAACTGCTGACAACTTGTTTTTCATAAGCAGCTGATAAAATGAAGAAAATTATGAAATAAGTTGCTTTTACAAAATTTATCAAATACTATTTTTATTAAAAATTATGAAATAAACAAATTATTGAATTTCAACCGCACTCTCAAACTGGCCCTAAGATTATTATTATAAGAATTCAAGACTACTATATGATACAAAATATGATATGAACCAAGTCTATTAATTTTGGCATGTACGTAGAGAAATAATTTCTACCATTATCTAATACATATGAGAATTATAAAGACCATTATGTGGAAGTAAATATGGAAAAAAAAGTCACAAAATATTTTATTTGATTATTTACTTCTGTTAAGATTTGTTCTCTTATATTAATATGCTTTTGAATGTTATTAGCTGAACAACAATTGACTTCCCTTCCCCCCCCCCCCCCCCCAAAACAAAAAAAAAGACAGACAATATTAAAGCCATAGTCATACAAGTGAAAAAGTTGCCTCAAGTTTATATTCTTAGCCTAATAACCAATCTCATCAGATGTGGAATATCTTTCCTATCAATCTCTGTCACCTATAGGTCGATCTTTTTGTTTGGTCCTTATCAAGTGATAAATTAGTGTGTGCTCACTCGTGTGAGTTTAGTTTTAGTACCACATAGAAGGCCATCAGCGTAATCAACATAATTCATTTTTAAAATTTCAGGGTTGCCTTAAGTTTATAATTTACCTTAGTAATCAATCTCAGTTGATGTGGTATATTTTCTTTATTTATAACTTTCCACATGACAATGATCAAGCAAGAAAACCAATTAACATGTGACATTATGTTAAGGAGAATATCTCATATCCTGTGAGAACAGTTATTGGTATATAAACAAATATGCTTGAGACAACCTTTAAATTTGAGCTAACTTTTGAGTATGAAGGTCTTTAACTATCAGTTGGGTTTAAGCATATCTAAAAAAATTATAAAAAAAGAGGGATGCCATCCCACCTATTAGGAAGAAAATCAATTGAACTACAACACGCTAAAAGTTCAAAATAGTTTCCCTTGCCAGCTCGAAAGATGATAGGTTTCACATGAAGATCCTTCGTAACCTAGTCCAGGCAATTTTATAATCGATGCACATATGAAAATGACCAATACCACTAAGAGGTGCACATGTTACAAAGATCAAGAGCATCACGACACATAAAAGTAACAAGAATCAAGAATATTATGAGATGTAAATTTGGCAAGAACTAGACAATTACGGTATGCATATATGTTTAGAATTAAGCCTGTTATATCGTAAAAATATAACAATAATCAAGATAACTATGTGCATGTAAATATAAAAAATATCAAAATCAAAATATTGGATTTGATTATTTACTTTAATCAATTTTGTTCTTTAGATTAGAAAAAAATAAAAAGAAAAATTCTCTTGTACAAATAGGCTCTGAGCCACATTATATGAATGAGGCTAGTTTGTTTTGTTTCTTTAAACTCAAAAATTCTCTAACATACATACGACAAGGATCAAAACTATTATGTCATGCACATATGGCAAAAATCAACGATCGAGACATACAAATGTCAAGATTCAAGATTATATTGTTGGAGAAAAATCAGTTTTTAAAAAAAAACTTTGAGGACCGATCTCATACAATATATAAGAATTTGTAATCTAGAAATCTTACCTTAATGATCCGAGAAGATGAACAATGAAAATTATTCTGGGTCCCAGATCATAATCCGTCACCACCACGCTCGTTAGATCACGATTTGTCACCACCGTACTGGTTAGATCACGATCCGTCATTACCGCACTAGTTAGATCACGATCCGTCACCAAACGATCTTCCGGGTTATGACTCAGGATTGATTTGCACTTGACATGTGGGCGCCTTTATCACCACTATAAGCAACTAGCAAGAGAAAATTTTTCTCTCAAAATTAGAGAGAAAAATCATTTCTCTCTGATCTGTATAAAGTGGCTTCTTTTTCTATTTGGGAGAAAATAAGCCTTTTTATATCTCCCTTTTACTGAAACCCTAGGCTCCAAAATAAAAGTAACGTTATTTGATTTTTTTTCATAGGGGGCCCACCTTGTAAAATAACATAAGGCCCTTTATACAAAAGCATATTAAATGGAGCCTCTCACTAAATAATATATTTAGGTTTTTTACCCAAACAGCTAGTTATCTTGCTTATTAATCCAGTAGTGGTGCAGTCAATTAAATGAGCTAACCCGGCGATCATTTGGGAACATACAATAATGGCTACAACAATTAAGCCTGTAATTAAACAAGTCTAATCATTTAATTCCAACTCTACTCCACTATAAGATTGGAACCAACCTCCATAATTGTATGTTCGAATAATAATTAGTCCCAAGCCACATTGATTTCTTTATTGCTTAATCCTTTGTACCATATCGTTAATTAAATCGATATCTCAATTGTCCCATCGATTTAATTACATCTTATTCCTTGATTCTTACTGGTTTTCTCTAATGATCATTTTCAACATACTAAATATGTTGACACACTCTGCCTAGAGAATTCTATGATCAAGTGCCAAAAACCCATTAAGAGATGTGTCGTACAAATTCTATATTGTTAATCTATAACTCCAATACTCATAATTGCTTCCACCAAATTACCGGGTAATCTTGACTACAAGTGTGTGTCGTGCCTATTGGTAACTCAAATAGAATAACAATTACAATTATGAAATCATAATTAACTCAAGATTAAGATTACAGTAAAATCAATACCTATGAGATTTAATAAGTCTGACAGTCATTTCAAGGTTAATTAAATCTCATATGTGATCCAGCTTAATGTAGTCAAACTACATCAATAAATTCATACATGATTAAGACAAATCATTCAATGAATTTACTACAGTCTAAACCTAAATAAAGTGCCCAACTTTATTTATCAACTGCGAACTTTAATTTATTTAATCATAAGATAACTTGTATTTATGTCTTCTGTGAATCCACATGGTGATCACATAAATACATATAATATGATTAAATTGACTTTACTCAAAAAATTATGCAATTAAGATATTTTAATAAAATACCTCATTTATTTTATTAATCAGAAAAATTATTTATTACAATTAAATAAACACATATGCTTTAAAGAATATATTTTTCCAACAATCTCCCACTAGCTTTCAAAGCATATTTGGCATCTCACGCATGCCCATGGATTCTAAGTGTAAGTTAAAAAGTTTCCCAGGTATGGCCTTAGTAAAAAGATCTGCTAAGTTTTGCTGTAACGCAATCTGAGTAACCTCCACGTCACCTCTCTGCACTATATCCCTTATGAGATGATACTTCCTCTCAATATGTTTTTGTTTCTTGTGGTTCCTTGGTTCCTTAGATTGAGCTACCACACCACTATTATCACAAAATAGTTTAAGGGGTGTAGTTACAACAGGTACCACCTCAAGATCTTGTAGGAACTTGCGGACCCATACAGCTTCTTTTGCAGCTTCAGATGCAGCCACATATTCAGCTTCAGTTGTGGAGTCCGCGATACAAGATTGTTTCACAATCCACCAACTAACAGCTCCACTTCATAATGTAAACACATAGCCGGAAGTTGATTTTCTAGAATCCTTATCTGACATAAAGTCAGAATCAGTATAATCCACTGGAATGAGTTCATCACCAGAATACACAAGCATATAATTTTTAGTTCTTTTAAGATACTTCATTATATGCTTGACTGCAGTCCAGTGTTCAGGTCCAGGATTATATTGATATCTGCTAACCATCCCTAATGCAAAACAGATGTCTGGCCTAGTGCAAAGCATGGCATACATGAGACTTCCCACAGCTTCTGCATAGGGAACTCGTCTCATTTTCTCTATCTCTTCAGATGTCCTAGGTGATTGATCCGTAGATAATACAATTCCATGTCTGAATGGTAACAAACCAATCTTGGAATTTTCCATGCTAAATCTAGCTAATATCTTATCGATATAGACCGCTTGAGACAAGGCTAAAGTTTTATTCTTCCGTTCTCGTATTAATTTGATACCAAGAATATAACTTGCCTCTCCCAGGTCTTTCATATCAAATTGTTTTGCTAGCCAACTCTTTATTGTAATCAATACTCCTATATCGTTTCCAATTAGGAGAATATCGTCTACATAAAGAACTAAGAAGGCTACAGATTTTTCCTGAATTTTCTTGTAAACACATGGTTCATCAATGTTCTGAATGAATCCAAACGATTTAATCGCTTGATCAAATCTGATGTTCCATGACCGGGATGCTTGCTTCAATCCATAAATAGATCTCTGCAACTTACATACCATGCGTTCTTAGCCTTTTTGTATGAATCCATCTAGCTGCTGCATGTAGATGTCTTCTTCTAGATGCCCATTAAGAAAGGCAGTCTTGACATCCATTTGCCAAATTTCATAATCTAGCACTGCAGCAATGGAGAGCATAATCTTGATGGATTTAAGCACAGCAACCAAAGAGAAGGTTTCCTTATAATCGATTCTCTCTTTCTGAGTAAACCCTTTGGCTACTAATCTTGCTTAAATGTTTCCACCCTTCCGTCTACTCCTCTTTTTTTCTCGTAGATCTACTTGCACCCTATAGGTTTTACCCCATTTGGTGCCTCTACAAGTTCCCAGACTTTATTGGAATACATAGATTCCATTTCTTGAATCATAGCCTTTTTCTAAAATTCAACATCTCTATCTATTAGAGCTTCATTGTAGCTAGTAGATCTTGTACATGTTCATCTGAGATAGCCATATAGGTTTCTCCCAATAACATGTATCTTGCAGGAAGTCTAGTTACCCTCCCACTACGACGAGGTTCTAAAAGTGATGGTTGCTTAGGAATAATCCTGTATTGATCAGCTGGTTGTTGCGGTTCTTTTTGTTCTATAACAGGTGTTGAAAGCTGAGCATCAACCTGATCACCTGACAGTTCTTCAAGTATTACCTTACTCTTAGGTTTGAAGTTATTCATATAGTCTTCCTCGAGAGAAGTGAAATGTGTGCTCATTATCACTTTCTTATCTTAGGGACTATAAAATAAACCTCCCCTTATTCCTTTGGGATACCCCATAAACATACAAACCTCAGAACGTGAATCCATTTTGTCTGCCTTTGGTTTCAGCACATGTACTGATGATCCCTAAATACGGAAATGTCGTAAACTTGGTTTATGACCTGACCATAATTCTATTAGGGTTTTAAGTACTGACTTAGATGGAACTAAGTTCAAGAGGTAAACTGCAGTTTCCAGTGCTAATCCCCAAAAATAGATTGGCAATGACGAATAACTAAGCATAGATCTTACCATATCCAAAAGAGTTCTATTTCTCCTTTCAGCTACCCCATTTTGTTGTAGTGTTCCTGGGGCAGTCAATTGAGATATAATCCCGTTTTAACCATATACTCTTTGAAATCTTCTGAGAGAAATTCACCACCTCGATCAGATCGAAGTTTCTTTATGTTCTTATCTAATTGCTTTTCTGTCTCAGCCCTATACTCTTTGAATTTCTCAAGAGCTTCAGACTTATGACGCATTAGATAAACATAACCGTATCTTGAGTAATCATCAGTGAAAGTGATGAAGTACTCATAACCTCCTTGAGCTTGGACATTGATTGGTCCACATACATCTGTATGTACCAATTCAAGTTGTACTGTTGCATGCACTCCTTTGGCCGAAAATGGCATTTTGGTGATTTTTCCTTCTAAACAGTATTCACAGAGTGACAATGATTCATTTTCTAATAGACCCAAGAGCCCATCTTTGATCATTCTCTGTATCCTATTTTGGTTTATATGAACCAAGCGTAAATGCCAAAGGTAACATTGGTTGGAAGAAATATTTCTTTTCTTAGATAAATGTGCATGCTTATCATTATTGATCACTGTGTCATGCATAGAATGGATCATCAGACTTAAATGATATAAATTATCTTCTAATGTACTAGAACAAATAAGTCTCTTATTATAAAAAATAGAAACAGAGGATCCAAAATTTACAGTGTACCTTTGCTTTGATAAGCAAGCTACTGAAATTAAATTCCTCTTAATGTCTGGAACATAAAGACAATTATTCAAAACTAAAGTCTCATTATTAAAAGATAATAAAATAGATCCAGTCTTCACTGTTGAAACGAACTGTTCTGTCCCTAACTGTAATTTGTCGCTTCCTTCACTTATTTTCCTGGTTTCCTGAAACCAATAAAGTGAATTACAAATATGATTAGTTGCTCCTGAATCCAACACCCAAGTGTCAATAGGATTCTAAACTAAACAAGCCTCAATTACAAAAAGATTTTTCATACTTGATTTCACAATCTTAGGGCAATCCTTTTTCCAGTGACCTTTCTGTTCACACTTGAAGCATTTGCCTTTCGACTTGCCATCTTGCTTGGTAGACGGTTTCTTTTTTTTAGATTTCTTCTTACCCTTGCCTTTCGGTTTAGGCTTTGAAAAAGAATCTTTTTCAGTAATATTTATGCTTCCGAGAGATTTCTCAGTACGATAGATCTCTTCAGCAGAATGTAGTTCGTTCATCAATTCAGTTAAGGTCATGTTTCTTTTGTTTATATTATAATTGACCTTAAACTCCTTGAATGTTTCTGGTAGGGATTCTAGCACCATGTCAATCTTTTAGTTATCATCGATTTGTACTCCCTGAATCTCAACCTCATTCAAATAGTCCATCATTTTGAGGACATGATCATGAACTCTTGTGCCCTTCCCCATTTTGCTGTTCATAATACCTTCCGGTTGTCTTACGTAGGAAGATCGCCCAAACATCCGTTGGAGACTATCCATTATTTCAAAGGCGCTCCATGTTCGATGTTCGTCTGTAATATTAGAAATCGAGGCTAAAATATAGTATTTTGTCATTTCATTAGCCTTTTGCCATTTCTCATAAAGCCTCCTCTGATTTCTATGTGCACCATCCTCTGGAACTGGAGGGCATGGCTAGGTTAAGACATATTTGTAATTTTCAGCAGTCAGAACAATGAATAGATTTCTTTTCCAATCTATATAGTTCTGTCCAATGAGTTTGTTTTTACTCAAAACAATAGTAAGTGGGCTCAGGGAAGACATTTTCTGAAAAATAAAACATTCATGCCTAAACAATTTGATATAATATTCATAATAAATGACAAAAAATGCAAAATACCATAAATACATTTTAATTTATTGTAACGATAATCTAGTATCGCTTTGACAAGCTATCCGTTGGGGAAGTCATGTTTACACTTACTAAACCCAATTATCCATTGGATTATTTACTTTCATGTAAAGACATGATAAATGATTATCGTTATCCTTTTGGGCCAAAATTTGTTAACAGAGCTTCGTTGGGAAGGTTAATAGCAAATTTTAGTTGAGTGTGTAACAATTGTTTCAATCTACGTATTTTTCATATCAATAGTCACCGTTGAGATGAACAATTAATTGAAAAATATTTCAATTTTATCTTTGAAGAAGTTCATCAAATAAAATATCTAATATATATACCCTCCGTAGGGAGCATCACCGTATGATGAAGTCGAGGTATATATATAATTTTATTATTAAACTAACAATGGAGCCCATAGGAAAAAATTATCTTAAATTTTCCCTCTCCCACTCAATTTTATTGGTTTTTCTTTTTAAAACATACATTAAATTATATTGTTAATTGCATGCTTCCTATAATATTATCTTGATGATATCCAATATTATAAAGTATTTGCAAATTACAAACAATATAATGAAATTCATAATATATGAATAACATGTATCATTATGCATAGAGTGGCACTACCTATTTTATATGACATTTTATCATGGCATGTTATCATCCAAAACACAACATATAGAAAAATAATTAAATAATCTTAATTCATGACTTTCCTAAAATGAAAAAATACATTAAACTTAAGCCTAATCTTTATTGGGCTTCTTGTCAATGTCCATCTTCTATAAACTTGTCTTTGTTAATGGACTAGGGAAAATTGAGCTTTTAAATTTATTATTGGTCCAATTTTTAATTTTGAAAGAAAATCAAAAAATTATTATTAAAATAAAACTTTTTGACCAAAAATAAATTTAATGTGTTCAATTTTATCCATGCATTTTAATCCTTTAAGTCAAATTTGAATTGGGCTGAAAACTATGATTCAAGAAGCCCAAAACTATTTTTAGACTTCAATGCAAAAATTAACACTTTTCTTCCCAAAAGAAAAATTACGAAACTATAGGGACTTCCATGATAAAAACCATGAAACCCTAAAAATAATATTTTTCTTTTCCTTCTTCCCCAGCGGCCATCTCCAAAAACACCAGCCACTGTTCACCGAGGCCAGCAGATCTCCGATGCTGAGCCACCCGCCGCCACGTCGTTGGAAACGACCAAGGTCGCGCACTCAACTTGCTGCTCGAGCAGCGCGCTGCTGGCCACGTTGGCGACGCGCGCTGCTTGCTGGGCAAGCTACATGCGGCAGCAAGTGCTACTTGCTACGCGAGCTGTGTGCCAGCGCGTGCTGCTGGCTACGCTGTCCGCGCGCGCTGGCTGCTACTCGTTACTGCTACGTGTGTGCTTGCGCTGCTGGTTGGTGGCCGCTGCTGAAAAATCCAGCCTTCGTTCCTTTGTTGTTTTTATCTGACATCTGGGATTCATTTACAAATTTCTTATGCCAATTTTGGCTTACAGAATTTCTATTACTGTAAAATAAATCAAGAGGGAAACATGGTAATAATAAATCACCCCTCTTGTTATAGATCCAAAGGAAAAATACTGCAAAAAATCTAACCATGAATTAAGACAATCCAAAACATGCTTTATTCATATATTAAATAAATAATATATATATGAATAAATTGTGCCACTCTAATACATAATTATCAAGATTAATTTCATACGAAATTCTTATATATTAATATGAGATGGCTCTGATACCAATTGTTGGACAAAAATCAGTTTTTTAAAAAAAACTTTGAGGATCGATCTCATACAATATATATGAATTCGTAATCTAGAAATCGTACCTTAATGATCTGAGAAGATGAACAATGAAAATTATTCTGGGTCCCAGATCACGATCCGTCACCACCACGCTCGTTAGATCACGATCTGTCACCACCGCGCTGGTTAGATCACGATCCGTCACTTCCGCACTGGTTAGATTACGATCCGTTACCAAACGATCTTCCGGGTTATGACTCAGGATTGATCTGCACTTGACATGTCGGCGCCTTTATCACCACTATAAGCAACTAGCAGGAGAAAATTTTTCTCTCAAAATTAGAGAGAAAATTTTTTTTTCTCTGATCTATATAAAGTGACTTCTTTTTCTGTTTTGGAGAAAATAAGCCTTTTTATATCTCCCTTTTAGTGAAACCCTAGGCTCCAAAATAAAAGTTTTTATATCTTTTTTCTCTGGCCAGAGTGTTTCATAGGGGGCCCACCTTGTAAAATAACATAAGGCCCCTTATACAAAAACGTATTAAATGGAGCTTCTCACTAAATGATATATTTAGGTTTTTGACCCAAACAGCTAGTTATCTTGCTTATTAATCTAGTAATAGTGCAGTCAATTAAATGAGTTAACCCGGGGATCATTTGGGAACATACAATAATGGCTACAATAATTAAGCATGTAATTAAACAAGTCTAATTATTTAATTCCAACTCTACTCCACTATAAGATTGGAACTGACCTTCATAATTGTATGTTCGAATAATAATTTGTCCCAAGCCACATTAATTTCTTTATTGCTTAATCCTTTGCACCATATTGTTAATTAAATCGATATCTCAACTGTCCCATCGATTTAATTACATCTTGTTCCTTGATTCTTACTGGTTTTCTCTAATGATCATTTTCAACATACTAAATATGTTGACACACTCTGGCCAGAGAATTCTATGATCAAATGCCGAAAACCCATCAAGAGATGTGTCGTACAAATTCTATATTGTTAATCTATAACTCCAATACTCATAATTGCTTCCACTAAAATACCGAGTAATCTTGACCACAAGTGTGTGTCATGCCCATTGGTAACTCAAATGGAATAACAATTACAATCATGAAATCATAATTAACTCAAGATTAAGATTACAGTAAAATCAATGCCTATGAGATTTAATAAGTCTGACAGTCATTTCAAGGTTAATTAAATCTTATATGTGACACAGCTCAATGTAGTCAAACTACATTAGTAAATTCATACATGATTAAGATAAATCATTCAATGAATTTACTACAGTCTAAATCTAAATAAAGTGCCCAACTTTATTTATCAACTGCGAAACTTTAATTTATTTAATCATAAGATAACTTGTATTTATGTCTTCTGTGAATCCACATGGTGATCACATAAATACATATAATATGATTAAATGGACTTTATTCAAAAAACTATGCAATTAAGATATTTGAATAAAATACCTCATTTATTTTATTAATCAGAAAAATTGTTTATTGCAATTAAATAAACACATATGCTTTAAAGAGCATATTTTCCCAACATATATATGATGCATATATTTGGCAGCAATACATATAGCAAAAATTAAAATGATAATGTCATACACTATAAAAAGAATCCCATGATCCTAACCTTGTATTTGTAAAAATGAAAGAACAATTTCAAAAATATTTTATTATGTTGTCTATGTTTATTATACTTAGTTATCATATGACATAATGAGTCCGAAGTATTAAAAGAATTTTAATTTTATCAAAATTTCTCTCTAAGAGGCTGCTGAGGTGAATAAAACTACTGACTATTTGAGCCAAACGCTAGTAGATTGAGCAAGAGACTTATCATATCACATTATCGGATGTCTCTGAAGAGAGGACACATCATATATATTACATTAGGGAGAAAAATGGGCACTAAAATGACCTTATTCGGCAAGTTTGATGGATCCTATATTAGGACACACAAATTATGTAAAATATATATATATATTGTCATGAAATTAGTAAATGATATATTTTTAATGGTGAGGTAGTATACTTGTCCCACATAAAAGTTTCTCAATATAATGTGGATCTTAGGTTTATGAATGGAGATATTCTAAAAAAAAAAGTTAAAAAAATTAGAAAAAAATGGCTGTAATAATTTTTTTATTGATAACTTTAGAGAAATCCGATCTCTTCTTTAGCATCAAGTAATTAATATTATAAATGGTCCCATTACTGTCATTTCTAGTTAGTCAATCTGTTAGTTGTGAAAAGGACAATTTGCCAATTGATTGTGTCTCTTAAAACGACCTACTATATGGATCCCATTAGAGAGATTCACAAATTAAATAACAGAAACTTAGGAATCTTGTATAAAATCCATGGAGCATATAACAAATGACAGGTTTTTAATGCTAAAGAAATATGCTTGTCCCGTATAAATTTCTTTTCGATATCATATGGACCTCTTATTTATAAATAGAGATGTTCTTAAAACTGAAAGAAATGAAAGAAAAAAAGAAAAAAAGATGGTTTAAACAAATCTTTTTTATTGATAACTTTAGAGCAATCAAATCTCTTCCTCATCGTTATTGTAAAAAAAAAAATATCTTCCTCATTGTTAAAAGAAAAAAAAAATATCCTCTTCACATCAAGCAACTAATTGGTTCCCAGTACTATGAGATATCTAGTTAGTCGATTTGTTGGTCGTAAAAAAGACAATATACCAATGAATTGTGTCTATTAAATCTGGTTACTATTTATTCCCACACGCCGTATCATAATATCATGTTTGTCTGAAATTGTCCCTAATTGTGCCCGTGACAATAACAACCAATCGACTGTCCTTGGGAATGTCTCACTTCATTTTTCCACAGTAATTTGGTTTGTGCACTCTTGTATCCTTTCCAAACTTTTCTTTCACGTGGAAACCTTATGTGTTTGGGGGATTTCGCTAGGAGTTAAATCCTAAAAAAACAACTAAAATTTTCTAAATAATGTTAGGAATCTCAACATTTGAGTTCCAACTTGATTCTTAATACTATATGTCCCTCATCTATTGGATGATGGATTTCATAGTTAATAAAATTACTTAACCACCATCAAATGGGCTTTAATTTAAGACTTAAATATTGAGATATATATCATTATTTAAATTTTCCTTTTTTCTAAAATTAGTGCTCGAGTTCATTTATTTTTCAACTCTCAAATTTGTCGGTTGTGATTTTTTTTCAAAAAAAAATTGATTTATTTATTATTATGACAATAGAGAGTTATAATGAAATTAAAATATGAGAGAAAAATAATTAATTTCATCAAATAAGATAAGTTATTTACAAATAAAATTCATAATTATTTTCTCACTTGACATTAGAGAGTTTAGAAGTGAGGAACCCAAAAGTGCTTAAGGACTTCATTTAGTTAAAGAATAATATATAGACGAAACATATAAAACAAATTCGAGCTACATTACATTAACTCTATCATATAACACTCTACCACCAAATTTTGACTGTTCGATTGATAATATAATGGATCTTCTGAGAATCAAAATGTTTTATTTATCATTTAAGAATCTTTGAATCTAGAAGAAACCATATTATAAAACACCAAAACTTATTCATATTAAACAAGGGGATTAAGACATTTCCCAAACTTGTTTAATTTAGCCCATCTATCATGCACCCTAACCTGTAATCCTTGCTTCATATAGAGAATAATAGGCACACTGGAGCGAAGACGCTATCCTTCCACAACTTGAACATCATAGTTATGAATTATGCCGGCAGCCACAGCTTTCATTTAAGTGAAAGCGACCTCTTTGCCTAAACAAGTCCTTGGTCCTGCATTGATTGACAAGAGCTTGTACGATGGCTCCCGTTTGATCCCTCCTCTTCGAAAATCCATCTTTGAGGCCGGAATTCCAAGCAATCCTCTCCCCCTACTTACTTCATTCTTCCCATTGCATACAAAGAAAACAAGATCTTTGTCCTCGGAATAGCGTGGTTCTGCTTGGCAGAGTGTTTGGCACTAAGGCATTTTGTGCTGAAAAGGAACTGGTGGGCGAAGCCTCAATGCTTCATACAATGCATCATGTAACTAAACTAGTTGATTTAGCTCTTGTGTGTCAAAATCCCCCACCATTTTCTGAATTTTTCAGCTAGCACTATCGAGCTAAGCTCTTCTCTAATCTTGGTTTCTGCTGTTGGGTTCTTCAATACAAGCCAAAAGAACCAACTACAAGAAAAATTGTCTTTACTAACACTTACCTTATGACACTTTATTAAAAAGTATCAATAGTTATATACATTTAGGTCATTTTTCGTGTTTAACAAACAAGTATCATAAATTATTGATACTATAGTTTTAGTATATTAAACATTAGAGATCATTGACCCTAAGGTATCAATATAAAAAAAGATTATCACTTTATTTTTGTTTTGGCCTCAACTCGAACCCAAGATCTCTAAACTTCAAACTTTTACTTTCAACAATAAAACCGCTAAGCTAAAAAAATTTTATTTGTTTAACTATTAAAGTCTTAAAAATATATAAATATATCCATTGCAATCTAAACCTAAACTTCTCCAAACTTCTAATTCTAACGCCTTCTGTCTCATTGTATTAAAAAAAAAAAGCCACCTCTCTCATGAAGTCTCTGAAAATTAAAATTGAGAAACAACAGAACTTCTCTAGTATCATTTTGTAAGCTACTACGCCAATTAAATTTTTATGAGATAGGACGAGGAGACAAAGAGAGACGTCTTTGGTGGACTACGCTTCATCCTGAGACGATGACATATTGGAAGCAGAAGAACAAGAGCGAATAGATGAACAGTCATAAAACCCTAACGAACAACCAAAATTTCTACACATCAGGCTTCTCCTCCTGCTCAGTAATTTCTGTTTTCCTCTTTTAATTTTAATTAAAATTCAACATAATTATATTCAACTAATTTTAGGGTTTTTCATTTCGTGGCATAGAAAATCTAGATCGTCAACTTCAAATCAATGATTGAAAATTGTGGCGCCGCCTTCGTCACCACCGCCGGCTTTCAAAAAATATCCAGATGCTTATGTTCCTTGAACTTGGCCTCTATGCCTGTGGTTTCAAGAACGGATGGTGCCTCTTGAGTTGCGATTGAGATGGCGAATAAATTAAAGGGTACTGTTGATGGGTAAGATAGTCACTATTGTATATCCTTTTGCCATTAATAAATAATTATTTTTTTATTACTTTATTGAATTGCATAAGCTTACTATCTTACTTACTCGAGACTTGATAAATTAAAAATTTTGGATATGTCTTAAAATCCTCTTTTTCAACCATTTATTTATTTTTTCAACCACAGTTGCCTACTATTAATGGTTTTGTATGCAACATTCCTCACATGAGCTCTTACTTTTGCTTTATTTTGGTGATCAGTATAGAATTTTCTTATTTCTCAACTCATTTTTAATACTAAAAGTTAATATATGATGGGATTACTTTTGTCTTCATTATTACTTGCGATAATGTGCAGACTAGAGTTGTTCCTACAAGGGATATTATTTACATTAATAGAAATTGTCTTCCTAACAAATTGCCTCCAAAAGTTTATCTTGCGCTGAACAAACCTAAAGGGTTGGTACCGTTGAGAATGCTTCCTTTTGTCTTCTTAAGCTTATTTTTAAATTTTTGGCTTTTGGTTTTAGAATTTATGTATGGAATTAATATAATCATCTAAGAATCAGGATCCACTGCATTTTTCCACATTGAATAAGAATGTTCACAAGCTGTTGTTATATATCAAATTGCAATTATTCCACCTTTCAACATAATAATTATAATTGATAAGGTTAATTCTAGAAACCACGTTGGACTTGGAGCACCACATGGCTACATTGCTTTAAGTTTGCACCTTGCTTCATTATTTCTACAACACAATGTAATTTTATTCTCTCTCTTGCTTCCTTAATTAGAGAAACTCAATCATCATAGTTTAAACAAGCACACATAAATATTGATGATGTCTCGAATTACAGATACTGGTGTGGAAAATACATCTTTGAACAAATATAAGTGAATAGTTATATAATTATAAACGTAGTAAAACAAATATGATTTCTAGACAAATAAAACATATCTTCATTCTTATTGGTCTTCCATCAAGCTACAATTTCTCCAAGTGACAGATACTGATAAGTAATTGCAATAGAAAATATTCTGTTGAAAATTACTTGAGCAGCCTGGTTTCAGTCCTAGCAAGAAATAAGCTTGACTTAAGGAATAACAGTTTGACTTAGGAACCTATGCCTACAAAGTTTCAGCTGAATGTTTAGTTATTTTCATTACATTATAAGAAAGGTTATGTCAATAGATACTACTACTAGCCCTTTCTTATAATGTAATGAAAATAACTGTTATAGTTTTAACAATCTCCTTATTTTCTTGGTTACCTAAATGTTTAATGTTTTCATGTTTAGTAGAGGAATCTAACTTCAGATGTTTGCCATTGAATTTTGGAAATTGTAAAAAATTATCATCCCCTCAGTTAGAGCCGACATTTTCGGCCATTTATCAAACTTTCGGCTTTTGAGTTACCATCCATTTATGATAAATAGAGGGAAAGAAATAGAACTTTTGTTTAGATGAAAGTGAATTTGAATCAGTGGTGATCTCATATTTAAATTGTACTCCATTGTTATATTTTTAACTTTCAACTCATATATTGTGTGTTTATAGGATAAAAGAAATCTAGGACTACCCAGACCGCGATTGTTTACTGTTGGTTGCCTTGATGTTGCCACAACTAGGCTTATTATAGCAACCAACAATTGTATGCATTTTACCATCCATCAATGCTGCATATCTGGTGTCTTAAATCATCTTAAATTGAATGGATTTACCTTATCTAAAGAAATGATCTTTCTTTCCAGGAGATTTTGCTCAGACAATATCACATCCTTCATCTGAGTTGCAAAAAGAGTAAGCTTTCACATCTTTTATTCTTTATTAGTAAAGATGGGCTATTATGTTTTGGTTCAAAGAAAAAGTGTATTTCATGTATATTGCCTTTTTTTTTCTTTTATTCTTTATAAACTCCTAAAAAGTTAGTGGAAAATAGGTTTTGGTTGTATATCCTTTGGAAGTTGGAACTTAATTGGTTTTATGTTCCAAGAAGTGAATTATGAATGCTAGTGGGAGATATTTTGGGTCATGACTGTGAACTTTTGATGTTATTTTCATATAACACCAATGGTTCGATTGTGTAATTAAGACTTTCGATATTACAATGAAAGAGATCATAGTTAAACGTCCCTGGGGCTACCTAATCAAGAAAATATATCTTGAAAGTTTCTTTAATATCAAGGTGTAGCCTTGTAGGCTCCTATAGTTTTCCTAAGTATAAGTTTAGAACTTGGTGAACTCGTGAGAGAGATTGGGGAACTTATGCAATTCATAAGCTATTTAACTTATTCTTTCACTGATGGTTTCACTTCCATTAATCACGCAATAAACTAGAGTGTAAATTAATCTAGTTTCTCTATAATTTTCCTTTGAAATAACTAATTTTATTTGTAAATAACTTATGAATATTTTTTCTTTGGAACAAAATAGGTTTATTTCTATTAACCGTTGTCTTTTTATTCTTTGTTAGTTAGTGTTGCAATGGAATTGGCAGTCGGTTTTTTTTTTCAATTTTCCTTTTATTGTAATATCCCACACCCCATTTTCCTTTACTTTTGCCCACCCTTTATAAAGAAAAGAAAGAAAAAAAAAACAAAGAGTAAAAGAAGTTTATAGGGAGAGAGAGAGAGAGAGAAGAGAAACCGAACTGGATCCAATCTGACCCGCGAGCGTGACCCAACCGGTTCTCTCGATTCCGGCTACTGTTCTGAGCAAGCAAGGCACCGATTTGAAGCTCGAGAGACGAGCAACGTATCCATGCCATTCTTACCGCCGGAAAATGTCCGAAAAGCCGTCGATTGAACCCTCAAAAGTCGTGAGAATCGCCGCATTGATTCGCCGTGATTTCACTTGTTTTTGGTGACGCTGCTGCTTGGGTTTTGTTCCCCACCATGCCCTCTGCCATTTCCGACCATCCACTGCCATCGGCGACGTCGTTTTAATACCGGTCGACCATTTAAGCAATCACGGTTTCCGAGCTAGATCTCGGTGTCGTGGCCGCGCGTGGTAGGTTACCACCACCACCGTTGGATTCAACTTGGCCAGAAGTGTGTAACCTGAGCTTCCCGTTACCGTTAGTTGAATTCCAACGACCGTTGACCGGCAAGGGTATTTTAGTAATTTCATAATCTAAGGGCAATTTTGTAATTTTAGACTTTGTGGGTATTTTATAATTGCTGAAATTGAGGATAAGTTGGTAATTTATGATTTGGAGGTTAATTTGGTAAATTATGATTTTATGGGTATTTGGTAATATTGAATTCAAGGGCATTTTGTTAATTTTGATATTTGAGGGTAATTTTGTAATTTCAGGAATTAAGAGTATTTTGGTTATTTATGATTTAAATTGAGATTATTTGAGGTTAAATATGGAATGTGATTATATTGAGGAATTTGAGAATATTGGAGTTTATGATTATGATTTAATTTTATTCTTATGAGAGTATTTCTATTGATTTTAGGTCGATGATATCGATACGGGTTTTTTACTAGAGGATACGAAGAGGTAAGTAAACTAGATTTCCAAACGAATAATAATAAACAATATTATATGTTTGACATGTTTGAAAAGTCTATTTTGATATATACGGATAGTAATTTATATGCTCTGCCCATGTGTTTATATGATGTGTTGACATGATGTGTTGTTATGTGTATTTATGGACATGGGCATATGTATGTGTAAATATTTCACTGGCATGAGCACGAAAATGTATTATGTTTTCTATCAAATGAGAAAGTAAATTTTAGCAAAAGAGAATTTGTAGAAAGAAGTATTGTTTTATAGTTTTGGCTTGGATGCTTGAATTCGTTATTGGCTTAGAGGAGGATACTCCGGATGTTATGTTATGGTTATGAGATAAGTGGGCGAGGGACGCGTTGACGTGAAGCCCAAAGTGTATGAAAGTTATGAAAGTTAATTGAGTGTCCTACTAAGCGGTAATTGAATGAAGGTAGCTCAAGTAAGTTATTTGAAAGAGAATGTGAAAGTTTGAGAATGACAAAATGAGATTTCGATGATTTGTTTTACAATGTTTTCGAATACTATAGAACGTCATTCATTTGCATTATATATACGTATGTATGTATTTTGGTATATGAAAAAATAATTTACTTACTGAGTTTCATACTCATTATAGTTTATTGTGATTCAGTTCTCATAAAACAGGATTGTTTTATGATGAGCCACTAGGAGGACTTAAATCGAGGAGGATAGATGGTTTGGCATGAGTTTTAAATTCTTCTGCTGTAGTTTGCGAATATATTTGTATTTTTTAGGCTCGAATTTTTATGGACTGTAAAAGGATTATTATTATTATTTATGATTTTAGTATAGATATTTGAGTTCGAGTAAGATTCGCCCTGTAGAGCTCGGGGCGGGTCGTTACATTTATTCATATACAGATTTGGTCAATGTATTTGAAGTGTTTAAAGTGTTTCTTCCTCAACTTCATTTGCATCCTAACCTATCCAGGGAAGCTGCTAGTGAGATCACGCAATTATACTAATTATGTTCAAAGAGTGAAAGCCAATCATTGTTCTTAATTGAGCTTCTAATTTGTTAAATTTAGCTACAATTATTAGGCATTTGATTGGATGGTAGAAATTTTGTTATATTTGATTAAGATTATTTAGTTATGGGAGTAGGATCTCATGTATTGTTTATTGAAGTATTTGGAATTTGTAATAAATACTAATAATATTTAAATATGAAATGAAAGATTTTGTAATACAAATCGAATTTTTTTGGGTTTTTTTGTGATGCCTTTTAATTTTACCAATAAATCAATAGGCAATGAGTCAATTCAAATTTTTATTTTTTTCAAATAAATTAAACAGTGATACCATGGTAACAATAATCATAAACACTAATACAATATCAACAAATACTAATACTATGGTGTCATAATATTAGTGATACTATAGTAATAGTAATCACTGATACTATATTCGTGACGCTATAAACAAGTATCACTATTTTTCTGACTGTCAGATTACTGACACAATTAACAAGTATTATTGAAAAATAATTATTGACACTATTTTAATGACCATTTTTCTAGTAGTATGAGAGCTGAACTAGTTGTGTCTCTCCCCGCAATCATGAAATTCAAGACTGTATCTCTCAAGAAATTTTCGTCAGCACATTTCAACTCTCCCATAATGGTTTTGTTTTCTTGCATGTATGATGCTAACAAATCCACCCCATCTCCTTCTCTCGATAAAATTTCTTCATTTACCTCTCTTCTTTTCCTTTGTATATATTCGAATATGACATTATTTAACGCCTCCTTAACTTTTTTCAGTTTCTTTTCTTCTCCAATTCTAAGCCATCTTTGTATCTTCCACAAGCTCCTTAACTTTTTTCAGTTTCTTTTCTTCTCCAATTCTAAGCCATCTTTGTATCTTCCACAAGCTTTCCAGAACAACATGCCGATAAAATATGGATTCCTCAGCATCTTCCAATGCCATAGGGGATTGAACTTCAGGAAATTCAATGAATAAGCAACCAGGATCGTAGCCTGTAACTAATAAGCAGGTAGAATCAAACGTAAACCTCTGGAACAAATCTTGCAAATCAACTGCTCTGCCTCAATTGGACATGTGATCAAGAATTGGAATCAACCCTTTCTCCAATTTAGCTTGATTGGATTTCACCAAAAACTTGTAGAAGCTATGATGATTCATCAAAGCTTGAGCAAACCTTCTTTGGTTTTCCCCAAATCTGAGGCGGAGTTGAAAATCCCATCTCCAAAATTATCGGAGATTTGCTTGAATTCTGGCCCTTTTGGGAAATTTGAGAAGTTTGAGCTCATTATGTAATGTATAATAGCTGGATCAACTGTGGCCAATATGTCCATGTTTGCAAACCAAGGACGTTTGAATAGAAATGTGTATTGCGTTTTCTCTAGAACTTCTGTGTAATAATCATGTATACGATGAACGTTGAGAAGAAGGCATGGCAGCATACCTACGACTGGAAAATTCTTTGGAATTCCATTGTTATTGCTGAAACAATATCGAAGAATCAAGAAGTAAATATTGCCAAGAAGATATCCAAAAGGCCAAGTAAAGCCATGTGAGATGTTTGGTAAGGGCAAGTCTCACTCTATAAGCCGTTTCTAACTTCACACACACACGCACATATAAAGGTCTCAAGGTGCAGATGTCTAAATAAGAATTTTGTGTGGATTTATTATTAATATTTTTATTCAATTGATTGTAGCGTCATCTAATATAATATTGAATTTACACGAAATTTGTATTTAAATATCATTATCTAAGAATATACAAGTGAGAGGTTGTTAAATTGGATATCAATTTATAGAAGCACATGGCCTAACTCGTAATTTGAAAAAAAGACAAGAAAAAGCTCATGAGATTACCTCAAACATATTTTTAAGGTGGCGTTTGTTTTTTAACTTAATGACTTAAAGTAACTTAACTTAATTAATTAAGTTACTTAAAAGTGTTTGTTTTTATAACTTAATGAGACTTTTTAGATAATTTTGACTTAATAAAATAAGTCAATTTTTTTTGCTTTTGACTGAATGGAGAAATCTGAATTAAGTCAGTTACTTTCTAATGTCAAAAATATCCCTGCTTTATAATTTATTTTTCATGTAAATCCCAAAACTCACCCATAGACATTTACCCCACATAATAATCTCATCATTATTTTTTTGGCCATCATGGAATCCCTCCTTACTTTGCTTCTCTCATCTAGTTCTTGAATCTCCCATTAATATATTATTTTACTTATAAATGTTAAAATATTGTGGTATTTAATATATTATTTATTTGACATTCAAATTTAATAAGGATATAAATGTAAAAGTACATATCTTTAGTTTTTTAAACTGAAAAAAATAAACAACTTAATACTTATTTTCTGAGATTCAGATAAAAAAACAAACATATTATTTAGATTCAGACATTCAGGTCTATTCAGAATTCAGACTAATTTAGATCTATTCAGATTTCAGACAAAAAAACAAACGCCACCTAAGTCTAAAACTTATTCTGAGTCGATATGGAATACACCCACTCACCACGTCACATGAAGGCGGGTCAATATTCAATCTCATGATAAATCTATTATAATAGCATTTAAAAAATTACAAGTTTAACTCGCACTTAAGATTCACTAAAGAATTGATGATTTACCTCAACTTTATATTTTTTGTTCATGAATTGTTATCTGGCATGCGGGTTATTCTTCTCATCACAATCTAATCAAACTATTCATCATAATTTGTTTTTCTTTTTTTTTGCTGTGATGTTAAAAAAAAAAATTCATTGGTACCAGGCATTTCTTTGGCTCAGTGACGGTGATGATGAGCCGTTTTCGGATTATCAGTCCACCGACATTTTGTCTTATTTTCATCGATATGATGGAAGTAAGCGATTGTGATCTTTGAGTTGCTTCTACTAGGGAAAAAAATAAGTAGAAAAAAAAAATAAAGACTAAAAGCTAAATGGAATTCAGATAGATCCTTAGATGGTGTTTGGTTAGGATGAGAAAATATAAGAGAGGAAAATCATTTAAGTTTTATTTTTATTTGTGTCGTTTGGTTAAACAAAATATATAATTATTTAGTTCTATTAGAATTTAATATCCATCATAATATAGAATTTGAATTCCACATCAAGGAGTGAAGAATTTAAATTCCTCTTATATTGGAAACCAAAGCTTTCAAAATTACCCTTTAACTTTTTAACTTATTTAATGACCTTAATAATTATTATTTATAATTTTGTTTTATCAATTTAATGTTATAAATAATTTTATATCAATTTGCCCTTTAATCGCCGGACCGCTGTTTTATTTTTTATTTTTAAATAAATCATGAATTATTTTAGGACTTTTGACATTAAAATTTTTTTGTATTAATATTAAATTATATTTCATTACCAATATAGATCAGGGGTGGCTCTTCCTCTAGGCAACTTAGACAGTTGCTTAGAGCCTCTCTATATATAAAGGCCTCAAATTTTTCTCCAATATTATAACTATTAAATTATTCATTTATATTTATTATTATTATTCTTCTCAAAAAAATATTTATTATTATTATTATTCTACAAAAATCTTTGCTCAAATAAATTATCAAATTCCTACAAAATCTCTATTTAATGTTATTTCATTTAAAACTCTATAAAAGTCACACATTTAACTTGTTATCCATTATTATTTTTATCAATTAAAAGAAAAAGGCACGACACATTCAATGCTTTAATGCGTAAGGGGAAAAAAAGCTTTCTTTAATTTTTGCTTAAGAAAAAGAAACAACTATTTCCATTTATCATTGCTGTTTAAAATTTCAATCCATCAAAATTAAAGTTTCAAATATCTAGGTTTTCTCTTCCTATTCTCTTCTTAATTAGTTGTCTTATTCAATTGTTGTTGTTTCTTTTTTAAATATTATAGTTGTTTTCTTTTAATTATCTGGCATAACTATTTGCTTGTTTACTCTTCTTTCACTAAAAAAGAAAAAATATCTAATAGAAAATGTGCATCAAGATACAAAAAGTTTTAGAAAAAAAGAAGAATAAAAAAGTTAGTTCGATCTCAAAAATAAGCTCTTGATAAGTTTGTCCAAAGTAGTAAAAAAACGATGTGAATTAGAGTGAAGAATTAATAATTGACGAAATTTTTCAAAAGTAATATTGATAAAAACTTATTTAAGATCAACTACGTCGGAAGAAAAGTTAAATGATTTAGCTATATTGAAAAAATATATCAGCAAAATTAGAATGTAAAAATTTGATCAATAATTTTGCACCTAAGAAAACTAGAAAAATTAATTTTAAATAAATAATTTTTTCATAAAACTAATATATATATTTAACCTCAAATTTAAAGGGCCTAATTAAAACAATTCGATTAAGGCTCCAAAATTAGTTGAGCAGCCCTTGATATAGATAGTTTAATATTTAAGGTAAAGGATAAATTTGTCTGAAGAAAAAAAAATTGTAATTTTTTTCCTTATCAAATTTTATGTTAAACCAAAAAATAAAATTTAATTTCACTATTCTCTTCCACTCCTTTCTTCTCTCTTCCCCTCCATTCCACCCTTTTCTTCTCCTCCCCTTTCTTCAAACCAAACATGGCCTTAAATCAGCGAGGGCAAATTTAATTTACTTTGAAAAAAATTGATTTTTCTCATGTATTTTTAAATAATTTTAGAGCTAATATATTCTTTTATGTGATTTGTATGGGGAAAATATAAATTGGACCTATTTTCTATATATTATTTATAAACAAATCACAAATTTTATGGGGGACAAATGAGATATTTAGTTGAAATTTAAACAAAGTTTTATGAGAGCTTTTGGCTTCACCACTGGTATTAAGAACCTTAACCTTATAAATATGAACTCAAAAAGAAAATTGTATAACTAAGGATAGAAAATAAACATGCAATTCAAATTAAAAAAAAAACATACTAAAGTTATACTTTTAATTTCATGGCTCGAAACAATAGAACTCATCAATTATGAAATTTTACATTATAACCTATAAAACATGTAATTATCTAGGAATTAATAAATATTTTAAGAATTGCAACAACTAATAAATGAATTTTGAATTATAAGCTATAATTAATCAATACTTATAATTATAATCAATTAAGAATTGAACAGGAGGTAAGTGGATCCTTGATTTTGATTGCACCTTTCATAGGAACCCTTATACGAACTACTTTTCTGATTATCATAAATATGATGAGGGAAATGTCATGATGGGTAATAATGCAATGTGTAAAGTCATTTGGATGGGCAATATAAGACTTAAGCTACATGATGTGTCCATTAAGGAAGTCAGACAAGTTAGGCATGTACCAGACCTTAAAAAAAAATCTAATTTCTCTAGGGATGCTTGACCAAATGGGTTGTAGAGTTAAGCTAGAATCTGAAGAATTGAAGATCTTTAATAGTTCAACACTAGTTATAAAGGGTACAAGCGAAGCGATGTGTACGTTATAGATAGGAAAATAGTTAGTAGTGAATCTGAGGTAACAACAAGGTCAGATATGGATAACACTAGGCTGTGGAATCTAAGGCTTGGACATATGAGCTTAAAGGCTCTTAAATAATTAAAAAAGCAGGGAGTCTTAAGGGGTGATAAGATTAGAGAATGAGTTTTTTTTTTTATGAGGATTGAGCTCTAGGGAAATCAACAAGAACTAGTTTAAGAAATCCGTTCACAAAACCAAAGATATTCTAGATTATGTGCATTAAAATTTGTAGAGGCCTTCTCAGGAACTATCATTAGGAGATAATAGATAATTTTATGTTTATGATTGATGATTTTTCAAGGAAAGTTTGGGTTTATGTTCTCAAATCTAAAGATCAGTTGTTTGGAAGATATAAAGATTAGAAGACATTGGTTGAAAACTAAATAGGGAAGAAGATTAACAATTTCAAGACAGATAATGGCCTTGAGTGCTGAAATTAGGTGTTTGATAACTTCTGTGCAATTGAAGGTGTTGCGAGACAAAAAACAGTAAGATTAATTCCACAACAGAATAGACTAGCTGAAAGAATGAATAGAACTTTAATGGATAAAGTCAAGTGCATAATGATTCAGTCAAAGTTGCCAAAAGGGTTGTAGGCAGAAACCTTATTGACAGCTTGTGTATTGATGAATTCTAGCCATTCAACAACTATTAACTTTAAAACACCTTTTGGAATGTGGTTTGGTAAACTCGCAGGCTGTAGTAATCTGAAAGTTTTTTGTTTCATAACTTATGTACATGTCAATCAGGGTAAATTGGGACCTAAAGCTTTGAAAAGACAACTTATTGGATATCCAGATAGAGTTAAGGATTGTAAGCTTTGGTGTTCAGATTTAAATCCACCTAAGTGTACAATCAGCAAAGATGTGGCGTTTAATGAGAGTTCTATGATGAAAGAATGACAACCTGCTGAAAAAGTTGAACCTCAGGCTAAGAATAATGATAGTATTCAGTTTAAGGTGGAGCGCTTTGAGCAGAAATCTTTAAGTTAAGTTGTAGATTCAATGAAAGTGATTCATATACAGGTGAGAATGAAAAGAAATATACCAACAGTAGATATAAACTTAACTTACAAGGTTATCGTCTAGTTAAAAGGCAGAGAAAAAAGGCTATTTAGACCTCTACAGAGATATGGTTATGCGGACCTCATTGCATATGCTCTTGCTACCTTATATTAGATTGATGATGAAGAGCCAATAAGTTACCAAAAGGCAATTCAGAGCTTACTTAAGCCTGAATGGTAGAAGGCTATGGATGAAGAAGTACTATCACTTCACAAGAACAACACTTGGGAACTGGTGAAGAAACCTGATAACATAAAGTTAGTTGGCTGGAAAAGGATCTTTAGAATCAACGATGATCTAACCACTATTAAATCTAGAAGATTTAAGGCTAGCTATTAGCTAATGGATATGCTCAAAAGGAAATGGTTAATTTTAAGAAAGTTTTCCCACTTGTAATCAGACATGCTTCAATAAGGGTGTTGTTAACTTTGACAACAATTTATAACATGGAGCTTGATCAACTTGATATTAAAACTGCTTTCTTGCATGGAAGGCTATAAGAATAGATTTTGATGATTTAGCCAGAGGGGTATATGGATCTAAAGAGGGCTAATTATGCATGTTTGTTGAACAAATCATTGTATGGGCCAAAATAATTCCCTAGGCAGTAGTATCTTAGGTATGGTGAGTACATGATTTCTCATAGATTCATTAGATGCTGTTTTAATTGTTATGTTTATTACAAGTCATCGAGAACTAATCTTTATATATACTTGCTGCTATACGTGGATGATATATTGATAGCTTGTAAACAGATAAGTGAAATTGAAGCCTTAAAGCTGCCGCTCAATTTAGAGTTTGATATGAAAAACTTAGGACATGCAAAGAAGATCTTAGGTACGAAGATAATGAGAAACAGAAGAGAGGGAACAATATTGCTCTCACAAGAGAAATATTTACAATAAGTGCTTGGCACCTTTGGGATGCAACACTGCAAATCTTCATGAAACCATTGGCATCTCACTTCATACTATCAAATCAGCAATGCCCTAAAACAGATAAATAAAGGGCTGAAATGGTAAATATTCCTTATGCCAATGTTGTAGGGTGCATGATGATGCTATGGTCCTAACAAGACCTGATATTTCACGTGCTCTAAGCATTGCAAGCAAATATATGTTCAGCATCTAGTAAGGAGCATTGGAAAGCAATCAAATAGATATTGATGTGCTTAAATAGTATTGTAAAAAATGGACTACTATATGGGAGATCAAATGGAATAAATAGTGGGTTGTGGGGTCATGTGGACTCAGATTTTGCGGGTAATTATGATAGGAGAAGGTCCTTAACAGGGTATATATTCATGTTGAATGCCTGCATTATAAACTGGAAAGCAGGTCTCCAACATGTTATTGTTTTGTCAACAATAGAGGCTGAATATACTAAAGCTATAGATGCAGTCAAGGAAACTTTATGGCTCAAAGGAATGTTGGCTGAGTTGGACTGCTTCAAAAGAATGTTGATATCCACTGTGACAGATCAAGTGAAATTAGTTGAGCAAAAATCCAGTTCATCATGATATAACCAAGCGCAGTGATGTCAAATTACACTATATAAGGAATGAAGTGTCCAAGTTAGTGATAAAAATGGTGAAGGTTCATACTGACGCCGACCCTACAGACATGTTTACGAAAGTAAATCATCTCTAAGTTCAAGGTTTGCGTGAACAAGGCTGGTTTGCACAGTATTTAAAGTTGCAGAGGGAAGAGCAGAAAATCTAAATAGGTTTTGATTTTTTTTAAGGTGGACTTTTGTTAAGTACAAGTGAAACAAATCAACTGTTGACGAAATGACAAGAATGACGTGTTTTGGTGGTTAATGACTTAAACAAAACAACCAGCTAATCTGTGTTTCATTGTGATTTAATTTTGCTTAATTAAAAGACAATAAGCTTTGCAATTTTGGGCTTAATGAAACACGACCGGTGACATATAAAGGTTGTTAAGAGGCCGTCATTACACATGCTTCTCATGTGCAATACTATCAAGCTTCTGGGTTTGTTATAAGCTATTAACACAACTGATTCTGGTGCAACAAATACAGAGATCTAGAGAATTCAAAAGAGGGAGATAGCTTGAGTTTTCTTATTCCTTGAATCTTGCTTTGAAAATCTCTCTGTAAAGAAACTTGAATCAATTAATAAAGTTGATCAGTTTGTTCCTCTCATGGATGTTAGTCAATGAAAATTAGCTCAACCACGTAATTGATTGTGTCTTGTGATTCCTCGCTGATTTGTATGTTGTTTTGATCATTTATGTGTTCATGTTCATATTCTTAATTAGCTTCTCCGATAATATTTTAAGCATCTTTTTATCTAAATAATTATTAGCATGGTCATTGCAAAGGTATTAAACATTACTTTAAAATTGTAGAAAGAATATTATTATAAAAGTAAAGAAAAATAAGGGTATAAATGTCAATTATTTAACAGCAAAAATGTTTTAAGGTATTCTTTAAATTATAAAGTGCAAATAGACACTTAAATCAAATAAGAGGGACTAAATAAGCAGTAGATAGGAATGAACACCATTATATGATGCACATATATTAAAAGAATTAAGATCATTATTTTGATGTATATAATAATTACGTGATGTATATAATGTTGGGATAATATGCTCTTTTAAAGCATATTAATTTATTTTCTGATTAATAAAATATTTGAGATATTTTCAATTGTATAAATATATTGAAAAGGTCCGTTTAATCATATTATATGTATTTATGTGATCATCATATGGATTCACAGAAGACATAAATACAAGTTATCTTATGATTAAATAAATTAAGTTCGCAGTTGATAAACAGAGTTGGGCGCTCTATTTATGTTTAGACTGTAGTAAATTCATTGAATGATTTGTCTTAATCATATATGAATTTACTGATGTAGTTTGACTACATTGAGCTGGATCACATATGAGATTTAATTAACCTTAAAATAGCTGTCAGAATTATTAAATCTCATAGGCATTGATTTTACTGTAATCTTAATCTTGAGTTAATTATGATTTCATGATTGTAATTGTCATTCCATTTGAGTTACCAATGGGCACGACACACCCTTGTGGTCGAGATTACCCGGTATCTTGGTGGGAGCAATTATGAGTATTGGAGTTATAGATTGACAATATAGAATTTGTACGACACATCTCTTGATAGGTTTTCGGCACTTGATCATAGTATTCTCTGGCCAGAGTGTGTCAACATATTTAGTATGTTGAAAATGATCATTAGAGAAAACCAGTAAGTATTAAGGAATAAGATGTAATTAAATCGATTGGTCAGTTAAGATATCGATTTAATTTACGATGTGGTACAAAGGATTGAGCAGTAAAGAAATCAATGTGGCTTGGGACGAATTATTATTCAAACATACAATTATGGAGGTCAGTTCCAATCTTATAGTGGAGTAGAGTTGGAATTAAATGATTAGGCTTGTTTAATTACAGGCTTAATTGTTGTAGCCACTATTGTATGTTCCCAAATGATCCCCGGGTTAGCTCATTTAATTGACTGCACCACTACTGGATTAATAAGCAAGATAACTAGCAATTTGAATAAAAAACATAATTATATTATTTAATGGGAGGCTCCATTAATATGCTTATGTATAAAAGGGCCTTATGTTATTTTACAAGGTGGTCCCCTTATGGAAAAAGGCAAGTAACGTGTCTTTTATTTTAGAGCCTAGGGTTTCACTAAAGAAATAATATAAAAGGCTTATTTTTCTCCCAAAAGAAAAAACGGAGCCACTTTATACAGATCAGAGAAAAAGATTTTTCTCTCTAATTTTGAGAGAAAAAATTTCTCGTGCTAGTTGCTTTAGTGGTGATAAAGGCGCCTACACGTCTTAGTGCAGATCAAACCTGAGTCATAACCTGGAAGATCATTGGTGACAGTTCGTAATCTAACAGGCGTGGTGGTGACGGATCGTGATCTAACAGGAGTGGTGGCGACGGATCGTGATCTGGGAGCCTAAATCACTTCAGCAGAAAAATCCAAACTGGATTTTCAAGGTACGATTTCTAGATTACAAATTTATATATATTTTATTAGATCGGTCCTAAAATTTTTTTTTAAAACTGAATTTTCCCCAACATATAATAAGGCCATTATATGATCGACACACATATGAAAATGATCAATAACAGTACGGGATGCATATATTACAAAGCTCAAGACCATCACGACTTATCCAAGTAACAAGAATCGAGAATATTATGGGATGTAAATGTGGAAAGAACAAGACTATTACGGCATGCACAAATGTTAAGAATTTAGACCGTAATTATGTAGAAATATGACAATAATCAAGATAGTTGTGTGCATGTAAATATGAAAAATCAAAATCGCCCCCAAGGGCGCGGTCAGAATGGTTGCTGTGCAGCGGTAGCCCTGCTTCGGATCCCAAATTCGAACCTGGGGGTGGGAAGGGGGGTTAAAATAGATTTGGGCTTGCCCACCCCACTTCCCTTTAAAATATATATATATATATATGAAAAATCAAAATCAAATTATTGTATTTGATTATTTACTTTAATTAATTTTGGCATATAGGTTAAAAAAAAACTTTTCTCTTGTATAAATAGACCTTTGAGCCACATTGTCTAATTGACAGTCTAGTTTATTTTGTTTCTCTAAACTAAAAATTCATCTAACAAAGATATGGTAAGGATCAAGACTATTATGCGATGCACATATACGACAAAAATCAAGACCATCAAGACCTATATAAAAATTTCAACAATCAAGATTATATATGAAGCATATATATATGGCAGCTACGCATATAGCAAGAATTAGAACGATTGCATCATACACTATCAAAAGAATCCTAACCTTGTATTTGTAAAAGTGAAAAATCAATTACAAATGTTTTATTATATTGTTTATCTTTTATTATGTTTGGTTATGATATGACGTTATGAGTCTGAAGTATTAAAAGGATTTTAGTTTTATCAAAATCTCTCTTTGAGAGATTGCCGAGTTGAATAAAACTATCTACTATTTGGGCTAATTTAAATTTAAAGTTAGTAGATTGAGCGAGAGACATATCATATCACATTAGGTCAAAAATATGCACTAAAATATGGTAGGTTTGATTGATCCTATAGTGAAATCTATAAATTAAATAATAAAAAATTATGAGTCTTATCATTAAATTCATCTAACATTAACCTAAATGATAGGTTTTTATTATTGAGGAAGTATACTTGTTCTACATAAATTTTTCTTGATATATTGTATATCTCAAATTTATGAATGGATATATTAAAAAAAATGAAAAATAGTGCAAAAAAAATTGGAAAAAAAGAAAGAAAGTGGCTTAAACAAATATTTTTCATTAATAACTTTAGACCAATCAAATCTATTCTCCACATCAAGTAATCAGTGCTATAAATGGTTGACATCACGATATCTAGTTAGTCAATCTATTATGTGTGAAAATTACAATACGCCGATTAATTTTGCCTCTTAAAACCACCTATTAATCAGTAGGTTTAAAGGCTTGGGACTCATAAATTAAATAATAAAAAGTTTATGAGTTTTATTAAGAAATCAATTGAATATTATGTCAGATGACAATTGATGCTGATGAGGTAATATATTTCTCCCACACAAATTTTTTTCAATATAATGTAGATCTCATGTTTATGAATGAGAACATTTTTAGAACTCAAAAGAAAAAATAAGCGAGTTAAAAAAATGGAAAAAAATAAAGAGGTGGATTAAAAATTATTTTATTGATAAATTCAGAGCAATCAAATGATTCAAATATCATCTTCACATCACGTAATTAATATTTTAAATAGTCCCAATACTATACACTCTCTTGAAAATCTTATGTGTTTGGGAGATTTTCCTACGAGATTAAATCCTGAAAAAATAACGAAAAGTTTCCTTTTCTTTAATATTAGTGTTCGAGATCATTTATTTTTCAAAGCTCAAATTTTTTAGTTACAAGTTTTCTCAAAAAAATACATTAATTTATTTATCATTATGACGTTAGAGAAGTTTTAGTAAAATTAAAACATGAGAAAAAAAAATAATTTTACCAAATAAGCAGAGGTTTTGGTTTTCTTTTCTCAATTAACATGAAAAGGTAGTCAAATTTAGGGTTGAGGAGCCAAAAAATAATACTTAAGGACTTCATTTAATTAAAGAATAATACATAGATGTACATGCAAAACAAATTCAAGCTACATTAATGCCGGGGCGAGTGTAGCGAAAGCCTAATTGATAGGGTAAGAAACACTAGATATCATTTTAGTACTAGACCAAGCCAATGCAATTAGGTTACGCTCTAATCAAAGCGTGATTAAATAGAAAGCCTTAGAATAATAAAAATTCTAAAATTCTAAATTAACCTAAATTAATGTCCTACATCATTCTCTCCCTCTTAAAAAAAACACGTCCACAAGTTTGATAACAATCTAGAGGATGAAACTTGTAGTGTAAGATCAAATTATCTTATAAGATCAAATCATCTTGTAATTCGAACTTACTGTCTTTCTCATCAATCGTTCTCGAAACTTTAAAGAATTTATACTTCATCAACTTCTTTCGCTTGTACATTTTTCAAGGTAATGATATCTTACAAGAATGAATAGCGATCAAATAATTCTTCCCCTTCCCTAATTGTCGCTCAATGCACTCTCTAATAAGTTTTACCTTTGCAATTAAATCTTCTTCAAGCATAATCTTCTTGTCTTCAATGTGAATAGATAAAACCATTTCAATCATTTCAGTTTCTTCAATTTGATTTTGTTGCACAACTTTGATTGTATTATTAGGCTCAATGCTCAAATCAAGATGAGGTTGTTTGTCTTTTTTAAAAAAATCAAATAGATCAATAATCTCATCATCTTCTTCTCTTCCAAGGAAACATCATGCACATTCTCGAACAACTTGTCAGATTGAAACTTTAAATCAATAATAAATTGTACATTTTCTTTCCCAACATTAGGCACATCTTCGACATGTGGAGAGGCAAAAACTTCTTTTATCTGTATGTCTTTCACTTTGGGCTACTAGCTTGTGATAGGATTACAGATCTCAAATTAGTGTTGAGGATGATATTGTCTTAATTGCTTCAATGCTTGGCTTCTTTCTTTTCTGATTTGTGATAAAATTTGTGATCAATTTGCTTTGCTACCAAAATTACATGTTAAAAGAAGTATATAGCGTATATAGGCATCTTTTCTTTAATATAAATTGAGTCCCTTCAAAAATCTTGTATCTATATCCTCTTTAGATTCATAATAACATTTACATCCATGAAATTTCAAACTCAGAAGCATAATAAAAAACTGATCTAGTACCTTGTTGTACTAAAGAATAATCAAAAGGAATAAACTCATATTACAAAATATGTTTCATACGGTTCCATGACCGAATTTTGCATTTGCCTTGGTCTGTACTAAAGAATAATAAAAAATGATAAACTCATATTACAAAATATGTTTCATATGGTTCCATGACCGAATTTTGCACTTGCCTTGGTCAGTCCAGAAATTTGCAATTGATTTCACCATTCTAAAACACTTATGCTTAATCTATTAGCAGCAAACGATACTTGCTCTTTTTTAGGAGTGCGCCAAAATAGAAACCAATGCTCAACCTTATCCAACCAATTAAGAAATTTGTTTGGACGATTGTATGTAAATAATTCAGACACGTGATAAATAGAAGGGCAAAGATGGTAGTTTATCAATGGCAAAACTGTAAATAGTGCTCAACTCTCGGGTTGGGTGTGGCCATGATTCAAAGTGAAGATGGTAACAAAGGGTGGTTTTAAAAGAGTTGGGGGCTAACTGAAAATAAAATAAAATTACTGGGTAAATGGCCATTAAACAAAAGTTCAGTTGGCGGTGACGGTAGTTAAAAATCAAGGAAGGATGGTATGATGGTGGTTGTGGATTTTCCAGATTCGCGGCGGTTGGGCTGGAAAATCGATTCCAATTCGCGCGACTTATGGAGATGTGGCTTTCGGTTTAACGGCGGCGGACGGCTGGGTTTATGGTCGCCGGTTGTTAGGGATTATGGTGGTGGCATAAATTGACAGAAAAGGGAGGTGGTTTAGCGGCAGCGCGTGTGTGGAAAACTCATGGGTTCGTGTTCATGCGGTGGCTGCGGGCAGCGATCCAGGGTGGAAGTTGGTTGATTTGGTCACCAAAGGCTGGCGAGCTCGGTGGAGGAGTTGGCTGGTGGCAGTCGCGGTTAAATAGTGGTGGGTTGAGTGGTGAAGCTCGCAGGTTTGGATGATTTTCGCGGCAATTGCAGGTGTCGATGAGGGCAGTGATGGCTGGAGACTTTAGTGATTGTGTTGCCAACGGCGAACAGCTGATGGAGAGGTGGCAACGTTGGTTGCGTGGTGGCGGTTAGGGTTTTCAATTTTGAGAATTTCTGTTTTTTTTTGTTTTTTTGTTGGTTTTTTCAATAGTGGATTTGGTGTGGATGGATATGGGCATCCAGAAACTGAGAAAAGCCGTATGAATTGCACAAAACTCTCTTATGCCAATTGATGAGGGAGTAAGGTGGAAGAGAAATTAATAGGCCAAAAGCAGTAGATATCATTCTAAATCAAGTCAATGTAATTAAATTACGCTCTGATTAGATATCATTCTTCAATTATGATTAGATATCATTTTAATCTAAACGACTCAATGAAATTTTAAATAATACGTTAAGCGAGATTAAATAACGCCTAATTCAAATGACTCTATAAGAAAAATTTTGATAGATAATCTCATAGGATATTATAAAAGAGGAGTTTTATTGAATAATTAAATTTGAGTTACAATAATAAGATTTTTCTATTTATAATTAAGGAAACTCGCTTCCTAATGTAAACCTACTTTACTAAGTTAATTTAAAAAAATAAACTAAATTACAATTATAATTTAAATAAAATACTAAATCACATCTCATAATAGACTCCAACTAAAATAGAAAGCTTTACGATAATAAAAATTTTAAAATCTTAATTAACGTCATACGTCAATTAACTCTTTCAATAACACTCTACCACCAAATTCAACTGTTTTGTTGATAAAATAATGGATCTTTCATGGATTGAAATATTTCTTTATCTATCATTTAAAAATTTTTAAATCTAGTAGAAACCACATAATAAAATACCAAAAGAACAAATTAAAATATCTAGATAATATGAACAATTATTAATGATATTCATACTTACATAAACTATAGTTATTCAAATGCACACGCAAACTCGCTCAATTATTCATATTAAATAAGAGGATTAAGACATTTCTCAAACTTGTTCAATTATTTAGCCCATCTATCATAAACCCTAACCTTTAATCCATGCTTCATATAGAGAATAATAGACACATTGGGGCTAAGACGCTGTCCTTCCACGACTTGAATATCATAGTTATGAATTAGGCCGGCAGCCACAGCTTTCATTTGAGTGAAAGCGACCTCTTTGCCTAAACAAGTCCTTGGTCCTGCATTGAATGAGAAGAACTTGTACGACGGCTCCCATTTGATCCCTCCACTTTCGGAAATCCATCTTTCAGGCCTGAATTCCAAGCAATCTTCTCCCCATATTGACTTCATTCTTCCCATTGCATACAGAGAAAACAAGATCTTTGTTCTCGGAACGGCGCGGTGTCCGCTTGGAAGAGTGTCTGGCACTAAAGGAACTTTATGCTGAAAAGGAACTGGTGGGTAAAGCCTTAATGCTTCACACAAAGCGCCATGTAAATAAACCAATTGACTTAGCTTTTGTGCGTCAAAATCCCACCATTTTCCGAGTTTCTCAGCTGGTACTATAGAACTAAGCTCTTCTCTAATCTTGGTTTCTGCTTTCGAGTTCTTTGAAACAAGCCAAAAGAACCAAGTGAGAGCTGAACTAGTTGTGTCTCTCCCCGCAATCATGAAATTCAAGACTGTATCTCTCAAGAAATTGTCGTCAGCACATTTCAATTCTCCCATGATGGATTTGTTTTCGTGCATGTATGATGCTAACAAATCCACCCCATCTATTTCTTTCGATAAAATGTCTTCGTTAATCTCTCTTCTTTTCCTTTGTATGTATTCGAATATGACACTATCTAATGTTTCCTTAGCTTTTTTCAGTTTCTTTTCTTCTCCAATTCCAAGCCATCTTTGTAGCTTCCATAAGCTTTCCGGAACAACATGCCGATAAAATATTGATTCCTCGGCATCTTCCAATGCCATTGGGAATCGAACTTCTGGAAATTCAATTGACAAACAACCAGGATCATAGCCTGTAACAAATAAGCTCGTAGAATCAAACGTAAACCTCTGGAACAAATCCTGCAGATCAACCGTTGTGCCTTGTTTGGACATGTGATCAAGAATTGGAATCAGCCCTTTCTCCAATTTAGATTGATTGGATTTCACCAAAAACTTGTAGAAGCTAGGACGATTCATCAAAGCTTGAGCAAACCTTCTTTGGTTTTTCCACAAATCTGAGTCGGAGTTGAAAATTCCATCTCCAAAAATATCAAAGATTCGCTTGAACTCTGGCCCTTTTGGGAAATTTGAGAAGTTTGAGCTCATTATGTGATGTACGTTGGCTGGATCAACTGTGGCCAATATGTCCATGTTTGCGAACCAAGGACCTTTGAATAAAAATGTGCATTGCGTTTTCTCTAGAACTTCTGTGCTATAATCATGTATACGATGAACGTTAAGAAGAAGGTGTGGCAGCATACCTACGACTGGGAAGTTCTTTGGGATTCCATTGTTATTGCTGAAACAATATCGAAGAATCAAGAAGCAAATGATTGCCAAGAAGATATCCAAAAGGCCAATTAAAGCCATGTGAGATGTTTGGAAGGGTGAGTCTCACTCTATAAGCCGTTTCTAACTCCACACACACATATAATCATTCTCTACTACAGATAAAATGAAGATGCCACCAATAAATAAAAAATATATATTTCAATAGATTAACAAAATAAAAACTATAATTTTTAATTTATTAATATTTATATTTTTTTTATATTTTAATAATATTCCTACTTTAACAAAATGAGAATATCTTACTAAAAAAGATGTGTGTATAAAACTTTTGTAGGAATATTTAAATGCAGATCTAGTGTGAATTCACCATTAATATTCTTGTTCGCGCAAGTGATGTAATAGCAAAATTGCAAAAAATGTGCATTTAAGAAGTGGGAAGTTATTTAAATTGGGTATCAAATTATTCATCCATAATTAGTTTTTTTTTTCCCCGCTGTGGTGTTAAAAAGGAAAAATGGGACCGGCGTTTTCTTGGTTTATGCCTATTGACGGTGATGATGAGCTATTTTCGGGGTTATCAATCTGCTGACTTTTTGTCAGGCAGTGACTGTGATCTTTCAGTTGCTATGCCACCACGGAAGTTTGCTTCTACTACTAGGGGAGGGGAGAAAAAAAAAAAAAAGATAAAGACTAAAAACTAAATGGGATTAGATAAAAAAAAATAAAAAAAGGATTTCAGATAAATTATGATAAAAAAAGAACACCTACATTCTAAAAATTTAGAAAAATAATTATGTAAACCTATAAATATATAATATAAAATACTAAAATTTTCTTTTAACTGTAACAACCTCAAAAGATAGTAATTATTTTAATTTTTTATAAATATAAATATCATTTAAATAATTTAATGTATCTAGTAGATTAAATATTAGAATATTTTTAATATACAAAATAATTTTTAAAATATAAATTATTATATTTATTTTAATATTATGTTTATATTTATTATGAAAAATTGAAATAAATTTTACAATTTTTAGTATGAGATAGATTTATGGGCTTTTGAGTGGTACTTGATATGATTCGCACACACCTGAAGAGTAAATTACCTTTCCGAATGATAAAAATCAGATAAAAAAAATGACTTCCAAGCGATGTGAGTGCAAAAGAGATAATCTTTATATTTGTTATAATCTTGAGAACCAGGAGCGTTGATGAGATTAAGCCCAGGAACATGAAGGCCATTAATCAAAGCCAGAGCAAAACGCAGAGTTTTCAAATGCCCAATTCATTAGTTTCATCATTTAAGTCCTCGCGTGGGCACTTGAGTCAACTAATTTGACCAAGCTGATGGCCGGTTGAAACGGTTAGAAAGAGCAAGAGAGGGCAAGGAATGAACGAAAAAACGATTTTCAGTTTTGCATTACAAACTTTAACTTTATAAAGCCGATCAACAACAGACTTCGGGAGATTGAGAAAGAATTTAGGGAGGGTTTCTTCTCTAAAGAGTTAAAAAAACAATTAAACTTCAAAATTTTTTAATAAATACAAATACAATATAAATAGTTTAATTTGTTTAGTAGAATAATCATATTTAAATACTGTTAATAATTAAAATAATTTAAAATATATATAAATTATCTCTCTCCCCTCATTTTTTAAATAAAAATAGAAATAATTTCAGATTTTTAAAAATAATAGAGTAATTTAAAGATAATCAATTTAGAATAATTTAAAATTTACCCAAGAGATTATTCAAAATATCAATCAATGAATTAGAAACATTGGGTATTGCGTGATATAAGCGTACATATAACTGTCATTTTTAACTTATTGACTTCAATCTTAAGTTTTTGGATTAGATCTTTAGGGTTTTATTTTTCAGATTTCGGTGACTGAAAGTCTGAAGTTCAAAGTAAAAATAATTGTTGATTCGGAAAATTAAATTTATATTTTATCACAGGTGAAGTGTAGAGATTAATCTAATTATTTGTGCCTAGCGTTTCTTCATGTTGCTATCACTCTTGTTCATGATGATAAGCTTTTTTTTTTGCATTGTCGCTAGATAACTTATTATCTAAGTTCGTTGTATAATAGAGCAAGACGCCAAAAAAGATATTTTATTGATGGTGATTTTTATGTTTCTATTAAGGTCTTGCTTTCCACGTGAAGACAAAGCTATTCCGTGTCATATTTAAGAGATTACGTTTATTATCGGCCTGTATGTAACATAGCCAATGAACAGCTTCCACGCGTTGCAGGAGAGAGGAAAAGCAACCCAAACTCAGCGGATGCAAGGTCAAGACTTAGCTGTTACATACAGAATCTATAACATATCCCACATAGCAAGGTCCTTCATTATCTGTCTATTCAGCTTTTCCACTGATTGGATTAGATTTATCTGAATTATTGATAATGCTAGCTGTGCTTTCTTTGTCTTATAGTCACTCCGATTGGTTGAAAATTGGCAGCATTACATCGGTCCTTTTCTTTCAATTTGATTGATCACAAACGTCTATTATTTCCCGGTGAAATGCCGGCATTAAATTTCCTTGCTATCGTAGTTCCAAGCCACGAATGAAACAAGATTCCAAACTAAAGAGATTTATTATTGCCTGAAAATGATTTGCCATGCACCAAAATTTTGCTCCCACAGGAAGCCTGAAAAAGAAATATTAAAGATTAGATTAAAAAAGAGTTAAAATTAAAGAGCGGAATGGCGGGAAATGTGGGATATTGTGACCAACATTTCCATCACGTATCGGGTCTTTTTCCTAATTCTTACAAGTGTAAAGAAATAAGTTGCTAAAGTGTGTTGCTTTTGGTATACGGATAAAATAAACTATTAATTGAAAATATAGTTTAATGTTTGATAAAGTGTGTTATTACTTGTTGATGCACGAATTTGTCTGCTTCTAAGAACAATCTAATTCCTCCTCGCCGGCCAACCAATTCTACTTCCCCGCCTCCTCGTTAGACTCCTCCGCTATCTCGCAGTAAATGTCCGTCCCTTCTTCTTCGCCTCAGACAAATACCACTGAGGCCACGGCTTTTCCCACAGAACCCTCCGACGCCAAGTCGCCGATTCGAGTACCTCTGAAAACCTTTTACCACAAATCCTGGTTTTAACTTAATAAACAATGCTCAAAAATCGAATCTCCTTAGATCTATTTTGTGTTTTTGTCCAACCCCTTACCTTCTTTGATTGCGCCATTTATGTGTTTCATGGATCTGGCCCACACTTCACGCTTTCCCACTTTCCGCTTAGCCATGACGCTGTAAGCTGGCCGGGCGGACGTGGCAGCTGAGAGGTTCGTGCTGAGTTTCGGAGGCGGGCCAGAACGCCTCGTGGCTCGATCTCGCCGCGATATGCGCTGCTCAGTAGTTATTGGAGTGAATCTGCTCGCTCCCAAACGACCCTGCTCGACTAAACAGAGATCTCGCCGCCAAGGCATCCTGGTGAAGAATATTTAATAGTACGAGCAGAGATCTCGTTCTCATAGCCACCTGAACTTCTCGTGAGCCCCTCGTCGTTATTCATCCACAACATTAGCCCCCGCCTGTATTAGTAATGAAATAGACTAATACTAGAAACTTGGTAATCCTGTCCGGCCCGCGGTGTAATCTGTCTTCTTGTCGAGATGGCGTGTAGCCCGGCCCACGATGCGACCTACCTGCTTGTTGAGATGGCGTGTAGCCCGGCCCACTTGGCCCCTTCAATAGCTGATCATCTTCTCGGAGAGTCGCGCCACAATTAAATGCTGGTGAGGTATTAATCTTATCCATCCATTTGAATTAAATCGAATATTTAGATCACATCGCACAGAAGCAGAATATAGTTATAAAGAGAATGTTTAGGGTTTAAGCGATTATTCCAAATCGAACTTCTTTCTTTTTCCGAATTTTTTTTCTTGCTTCCAACTCTTCTTCGGAATACGTGTGATCCCGGTCCGATCTGTGTATCATTTTCCTCTTCGACTGATTTCACTGCTGTATTCTTCTTCGCTTCGCTTTCTCCTTGGGTGGTGGTGTTGTGAGTGGAGTTTTGTGAGATGTCGAGGGCGAAAGAAAAAGTAATTGAGATTGATGATAACGAGTCAGATTCCCCGCCGAGACATTTGGCTGTGTCTTCTCCCGTTTCTGGGGTTCCTCTAGGATTACGAGCACCACATGGCAGAGTAGTACTGTGAGCTGCCTTCCGAGGTAACCTCCTCAACTTGTGGTGTAAGAATGGGATCTTCGTGTTCTGGAGGATACCCTGAGGAGTCGAGAGAGTCCTGAGGCATCCCGCCGAGTGAGACCAGGAAGAGAGAAAAGTTGTAGTAGAAACCCAAGTAAAGATGCTATAGATAATATGGATAGCTCGACCACAGAAGACCCCGAGGAACTTGATTGACAGTACAAGATTCCCAAGGAGATACCCTCCTGATTCTCGGGAAAAAGGACACCCCACCTTCCTGCGGGTACGCATTACTCTATTATTAGAAAGTTTTAAGCTCGGATTGAGACTTCCGCAGCCATATTTTGTTCTACCGCCGTGGATTAGGCCTGCCCCGGTCGCCTTAATCCCAATGGGTGGAGGTTGCTTTCGTTTGTTTGTCTCGGAGTAGATGTGGTCAAAGTGAGCCTACAATGACGAGGTTAAGTATTTGTACACCAAGAAGAGCCCCAAGCGATGCGGGGTATTATTTCATGTCAAGTTCAAGACCGTGAAGCCTTTTAAAGGACCTTCCAACGGGTGGTGGTGGGAGGTGGAAAGACAAGTTCTTCTTTGCTGGGGGCCCTTGGGGTCAAGTGGCGGAGATTGATGGGAGGAGGGTTTATGTCCCTTCTCGCTTCGTAGTTCCAGGTTGCCCGCTTTGTTTTTGGATGTTTTGTGCCTCCAGCTCCCCTTCTCTTCTTTCTCTCTCTTTTTTTTTTTGTTTTTTTGTTTTTTTTTTCACGTCATTTGTGACACGATTCTTGATTGAACTGCAGGTTCTTGGGGGGTGAATTTCAATCTCGAGCCGGCGGTACTCGTCCGAGTACAGACGGCTTTTACTCGCCTGCATCACGACTGTTATCCCCTCGTAGTCTGATTCAGTCTTGTCTGATACCAACTGGTGAGGTCATGGAAGAAGTTGACGGGGTTGAATAAGCGCTGCAGCCCTCGCCATGGAGGTCGAAAGGAAGTGCCCCGAAAACGAATCAATGTAGGAGAGGGCTGCCCGAAAATATTGCTCATTCTCGCCCTTCACCGGGCGAGGCCAGTATTACAAGAGCTGGCCCTCTTCTCGAGAAGACCCAAGGTATCAGATGACCGAGCAGAGTTGGCGCCTTATGCGAATGAACTCACCAAGGTGGTGGCCAAAAAGGACTTGGAGGAATTCAAGGAACACTCTTGTGAGCTCGCTATGGTACGCAGTTGCCTTCCATTTGGGTTGTCCGCCACTTAGGTCACGTTATCAGAAATGATGAATGACATGACATTGACAAGAAACGCTGAGAAAAAAGCCGGAGAAGAGAGAGTCTCTCTCAATTGAGAGTCGGTGGTCGGTGGAGCAATTGTTCAAGCGAGGGTAAGTACCCTCAAGATGAGGTGAAGAAGCTAAAAGATGACTTGGAGACTCAACGGAACATTCATGAGGCTCGAGTCGCCCGCCGCCGGTGACAAGGAGCAGGAAGGTGATATTCAGATGAAGCAGGGTCATGGTATTCTTATCGATGCATCATGGTTGTCCCCAGAAGCAACACCCAGACCTCAAACGGATCAGCTTGCTGGCGTTACTCAAGACATAAGGGCGAGCAAGACGCGAAAGAGGGTGCAGAAGAGCCGGAGCAGGGTGAGGGAGAGCCGAGACAAGACGTCATATCGAACGCCTCCCTCCTCGAAATGCACCTATCGAGGTGACCGAGATTAACACTCAGGGCCCTGGGAGACTCCTCCGCTCCCCCATCGGCCGAAATGAAGAGGCGGCCACTGGCTGCTCCTTCATCTTCTTAGACTTACTATACCTTAATAATATCATGATGTACAAGTCATTACCGATCGCTTTAATGAAGTTTTCGGTCTTTATGCTGTTTTTGTTCAATTCGGACAAGTATTTTTGCCTTCAAATATTTTTGTGCTCCGATAACTGCTTTGGCTTCGAACGATCGAAAGGTGATAGGCTTAGTATCGCCTTACTCTCTTGGGCGAGATCCGCAATTTTAAGTCATTCGATAGCCCGAATTTTTCTCACCTTCCCCTGGTCTCGGAGATTTGGGCAAGCTTGGCTTCGTGTCTTGGCATCGACCAAGCTGTGAGATATCGAGCCTTGCATATGCCTTAGAAGTGTTAGGGAACTTCGGAGTTTGCTCGCCTCGCAGATCGCTTTGGCTTCGTGTCTCGCCATCGAGCAGGCTTTGACACATTGAGTCCTGCGCATGCCTTGGAAATATTTTCGTGAACTTGGGAGCCTGCTCTCCTTCCCGTTTTCGAGCAGATCCCTGGCAAGCTTGGCTTCGTGTCTCGTCATCGAGCAGGCTTTGAGACATTGAGCCTTGCGCATGCCTTAGAAATATTTTGTTTTGATCGCCGCGTGGTCGAGATCCGCACGCTTCCCGCCATATAACAAAGCCGAGACATCGAGCCTCGCATGCCTTAGAAATATTTCGTATTTTGATTCGCCGCCGGGTCGAGTTCGCACGCCGGCCGTGTCTCGCCATGCGCTGAGACATTGAGCCTGCGATGCCTTAGAAATATTTTGTAAAATTTTAGATTCTGCTCGCCTTAGCGTGGTCGAGCAGATCCTGGCACGCTTGGCTTCGTGTCTCGCCATAAACCGTGCTTAGTGACATAGAGCATTGCGCATGCCTTAGAAATATTTCGTAAAATTTTGATTCGCCGCCCGCTGGTCGAGCAGATCCCGCACGCTGGCTTCGTGTCTCGCCCTATAAGGTGCTTCGAGACATCGAGCCTGCGCATGCCTTAGAAATATTTCAGAAAATTTTGATTCCGCCGCCGTGGTCGAAGATCCCGCACGCTGGCTCGTGTCTCGCCATATAATGTGCTTGAGACATCGAGCCCGCGCATGCCTTAGAAATATTTCAGAAAATTTTGATTCCGCCGCTGGTGGTGATCCCGCACGCTGGCTCGTGTCTCGCCATAGCTTTGAGACATTGAGCCTTGCGCATGCCTTAGAAATATTTATTAAAATTTTGATTCTCGCCGCGTGGTCGAGCAGATCCCGCACGCTTGGCTCGTGTCTCGCCATATAATGTGCTTCGAGACATCGAGCCTGCGCATGCCTTAGAAATATTTCAGAAATTTTGGATTCCGCCGCCCGTGGTCAGCAGATCCCGCACGCTTTCGTGTCTCGCCATAACAGCCAGACATCGAGCCGATGCCTTAGAAATATTTCAGAAAATTTTGGATTCGCCGCCGCTGGTTGAGCAGAGATCCTCGCACGCGTGTCTCGCCATATAACAGGCTTTGAGACATTGAGCCTTGCGCATGCCTTAGAAATATTTTATACAAGTATCCTTCATGAAATTCCTCATATATTTCATTAATTGTGCAGCTCGCCATACATGTTTTTGATTAACATAAACAGAAACAATAGCTAATGAAGACATGAACTAACGTGACTCACAGTTATCCGCTTTTATTGGAAATACTTTTTGAGATGGACTGCATTCCATGGTCGCTTCACCTCGGACCCATCTGCACGAACGAGTTTATAAGCCCCTGGTCCTACCACCTGCTTCACCCTATACGGACCCTCCCAATTGGGCCCGAGCACCCCTTGGGTCGAATCTTTCATGCTCTGGTTGACCTTCCTCAGCACCCAGTCCCCCGCTCTGAACTGTCGGATGTGCACCTTCTGGTTGTAATGGCGGGCCACTCTCTGTTGGTAGGTGGCAGATCTCCTCGAGGCAGTGTCTCTCTTTTCACCCAATAAATCTAGATTCAAGCACATCTGGTCCTCATTTTCTCCCTCGTCAAAATGCTCTGTTCGATGGGTGGGTATCCCAATCTCTGCAGGTGCGACTGCCTCATGCCCAAAGGCTAACGCAAATGGGGTTTCGCCGGTCGCGGTTTTATGAGTTGTTCTGTACGCCCATAACACCCCAGGTAGCTCATCCACCCATGCACCCTTCTTCTCTCCCAGCCTGGTCTTCAAAAGCCTCTTAATAACCTTGTTCATCGCTTCGACCTGCCCATTAGACTGTGGATGAGCAGGAGAGCAGAATTTCACCAATTCCTGTGTTCCGCGTAACTCTGAAGTTGTGGTTATCAAACTGTCTGCCGTTGTCTATTATTAAGGCGTAGGGAATTCCATAACGGCAGACCAGATTCCTCCATAAAAAATTCGTTGTCTTCTTTTCTGTGATGCTGCTAAGGGCTTCCACCTCGATCCACTTCGTGAAGTAGTCTACAGCTACCACAAGATGCGCCCTCTTCCTTTCGTAAGGCCCCAATTAGATCGATCCCCATCGAGCAAACGCCATGGTGAGGTCACGGTGAGCTTTTTGGTCGCATGACGCCAAGAAAGTTTTGGCCTACCGCACTCGGTCTTCTCGGGCATCCCGATGCATCGCCGCCGTAAATACCCTTGCCTAAGCGCCTTACGTTTCTAGCGATCCGCCCCGAATGGTTTCCATGCACTCTTCATGCACCTCCTTAGCATCGCATCGCCCTCGCCCAGACATCGCAAAGTGGTGGTATACCGCCGATATAACACCCCGTGAATCATCAGATACCTCGATGCTGCACTTGATCTTTCTAGCCCCATTTTATCTCGGCCGGTAGAATCCCGCCTCTACATACGAGACTATTGGGTCCATCCACGAGGCTTTCGCCGATTCTCATCACCTCCAAGTTCTCAATACTAGAGTCGCTTTGGTTTCCGTGGATCGACTTCAGCTGATTCGCCATACGCCATTCTCGCCGTGATGTCGGCTTGACAATTTTCGTTCCTTGGAACTTGGATCACCTCTACAGATTCAAACATCTTGATCATCCGCTTTACTTTCTCCAAGTATTGCCCCATCTTGTTGTCTTTGGGCTGGAACGTCTCACTGATATGATTTGCCACCAACTGAGAATCGGTCCGCACTTTCACCCTATCCGCCTTTACTGCCTTAGCCAACTCTAAACCTGCTATCAGAGCCTCATACTCTGCTTGGTTGTTGGTAGCCGCGAATCCCAATTTAACCGCATAAGAGACCTCCTCCCCTTCGGGACTTTTCAACACAATCCCTGCTCCGGAGCCTTGCTCACCCGAAGACCCATCGACTGAGACCTGCCAGATCTGTTCCCCTTTGTCCCCAGTAGCAACACTCAACTGATCACTCACTATTTCTGGTTCAGTGAAATCCGCCACAAAATCTGCTATTGCTTGGGCCTTTATGGCTGCTCGGGGCTTATAACTGATCTCGAACTCACTCAGTTCCACTGCCCATTTGACGAGCCGACCCGAAGCATCTGGCTTGTGTAGCGTCTGTCTCAACGGTTGATTTGTGATCACAGAAATGGGGAATGCTTGGAAATAAGGTCTTAACTTACGAGCGGCCACGACTAAGGCCAATGCCCTCCTGGGTAATTTTGTTTCTGGCCGACCAAGGCTTTGTCAGATAGTATACGGGCGTCCGAACCCTTCCTCCTCTCTCACTAGTAACCGAAATGGTAGCATGATCCAAATCAAGATAGAGAAAGTCGGTCCCCTTCTCGTGGCGTGGCCAACAACAACGCGGCTCGCCGCAAGATCGCTCGCTTCTGAAAGGCTTCTTCACACTCAGGGGTCCATTCCGTTTTTCTTCCCTTCCTCATCACCTGGAAGAATACATGACATCTATCGCTGGCTCGATATGAAACGGGTGCGCTTTTCCCCGTGAGACTCAGATCTCCTTCAGTTACGAGGAGACCTCATCCCGACTATCGCCTCAATCTTCGCAGATTTGCCTCGATCCCGATGGCTCACCATAAATCCTGTGAATTTCCCGACACCATCTCGAAGCACACTTCTCCGTCGAGCTTCATCTTATATCTTCTCAAAAGCTCAAATGTCTCCTCCAAGTGTTTTACGTGCTCGTGGGATTCTTTGACTGGTGATCATGTCGTCCACATATACTTCCATAGTTCGCCCTATCGCTGGCTCAAGACCTTGTTCACCGCCTCCGTATGTCTCAAGATTTTTGCCGAATGGCACACCAGAACAAAATGTAATGCACTCGATTAGTGATAAACGCCAGGTGCCCTCGCCTTGTTTCGCTCATCGGATTTGGTCAGATCCCAGAAGGCATCCATGAAACTCAAGAAGCCGTGGCCTCACGCTGGAATCGACGGGTCAATCTTAGGCAATGAAAACCGCCCTTGGGCATGCCTTGTCGAGGTCCGTGAAGTCACACACATTCTCCACTTCCCATTAGCCTTCTTCACGAGGACAACATTTGATATCCATTCGGTAGTTCACCTCACGGATGAATCTCGCTTTCAAAAGCTTCTCCACCTCGCCATTTACGGCCTCATACCTCTCGATCAAACATCGCCTCGCCGCCATCGGCACCTTTCTTTATGGCCAACTCAGGCAAGCAACCTCCGAGTAGATCCTGTGCATATTTCATGCGCCCAAGTCAATACATCCGCACGGGATCGCAAAACCTATCGCCCGCTTCACTTTTCCTCCAATGTCGACCCTACCTTACCGCCTTTCCGGGCTGCCTAACAAGTCCATCGCCTCCACCCTTCAACCGATTCCCCGCCCACCCCGGTTTCTCGCCGCATCTAGCGAGGTGATTTGCATTGATTCCTTTCACGTGGAGTAGCAGCCCGAGCAACTCTCCGGTTTCCGACAACCCCCACTATTCCATTTACCCGATACTGAGGGCCAAGAATGGGTGATAATATCGCCTTGCTCGTTTCAAAAGGGGCGCCTAGAATCACATGATGTGGACTCTCCTCATCGACTACAACAAAGTCCGTAATCATGGTCTTTTCTCAAGGGCCCAACTAATCAGAATAGTACCGACCACACCAATGGGTTTAGCCTCCTCCCCGAACCCTTTCGTGGAAGTGTTGGTGTTTCTATCTTCGATCCGCTATTCCCATTTCCTCCAATGTGGATTCAAGAGACATCAATCGAGCTCCAGACGACTGTAATTCTATCGAACCTCTTACTATTGATGGTGGCTTCGATGACCAAAGGCATCCTCGCGAGGATACAACACCCCTCTTCATCTTCGCTACCCACATTATCGACTTGTCTAGTTCTCGCCCGCTACACCGGAGTATTAAAGAATACCTCCTCATCGTCATCGATATCCGCATAGTTCTTCCCGGATCCGTCAATCTCCGCCAACGCTGCCCCCCAAAGAATAACCCTCACAACAGTCCGCTTCACTCCCATTCTCCGTCTCCTCCGGTCTATCCCCCGTGATGACTTTGCAGTGGAGTGTTCCATCAATGAATTCGCCCAAGTATCGATTCTCGACCAGTCCTCCACCGTTCCGCAAGTTCGACATCGCGCGGTGCGGTGGCCGTGTCATGGAATTCACAAAATCGCCTGCCTCTCCCGCCGCTCAACTTGGTTATCGGAGTGGAGGGTATAGCAGCCACTTCGATCACCGACACTTCGTCTAATGGTGCTTTCAGGCGTGTATACTGCCCATAATTTTGGCTCTGATCGACCAGGTGCACTGTTCTTTCTCCGGGGGCATTATTTCGACCAGGAGGTGGAGGCGGGGCATCAGGTCTGCTCATCCTTCCGCCTATCGTGTGCTGGCTCACCGGTGGATGACGCAGATGGTTGTTCATTTGCTCGCCCATCCTCCTCCAGAATCTCGGATGGTGAGCAGTTGCCTCTCGCTCATTGGCCTGAGGTGGCCTCTGTGGGTTGGTACATGTGAGCGTCGAGTTTCCTGAGCCTGGTGCTCCCTCCGTTTAATCGGCCCGCCCCCTCCCGAGGCTTTCTTATCCTTCCTCCTTAGCCCTTCCATCTGTTCACTTCTAATTTTCGCAGCCTTTTCCTCCTCAATTTCCATGTCTCTCTTTGCCTGCTCATATGCTGCTGAGTAGGACTGTATTGCGGGGCTCCTCAGGTTATACCACAAACGCCCTATTCTTACTCCACTTTTCAGTCCCTTGAGAGCTTGTGGATGATTAAAAGCTCCAAGGTCGAGCACTGCCCGGTGATACCTCTTAATAAACTCCCGCAAGGTCTCCTCCTCCCCCTGCTTTATGCTCATTAATTCCATCATGTCATCTTCTGGCGCCATCGCGCCCCGAAAATGCTCAGCAAACTCCTGACACATCTGGTCGAATGCTTTTATACTCCCTCGAGCAAGCTGCCGATACCACTCCCGTGCTCGTCCCTCCAATGTCAGTGGGAATACTCGACATCTCTGGGCATGTGAAAGCCCTTGCACTCGGCCATATCATTGAACCGCCTATGTGCACTAGAGGGTCAGTCCAAAGATATCTCGAGGCCTGGAGGCGAAAATCCCTCGGGATGACGGCCCCCATAATTTCCGCAGAGAGGGGTGACTCATCGTCCAAAGATTATCCTCCAGCTGCTTGCAGCCCCTCATGTCGCCCATGACCGCGCTAGTCTCCGACTCATCCTCCAATCAGATAGCTCGACTGTGATCACGTGTCGCCACCGGTCTCGCCTCGCCAACATCACGCAGATGTTGTCGATGCTCCTTCTCCTCGCTCACCACCCTTGGCCATTGTTACCAGCCTCTGGCCTATCGGGGAAAACGTCCCCTCTCACTTGGCTTCCTCTCCAAGAATCGGATCATTGCCTCTCGACCTGTGCCCCGCGACCTCCCTTGTCTCGTGAATCCTCTCATCGCCATTCCTTCTATCCAAGCGGTCCCGCGTCCCTACACCGCCTCTTCTACGCCTTCCCGAGCTTCCCTTTGTCCGCTTCTCAATTCGCACTGTGATGGTTGTCGTGGTTTCCATCCGCCTTTCCATCCGCTCCATCCGCTCATGCATCCTCGCTCGTGCCTCATTAGCTATTTCCCAAGAGTTGCGTATCTGCTCAACCTCGTGTCCTCCTCGAGCACTACTTCCGGCTATATCCATGAGTTTCTCAACCTTCTTCTTCTTCTTCTGCTTTTAGTATACGGAAGCTTTTTGCCCAGCTCCCCACAGACGGCGCCAAAATGTTGATGCACGAATTTGTCTGCTCGGCAACAACGGTAATTCCTCCTCGCCTGGTCAACCAATTCTACTTCCTGGTCGCCTCCTCGTTAGACTCCTCTGCTATCTCGAGCAGAAATGTCCGTCCCCTTCTTCTTCTTCGCCTGCACAAATACCGGTGAGGCGACGGTTTTCTCATGAACCCTCCGACGCTCAAGTCAGCGATTTGAGTACCTCGGAAAACCTTTTACCACAAATCCCGTGGTTTTAACTTAATAAAACAATGCCAAAAAAATCAGAATCTCCCTTAGATCTATTTTGTGTGTTTTTGTCCAACCCCCTTACCTTCTTTGATCATACCATTTATAGTGCTTCTCATGATTCTGGGCCCACACTTCACGCTTTCCCACTTTCTCGCTTAGCGCCATGGATGTGTATGTGGCGGACGGACGCTGCCTGAGAGGTTCAGGCCTCGAGTTTCTGAGGCGGGGGCCGAACGGGCCTCGTGGCTCGATCTCGCTGACATGCGCTGCTCAGAAGTTACCATGAGGAATCTCACGCTCGCCCCGAAACGACTTCTGCTCGACTAAACAGTGAGATCTCCGCCGCCAAGGCATCCCGTGAAGAATCTTTATAGACGAGCAGTAGATCTCGCTTTCATAGCTCACCAGAACTTCTGGACCATTGTTATTCATCCACAACATTACTTTTACTGTAAATTTTAAAAATAGAATATATATATTTGGTAAATTTTATTACGAAAATACTCTCTTAATTATTATATAATGACTAAAGTAAACTTAAGTTTAAATTATCTTTTCTTTGTATATTAGGGTTTATGAAAAATAAAACATGATTGTTATTTTGTTAAAATATTAAAGTTATAATAGAATTTTTTTTTTAAAAAAAAGTGTTGCCTTATTTAATAAGTTTCTTATAAAAAAATAAAAATAAAACTCCCTACCTATCTTACCACTGTCAAACTAGAGAAACTTATAAAATAAGCAACTTTTAAAAGTTCATTAAACACAATTTTTATCAAAACTTGTGAAATAAATTTTTATAGTATTTCAACCACAATGCGTAATAAGGTTTAATTAAGCTCACGAGATTTAATATGGTATCAAAACTAAACCCATATATAAGTGAGCTCACATTACCTTACCACATGAAAAAGACTGACAAAAAAAATCAGCTTGCACGTGATGGGCATGTTATGGACATTATCCTATATGGACTAGGAATGAAAGATTTTGATAAGTGTAAAAAACTTGGGTCTCAAATCTTTAGCTAGCTTTTGAGAATGGTTAGACCTATAGACATCTGTATGTTATCACAATAGAAAATATATGGATGGGTCCATACTATTTTACCATATGACAAGAATTAGCTAAAAAGATTATCCTGCATGTAATGGAGGTGTTGAGGAAAATATCTTATATTGATTTAGTATAGTTTCTAAATTAAGAATATAACTTAGAGCTAAGATTCTTAAATTGAAACGATCTGCCCCGAACTTTAAGGGCGAGCCTATTTAGTTTTATATAATGTGATAAATTTAACAATATTAATTTACCTAAAATTTGATAAAATCTCCACTGTATTTTTTACATTTCTAATATGCAAATATGTATGATAAGCACTCCCAAAATAATCTAGTAGTCAACCAACTTCATTGGTCAACCTTCCAAACATATAATATACCACATCACTGTAAATAATATGCTTAAATAATCTCATCCAAATACCACCCAATATTTCCATTAGTTTCAAAAGAATATATTGTCGTTACTACATTAAACAACCATAACTTACACAATCCAAAAGAGGTGATAAAATGCTTTATTAATATGATCTTCGACTCCTGCCTAATGATTTTGGAAACAAACTTTTTACACATATACATAAGCACTTTAAACATAATATAAATCTATATTTCATTTCACTAAAATACTATCATGCATTTAAAATCAAATGAATTAAAAAAGTCATTTTTCATATCCTTAAAGGAACATATTAGTATGCAAATAAATTATTTTTTCTAGAAACTTAATGAAAGCATCAAACTTAATCAAATGAATTAAAAAAGTCATTTTTCATATCCTTAAAGGAACACATTAGTATGCAAATAAATTCTATTTTCTACGAACTTAATAAAAGCACCAAAACTAAATTTAAAAATTATAAGAAAAATATAAAATATAAATTTTGCATATTCCACTCAGAACGATGGCTCTGACTTATCTCGACGTCCTATGCTAATTCACAAACGTGGCTCTTTGTTGAACCAAGAAAACATAATTATACTCAACATCCATTATGAAATAAAACTAGTTCGTCATTTATTCTCTGTATTCATTATCTAATGACATCTCCTTCTAGAAATCTCACTGCTGAAAATTAACATAAAATGTTGACAATGCCCATATATGTCTTTAAATCTAAAATTTATAGAATTAATTCTAATCCACCAATTTTCATGATTCTCACATATCCTACCATACGTACTTTAATTTATTTTGCCTATAAGAGCTCAATTCATTATTTCAGGAAATTTCTGCTCTAAAATTCATATATCAATTATCAAAACATCCGAATCCTCAAATTTATTTAATAAGCAAACCCCAAAATTTAATCAAAATCACAATTAATCATAATATAAATATAAATATAGATGAACTAATATTAGAAAATATATATACTTACATTACAATATTTATGTAAAGTAGAACTCATCTTATCCAATATCTAGTTATTCTTTTGCAATCCTCCAAATACCAAATCAATTTTTTTTTTTTTTTAAAAAACATTTTAATAGTGTAAGAAACTCAAAAATTGTGAAGCCTACCTCCAATTTCAGAAAACTGCAGGGGTTTCCACGAAATGTTTCAGCCAACAACTTTCTCTCCCACCTTTCATTTGCGTAGTTCTCTCTCTCCATTCTTCTTCTTCTTCTTACTTTTATTTTTAGGTACGGATATTTCCACCCACTATTATTTCCACCCCACTATTTTTATAAACCCACCCCTCCTCCAAAATATAATTACAACATATTCACATTATTTTATAAAATTAACAATAAATTTAAGCAATTAATTAATTAAATCATTTTTATAATATTTTTTTTCTCCAACTTGTCGTTTAACAATCTTTAACCATTTAAACTTGCTATAAGATAAGTTGGATTTGAACATTTTAAATCTCTTTTGCACATCAGCAAAAATGAAAAGCACTACAATTATTCTCTCAATTACTTTAGCTCTTCTGCTATCCTTTCATGGGATACTTTTTCGCACTAATGAAAATTTTCTTCAATGCCTTTCTGTACACTCGGAGGACACCTCCATTTCTGAAGTAATTTACACTCAAGATAACCCTTTATATTCATCAATATTGGATTTTTCAAAACAAAATCTTCTGTTCACAGCACCAAAATACCTGAAACCTCAAGTCATTATCAGGCCATTACATGTCTCCGAAATTCAAAGAGTCCTAAAGTGTTCCCAAAAACATGGCCTCCAAATTAGAGTTCGAAGTGGAGGTCATGATTCTGAGGGTCTTTCTTATACTTCAGAAGTTCCATTTGTGATGATTGATTTAATAAATCTTAGCTCAATCAATGTTGATGCAGAAAAGAAAACTGCTTGGGTTCAAGCTGGTGCTACCCTTGGCCAACTTTATTATAGAATTGCCGAGAAAAGTAAAAAACTCGGCTTTCCGGCTGGAGTTTGCTCTACTGTTGGTGTTGGTGGACATTTTAGTGGTGGAGGATATGGTTACATTATGCGTAAATTTGGTCTTTCTGCTGATCGAGTAGTTGATGCTCACTTGATTGATGTTAGGGGTAGAATTCTTGATAGAAAATCAATGGGAGAGGATCTATTTTGGGCCATAAGGGGAGGTGGAGCAGCTAGCTTTGGAATCATTGTTGCTTGGAAAGTAAATTTAGTCACAGTTCCATCAACTGTGACTGCATTCACAGTCACAAGAACCTTGGAAAATAATGCGACAAAGATCCTTGACAAATATCAGTACGTTGCTGATAAGCTTCCTGACGACTTAGTCATCAGTGCAACCTTCAGGGCAGTGAGTTTGAGTACTACGAAGAAAAAGAGAACGATCACGTGTTCATTCTCATCCTTGTTTCTTGGTGGGGTCAATAGGCTTCTTACATTAATGCAGGAAAGGTTCCCTGAGCTTGGTTTGACAAAAGAAGATTGCAAAGAAATGAGCTGGATTGAATCTGCCATATATCTCAGTGGATTGCAAGCAAGTGAGCCCTACAAATTGGAAGCATTACTTGATAGGAATTATTCCAAATCCTTTTTCAAAGAAAAATCTGATTACGTGAGGGAGCCTATTCCTGTAAAAGGTTTTGAAGGGATGTATGATTTGCTTTATGAAAAAGGAGGACACAACATTCAAGTGGTGATTTTTCCTTACGGTGGGAAAATGACTGAGATTTCAGAGTCAGCAATCCCCTTCCCACATAGAGCTGGCAATATTTACTACTTGTTGTACTTTGCAGTATGGGAAACAGAAGAAGAATCTCAAAACGTACTCAAATTGGTCACAAAGATGTACAATTACATGACTGCCTACGCTTCCAAAAATCCTCGAGCAGCATATCTCAATGACAAAGATCTAGAAATCGGAAGAAATAACAAAGGTGACACTCACACAAGCATCAAAACAGCCAGCATTTGGGGCAACAAGTATTTTATGAATAATTTCAACAGGTTGGTGGATGTCAAAACTATGGTGGATCCTGATAATTTCTTTAGAAATGAACAAAGCATCCCATCACGTTCATCTTAGTATTAATTAAAAAGAATGAAATGCTTTATCTTGTGTCTTTTCTCCAATCATTTAGATGCTTTATCTTGTATTTTTTCCTCCAATCATTTAGATGCATTACCTAATTATAATATTTCTTTTTTTACATATTTTATTCTCTACTTTTTGTGATAATCCTTTCCTTATCTGGCCAGCATGATTGCTCGTTATCGTCTTATATACTGGACAACAAAATGACAATCTTATCCTTATTATTTGTATAAAATTACCAATTCTAAGATCTCGCATCAAACGGATACATTAATTTGGTTATCAAATCCACAAAACCCAATTCAACAGCTTCAAAATTGTGGTCCAAAACGCAAAACAAATTTGATTTTCTCAATTCTCGCAACTTATCACAAAGGAGGAGATATCTGTCTTAAGATCCCTTGCGTGCCCCTGCCGACAGCCCGACATCCTCTCGGGTGAAAATGAAAATGGAAAAAAAAAAGCTTAAAACGCCATGCGAGTGGTCTTGTCAAACTTTTGAACTATTGAGTCCCCATATCATTTCTCTTAATTTGTTGGGTCGAAGGGACCTCTCGAATTTAAAAAACTATGGGAAGACGGCCATGTAGAAAGGGAAAACTCTGGCTGTCATGAGCCAACTGTCTGTCAAGGAAAGTACAATAAAGTCCTGCATTGCGAGCTCCCAACATCTAATGAAGGGTTAATGTGTTTTCAATTTTTTTAATAGGGAAATTATCTCTATCCCACATTTCTTTTGTCAAATGTATATTGAACCACCATAAAATTTTAACATGTATTTTACACCACTTTTGTTTTTAAGTTTGTATCAATCAACCACTTTAACACTAAAAGATGACTATTTTATCCCTAAATGAATTAAAAAATTATTTTATTATATAAAATTTTAAAAAATAAAAAAACTATAACTGTAAGAATGTCCCTGAATTTAATCAAAGAAATAAATCTTAAATCCAATATGTTAATTTTTTTATGATTATAATTTCATTTAAAAATTATCCTACTAATTTTTTATAATCATAATTTTATTTAATATGTATGGGGAAGTTTCTTAATATTATTTATTGGGAAGTTTACAATAATTATAGGGAGATTTTTTTCTTCATGTTAATTTTTGTAAACTTCCTTATACTTAATTTAATTACAAAAATTAAATAAAACTATAATTACAAAAAATTATAATTGCAAGATGTCTTTTAAATTATAATTTCATTTAAAAATTATCATCTTAAATTTTAAGATTTATTTGTTTTATTGAATTGAGGGGTATCCCTATAATTATATTTTTTTTATTTTTTAAAATTTTGTAGAATAAAATAGTCTTTTAATTCATTTAGGGATAAAATGATCATCTTTTAATGTTAAAGTGGTTGATTGATACAAATTTAGAAACAAAGGTGGTGCAAAGTACATGTCAAAATTTTATAGTGATTCAATGTACATATGATAAAAGAAAGGTGGTGGATATCCTTTTTAATATTATTTAGGTTCGATTATGTTGAAACTACTTTAAATAGAGTCTTTGTTCATAACTACACAATTAAATTTATAAAATTTTTTTTTTATTTATCACTTTTTATGTGTGTTGTAATTTGTGTAAACTTTAAAACTGCTCCAAAGTAACCATAATCTTTTTATTTTTTTCTTATGCAACCTTCAAGAACAAAAAAACTTTTATAGAAATTTTTTGAATACTAAGAAATATTATTAAAAAGTTGCAAAACATCAGGTTTTTGGAAGAGAAGTTTGCTCGATGTTAAGATAAGGTTGTATAAATCATGTTGATTTTCATATTTATTTTCTCAATGTTCAATTTACACTACTAGATTCGCCCCATCAGCCTATCCATGCACACTTACCGTCCCCTACGTGAATCTAAAGTAGCCATGGCCAATCCGATTCATACAACCAATGCTTCTACAACCCTCGATCCTACAAAGCATTCTGTTGTGACCCTGGAGCAGATACCCAGCAGCAATACTCAAAACGTGTTTGCAACTACTCCCAACCCTTTATTCCTTGGTGAGGATGGAATATATGAGAATCTTGATGGTCAACCTATAAGGGATCCTCCGGATATGAAAGAATGGGATATGGATAATTTGACGGATGATCCAGACGACAGTGACTACGTAGGAGATAGCGGCGATGAGGATTCAGAGGAGTCGGAGTCTGCGGGATCCTTAGAAGATGAAGCTCAGATGGCTTTAGAACACCAGGACTTTGTGCCTGAGGTGTAAGGGATTTTTTCTCCATATTTTTTTTTTTCATTACTTTAATGTTGTTTTCTATTATGTTTTGGAATTGTCAAGGAGTTTCATCAAAGGGATTTCGTAGAACTTTCAAGGGCTTTGTTAATAATTATACTCCTACTATGGTCGCAATTTTGGAGCCCAGAGTAAGCGGAATAAAGGCTGATAATTTTATCAGAAGCAGTGGCTTTACAAGATCGCATAGAGTGGAAGCTGTGGGGTTTTCGGGAGGAATCTGGCTTCTTTGGAAAGAGGAGTTTGTTGTGGAGGTTATAATGAACCATTGTCAGTTTATCCACTTTCGGGTTTCTGACAATAGTGGAATTATTTCTTCAATCACTGTCGTATATGCCAGCCCGATTCCTTACACAAGGAAGCATCTTTGGAGTGAGCTTGATAAGCTGGCCAGCTTTGTGCAGGAGCCCTGGATTCTTGGAGGTGATTTTAATGCCATTATGAATGAATCGGAAAAGAGGGGAGGCTCTCGAAGAACTAACAGTGTGTGCCAGCACTTCAATCGGTGGTTTCAGCGCAATCAGCTTTATGATCTGGAGTTCAAAGGGCCATCGTTCACCTGGGCTCGTGGCTCTTTGTATAAAAGACTTGACAGAGCTATTTGTAATGACAAATGGGTTGAAAAGTTCCCGAATGCCTCGGTGCTACACCTTCCTAAAGTTTACTCCGATCATAGACCAATTTTGGTCCGTTTTGAGAAACTTCAATCTACTTGTAGTAGTCCCAAGCCTTTTCGGTTTCTCGCCGCTTGGCTAACTGATAAGAGGTTTGAGAGTCTTGTTTCAAGTATATGGCAGCCTGATATGGATTATTTACAATCGGCTAAACACTTCGTGGAGGAGGCTTCACTCTGGAATAGTACTGTCTTTGGTAATATTTTCCAACGTAAAGACCGCTTGCTAGCAAGGATTGGGGGCATCCAACAGGCTCTCGAAACCCACCATTCTAATAACCTGATTCGTCTTGAATGTCAACTCAAAAAGGAGCTTCAGGAAGTGTTAACCCAAGAGGAAATTCTATGGTATCAAAAGTCTCGAAGGGAGTGGATTCAGTGTGGTGATCGTAATACTTCCTTCTTCCATCGCAAAACAATTCAGCGATTTGAGGAAATTCAGAAGATTAACCAGAGCTTATTTGTTCCTGCTGACATGAAGGTTGAAAAACATTTTGGATGGGTGGCCCCGAGCTGGCCATGGTTTAAACTTAATACAGATGGTTCCCATAAGAGTTCTGGTTTATCTAGTGCTGGGGCTTAATTCGAAACTGTGATGGAGAATGGATAATTGGTTTTGGCATGAATATTGGTGTTGGATCCATAACTGGAGCTGAGTTATGGGGCCTTTACCAGGGATTATGCTTGGCCTGGAATATAGGAATTCGTCAGCTTCAAGTTGATGTTGACAGTATTTGCGTTACTCAATTGGTGGCTAATGACAATGTCAGGCCAAATGCGTATGCCTCGCTTATCAGGAGCATCAAGGATCTGCTGCACAGAAGTTGGCAAGTGCAGATCAAATATGCCTACAGAGAAACTAACTTTGCAGCTGACTTCCTTGCGAACTCTGCTCTATCCTTACCTGTTGGTTTGCACATTATCAATTCTCCTCCTCTAGGGGCTGAATTTTGGCTTCTGCATGATTGTACTGGGGTTTCATACCCTCGCTCTGTTTTGCCTTAGCCTTTAGATAGGCTCGTTATTGTACCCAAAAAAAAAAAAAGTCTCAAATATTCATGAGGTTGGATATATATCGATTGCAATAATATTCCACATTGACATTAGACAAGAAGTAAGGGCAGGGGTTGAAAGTTACATATGGTAAGCTTATAAATCTTGGGTAAGCTTATGATAGTTAAAATACAAGGGCCAAATTATAAAACAAAAATCTATTTTGTAAGTTGAAATTACAAATAAGAAAGAGTTGGACTTCAAAATCTTTTTAAAATACCTCTTATGGTGTAACTTTTTCAGAATTTACATAGAGCTAAACTTTGTTGATGACATGACTAAAATCTTTGGGCAGACAATATAATAGATCAGATCCATCGGTGAATTGCGACTTTGTGGATATAAGAAAATATTATTAAATTATATGCGAATTTTATATTATATGCTCCATACCGCCATTAAATGTAATAATCTACTACTACTTTTCCTTCTACAACCAATTATAAAAAATTCGCATTTATTTAGACGGATCCATCAATGCATCAAATGCATTATAGTCCTAACCAAATCGTTTTCTGAAGCTGAATAATGTTCCTAAGGATGAAGACAAATCCACACCATGTCATTATGATTTCTTGCTCTTTCGAAATCAGCCATTTTCTCCAATCTAAATTAACCAAAGGAAAAAGTACGAATAAGAAACATTTCTTGCATTATTGAAGCGACCTTAGCTTATCAATTGAATGAATTAATATCCCGCGGTTGAGCTGATATTTTAGAAACCCTAGCCAGTAATCCATGCTTCATCCGAAAACTGATACTAAGATTGTAGGTTACCGGATGATTTTTCACTACTTGAACGTCATAATTATGAATGATGCTTGCTGCTGTGGCCTTCATCAGAGTGAATGCAATATCCTTACCAACACAGATCCTTGGACCTGCATTGAATGAAAAGAATTTGTGTGGTGGCTCATGCCTGATCCTTCCATCTTCAGTGATCCATCTCTCCGGCTTGAATTCTCGACAATCCTCTCCCCAGACTGAAGTCATTCTCGCCATCGAATACGCTGAAATCAAAACGTTTGTGTTTTGATTCACTTGGTGCCCGCTTGGAAGAACATCAGGCTGAAGAGGAATCCTTATTTCAAAAGGCACGGGAGGATACAGCCTTAGGGTTTCACACAAAGCTGCATGGAGATAAACAAGCTTATTCAGCTCGTTTAGTCGAACCAACGGCAGCTTACTAGGTCCTTCTTGTGGAAAATTTCTCTTCAATTCTTCTCTGATTTTGGTTTCGGCAAATGGGTTCTTGGAGACGAGCCAAAAGAACCAAGTGAGAGCTATACTTGTGGTGCCTTCAGTTGCAAAAATTAAGCCTGTGATGTTGTCTCTCATAACTTTTTCAGCTGGTGTTGGTCCTGTTACTTCATGTCCACTGAAGTAACAATTCAATAGACTATAAATCCCTTCATCTTCTTTAGCTTGCATTCCTTTCTCTATTTCTTCTTGCTTCATTGATTTTTGCTTCTCCCAAAATTGGTCAATGGTTCTCCAACCATTAGCCAATTTTTTCTCCTTCCCAAACCCTAACCAGCTTTGCAACTTCCATAAACTTTCCGGCACGAGATGGCGGATAAGTATAGCCTCACATGCATCATCAACAGCATCCGGAAACCCCATTTCCGGAAACCCCACCGAAAGAGAATTAGGGTTATACCCAGTGGCAATCAAGCATGCAAAATCAAACGTGCTCCTTTTCAACAAATCTTGAAAGTCCACCAACATTTTTTCTTCACTCACATGATTAAGAACTGGGATTAGCCCTTTTTCGATCATCTCAGGAACGATCTTGGCCATGAGTTGCTGAAACTTCTGGTGATTAATAAACGCACGAGCAAGCTTTCTTTGGTGCTTCCATTCATCAAAATCAGAATTAAAAAGCCCTGTTTCTCCGAAAATATCAAACCTCTTCCTCCCCTCGGACCCTTTGTGATATTTTGAAAAATTTGTACTCATTATGTGCTGAACATTTGCTGGATCACTTGTGAGAAACATATCATATTGAGCTACCCATGAGCCTTTGATCATATATGAACCCTTTGTTTTTTCAAGAATTTGGGCAACTTTGTCATGAAGCTGGCTGATGTTGAGAATCACAGAGGCTAGCATGCCAAGAAGAGGCAAATTCCATGGGGTTGAGTTGATCTTTCTGAAATGATAGAGAAAGAGAAAGAAAATTACTGGGAAAATAAAGTATTGAGGAAAGGCTAATGAATCAAACATGGCTATAGAAGTTGAAAACAAGTTGTAAAAGGTTTCAATGGTTTGCTTGCTATGTAGCTCGATTTCTGTAGCTAGGTAGCTTGGGCACGTATTTATAGTTTCATTTGCTAAAGTGATGATAGCTAAGCACAGAGCCAAAATAAATGCTTACAAATGGGTACCGATAATTTGGGTAGTATACTCAAGTTGCTTTTGAATTTATTGAATTAATTACTAATCATTTCCATATTGACAAATTTAATTTTAAAAGAAATTCGTATGATACAATGAGATATTGATCGGCATTTGCGACTTTCCTTTTACCGAGCGCATAAAATTAGCGTAAAATTTAATACCTTAAACGTCAAATTTTTGACCTTCCTGAATACAAGAATTTCGTATTTTGACTTGCAAGTTATATGTTCAACGCGCAAGGAAGAGTTGACCACAACAAGCTTTAGACTGTCAGCTGCCAGCAATTGATTGAATCGCGCTGGAACAATTAATGAAATTTGATGCCCAATTGGCAATCGTTGGTGCTGGTGTCACCAAACGCTTGACAAGTGCCCAAAAATTATCTCAACATCCATCTCACATCAAATTAATTTCAAATAATATTAAAAATAAATCTAAATAAATACCAAAATACGAACTAAAAAATTAAAATAATTGAAAATAGACTTTGTATGTGAAAAGAATTAAAATCGAGAGTGTCTAATAATACTTAGATAAAAACCAAAAAAAAAAAAAAAAAGCTACGCGAAAAATTTAAGCAGATTAGTAAAAGTCTAACAATAATATTAAAAATAAATCTCGGTTATTTCCCCCCCAAAAAAAAAAAAAGAAAAACTTAGTCATAAATCAAAGATAGTTAAAGGCTTTGGTAATATATCTCCACGATTTCAAAAAAAAAAAAAAAAAATCATAAATCAAATATAGTTGAAGGCTTTGGTCGTATTAGAAATTTTCATTTAATTCGACGCAACTTGGAATCCCACTTTGACATGCATATTGAGTTCCTTGCGTACTTGATTTAGACTTCAAAAGCCGTACATTGACTTAACTGCACTGTGCCGGCACATTTAATGACAAAATTTGTATTCTGGAGGTGTTCAGTCAAAGGAGGCATGCAAGTCTCAAGTTTTGTAATTGATACATTACAAATGATCATTCAGTGAGAAATAAAATGCAAATTAACTTGACAATTTAAGTGCAAAGAAAAAGCTACTTGCGTCTTTAAACAAATAAATACGAAACTATCTGGTTTTTCATACATAATATATACATAATATGTAAAAGAAAAGTGAAACCTCGTGAACAAAGAATTTATTATGTACTTGTATTGTAAATAAAGTGCAACTAATTATGAGAGAACAAACAAAAGAAAAATCCAAAACGACGGATAGGAGTTAGGACTAGAAGGATATTAATTTTTTATTCTGCCGGCTCCAGAGATAGGCAAGTGACTCAATGGCCTAAAGGCCGCACCTTAGCATAAGAGGGGGACTATCGACACCTTCTAAATACCTCTTAAAATTATTTTAATTATTTTATAATTTTTATTTTTATTAAAATTATACCATAAGATAATTTCTAATTAAACACCCACTCAAAAGTTAAATAATTTTTTTATTTTAGTAATTAAAAATATTGTTTTATTCTCTAATTTTTGGGTGAGGAATTTACCACTGTTGACTATAACAAAGAGAATGAAAACTCATTGTTTTTTTCTTTTAAATAGAAGAGACCCGATTGTTGAAATAAAATTTAATAATAAAAGTAAGAGAATGCGGTTTACACAATAAGTTTTACTTAGGGGTATTTTATCATTGATGAAGGTGTTAAAAGAATTTTATAATTTTTTAAAATATTTTAGTAGAGTTAATTAAGAAAATGGGTGTTGAGAGATATTTAGAGGGTGCCAATAGTCCTACTCTAGCATAAAACCCCTCAATGTTATTTATTAACACTTTTGCAGCTCAAAAAAAATATTTACAAAATTACACTTCTGATTTAAAAATATATTTTATTTAAGGCCCACATTCAATAAATTTCATTAAAATAATTATCCATCTAAATCAGCTTTCGGTTAGTAGCTTTTCCTTAATTCTATACATGTCAAATTAATTGAACATTGCCTACAAAATTTAGTATTGTTTATGGATGGATATTGACTTTTTTCTTTTTAATTGTCCTAAATTACCGATGCATCATTTTGTTTACTAATTTCATCATTAAATTTTCTCGATACATGATCTAAGAACATTTAAAAACAATGAAACATTTTACTTTCTAATGTTTTTTTAATGACATTTGACTGTTTTTATTACTATTTTATATATTGATTTTGCTTAATATAATAAGTGAAAATGACCAAATTTCTCCGGCTGCTGCTTGCTTGTACAATACGTGTCTACCCTTCATATTATTATTATATGCCTTTTCGAGTTGCGTGTTGTTATATAATTTTTTTTCTTGCAATGTCAGTCTTCTTGAGTTTGTTGGTCTCCTTTTTGAAGAAGTAAAAGCCTTCTTGAATAATTTTACCTTGCATTCTTTATATTTTTTGTTTACGGAGCTTTCGACCATAGCTAGAAGCCGAGAATTGATAAAAGTAACTCTCTTTCTATCACAATTTACTTTAATTCTTAAAATATTTTTTTAATTTTTTAATTTCTTTCTGATTAAAAAAATGCAATTTGTTCCACTTAACTCTAAAAAGTTATATATATATATATATAAAGTGAAATTAAAAGGGGACTCAAATAATTATTATGTAATTATTTAAATAAAAACCATAAGTAAGAAAATAATAGGAAAAAAAGTTTAGGATTGATCCAAAGCGTTTGTGAGGGAACAAAATTATAAAAGCGGTGTTCAATTAACTACAAAACTATATAGTTTAATAGGATATGAATTATAAAATGAGAGCGTGTATGTATGTAAACGTGGGCGTGTGTGTATATAAAAAGTTCAACTCGCAACAGAGAATATACCAGATCAAGTTTTAAACGGCCAGCTGCGGGCAAGTATTGAATCGCTTGGGAGCAATTAATAAAAAAATTTGATGCCAATAGGCAAAGCATTTGTGTTGACCAAATGCTTAAATAAGCCTGAAACGTACGCCATTGAAATTATTTAAAATATAATAATATTATTAAATACAACTCTTAATCGATTTTGTCAGATAGTGTATGAAACAAGACATGGCAGCAAAGTTACATCTGAATTCTGATGTCATATTAAACTGCTCGATCGATTCAAAATTTTAACCGTATTACAAGAACTTTTTACAATTCATTCATAAACCAAACTTTTGAAGGATTGGTCATAGTTGGGAGCTTGGTCCTGCGAGATTTTCTTTTTTCTTTGATTCGACCATCTATACAATTTTCTTTTCCACTTGATTTAGCAGGCGGTTACGTATAGACTTTAGAGTCCAAGGAATCAAGCCAAGTCATCAGTTGTGCAATTGATACATCATTAATCATAATTTTTTTTTTTTGCCGAATATTATGTATGATATAACCAAATCCTAAAGTATATACATGTCTACTAAAACCAAACATAAAAATCTCCCATTGGCTAAGAATTGACTTTGAACTATTAAGTTTGTGTCTAATTTATACTCAAAAGCTAACTCAAGAGTTGGCGGCTGTTTTAATTTTATATTATTAATTTAAGATCAATTCTTAATGAATGTGAGAATATTTCTTTATCACCCTAGTCAGGTTTATATTTGTGCTTTGTCTTTATCACATAATAAGAGAGTTTAGATAATTTGAATCCATTTGTGCATGAGTTTGGTTTTGATATTGTATAAAATTTATGTGCCTAACTCATATTCAAAAACTAATTAACTTAAAAGTTGAAAGTTGCCTCAAACTCATATTATTAAATCTAAACCTTAGTGAATTTTGAGAATTATGCGTATACCTACTAAAATTTATAGGCAACACTAATCATGTGCATTAAAAATAATATAATAAATAATTATAGAAATTATGAAAAATCATTCCACCACTTTTAATAGCGTGTAATCACTTCATTTGTAATTAATCTTTTGGATTAAATTTTGAGAAAAATGTAACATTATTGTATATTTAAACAGCATCACATAGAGGGACCCCTAAAACAAATATTCATTTCATTTCGTGGGTCTTTTATTAACTCTTTGACCGTATATTTTAGACATTTTATAAATTTTTCCTCGTTGTATTTTATTATATTTTTTCGTAATTAAGGGTAAATAGTTTTCAATTATGTTAATAGTTAACTTCCTTTGAACTGTTCAATATATGGGTAGCTGAATGCAAGCTGGTAACCCCACGTTGCCCTTAATTTACAAAAACGTGAACAAACTTACAATAACTACATCAAAACTATCTTATCCAAGCAAGAAAAAGTACCGAATTACAATACAACAAAAGTGTTAAAATGATCCTTAGATAATGTTATTTTCTGCAAATTGAGCCAGCATGGAAAGATTTAGGAAAATCCCAAAATTGTTTTTATGGCTTGTTATTCTACTTTATCTTCAAATTATTATTTCAGCAGTTAATGGTGATCATGGAGGACAAAACATAGCCCAAAGCAAAGAAGAGAAGTCCTTTCTTGCACAATTTGTGGTTGAAACAATTTCTAGGTTGAGAGCGTCTCATAAGAGTTCTTGGGATAAAGTTAAGTCCATCATCCATGAAATGCAGTTAAGGTTTTCTCCTCCAAATTTAGAGTAAGGATTGAACATTTAGAGATTTGAATAATTTCATTTAAAATTTTCTTTTTTCAACAAATATCAGCTTTAGATATAAAACAATATTTTTTCGTAAGGTTGATATAGGAAGGGTGAAGTTTTCAAGTGTAGGGAAATGTGATTAAGACAAAATAAAGTTTAATTATTTCTTTGAGGTACTCTATATTTACCAGTTTAATCATAGTCGCGTTTCTTTTTTCATTTAAAAATGAGAGCTTCGTCAGTTGTTTAATCAATTTTCGATTGAGAAACTTCCACAAAAAAAAAAAAAAAAAAATTTCCCTGATCACTTCTTATGAGCATAAATTCTGAAGCATAAAGATTCTCTGGGCATGCAGTTTTAAAGGTCCAAATGAAGCAAACATGGGAGCTAAGCAGGAAGCAGAAAAAGTGAAAGAAGCGGCTAAGAAGACCGCAGGAGTGAGCAAAATGGCTGTGGAGGAATCTGCAAAATCAGCTGCAGAAGCAGTGCATAAAACAGCAGAGAAGGTGAAGGATAGTGTCTCCCCTGACAAAGGAGCGGTTCAAGATGAGCTTTGAGAAATTTATTTTTCTGTTTTATCAGCGGGAAATATTTCTGTAAACTTGTATTCTTTTGCCTTTTATGATTTTTCTTTATTAAACCGGAACTGTAGAGTTGCATCAGCAGATAACTAAGATCAAGATATGAAGCTGACAAATCTTTAGGGAAGTTTAACATAAAAACCTTATTTAGTTTCATCGAGTATATTCCGTTAAGAGTTATAATTTTAATTCTTGTGGGTTTTGCCTCACCGCTATCAATTTGAACAATTAAAGGTTTCAAGAATCGTGAACTCAAGATTTTTTCTGATTTGAACTCTCCAAAAATTTTAAAGATCTAACAGAAACGAGATTATTCTGATCCAATAAAATTATCCATTAATGAATGAGGCCCAAAAAAAAAAAACCTCCTCTGCTCTTTGGAACAAAACACAAAAAGCTCTGTAAATGAAAGCATTACACATCTTTTTTCACTAAGCATTAAAAAACAGAAGAGAGCTCCATTAAAAACAATTAACTGTACTTTCAGGTTGACAATTGATCATTATACACTGTAATGATAGCCTGTGGATATGTAAAAGAATTGATGAACCAGTTTTTACAAACAAAACGAGAAAAGTTAAACAAAAAATCATACGGCAAAATATACGCTCGTCCAGGCAAGGCAGAGTCTTTGTGGCAACTGATATGAGAGGCACAAACAACTAGACGTTAATATCCGTACGCTTTGATCTAGCAGAACTGCTAATTTCCTGAGAGCCAGTTAGGGAAAATCTTGGCAGGTTATAATTTTCTTGAACTGAAACCGGCTGCTGAGGATAAAGGGTAGGAGGTGGAGTTAGATTGCGTTGTGCTGGTAGAGGTGGGAGCATGTTGTACGGATCACTGTTATAACTGCATTACAACAAAAATTAGCCCCCATGTTTTTGGAAATGTAAAGCTAATAATACATGAATGATCCCAAACAATTGAAAGATTTGCGAGAAAATTTGAGAGTAGTTCTTCACATGGGCATACCCTGAACTCTTGTAGAACTTATCATCATCGCTTGAATTCTCATCTAATCGTTGGATGGGTTTCTGTGTAGGAGAAATAGACCATGGATTTGGTGCAGGCATCTCGTCTGAAAAATATCTTCTCCTGATCAACTGAAAGAAGACAGGTTATCTCAGGAAGGGCAACACAAAGCAAACCCATATAAACAAGAAGCAAAGCTGCAAAAGGACAATTATACAGTTATATAAAAATGAAAAGGACAATAATACAGACCATGCGAAAAAATTTCATCACAGCTTCCTTGTCGTATCTTGCTTCTTTGGCAGCCTGTACATGTGCAATGATTCAAGCATTACATAGGTTTGATATAGAAACACCAAAACTCAGTTGATTCAGAACAAATTGACCGATTGGAATAAGATTATCCACTCAAGTACTAAACCAGATAATATTGACCACTGACTTTTCTTTCCTAAATATCTAATCAGCTAAAGAATGCAGATGAAGTTTTGAAAGGCTGGCAATGCCCCTGGAAAGACTCTAACCTGTTTTACCAAAGTACAGAGGACAACTGAATCATCTAAATTCTATTACTAAAGATCCAACATAATCATGAATGTGGACCGAAAAAGATTAGTTTTCTTGCTGTCACATCAAAGCATTGAACATAAAAATAATGGAAAGAGATTAGTTTCCCATTCAACCAAGAGAAAAGAAATAATTTTTTGCAGAAGTTCTAACCCACTGCAACTCCAATGGGCTTGATCAGCATTTCCCCATCTTTGATTTTATTGGAAAGGTAAAGTAACAAATAAGTGTACACAATTAAAAATTAAGGACAAGACACAAGAGCAAGAAAATTTTGAGCAATCAATGACAGCTAGGTACTGCATTGTTAATTTTTTGCAAAGCAACCAAAATAAAAAGTACTAACAGAAAATGGACCCAAAAGTGCAATCAATGTACTTCAATAATATACTGTCCACTAAAATCACACAACTGCCCTTACTTTCAAACACGCATGTAAAATAACAGATAGTCTATATTATTCAGATGCCATAAATGAATAATTTCAATTACTATCAAGTTTATGATGCACCAACTAAATTTCTATGATGTATCTAAACATCCTTATAAACTTATTAACTTCTGCAATGGCAATAAAATTGCTACAAGTTAAAAAAAAAAAAAAAATCTCATAGTTAACATCTGAGTAAGCGAATGCCTACCGCAATAAGACCTCCACCCCCAGGAAAACTCTCAGTCAGTGGAAGCTCCTCACTAGATGGAAGCAAACCCTGCTTCTCAACCCACTGACGTGCCACATCAACAAGATTGCCACTGCTTCCTCTTGTACCCTCTTTTGTAGCAACATCAGCTTTGTTACCAATAACAATATAAGGCACAGGAAGGCCACCAGGACCCCCAGAAGCAAGAGGCGCTGAAAATGTTCCACTTGTAGCGATCTCGACTGCCCACTTCTGCAAGCTAGTTTTTGTCCTTCTCTGCGACAGATCATGAACAAAAATAACACCTGTAAACAAGTTTCATGTCAGCATTGTCACTAATCATCAACGGCACAGCATGCAACATGAACAAAAACTTTGATTGTTGGAATAGCAAAATGTTTTCATATGGACAAGATGGCATGCCATTTAATTTCACAGAACAAAAAGATGTTTTCGATGTTAGCCAACCAGCTTCCTGGAAAATAATATTTTCAAATTGCCATAGAGTGGCACCATATTTCAACAGAGTAAAAAATTTAAACAGGCTCCAAAGAAGCAAGAGTTTTCTATAGTTTCTCTTAACTGGTGCAACTACAGCACAAAAAATAGATTCTGCAAATTGACAAGCAATACAAACCAATTCAAGGCTGAACACAACTGCATATTTATATAATTATTCCTTCCAATTCATGTCAACGCATCTGGATGGTCAACAGGATTATTCTCAACAGACATTACCATAATTCCCAAAACATTGAAGTCCAGAATTTTAGCAGAATTGGACAAGCAACCCCTTGCTTCTTTTTTTTTTTTTTTTGCATCTTGTCTTACTAGGTAAGAGGTGGCCTCTGCCACCCCTTACCTAGTAACCCAAGCAATCGATGATCCTATTTGGCTAATCCAACACAAATGGGAGTTTCCACCATTAAAAACCAACTACTAAAGCCAATACTCTTACAAGCACAGGAGGTTTTGGGTATTTAATTTTATTATGGTTAGGTAGACCAGTTTAGGTTTGTAAATCCTTTTATTTTTAAGACTTGAGCCTTCTCTACAGTTAGTTGTCAAGAAAATAGAAGATCATAAACTCACCATTGATTTGAGAATAGAAAATAGACCTGCAATCTTTGTATCTCTCATGTCCTGATATATCCCAAAGTTCAACAAAGAAATCTCTCTCAGAATCCCCTTTGACGCTATTCGAGGAGCTACCAGAACTTCCATAAGTAATGTGCTGGATAATAACAACAATTAGCAATTGGTGAAAATATGAACTCCAGCAGCAATTCTGAGTCTAATCAACAGAAGGGAAAGTCAAGCCTTACCTTCACACCAACTGTACATCCAATTGTTTGGGAAGGGCGATAAAAGGAAGAACCTTTGACAATCAGATTAACAAGAGAAGTTTTCCCCACACCTATCAAAATGATAAAATTTGAAAGTGAAAGTCTAACACATATAATGAAGTTAAGAGAGATAATGAAATTGATAATGTGGGAAAGGCCGCCATAATTTTGAGTGCTAAGCAAATCATGAAAGCAAATCTGTACAATTACTCCATGCTTCCACTTCTTAGTGCCACTAAGCATGTACAGAGAGGTTAAGTTTAGAATCCCAAAGATTCCATGGACAGATGTTAAGTTTAAAATAACTTAGGATCATAAAATTAATTTTGACTATGTTGGAAATGATGTCCCTCCTTTAAATAAATAGGGGGACATGCAGAGAGCAGCCAATTGCATACGCAACCTACACATCCTAAGGATAACAGCTTTCTGATTGCTCCAGATTTTAGCACTGTTTTTTACTGACACATTTTAATAGTAAAACAAAACATGTCGAATAACAAAACAAATCAAATTATATCATGGAATAGCTGTACCATGATGAGCGGATTGAATAAATACAAAGGTTTATAAACATCTGGATCAGTACAACCAAGTGTCCTACAATCAATGTTGGTAGTCCATTAAGGCTGTGGAGTGATTCGCTTTACGTTCATGTACTAATTATAATGAGGCATTAAAAAGCAAGAAAGGGATACCCCAAGTGTGTACTGCCATTAATCTCTCAGCTAAAACACAAATGTTAATCCTAACTTTCATCATGAATCCAAAGATCAAACAAGGAAAGGGATTTAACTACATGCATTTTACAAGTTCATCAGTCAGGAATGTGGCGTATACAAATCTTAGAATGGCAAAGAACCAACTTATCTTCCTAGCTGGCATCAAATTCAACCCTTTCAGTTTACCGTCACACAAATGACATACAACAATTTCTCCATCATCTGTGTTCTAACAGGCAAAGAGCCAACTTATCTTCCTAGCTGGTATCAAATCTAAACTTTTCAGATTCTTGTCACACAAATGACATATAACAAGTCCTCAATTATCTGTGTTCTAACAGTTTGACCAAACCAAAACCTTCATACTCTTTTCGATCACTAATGCAAAAAGATCAGACTGCTGACCAATCCAACTCCACAAACTTAATACTCTCAGTCACTAAATTATTCAAATCTTAAGTTTTTATATCCTAATAAATCTCCCAAATTAAAAGCACATGCTTCAACAGTCTACTAGACTCGCACTTCTGCTTCTTCTAATTCGATCAATCCGAATAAGCAACAGCTAAACTTATTCAATGCCAAGATCAAGTTTACTTCAAGCTCATATGATTTCGAGCACAAATTAAGTTTTCACAAACACGTATCAATAAACTACACAGATTTAAACAATAAATAAATAGACACTATATATACCTGAGTCTCCAACAACAAGAACTCGAACTTGCCCAGTAGGTGGGCCGCCATTAAGCCCTTTGTTCTCCCTCTCGCGTTCCTTCCAAAACATATTTTCACTTTTAATCAAAATCACCCCAAAACAAACCGAAATCAAACACCATAAAACTACACACTTCTTTGCAATCAGGTCCCATCAAATAAACTACTCAAATTCAATTCACAACTGCAATTTCTCCGAATGGGTTCCATATCACAAGCAATTCAAGCCAGGATATAAGCTCAAACACAAAATCCCTACGGCGAACATTTCTCGACTGAATCGAAACAATTCAAGGCAATGCTTAATACCCACTTCGTCAAATTCGCTGGTTCACGGATCTAACAAACAAATCCCGATAAAATCCCGATCTGGGTGCCTTCAAAATCGCAATAACAGGAAGTGAGTATCTGCTAAAACTCGCTATTGAGTTGAGTATTGAGAGGATAAGATCTAGTACTGAAACTTTTTAACTTGAAAACTGAACTTTTAATTTACATATTTTGCTAAAACGAGTAAAATATTATTTGAGATTAATTTGAGTAAGATGCTGATGAGGATTTGTGAAGAACAAGGAACGTCGAATCTGCAAGAGGAAGGTGGTTTTCACGCGCCAAAAAGCTCGTGTTACGTTTTTTTGGTTCTTTCTGCTACTTTGTTGGAGTCCTGCTTACATTTCGCGGTGGGTTTACCCTTAAGTGCTATTTTTTTCAATTAAACAAAAAATCATTGCGTTTGATAATTAAACATTTTTCAATACAATTATTTTATCTTTAGAAAGAAAATGTTACAAGTGCCAGTATGGCTTGGGTGCACTTAGGGGTGAGAGGATTACAATAACATATTGGGCTACAGGCACCGGCCCATAAGAATTTATACAATGAGTAAGCCTTTATACAGCCCCTCAAAATTCCTCATAAAAACCCTTTTTTTGTTGAAATTACCTAAAAATTTCATTTTATTTTTTTAGAATAAAAATTTAATCAAACACCTAAATCAAAATAATTTTTATTAAAATTTTTACACTCACTGCATTTTTATAATTTATATTTATATTTTAGATTTTGAAGGAGAAATAATTTTTTGAAGAAAATTATAAGAATTTTGAGTTATGGAGATATAAAAAATACAATAAGAAAAAATAATTAAAGATTTTGGGATTTGTATGTATATTATAACAAAAATTTAAAAGAGATACTATTTGTATTTATATGGGATTGTATTTTATAAATTAAAATTGGAGGTGTTTCAAGGAATAAATTTGAAGAGAAGGCTTTTATAAGGATTTTAATGAGGAGTTAAAAAAATTTACTCTTAAACAAAACCAATTATTTTTGGTGTGTTAAGATATTTTCAAGTGACAGTAAAGAAGTGACTCATTGTATATAACTGAGTCGCCATTTCTAATCAGGCAACATGAGATTCTAACATCTATGGACTTTGTTGTGTTACATTATCATGTAACATATATGATGATGTAACAGTCATTAAATGAAATCTAACGGTTATGAAAATATAAAATGAAAAATCATATTATTTTCGCAACCATTAAATTTTCATACTGTTATATCATTATGTATGTTACATGATGATGTAACATAACAACCTCCAAGATCTATCGACCAAATTGCAATAGTCTGAACTCGTTGGCCTACACCATGAGGTGAGGTAGGTCCGATTCAAATACTTTTTAAAATGACTCACTTCCACACAATATAATATTTTCCACTTTGGGTCTGAGTTTACATGATTTTGTATTTGAATCCACTCAAAACCAAAACGCCTCATACTTTTTGCGAAGGGACTTGTCATACGTAACTTAGTGACTATTTCTATCCATCTAATGTGGGATTCTGACACCCCTCACCTTTAGGTCCAGGTCCTGGTTCTCCCATTGAAAAACCCATTCCCACGTAGTATAATATGGTTCACTTTGGGTCTGAGTTTGTATGGTCTTGCTTTTGGATCCACCGAAAAGTACGAGGCCTAATCATACACAGCTCCGTAACCAGTTCTAACTAACAATGCGAGATTTTCTGGAGTTACCATCTATGGAAACGCAGGAGATAGCTGCCCATCATCTGGCTCAACAACTTAACTTGCCTCTATGGGAGGCTCGCTCCTTGCTTCTTTAATCCCTGGAGGAGACCCCTTTAATTTCACATGACAGTACCGTTAAGCCATCTCTTATGACCCGACCATAATCCGAATTCCTAGGGTTGCCCTCCCTACTCCTTTAACAAGTAAGCAAGTAAACTAATTGTACGATGAATTCTTATGTGGTCCAATATATCAGAAGATATCCAATTGGATATCTCTTCCCTCACCTTATACTTTCTCGAATTCTTCCGGCGAAGCCTTTTCTTGGTTTAATCTCCTCTTCAGCTTCTACGCTTGCTCTTCTACGATAGGCAGCACTAACCAGAACTCCAGATGCTGGATCCGATCGAGAGGCAGCAGCTGAAGAAGACTCACTTCTCCCCAGCGGCTACTCTTTCTTCTCTCTTTCACTCCTTCAAGGCCTCTTTCAAGTGAGTGAAGTGTCCGGACGGACCGTCACGGTAATTGCCCCCGCCAGTACCGGAAGTGATAATAAAAGTGGGAATGCTGTCACTAGAACGGACCACACAAATAGGGGTGATCTATGCATAGTCATTCCAGGTCCACGCATGTTGGAGATTGTTGTTATAAAATTGATAGAACCTAAAATGGATGAAACATCAGAGGGCCGCTGATAAGAAAAGCTTGTCGAGTATTGTTGAAAGCTTACAAAAATAGTTATTACGGGATTTTTGGCCTGCATAGCCACGACCAAATGATAAAGTTATAAACAAAGGAATACATTATCCAATACATGTTTTGCAAAGGCTTATAGTTAGTAAGACAGGTGTCAGTATCCATATGGTGCATCACAGGGGCTGGGGGGACTGGTAAAAGAAATCGTCTACGACTCTGTCTGAGCAAGCAATTTCCAGTTCACCCCCCGACTTACGGCCTTTACGCTACTACTACTGTCACGTGAGCGGTTTAAATCGGTTTGATCTTTCCCAATTATCCCGACCGGAACATGTATGCAGCACTTATACGGAGGTGCATGCATAAAGGTTTTGAACTCTTTTCTTTATCTGAAACAGCACCCAACCTTTGGGCATATCAAAACAAGAAAAGGCACTACCTGCGGAAGAGAAAGGGGGAGAATAATGAACCTGTGGTGTCATCCAGTACCTGTTGAAGAGTTTGATCCTGTTCTCTTTAAGGACCACGACTTCTTGTGCTCTATTCCCTTGGGTTGCACTGCTGGCCTATGTGTGCTAGGTCCCAACGGCCAAGGAATTCATTTTTCACAAAAATAGTACAAAAGCATGCTTCACAAAAACTCATTGTTCCTGCAATAAGAAATATCAATATTGACCATGCATATATGCAAGCTATCTGGCTGGTTCGTCTCGTCATTTTGTAGTTTCATATCCAGTCTCAAACGAGAAGCATAGAAATTAGTTACACATAAAGCACCATAATTATAGTAATATTTTTCATCAGCATTTGGTAAATATATGCTTACAAGGGGGAATTACTTAGTTAAGCTTGAGAAGTTTCTTAGGAAGAAGATGAAGATGGAGGAGAAGAAGAAGAAATAGGCTGCAAAGTCCAGCCATTTTGGGGCATTTGTTGTTGATGATGATTGTAATAGTCATAAACCATGCAAGGGCTCTCGTGATTGTGAGTTCCTTCATATGTTGTAATCACATAGCTTGAATCCTCTCTGTCTCTTTCCACTCTCTTCTTCACTTGGCATCCTCCACTTGAACATTTATAATAATTCCTGCTTCCACATTATAATATAAGTATTCAAAGTTGCCAATTGGGATAATAATTAATGAATTTGCATGAGTTGAGTTTAATAAAACAAGGAACCGAAAAACTTTATAATGCATCCACTTGCAAATATTTTAATATCCTCATTGATTTATGAAAAATTTTAATTTGAAAGCTTTATTTTGCTGGGGCAGTCAATTATGTGTGACTTGAAAGCATCCCTTTCACAGCCCCATCGTCATGAAGAAGTAGACGCTAATGTTTTATTAGCAACAAATAATCTACTTTAAGCAAACAGGAAAATAACAGTAGTAATAAGCCAACCTCATTAGCGTAAACAAATTCTCTCTCTCACAATCTATATAACGATTTATTTCTTTCACAGAAAAATATAGGTTTTAATTTTTTGGCACCATATCCCAAATTTTGAAATCTTGTCTTCATCTTTGTTAGGTTTGACTAGTCCAATGATATTTATTGAGCTATTAATTACTTCCTTAGGAATACTATTTATATGTATATGTGTGTAATCCAATCCTCTCTATCCATACGAGCACGGTTTGAATTCTAAACTTCTTGTTTTTAAGATAAAAGATTTTATTATTTCAATTAGATAGCACCAGTTAAGAATATAATAGTAATCCAATTTGATTTTTAACTCTTCAAAAATATAAATTGATTAGTTAAATAGTAATCCAATCCTCTCTATCCATATGAGCGGGGTTCAAATCTTAAACTTCTTGTTTTTAAGGTAAAAGATTTTATCATTTCAATTAGATAGCACCAGTTAAGAATATAATATTGTTTAAAAAGGTTAATTAATAAATTAAGAATATATATTTTTAGCTAATAATAAGCATTTTATTTTAACTTTAAATTTCAAAGCCAACACATATTTTTGAAGAGTTGAAAACCAAGCCAGTAATTTGTAGCTTAAGTGGCAGTCAATTTCATAAATGCCACTTGCTATTATTTAGCTTTCACAAACAGCCCCTCGCTAGTTTTGAGCATATCACTGTCATCTTAGAGGATAAGCCTAAAGAATGAACAAGAAGCATTTGTATATGTATCTTTCAAAATTTTATACATACTATTATGACAGGGAATATATAACCGAATTAATTATCTCGAGGTAGCAAAAATTAAAATTTTAATTTATCTGTAAATTGGATTACATCATGAGAGTTTTAACATCATCTTAAGAAATTAATCAATTGAAATTAACTAATAACTAGTACTCAAAAGGGATTGCACTTATTATTTACTTCTCTAATTAATGTATTATATGTAAATTCCAAAAAATATATTATATATATTATAACTCACAGAGCGAAAGATAGAAATCACATGAAGATCATTTTCAATCAAGATCAATTTGACATGCATATATGATAGGAATCAAACTATTATGTGATGCAACAAGACCATATTGTGATGCAAGTAAGGTGAATATCGAGATAATTATGTGATGCAAAAATGACAAGAATCGGGATCATTATATATTGATGCCAAATATTGCATGAATCAAGACTACTATAGCATGCAACTAATATAGCAACAATCAAGACCATTCTCTTGTACATATATGGCAACGTGATAATTATGTGCATGTAAATATGGAAAATAAATCCTAAACTATAGTATTATTTACCTTTATTATATTTTACTCCCTCTATAGACAGTCCTTAGGCTCTTAAATAAGTAAAAGTTTACTTTCTCCTATTTTATGTTTCTCATCAGCAAAATGAGAAGCCTAAGTATGAGTTAAGAATACACACATACACCAATCTAAAACAATATTTAATTCGTATAAATAATAAGGAAACATCTTACAGCGCTACTTCTGATACTGTATTTGTTCTATCTCGTTCTCATACTGCGTCACAGAATGACCATTTGGCTTACTTATGTATATATAGATGACTATCGACCGTTTTATCTTGTTGCTTTGTTTGTGCTTTCTGTGGGTAGTGATGCTTCTTCCGTCTTCTTCAGATAATGAATGCCAATGTCTGCTAATTGCTATATGATGAATTGATAGGTCATATGACCATATGCTTGCCCTCTTTTTGTGCAAATAATGATGTGAGATATTAACTTGTCTTCTCCCTCTAGTGCAAGAGCATGCATGGAGACGCCAATAGAGGCTTACACAAGATTATTTGTCTCTAAGATAAGATAATTCTCCAACTATTTCGTAATGACTCAGAGTTGAATTGGAGAGGTTAATGTTTTTGTTTTTTTATTTTAAAATTAACACTCATATCTATAAAACTAATCTTTAATCATATGTTTATTTATGTGAGCGTAGTTCAAATCCTACACTTCTAGTATCACCTAAGTTGACCACTTGAATTAATCGACACCCAAAACTATTAATTAGTTAGACATACTTATATAGTTTTGTTTAATACCTATACATGAAGGCTCAGATACTGTATATATATTCTCATCAATCTCGTCCAAAAAGTAAGTCTTATTCTCACTTCTGCAACTATCTACTTCAGCTTAATTAATATGGTGGTAACGGAAATTCCTCAGAGTTCCTTTTAGAAATTAATCAGCCCCTTGCAAATCTTGGAGAGGAGAAGGAGAGGAATGAAGAAGTAGCTAGCTTGTGAACAAAATGTTGTCTTTTGAATAACAAGATAATAACTACTATTAACAATAATCTAATCTAGAGTCTAGATCAGTGTATTAGGGAGGGGTAAAAAAAAGAAATCCATAAGCATTCCTTCATCATGTAGAAGCTCAATAATAAATTATAATGGTCATTAAGTTTCTGTAAATTAAAGTTGACCAGCAGCCAAGTTAATATTCACTCCAACAAAGTTGATCATAAATCAAATATACAATGTCACTGTTGTGATAATGCAATGAATATATAATCGCTGTATAAAAAATGGCTATAAACAGCCAAATCACATCATCATATTTGAAGCTAATGATCATGGGGTCCATTAAACCATAAGATCGACTTTATCTCACACACATGCAAGTGGTGTGTGTATATACATACACACACATACAATATCAACAAAGTTTCAGTCACCCATAGCAGCAGAAATAATTCATAAAATCATCAATCCGTGAACGAACATTCTTTTCACTATTTTTTAAGCAATTAAGCTAATCTAAAAGACTAAACTACATAAATTCAAAATAAACTACTCATTGTAACTAATTAATTAAACTACTCACTTAAAGTAATTAATTACCTGGGATTTGGGCTGTTCTTGACTGACTTCTTCCCATACTTCCTCCATTTGAATCCATCATCCATAACTTCCAGCTCCGATTTTGTTCGAAATGCAAATCTTTGTCCCCCTTCCATCTTCATTTTCTTCATCCCATTTTTATTTTTTCTAAAAATTTCAATATCAACACGAGATCAAGAATTACTACTGTATGCTATGATTAAAATAAATAAATAAAAATATATTAAAAAAGAAAACGGGTATGTGTGTCAAATAAAAATATATGTCACTTGCATGGTATTTTTTTCTGATGTTGCACCACTTGATGAACCGCCCATGATGATCTTATCTGATGATACCATGCTTTGGGACGAATAGGCATCTTCATCAAATCCATGATGATGATCATCAAATAAAAGGTAGTCTGATAGCTCAAATTCTGATGATTGATGTTGATGATGATCAATGTTATGATCAGGAAAGTAACTGAAATTATTAAGGTTAGGGTTAGGGCTTCCAGGGTTGTCCATTTTGCTGCAAAGCGAAAGAGCGGAGAAAATGGCAGCAAAAGGACACTAACAAGAGAGATAGGCTATGCTTCTTAGACAACGTTTCTTTATATACATAGAAAAAAAAAACCAAAATATTATAAAATAATAATTATAAATATATATTTTTTTCCTTTTAGCTGTTGCTTCATGGGCACTTTCCTGGAGGTATACAATGAAGGTGCTTCACTTTGCCACATTTCAAAATCTGATAGGGCACGATGATCTCATCAGGCTGACGTATCATCGATTTAGTTCATGTAATTGGGACCCTCGCGCAATAATACTTTGTTTTTGAGAGGCTATCGATATCGCTGGTGGGATAAATTAAATATCATGTAGAGCAATTCAGATCACAAATTTTGCTCCACAGAACAGTAACTTTACACGTGGCACTTGATGATGATATTTGATTATTTGGTAGTACATGCAAACCATTGTCATGTGTCTGCGAAATTTTTATTACAATGTTTTTTTTTTTTTTAATTCAATTGATTTAGTCTTTGGGTCCAAACGTTAGTGATATGACTTGACCGGCTAGAATGTGAACTAGACTATGTTTTATAGGTAAAAGTTAATTCAGTCCTTATATTTTGGATTAATATATGTTTAATTTTAGTATTAGTAAAAATATCTTAAAATATTTTTGGTACTAAATTATTAATATTTTTGTCAGTATTTTTTATTTCTTTTACCTTGTTTTTAAAATATTACTCTTACAATCATTTTCTTTGCATTAATAAAAAAAATTAAATTACTAATTTAATTTCAAAAAAATAAAATAAAAACAAACAATATATATATATTAATTTTTGTGAAACAATTTGCTAAAGAGTTGATATATTAAAATTTTTTATTAATGTCAAAAGAAAAGTTTGTAATTTAATTTTTTACAATATTATTATTTTTGTAATTGCGTGAACTTCCACAAAAATTAATATATATTCTTTTTGTTTTTAGTATATTTTTAGGGTTAAATTAGTAATTTAATTTTTTAATTAATGTAAAAAAAATATTATTGTAAGAAAATAATATAAAAGCTAGCCAGAAAAAACAAAAAGTAACGATAACGGTGTCAATAATTTAACTGTAGAGATGTTTAAGGTATTTTTAAAAATACAAAAACTAAATGGGTATTAACCTCAAATTATTGGAATTATACCAGCTTTTACCTTTCTTATATTTTAATGATTAATTTTTTTAAAGATAGAGAAGCTGGTGAAATTTAAATCAACTTTTTAACTTTCTTTTTTTTTTTTCTTTTTTCAGAATTCAATCCTAGGTGGATGGCTAGCTAAATAAAGATTCCGTCAGACACTTAGAAGTGACAAAACCATTCTTTGATTAAAGATCAATAATCACTAGTTTTAAAATCACTGAGCATTGTAATTATATAAGCTTAGGCGATGAAGCCAAATTAAGCGATGAAGGCCAAATTATTACACAATGATGTACAACTTGGTTTATTGATAAGGAAACAAACAAAGGAAAAAAAAAAAAAAATTTTTACATGATGTTTTAAATGATCAGTCAATTATGTTTTATCATATGTTTAGTAATAATTGATTTTTAATATATGTTTATAAATTGATGAAAAGATAAGTTATGACTAATGATATATATTTATAAAATTGAGATACAAAGTGTGTATCGTAAATGACGTGTTACCAAAAAATATTTTTTTAACATGTGTTTATTAATAGTTGAGTTTTTATATCATTATTAGCTATATAATACTTGCATGATTTGAAAAAGATTAAATGTAGCATCTTATTTTATATTAATAACTTATCTTTGGGATCAACAAAGTCTCTATTCGTATTAGGGTAACTGATCATGAATTAACTAACTCGTCATATTATCAGAATTATTTTCTGTATAGATTTAATATGAGTGATAAACAAATATATTATATTGGATATCTCTTATTGGATATCTCGAAACAAATTAAGGGATTAAAAGACAGCAATAAAAGATTATGTTTTATCATATGTTTAGTAATAATTGATTTTTAATATATGTTTATAAATTGATGAAAAGATAAGTTATGACTAATGATATATATTTATAAAATTGAGATACAAAGTGTGTATCGTAAATGACGTGTTACCAAAAAATATTTTTTTAACATGTGTTTATTAATAGTTGAGTTTTTATATCATTATTAGCTATATAATACTTGCATGATTTGAAAAAGATTAAATGTAATTAGACATGCTCGTAGCATCTTATTTTTATATTAATAATAACTTTATCTTTGGGATCAAAGCCCTATTCTGCATTAGGGTAACTGATCAAATCCATTAACTAACTCGTCATATTATCAGAATTATTTTCTGTATAGATTAATATGAGTGAGAACAAAACTTTTATATTGGATATCTCTTAAACACTACAAGTCTAAGGGATTAAAAATAATAAAAAGACAGCAATATTCTTAATTTAAGAATCTTGTGACACGCCATTGGCTTTGAATTTCGAAGATTTATCCACAAGGAAATAACTCACTTTATCTGTAACAAAAATGATTAGTGTTTCTCTTTTACTCGAATATTTATCCACAAGGAAACAACTTTTTGTATTGACGTACACTTTCGGTAAAATTATTTATTCCCTAGATTAATTAATGTACTTTTGAAAAGTGGTTTTAAATAAAGTAAGCTCATTCCAGCCAAGTTATAAAATTATACAAAATTAAACAAAAATAGTAAATACTCAAAAAAAAAAAAAAGATGATTAAACCATTTTGGCACAGAGCCACTATTAAAACACTATTACTCGGTCACTAGTGCGTACTTGAGTATCTATATTTTGTGTGAAAATGACTTGAAGCAATACCCAAAAAAGAAAAAGCATTACTCATGACTTTGGCAAAGACACACTGTCATTTGGTAGTTTCTTTGCTTCTTCTTCTTCTTCTTTATGTTACTTTCTCTTTCGATAATAATTATTTGTTTCTTTTTCCATGTTCTTAGTGTTCTTATTGCATGCATCGGTATTGGGCTTCACCGTCTCTCTTTTATGTTACTATTTTTATTTCTATGGCATATTGGGATGGGTTGTCAGTTTTGATATTCACTTCACAAAATACACGAATTTTGAGTGAAAGATGCTTCAGTTAACTCTCTTAAAAAATCAATGGGCCTTTAATCCAATGGGGGAAGTCTTGCACTTATAATGGTGAGTGCAAGGGTTTAAGCTTCCATAAGAACTTTATACAGATTAGTTTCAGTACTATTTTAATTATCAACTAATTGAGTGTAGATAGTCTTTCCCTTACAAAATGTGAGTGGAGTAAACATCCAGTCGAATATTAGAGAGGGTTTAAAATATTTAGGCAAGTACTTCAGTGTGTCAATATATGGCAATAGTCCCAGTTCTATAGCATGATTATAAATACTAATTGTAATGTTTGATATAATATTAGTAATAATATGTGTATAACAGAATTCAGAAAAAAAAAAAATCTCATAAAAAGCACCAGTCCAGTGCCAACCAAGTTTAAGTTATAGCTTTAAATTGAAACTCTTGTAATCTCTCTCATAAATATGGGTAGAGTAAATATATATTTTTTTTAATATTAATAGAATAGAACTATTATGAATGTTTAGTATATGATCTGAAATTCGAGCTGTGTCACATAGAATTAATTTACATTACTCCCACCCATAAATGTACATAGGTGTCCAATTGTAATATCAATATTAAAATTAAAAAAAATCTCTTATAAAAGAGTAATGTTGAAATATGTGTTCGAAAAACTAAACAGTAAAGTTGAAATGTATGTTTGAATCTAACACCTAGTAAGAGCCTGTTTGGGATTGTTTTTTAGGAGGTACAAAATTGATTTTAAAAAATTAAAAGCTGATTTTGGTGTTTGGTGAACTTTTTTCGGATTCACTTTTGACAAAATTACTCTATCCCAGAGCTGATTTTAAAAAGTAGCGAATGAGTAGTTTTTTAAAATTTTATTTTGAGAATCACTTTTATACTTAATATAATTTCATATATATCTGCATATATATTATAAAAATCTAAAATTATCCTTATTAATTAGAAAATAAAATCATAAGTTTTAAAGAGATGATTATTTTTACCAATTATATTGAGATAACAAAATAAAAAATAAAATTAATAATATAAAATATTTATTTTAGCTATCAATTATTATACGTACATAATAAAAAAATTATATGCATATTTATAAATGTTTAAATAAATTTTATTCAACATTATTTTTAATTTAGTTATTTATGTTGTTAAAATAGTTCAACAATAAGATTTACCAAATACATATATTTACTTTTAAAACTCACAGCACTATTAAAAATAAATTTTACTAAATGTTTAATTAACTCTTCATAATCTAAGGAGCCACAAGACAACATTGTCAATTACTTTAAAAAACTACAAGATATCAACTAACCCTAATAGTGTGAAGTTTAAAAACAAACTCATGGTGTGACAGACATGCATAAAATATTAAGTAATAAGTAATATATACTTAGATATTGGGTTCAAGTTATTTTGAGTAATACAATTCATTATAATTCATATTAAAACAACAAAAATTATTGTCACCCACCTTTATCTAAAAATTTTATTAAAAAGATAAGCTAATATCGCATAGTATATATATGTATATATGAGCGGTGAATGAAAATTTTAGAACTGTGTTATTTTGGGTCAACAGCAAGAGCAGTGTCCACTGGGCGATTGGTTGACAAATAATTCACAATATATAGAAAGCAGCAACGACGGCAAATCCCTGCAATCAATAAATTATTAGGCAGACAATTTGCATTAATATCCATCATGTTTTAGAGTGTGAGAAGAAAGTGCAAGGAAAATGTCTTTATGATAAGATCCTTGACCCCATCAATTTTAATATTTTATCATGTGTCTACTAGATTCAACTTTGAATCTGTTTCTGTATTTTATTAAAAGTTGGAAAATTCCGAGGAAGCTGCTTCTAATATTCTAGCCTCTCTTTTTTTAATTACTGATATTAGCAAATATAAATTTGAATGCACTGTTGATTTGATATTTGCGTTGATATTTTCAGTAAGTTACTAATATATGGAAAATATATATGTATGCAGAGCAAAATTTTTAAAAGATCAACTCTGGACATCCACTGGAATTTAACCTGAACAAGTCCCTTAAAATACGGTCCAAATTAAAAAAAAAATACGATTAGGCCTAATATTATAATAAGTTTTTAACCTGATGATTACAAAAAGAATTAATTGTCTATCAATTGTTAAATTATACTTCAACGATCACTCATAATTTATAAGTTTAACAAAAAGGTGGACAACTGATATAATTTATAAACTTTTTGAATATATTTGAACATCGAGAAAACTTGGAGTGAATGAATGATAGTTTCCAAAAAATGGGGGAAAAAAATTATCAGTCAAGAGATGGACGTAAATGTAGACTAAAACCCTAGACCCATTGGACCTGGACAAAAATTATCGGAAATGACCATTCGGTCAAGCCGTCGTGAGAAAGAGCACGTAATCTAAGCTAGCTGGCCACTTTTTTCCAAGGATATTTTGTCTCTTATAATTAATGATATGATCCCCAAAGAAGTAAAAGTGACTTTCGTAAAAGCACTTTTGTGGGCGTGTGCGAAACGTCATGGATTGACTAGCTAGCAAAAACACATAATTTTGAGAGCTGTTTAAAAGTATATTTAGTATCGTTAAATAAGATTTTAGAGAATTATAGATTGAAGTGTTTCGAAATTAAAATAGACATTAAATATATGGAAGATTATCAATTTCCTCTATAGTTTTTATAATATCTAAAAATCTCCATGATATTAAAAATTTAAAGGAAAAGAGGGCCAAATGAGTCGTTTAGTTAATAATTTATCCTAAAAATATAAAATATATATTTATTATAAATAAATATATATTTATTATTAAATTTTTTTAAAAAATAATTTTTAATATTAATTTTTTTATTCACATCGAAATATATATTTTTTATTTTTAAATTTTTATTTATGTGATTTATTTAGTTTGTAATACTCATGAATAAAAATATATTTAAAAAATATGAGTAATATTATAAAATAATATTGCCATAGTTAATTGGCTATTTAAAAATAATAATAAAAAAATAAGTGATGTATATTAATTTTAATATAGGAGAAACTGACAATCTCTCTTAAATATGCATCATGAATTGTTTTGCATAGAAACAACTTTTATTCAATTTTGTTATAGATTTTTTTTCTTTTTTGGGCTTCGTTATGTCAGATAATGATACTTTCATCCGCTGTTCATGAATTTTTCAGCATCCTATTTTGTCCAAATCGTTACAAATTTAATAGAAAACGAATACTTTTGAAGAATAAATGTAATTTTTAAATATAAAATCCAAATTAATATAAGAAAATTTGATACACGATATCATAATTGTTATTCAAAGTACATATTTACCTTTTTGCTTTTATTACATTTTAACGATGTGCATAAACTGAAGTATTAGGAGTTTTTAGGGACATAACTGCTAACTTTTTCTTTCTTTCTTTTTTTTATCGGTACACCAATAAAGAACGAAATTTAAGGAATATTGTTCTATAAATTTTATCACCACCAAAGTTTGAATCAATTTCAGCCAATATTCTCTTCAGGATCCAAAGCTTTTTAATGACAAAATAAAATTTTCTGGCGTTATAATTTCCTCAAGATTCAAACTTGTACCGACAAAATAAAATGGAGACTCGGGGATCGAATTTCGCAGGCAAAGTGAGAGAATATTGGCTACATCCACAAATAAAAATAATAATGAAAACCTTCCTTAAGATTTATGTAAGAAGAACTCAAACACTATTATTAATACTCCTCACACTCATATATATATTGGGACACTCATATTAATTTGGTCATGAAGCTTTTGCACAATCGAAATTGTCCCGAATCTCTCCAGTAGTTTATCAGAAATGAAAAGCTATAATACAATGTCTTTAAAATTCTAATTACCAAACCTTTTGGCACATCTCAAATTGCAAGTTACATTTTTAATTTCCAAATTTTTTAAAAGTAAACTTAAATATATATAACACATTAGTCGAGAATTTTTATGAAAAATTTGAAAATCTTGATAGAAATTTTGAAAATATACGGGAAAAAAATTTTGCATTCTTATTGTAAATGCACCAACAAAGATGCTTCTAACTTCAAACAAAAAAAAAAAAAAAAAATCTTGCTCCATTTCTAGTTCTATAAGCATCAGTATTGTGCATATATGACTTGAATGGCTGACTTATCTTTGATTTTTTGAACATATGAGAAAGAAAGAAGTGGAAAGAAAATTGAAGAGAGAATTCGATGTTGAATTAATTATCAGATAATATTGTCAATGATGTCTACAAGTGATCGTTGGACTTTACACACATAGATGCAAGGAAGCACTTTCCTGGAATTGGCCTCAATCGATTTGGCAGCATATTGTTGCCGCAGCTTGCTGACATAGAAAAAAGAATGAAACAAATAAATTACTTGGGGTCAGTGGCCACTATGTATATATATATATATATATTAAAAAGACGAAGGAATTTGGCTACGCTATCCTAACATTAGGATAATTTAATGTTTAATATTTGTGTCTTTATTAAATTGTAATTCTCAAATTAAAGTTGGCATTAATTGGGAGACTCCTTAATTTAGTTATTTTCTTAAAATTAGGATTTATACTTTTATTTTGAGAAATTATTTAGGACACAAGCAGTCCTATTTTAGAAGCAAATCAATATTAAAGGAATATATACTCATATAAATAGAGTTGTGTTATACATATGGAAGACAGTTTATTATTATTATTATTTTTTTTTTGGTTTTAATTATCATTATAGGGCCTTTTCGTATCTGTGTGTCTCGTGATAGATGGCGGGTTCTCTCGTAAGCTGACTTCCTGCTGAAGCCTCGCAGAATGGCCCGGAGAAGTCATGCTTCTCCCAAGGGGGCTAATTTCCTGGCGTGAAAGAAAACCAACAACACCATGATTCATCGCCAAGAATTAAACACTTCGCTTTTGCCGAAAGACAGTTTATTATTTGAAAATAGGTCTGGATGAACTGTAGATGACAGTATTTATGAACAATGCCGGATCAATAATCCATGAACAGTGTCAGGGTTGAACATTGCAGTGAACAGTACCTGTTGAAACTTTTCATGGAGTTTTAATATTTATATTATATTCTTCTCAGTCTTAAACGTACTACTTTGTTGACTAGTCTCTTTGGGATAAAGAGATCAAATGCAGCATTGAAGGCATTCGACATCAAGGCTGCAGACAAGAAGACGGATGGTACTTGCTATGCAGATTCAATTGAGGTAGCGGCAAGCCAGTAACAGTAAGAGAGAGTCTGAATTATGTAAGAATTGTAATCTTCCTATATTTAGTGAACTGCTTAATATGAAGGCGTGGTTAATTTGGTTAATTCTGTTGATTAGTACAATGATAAATATTATATATAAATCAAACTAATATATAAAAATTTTTATGTTATGAACCTTGTGATTCAAACCACATAAATTAATTAGTTTAATTAATTTACGGTAATAATTGACATACATTTATAAAATCGATCTAAATTTTCTTACTTAAAGGTATCATATCCTATAATTTAGATACTGTCAGAGGGTAGTAGATGACCAAAAAATAATTAGTTTCTAATATCGATATAATATATATTGTATAATTATTTTAAAATTGATTACAGTTATTGAGAACAAAAAATATGGAAAAAAAAATTGACTTTATTAACTTATTCTGAATAATATGGAGTTTCTCCACTTTCTTGTTTTGCATTAGATATAAATTTCAAAAGTACTTCCCTTGACAAATCTATATGTGTGTCCTTTTGAAAGGGAAAGATAACAACTAACAAAATGAAAGGTGAAGTCATAGGAGAAATGTGAGCTAAGAGCAAACTTCAATTAATACGTGGAGATTTTCATCAAACCTCCTACTCATAAATTTAGATAGGAAAAGGTGTTTTGGACTTTTGGTTTTGTTGGGGGGGGGGGGGGGGGTGGGGGCCGGGGCCGTTGGGGAATCATTCACTTCTGAACTTTTGCCCTATTAATAGATTTCTAATTTCTGAAAAATTCATAAAATTTTTCTACACAGAAAAGGTTTTAAGAAACTTTCCTATTAGTTTTTTATAAAACTATTTATTCTCTTATGATTTTCGTAATATCTCTCGTTCTTTTAACTTAAAAATTCTAACATAAATAATGGTTATTTTGTGACCAGAATAAACTTCTTTGTTTAGATATTAACATAAAACAATAACAAAATATTATTAAAAAATTGCAAAATAATAAGTGTTAAAAACCAAAAATATTGGAGATTAAGACCTTATTTAGTATTGAGGTTAAAACAATTAAAATATTTAGTAAACATTAGTTTTTATGGCTTAGAAACTCGATTAATTGTTGTTATAGCTTAGAAAGTCAATTAATTTTATCTCACACTTATATAATAAAAAACTGATAATATATTTTTTATTTTTTTAAAATTATTGTTTAAAAATATATACTATACATTTTCAACTTTTATTTCATAATTATAATTTTTATTCCACCGCGGCTGTGGCATAAAAGATATAGTAACTCAATAGAAACAAGACCTAAGAGCATCTCTAAAAAATTTTTTTAAAAAAAATTATTACTTATTTGAAGACATACATCAATATTTAAGACTTCAAAAGATACTTTAATTAAGATTCTTCAAATAGAAAATGATTCTCTCTCTTCAATTTGTAGAGTTGTTTTCTCTCTCTTTAATTTATGTTTTATTACTTTTTATTAGAGAAAGAGAGAGAAAGAAGTATTTTAATTACCATTTATTTTTTCTTTGAAAAAATATTTATTTGATTAAAATAATATTAACTTATTTCTATTTTAAGAGTTTTTTTTAATAATAACATATTTTTTTTCACTATCTTATTTGCCACATAAGTAAGCAAATAAATATTTGAAAAGTAAAATTAATAGAGTATTTTAGAAATACTCTAAGTGATAACCTCTCAGAGAATTTTGGTAGACTTTAACTTCTTTCTTTCTTTTAAAAAAAAAAACAAATATCCAAGAGGTTAATGACAAAGTTTGAGTTGGAACCAGATGCAGGCTCGATGCATTTATAGGAGAAACAACGGTCTGAGTTGCAATTTCACTCTGCCTATATGAATCTTATGCTTTGTCCCATTAATTTTACATAATTTTGTTATAGCCTGCTAGATTTTTATGACTTCTCCAATATAGCCCTTGCTATCAGCCTCCTCAATTTTAATGATATAAAATGTTCCAAACCAACTATAGTTTATAATTTTTTCCATTATGACCCCCTCAAACCAAAATCATGGTTTTGCTACTATTTTATGATGATTTTTGACATTAAGAGAAGTTTATGACGAATTTCGGAACCGGAAGAGCCAAATTGTATTTCAACCAAATTGTGTATACATCAGATAAGATCAATAAACATTTCTCTAAAGTTTGAAATAATTTTTATGAAGAAAGAGGCTCTAAATAAAGAGAAAAAAATGCTCAAGGGAAAAAGGTGATGAAAGTTGTTGGAAATATGACTAATCTAGTGTGGACAATATTCATTGAAAAAAGTCACTCCAACATGTATAATATTAAAATCTCTGTTTGTTAAAAATAATAAGAATACCTCTTTTCATTATTTAATTACCACATATTGATTAGTTACCCGTCTCATTTTAGATAATTCAAATGAACTAATATGCTTGGGAATTATCACATCTAGATTTTTTTTATATTTTAAACTGTAAATTTTAAGCTTAAACATACTAAGCATAAATTGGACAGTTTTGTCTAAAGCCTAAACAATGAGTAATATTAAATGGTTATATTTGATTGATATTTTGATAATTTTATAGTATTCAAAATGTGCGATGCAAATATACGCTAAATAAGCTAAAATAATACGAATTCACATATCGTAATCACGAAACGAGTCTCAATATTAAAAAAAAATGCAAGGTATTGTATTCATAAGGCACTATAGTCGGAACAATGAGGGCCCAAAAATGAACTTGCAAAAAAATTTGTGTTGAAACAAAATTTATTCAAAATATATATACACCCAACCCGTCAATCTACGTGACCCATCAGATTCAAATAATAAAGAGAGGCAAGCACGATCAATTTCAGACTCACAGTGCATTTGCAAATAATCAGCGATGCAACATATAATTAAATTACTTTTAAATTTAAATTACATATGAATACAGACTAATTAAACTCTTTAAAAACAAGAAATTAAATTAAAAAGATATGAATTTGAAAATCAAGCTTCGCTGGCGCCTAATTTAGCTTTGGCCTTTTGGTTGGCAAGGTGTCACATGCACTTCAATTTGCATCACTGAAAAGAAAAAAGGAAAAAGAAAATCATAAAGTGAAAACATTAGAAGAATCAAGAACCAGCTTGAAAATTTATATCACTGGCAGCTTTTTGTTTGCTTGTCCTGCTATTCATCATTTCTCTCTTTCTTTTCTGAAGCTTTCCCATTTTCTATCCAACAAAATAAATTTTCCCAGAAAGTAGGAGGGTCAAGGAAAGTTAAAGATTTTTGTTTTTGGTCGTGATGGATATTTCTGGGAACATGAAGAGAAGAAACTTGCTTAAAGTACTTGTTCTTGGTGATAGCGGGTATGTTTTTTTCCCCCAATTTATTGTAGTTTCGAATTAATTTCTGCAGTTTAATCTCATGGAATTTTGCTTTTTATTTATTCAATTTTTTTGGATGATTTCAGAGTGGGAAAAACTTCTTTGATGAATCAGTATCCTTCAAATTATGTTATAATTGTATAATATAATCTGTTTTACTTTTGACAACCATTTGCTTTTTAGCAGTTTGTGTTTCTGCTTCTCATTGGTTGGTTTCTGAAAAATTTCAAAGCATATGTATTATACGTTTACTTTTCTTTCCTTTTTCATTTGTTTTTCTTTCCATTTTTACTTTTTGACATAAAATATTATCGTTCTGTACTTGCATGGCTGATCCATTGGTTGGTGGTGAGACTAATTAAAAAACCTAGGGTGTTAATTTTGTAACTTTAGTTAGATAATGATATTACTTAAATTTTTAAACTTTCTAATAAATTTCAACTTATTATGAGGGATAAAATTATCATTCTCCCTCTCTTTATTTATGTAAAATTAAAAGCGACCTTTAGGAACAGAATTATGTTGATATTTGGGAGCTCAGAACCAAAATAGAAAAAAATATATCTATATTTAAAAAATCACGTGTTCCTCTTGATTTGAAATCTTTTTTCTTTTATTTAATGTAAATTGCATTATATGGTCCCCTCAAATTTATTATTTTCATATTATGATGACAATTAGTGGTGCCGGCACCAGCAAGTGATTTGGCACAAGAAGCTTCTTTTAACAGTTGTGATTAGGTGACAGATTAATTGTTAAAAGATGAAAAATCTTAACCAGCTGAAGTTACCTGTGAAACATCCATAAATACATATTTTAATTTGCAAGACGGTTCTCGTTTTGGATAGAAATGTCATAGAACTTTAGTCAAAATGCATGTGTTTTTTTTTTGTCTTGTTTATATGTATTCAAATTCTAAATGGATTTTGGGGAATAAGATCACTATAATCATTTGTTTAATTAGATATTTTTTTTATAATTAATAATGTTTTTTCATATAGGTCTACTAAATATGGAAAAAAGCTCTTTTGTCAATTTTTTTGAGTTAAATATATTTGAGGAACTTTCCTAGGTTACATTTATTGGAACTTATTACCAAGTTTTTTAATGCAAAAATGAGTAACAAAACAATGGGCGAAGCGGGTCAATGAATAAATTTGATTGTAACTTACATTAAATATAACTTAGGGAATCCATATTTATGTAATCTTAATCTTTTTGCTTCCATTATGTATGAGCAAGATTTGAAAGTTCCAAATTCCACGAATTGTAACCCCAACTATAAAATTAATTTTTGGCTATGAAGCAAATAAATAACATATTTTCAAGCTGTCCTTCAGGCTGGTTGAGTAGTGTTTAAATAACTTTATTTAATTAGTCATTCGATATGATTTGAAAAATTATTTTGCGCTTTACCCCATCCTTCTACCTTTTAAAAAAAAAAAGAAAAAAAGTGTTAAATAAGTTGAAGATTCCTCATTCAAACTCTCCTATTAACTAATTAACAAAATAGAGAAAAAAAAAATGAAAATTTATCAGAATACAAAAAGTAGCGTAAATAATGATTCTCTTTCGAAAAAAGTTAACGCAAAGTTTAAGCAGTTTTAATTTTTTTTTAATTTAATTTTATTTGTATATCTAGGATTATTCTGTTTGGTGTTCTTAACCATCCACTCAGATATGTATATAATAAGTTCAGCCAACAATACAAAGCTACAATTGGTGCCGATTTTGTTACCAAGGAGCTTCAGATTGATGATAAGCTAGTAACTTTGCAAGTAAGCGATTGATAAATTAATTTTCATGCGAATAAAAGATTATAATTTGTAAATTCCTTCACTAAGTTAATTCATTTTCTTACTTGATAGATTTGGGACACTGCCGGGCAAGAAAGGTTTCAGAGTCTAGGATCTGCATTTTATAGAGGGGCAGACTGCTGTGTCCTTGTATATGATGTAAATGTACAAAAAACATTTGAATCACTTCAAAATTGGCGTGAAGAATTTCTGAAACAGGTCTGGTTCTGATGAACCGATATTTAATTTTTCAATATATATATATATGATCATAAAAATGTCTTATTTCTACTATCTCGTTGTGTTATACTTAAGTTTTCTAATATGACAACATATTGTTATATGGTGTTCTTATCTGACACTGATATCTGTACGTTTTAAAATGTGTGAATATTTTAGACTGAGCAACATTGTTTAGCTGCAATGCAGTATCTAATTTTTGTTAGACCCTATTGTCAGACTCAATTTCAAATTTAGAAATATGGTAGTAGCTAAGAATTTTTATTTTCGTGTATTAGTTTATTCTAGTTTTGATTTTTGGCATAATTTTTCAACAGGCAGATCCAGGTGAGCACGAGGCTTGTCCCTTCGTATTGCTTGGAAACAAGATTGACACAGACGGTGGAAGCAGCCGAGTGGTATGTGGATATGATGCATGTCAAATGTTCGATAAATTTCCTTAATGACATGGGCTAATAAATTTCATTTGCTTAATCCTGTGTAGGTGTCTCAGAAAAGAGCCCTTGAATGGTGTGCCTATAGAGGAAACATTCCTTATTTTGAGACCTCAGCTAAAGAAGACTACAATATTGATGAAGCATTCTTATGTGTGGCCAAAATTGCACTAGAAAACGAACACCAAGACATGTGAGTGTTGGTAAATTCAATGGTATGATTAAAGTCATTGCATGCATTTGCAATCTAAATCGCAAAACTTGCAATATAAAATCTAAATTTTAAAATTAAAACGAACGTGAAACTTGTGACATGACGATTTGTTATCAATTAGTATATATATGGCTAATAAATCTTTTAAATGAAACTGATAGACAGGCTTCAATTGAATCGTTGCAGTTACTACCAGCCCCAGGGAATTTCTGAAACTGTTTCAGAAGTTGAGCAAAGAGGAGGTTGTGCATGCTGAAGTTCTGGGCACCGAAAATAAAATTGAAACTACTTTTAATTTTCTTGTTTGTTTTATTCTTTGTATTAGTTTTATTATGCTTAGTGAGCAGCTTTTGGCCCAAAAAAAGAAAGAGGCGGTCCAATCCCTCTGTTTTAGTGGGCAAAAACAACTCTTCAATGAACATGTTAAAACTACTACAACAACAATAAAGTTATGTTTAATATTAAGATAAAGAAGTTAGTAAATATTATTTACTGTAATTTTTAAGTTAAGTTAATTTAATTTACTATTTTTATGATAAAAAATTAAAATATTTTTACGAAAAATTATTATTTAAAATTATCTTTACTATATGATTAACTTTTATTTTATAATTATGTTTTTTTTTCATAAACTATAATTAAAAACATACAATATCTCAATATTAAAAGAACCTAAAATTTGAGATACAAAATTCACTAAATTAATATGAATAGAGATTTAATAATGATCTTGTAGGATTATTGTTGATGTTATATAATTCAAGCCTATTCATGAGATACTATAAATTTGTGTGCGAAAGTAAAAGTGGGTGAAGTTGCTCATTGAATCTATCAAATTTTATTTTATTTTTTTGGAATGGGCTTTGTTGCTACTTAACTGTAATTTTTATTTTTTCAAACTAACAGCAAATAAAACTTTTGTGCTGTTTAGGCTTAAAAGTAAAAGGAAAGGGACTCATATGAAACATCAATAAAAAGGAAAAAGATTGTTGTTTGACTACTTTAAGAATTTTAATATATCAAATAACTTCAAAAAGTATTATTTTGATAATTTTATTATGAAATCTTTACAAAATTTATCATTATACTGCATTTTCATATTATCATTAGTTAGTTAGTTTGTTGATTAATGGCATATCAAATTTACCCTTGAAAGATAAATATTAAAATAGGGGTATCAAATATCAAATATATAGGTTTATAGGAATTATTTTTAACTAGTTTGTTGATTAATGACATATCAAAGTGTTTTTTTTTTTTCTCTCTCTCTCTCATTTAGGCCCCGTTTGGGATTACTTTTGGGAGGGTTAAAAGTGATTTTAAAAATCTAAAAGCTAATTTTGGTATTTGGTTAAAAAAAATCAAAATCATTTTTGCCAAAATCAGCCCCTCTTACAGCTGATTTTGAAAAGCAGGGAAGGAGTAACTTTTAGATTCTGATTTTGAGAATTAATTTTATCTTTTAATATAATTCCATAAATATCTTTACTATTATTACTTAAACCCAAAATTATCCTTCTAAGAAATAATATTGCTGCAAGTTTAATGTGAATATGATATTACATGACAATCTATTATTTTTTTTTTGAGTTTTTGTAACTCATTAAATTTTTTTATGTTTATATTTAGAATAAGTAGTTATACTTTGCTTGATGTTATTTAATGAAATTTGTAGTTGGTTTTTTTTTATTATCAATTATTTTAAGATAATAAAGAAATAAAATCACTATAGTATAAATTTTATTTTTAGTTAAAATTATTATAATACACAATTAAAAATATTGTATATGTACATTTTTATATGTGTAAGTAAATATTGTATATGCTACAGCATTACCAAACTGGCCCTTAGGAGTGTCAATGGTTAACGCAAATTCCACCACAGTTTCAGCCTTATATTTATTTTTAAGTAGCCGGTAAAGCCCAAATTAAATTTTTAGCTGACCATGTAGGGTTTGGATCAAGCCCGTGGGGCAGCTTCAATTTTACATTTGCTTACTGCAAAAGTAATACAAAATTTCATGATCTCTTCTAGGTTCTTCTGCTCTTAACTGCTAATACTAAGCATTTATTAGATCAATTCAGTTCCCAATCAGAAAAAAGATATGTTAGGAAATTGATCAGAAACCGTATTTACACAACCAAAGTGAAATCGGTAAATAATGAGTATAATAAAATCACACGTAGACCATAAAATTACGCTCGACTTTTAAATTTCACGCTTACGAAACAACATGAAAGAAAATATTTTACTAGCATAAATGAGTTACAAGTATTGTAGTATTTTACCTCACTACCCAAAATCTTAATACACCCAAACTCTCATATCACTATAACAAGAGCTTATAATTTTAAGCTCTCTAAACTCTCACTCTAAAAATGCTAAGTTGCTCTCTCTTGGTGCAATATGTATAGGAATTTTGTACGCGGTGCAATATTTTATTACTCAATTAATTGGTCAAGATAATAGAAATGTAGTAAAACGATACGTTTTGTAAAAATATAGTAACTAAATAATGGAATATAAAGTATATGGCACTTTTTATTGTCATTTACTACATTAAAATTTTTAAGGTGGTAAAACAATGATAACCCAAAGGGAGACAAAAAAAAAAAAAAAAAGGAAAGAAAGAATGGACTCATATGAATTATTATTATTTACATTACTTTTATTTGGGTGGTGATATTTCTATTCTTAAATTGTGTAAACCTACCTCACTTTAAAATCTAATTATAAAAAAATAGACATTAGTTTTAACAATTTCAAATTAAGGTTGAGTGTAAAAAATTAACCAATTAGAACCTCATTAACATGATTATTAAGCTTCAAGTAAACTAATAAAATGTATTTAGATATCCTACAAAATTTATATGCTAAGAAATTTATGCTTTTTATTCCATGAAATTTATTGACTGTGAGAACAATCCAATTAATCATTTCTTTAAACTTTTTTCCTAATTAAAATTTTTAAAAATAATGTCAATTTTTTGATAAATAATTCTTTCAGATGGGATGGACTTACACCACTTATGGGATGGACTTACACCACTTATGGTGTGGAAATGTCCTCAACTGTTTTTTTTTCCTTACATTAGATAGTATAATACAACTAAATATTTTTTAATTCAATTTAATAAATAACCAACTTAACTCTTATTGTTTTTGTGAAAAAATCCACTGCATCTGTTAGCATATGAAATTTAATTTTATGTATATTGAGTAGGGGTGGGCAATAATTTGGTTCAGTTTTAAATCAAATTGAATTGTCAATTTTTTATAGAAACAATAATTCGAACCGAGTTAAACTGAATTATTTAGTTTTTTTTTTTGGATTTAAATCATAATGTCCTTAATATTTTCTAATTTTTTTTCTTTTTTTTTTTGTTTAAACCGATTGGTTTTTTATTTAATCGAACCTAAACGATGGTTCAGATCAACTTTTTTAGGACAATAATTTTTTTGTCCACCCCTAATTTCCAGACGAACCTTAATATATCCAAATTTAAATATAGTCCAAAAATCTAAAACTAAAACAAATAATAAGGGGGAAAAAAAAAAACTCCTCCATTGACAGAAGACTCGAAGACTCAGATCACAATAATAAGCTGAGGCGAGTAGAGCAGGCATGTTACGTGTAAACCAACTCGAATTGTTGTTCCTTTCCGAAAACGATGAGCATGAGTTTTAAGACAACAAGTGAGCAACCGAAACTATCTCCTGTTAATATAATATAATATAATATAATAGCAGCCACAGAAATAACTAAATATCAGAAGAAAAAGAAAAATTAACAAAGTATTTGAAATCCTTCAACCGTCGGATCAACAACTACCCTCATTGGCGAGTCAAATAAAAACTCTCTGAATATCTCAACGGCCAAGATCTTCTGATCACAATAAAGCACCTCAGATTTCACGGTTTTATTTAACCAAAACAAAAACAAAAATTATAGATTTTTTTTTCCATTTCAGTTCTCTCTCCAATGGCGTTCTCTGCCGTTACTGCTCGTTGCCCCTCTCTCCTTCGCCTTCCCAACGGTCATACACCGTCGATCTCCGTTAATCAGAACTCAGTCTCCTTTCGTTTCTCGAAATTAAATATCAGCCGTCGATATTCAGTTTCAGTCCGATCATCCTCTACATCGGGTACTCATATTTGTTTCTTAAAAAAAATTTAAAATTAATTTTGATATTTCTAATCGTTTTCCAGTTTTACTTGTTATAAATGGTTTAATTTTGAAAAGTAGCTTATGAACTAAGCTTGCAATTCGAATTATTTATTTATTTATACAAATCGACTGGAATTTTAATTAGCGATTGATTAGTTTTTAATAAACATAAGGAGTAATAGGTTGTTGAGTATTATTTAATTTTTACTTTTGAATAATTGGATGTTTAATCAAGTGATTGTGTTGTTCATTTTCGTTTTATTTATTTGTTGAATTTTACGTTTCAGCAGTGGCGCCGGCGACGGAGGAGCTGAGGCCGGCTATTTTACTGACAGAGAAAGCACTAAAGCATCTAAACAAGATGAGGTCTGAGCGTAGTGAGGATTTGTGCCTAAGAATTGGAGTAAAACAGGGCGGATGCTCCGGCATGTCTTACACGATGGAGTTTGAGAACAGAGCAAATGCGAGACCAGATGATTCGGTTATCGAATATGATGGTTTTGTGATAGGTATGTGATTACTTTTTTTTGTTTTATATATTTTGGCTGGTTGGTTTATTTATGTTTAGCGGTGAATTAGTGCGTAAAGCATTTCTAGGTTGTTGAAATTTAAAAGCATCATTTGTGTGCTTTAGAGTGTTTGGCTGGAACATAAAGGAAAAACAAAAAGGACCTGCAAAGCACTTTTCTGGGAAGCAGTGAGAGTGTTTTTGAACTTAAGTGTTTCTTGTAAAAGTACACTTGACACACAGTGGTGAAATAATTAATTTCATTCTTGTCCACATAGGCTCAAAATTACATTTTGCTTACTTTGTAGTGTTAGCAAATTGCTTTCTAGGGTATGAGATGTATATCCAGTGCTCTTTTAAGAAGCAATAGTGGCTATCTTAGAGAAAGCTTTGCCGTACAAAATTGTTGAGAGTAGTGTTTTAGGGTGCAAGCACTTCTAGATTGTCAAATGCTTGCAGTGTTGGCTGGAATGATGAAAAACACGCTTATGCCTACTTTATAGTGTTGGTTAAAATAGAGTAATGATTTTTAGGTTCTGAAAAGCATTTCTGGTGCTTGCTGAGAAGTGTGACCATGTGTTTTAAAGAAAGCTTTATCAAACAAAAGCTTTTCAAATATTTATGTGCTTTCATGTCAATCTACTGGATTATACAATTAATTACTAATTTTTCCATTTGAGGGACATTGTTTCACGAATTCATTGTCGTGAAGAGCTTTATATACTACAACTAAGATACTTTTCAGGTTCTGTTTATATATATGATTGGCTAAAGATAAAAAGATATGAAAAATGATTAGAAGTGATAAAGAAAGTACTGGAAGTTGTTTACTAGACTGGGGGCAAGATATGGCAAATTAGAACCAAGCCCAAATGAAACATGGAGTTGCTGATGTCGAATCATTGTTCTTTGGTGGATCCAAACTTTGAACACCTATATATTTAACACTTAGCTGGCTGGCAGTCGGGACAACCTTGCTTCAAAAGTGGTGGTATTCTCTCATCCATCGACATATGTGGTGTTCAAGAGAATATTAATTATTTATAATATTTCTACTGAGAATTTCAATGTGAGCTACTATATCATTGTGTTTTGATGGTGTGCTGTCATGCATTAATGCATACGCGGGTATCCATTTGTGTTCTCTTCTTCCTCTTGCCTTTTATATTTTGTTTGTGTATTTTGTTGGGCTGTTCTAGTTATCTATTGGACCTGCTTTCAGTTAGAAATTTTGACAGAACAATCTTGGGGACTGTTGGGGAAACATTACAGCATTGAACAGATCTGAAGTCAATATTGTTAAACTCAGGGTCTGTCTTCCATCACACTATTCACAGACTATTACACGCTGTTCTTAGTGTATTACAGTACTTGATAGTGTATTTCACCTCCGAATGTGAAATGTGAATAGATGTCCACTAACTGTCAAACATTTACATGTCCTGACTAAGGATGGAAATAGGTACCAGCTCTAGCGGGTTTGTCATTACCAGCCCTGCACTCGCAAAAAATTTATATTATCAAACCCACCTACAAGCCACTGCAGGATTTTTTTTTTTTTTCCAAGACCCCGCCTAATGCGGGATTTAATAATTACCAAACCCACTTGCAACCCGCAGCGGGCTTTGCCTGTAACCCATGGCGGCAGTAGCAATAGATTTATTCCAAATCATAACATCAAATCCAGAATCATAATACCACATCCAAGAAATCAGATTTATCTAAACATTTCTATGAAAATATACTTTTACTGTTGCATACAAATATACAATTAACCTTGCACTAAAACTGATGCTTATGCTTGAGCTTTTGATTAGATTAGTAGCCAAATTTAGGTGGATTTCAGCCAAAACCGATAAATCTAAGAAGGCTTTGTTAGGCCATGAGCAACAAATGGCTGCCAATAACTTAGTTTATGTATTTTTTTAGGTTTTTTAATGTAATTTTAATGATTAAAATTTAAAAAAATAATTAAAATAAAATTTTGGGTTGGTGGATCCGCATTCGGGATCCGGGTATCTGCCGGATTTTTTGTAAATACCAAATCCACCTGTGCCCTACAGCGGATTTAAATTTGTAATACCAAACTCATTCTTAACCCGCAAAATAACTTGTAAAAATGGGCGGTTTTTGGCGGGTAGGTTTGGGCGAATCTGTGGGATTGCCATCCCTGGACCTGACTTTCAAGCTCAATTGGATGGTGATGACCACTTTTACAGGACCTGTATATTAAGTATTATGATTTTTGAAGAAGTGTGATTTTTATGTAGGTTATATTAGGCCTCATAATGTGATGAGTCCTGTTGTCATTCTCCACATAAGTAAGTCCTGGCTGTGATCCCAAATATAACCAAGAGTTTGGACCATAAGATTTCACTCTTGTTTAGGCTCACTAGTTTCAGTTGAGAGGAGAAATTATGTTTATGGAGAACCATTTGTCCCAATGAGCCTACAATGGAAGTGGATCTTAATATTTCAACCTTTGTTTACAGAAGAGATGTGTCATCACATAATCTACATCAAGATCATTCTTGTTCGAAAATCACACTGCTAAATATCGGAGTACCATACTGGTGATTACTAACCAAATGAGCTTACTAATAAAAGCTTCAAAAATTCAACTTGAATGATTTTTTTGTTCAACTAATTGTGAAAATAAATCCAACAATCTCTTCTCTTCTTCACCCACATGGGTTCCTAGTACATTACACTTCCTTATTTGAGATGATGTACTAGTTCCTTCATTTGATGACTTTATTTTCTTTTTTGCACTCTCGTTGTTTGAAATATTTTCACTTCACTGCTTGCTTATTGCAGTTTGTGATCCAAAGAGTCTCCTCTTTTTGTTTGGGATGCAATTGGATTACAGTGATGCTCTTATTGGTGGAGGCTTTTCTTTCAAGAACCCAAATGCTACGCAAACTTGTGGTTGTGGTAAATCATTTGCAGCAGAGATGTGAAATACATACTGTTTATACTAGACAATCCAAGTATTGAACATGTCGTTAGTAGTTGTGTAAAAAGAAAACTTTGAAAATAATAGTCGCTATTTACTTGATCATCTCATATTCTCTTTGTTCTGTTAAGGAAAATGAGCATGAAATTGGAATCGATGAGCAATGAGTTCACAAGTATCAGGCAACGTGTAAGAAATGGAACTTCTTTTCCTTTCCTCTTAGAAATCAAATGGGTGACTAGTAAAATTTGCAATTGTTCTCGAGAACAAGTACTTTCGTTTTTGGACTTGCAAATGAATAGTAATAAACATCTCATAATGGCAGACAAATTAATACTGAAAGGAACTTGATAATCATTAAGTGAAATGTTATGAAAAAAGTACTGAGGCAAAATAGAGATCAAGAGCGGAGCTATAAACATAGAAAAGAACAATAAAACAAAATTAAGATAATGATAATAACCAGAAAGAAAGAAAGATCTCGTACAAAGGAATTTGAAATTATACTGGTAAGAAACCAAGCTTATCATGTCCTTATGCAGTGTCACCGTGGATAACTTTTTTAGGATCTGGATGGCTTCCGTTGCTGACTTGCTGTCATGATGTTGCTTCAGTATTTTGTTTTTACTGCTGTTTTGATTTTTGGTTCATTCTGCTTTTGGCCATATCTGTAGGCTAGATATTGTAATTCTCTCATCTTTGCCGCTGCCTTTCTTCCTTGGCAACAAGCTTTTCTGCTTCTGTTACACTAATGACGAATCTCCATCATTGAAGGCTTCTAATGGCGATCCTTAAATTGTTTCTCACTTGCTTCAGAACATTCTTTTGGTGCTCTTCTAATATATGCTGAATGTTGCTCTTGTTATCTATGGTTCGCTTCTGTTTGCTGTATATTGTTGTTCATCTTTGTTGAAGCTTAGTTGCCTAACAACACCCTTTTGTTTTTCCTTCCCCAGTGACAAACCTCTTTTCTCAGAACTGATCATAGCATTCTTTATTCAAACTTTCAATGTTTCTTTCTTGCTTGGGAACACCCTTTTGCTGTTTTCCAAAGGCGTGCCTAGTACTGCCATTGGTCATCCTTGCAGGGCTGATGTCTGTGTAATTATCATCTTTGTTGAAGCTTGATGACCAAACAAAATCCTTCTGTTTCTCCTTCCACAATGATAAACCTACATTCTCGGAGCTGCTCTTGCTCCTCTCATTTATCCTTGGAGAGTTGGTGCTGGTGTGTTTGTCTTCCTTTTTCAAGCTCACTTCCCGGACAACATGCTTCTGTTTTGTCCCCCACATTGATAAACTTGCTTGTTCAGGGCTGCTTGTAACACACTTTTGCTGCTTTCCAAATGTATGCTCAGTACTGCCATTGGTCATCCTTGCAGCGATGGTATCCATGTAATTATCATCTTTGTCAAAGCTTCCTGATTGAACAAAATCCCTCTGTTTCTCATGCCAGGATGATAAACCTACATGCTCAGAGCTGCTCATACTCCTCTCCTTTAGCTTTGTAGAGCTGGTGTCTGTGTGTTTATCTTCCTTTCTGAAGCTTCCTTGCTGAACAACATCCTTCTGTTTTGAATTCCACATTGATAAACCTGCTTGTTCAGGGCTGCTTGTGGCACCCTTTTGCTGCTTTCCTAATGTATGCCCAGCACTGCCGTTGATCATCCTTGAAGGGCTGGTGTCTGTGTAATAATCATCTTTGTTGAAGCTTGCTGACTGAAGAAAATCTTTCTGTTTCTCCTTCCACAGCGATAAGCCTACTTGCTCAGAGCTCCTCTCGTTTAGCTTGGGAGAGTTGGTACCGGTGTGTTTATCTTCGTTTTTGACGCTCACCTGCCGGACAACATCCTTCTGTTTTGTTCCCCACATTGATAAACCTGCTTGTTCAGGGCTACTTGTGGTATTCGTTGTCTTGCTTTCACCGTTCTTCTTTTGCTTGAGAACTCCTCCTTCATACTCTTCTAAGTATCCTGTGTTTCTAGAGGTTACCTTTGTGGAATTGGGGTGCATATATTCGCCATAATTCTGTATGTCTTCTTGCCTGAAATCCTTTTGTCCTGCTTCAGTATGGCTGCTGCTAACGGGTTTCTTTGGAGAATCTGACCACTTGTCTCCGAGGCTTGCATTGATGCTTTCTTGTTTGAGTCTAGTCATTTCTTGCTCTTTCCAAGTTTCTACACTGCCAGCAGTTCCAATTACTGAGCCTGCATAGCTCTTTCCTTGCTTGATTTCAGATGCTTCTCCATTAATGATACCATTCCGATAGCTCTTTTCTGGCTGGAAAACGCCGTTTTGTTTTGTATCTGGTGCTGGCACAATTGCTCTCGTAGATTTTGTCTCTGCTTTCTGCTTTCCTTTCCCCTGAAGCGTGTCCTGGGAAACTCGTGATTTACTCCTTCTTGGACAGATCCTACTTAGGCAACCAGCTGGCTGTTTATGTTCTGTTTTAGATTCTTGTTTTTGCAGCAAAGGGGCACGATGAGCATAAGTACTCATATTGTTAGGGATGGTGTGTTTGTGTACCAATTGTTTCGGCACTTAGTTAAGTAACACTCCCGAAAAGTTTATCAACAAAAAATCTTGTTGGGACTAATCCAAAACATTTTAGTGGCGTTATGCGTTGTAAAGTTGTTGAGATTCTTCAACAAAGAATTTGGTTCCTTCCACTGGATCCTCAACAATTGTGAGAAGAATAGAGATCAGCATAGCAACAAAATGAACCCACACAAAAAAGAATATATGCCAGATTGCCAGCCACATCAAAATTGTAACTGCTCAGTCATTGAGAGGGACTACTTTTCTAGAAAGCAAAGGCAACTTTTCCAATTTCAATTCAGAATAGATAGAGAACTATTACATCTGGGAATATTATTTACATCATGCCTTGTTTGAGTATGTATCTTCAATGAAGAATTGACTTGCTAACTGGCATATATTGTTCAAATTTTGATTATTTTTGCATGCTATACAAAATCATATACCTGCTATCATATAAAGTAAGCGGAAGACTTATCACTGAACTTGAACGTTGGTCTGCCATTACTGATAATAACTACCGATGGGCGATGTGCCAGTCAATTTTCTGAAAAAAAAAAAAAAGCGCTTAAGAATTGCAAGCTATACAAACTGGTAAGGATGAGGAATTTTCATGTCTCTTTCACTATCTTATATTCTTAATGAAGAATAATCGACTTCCATTCTTATTAAGATCTTTTATTTTTTTAATAGTGTGCTATATGAATGAAATGCGAATGCAATATATGGTCTTCTTTTACGCGTATGAAACTGAGCTCTATAAAAAAAATAGAATCAAAAGAGGAGGTCTTGGAGAATTTTGTGTCTCAATTCCTTTGAACAATATAGTACTACAAAAATGCATCTTCCTAGCATTCTACAACTATTCAGCGCACTTTCTCTTCGTCTCCAGTGCACCACTACCACCACTACAATCAATGCAAACGAAACAGACCGTTTAGCATTACTTGCCATAACAGCTTCATTATCCACTTGAGGTTACTCGTTCATTGAACAATTCCGTAAACTTATGCGACTGGACAGGTGTGACTTGTGGTCATCGGCATCAAAGGGTAACAAAGTCAGAGCTGGGAAACCGAAGCATAGGAGATCTTTCATCTCCTTATAATGTGATTCTCAGCTTCCTCAGGTTTATCAATATTGCAGACAATGGCGTCCAAGGAGAGATTCCCAATGAACTTGGTAATCTATTCAGGCTTGAGAAACTAATATTGGCCAATAATTCTTTTTCAGGCACAATACCAACCAATTTGTCTCTTCGTTCGAAGCTCATGTTAGTTTTTTGCTCATAGAAACATCCTTGCGGGAGAAATCCCAGCTGAGATTGGCAACTTGCTCAAGCTTGAGAAACTATCCTTTAGTGTCATTAAGCTCACAGGACAACTTCCAGCTTCCATTCAGAATCTTTCATCTCACCAGGGAGCTGATTTAAATAGGAATAATTTTGGTGGGAAAATTCCTGAGAGTCCAGGCCAATTAAGAAGCTTATTTTATCTCAACATAGGTGGAAATCAATTCTCAGGTATTTTACTTCCAGTTTATAATCTCTCTTCACTTGAGATCAGGGATGGCAAAATCCGGATCCGGATCCGGATTTAAAATTTTATATCCGGATTTGCATCTGGATCCGCAAAAAAATATGCGGATCCGGATGCGGGTAATATCCGCCCGGATTGCGGGCGGATATTCCGGATATCCGGATCCGAAAATATTAAAATTTATTAATAAAAAATATAATTTAAAATCTAATAATTTACTTAATAATAGCAAATAAAATCTAATAATAATTTAACAATCAACAATTTTATACCTAGAATAACACATAACACTACAAAATCACAAATAAAAATACCATAATATAAATCAAACATTAATAATAATATAAATTCAAGTGTAGCATCATCACAAATTCACAAATAAAATTATAAAAACACCACAAATCCATATTAGATAACACGGATCTCAATATATTTCTTAATTTAATTTAATTTTTATATTTTTTTAATTAATTCTAATATATTTTTTTATTTAATTTTTTTTATTTAATTTTGATTTAATAAATAATTTAATTAAAAAAATAATGCGGATCCGGATATCCGGTTTTCCGGATGCATTTGCATCCGGATCCGGATCCGGATCGCACAGATCCTAATTTTAAGGATCCGGATCCGGATCTTCCGGATCTTTGTGGATCCGAGCCGGATCCGGATAATTTTGCCAACCCTACTTGAGATGATTTATCTCCACGACAATAGGTTCAATGGAAATTTACCACTTGACATAGGAGCCAAACTTCCAAACCTTAGAAAAATTGTTATTGCTTTACACAATTTTACTGGCCCTCTCCCAGATTCATTTTCCAGTGCTTCAAATCTTGAAAGGCTTGAACTATCCTACAATCAATTCAGAGGGAAAGTGGCAATTAATTTTGACAGCCTAAAGCATCTATCACGTGTAAATTTTGGGAAAAATAATTTAGGATGGGGCTAGCCAGTGATCTTTATCTTATAACCCTACTAACAAATTGTAGCAGATTGGAATGGCTTGGTTTTTATGACAATCAATTTGGAGGAGTGCTGCCACATTCTATAGCCAACCTCTCAACGATGATGACCAAAATCATCATGGGAGGCAACAAAATATTTGTTACCATTCCTACTGGGATAACCAATCTTGTGAATTTAGATTCACTTGCTACGGAGTGAAGTCAATTATCTGGCTCTATTCCTCATGTAATTGGTGAGCTTAGAAAATTGCAATTACTGTACTTGCATTTCAACTTTTTACAAGAATCTGATAATGTTGTCTGTCTCCAAAAATAAAGTGATTGGTGCTTTGCCCCAACAAATTCTGGAGATAACAACCTTTCACTTTTCTTAGATTCATTTGGTAAGGTTCTCAGCGGCTCTCTTCCTCTAGAAGTGGGTAACTTGAAGAATGTTGTATTGGATATATCTGTAAACCAATTTCCGGTGAGATTCCCATTACTCTAAGTGCTTGGACAAGCTTAGAATGTCATGTTGTGTATGGCAATTCTTTCAAAGGAACCATTCTTGTTTCTCTGAGTTCATTGAAAAGCATTGAAGAACTTGATCTCTCAAGCAACAATTTATCCTGGTCAGCTTCCAAGATTGCTTGTGAATTTATCCTTCTTAGTACTCTTGAATCTTTCTTACAATCACTTTGATGGTGAGGTACCAACAAAAGACATTTCCAACAATAATACAAGAATTTCACTTGCGGGAAATGGAAAGCTTTGTGGTGGTTTTGATGGATTGCATTTACCATCCTGCCACTCTAAAAGATCAAGAAAAGTCACTCTACTCAAACTGGTGATTCCGGTGATAATATCATGTTTCATTGGTCATTCTCGAAGAAGGAGATCTGCATATGAATCTTCTGATTGGTTACCTATGGAACAGCAGTTTCCAGCAGTTTCTTGTGCCGAGCTGAGTAAGGCACCTAGTGATTTTCATCATCAAATATTATTGGTCAGGGAAGCGTTTGCTTTGTGTATCAGGGAATTTTAGGTGAAAGTGGAACAAATGTTGCAGTGAAGGTGATTAATCTTATAGAAAAATGAGCTTTCAAGGGCTTTGTGGCTGAGTGTGAAGCATTAAGGAATATGAACCATAAAAATCTACTTAAGATCTTCACTGTTTGCTCTAGTATAGATTTTAAAAGAGTGGATTTTAAGGCTCTAGTTTATGAGTACATGGAAAATGAATCTTAGAAAAGTGGTTGTACCTGAGCGATGACTTCCTGGAAATGTGCATTTTAGTTTGATTCAAAGACTAAACATAACCATCGATGTGGCTTCCGCTATTGAATATCTTCACCACCGCTGTCGACAGCCTATTGTTCATAGTGATCTAAAGCCGAGCAACGTTTTACTTGATCATGACATGGTTGCCCATGTGGGTGACTTTGGGCTAGCAAGATTTTTATTGGACTTTCCATTTTGTACAGTTCCTGAAATTCAATCAACTTCAATTGGGATAAAAGGAACCGTAGACTACGTAATCTCAGGTAGCGATTTCTTTTCTGATATTTATATTTTCCTAATTTCATACATGGAAACTGACACATTAATGCATCAACTTTTGTCATTTTGGGTTCTCAAAGAGTATGGTATGGGAGGCAAAGTGTCCTTCCCAGGAGATCTATGCAGATTTGGAGTTATGTTGCTAGAAATGTTCATTAGAAGGCGACCTACAGATAACACGTTCAGTGAAGGCCTAACTCTCCATGATTATGCCAAGATCACAATGCCGGAAAAAGTGATGGAGATTATTGATTCTTCACTCAAGAGCTGACAAAGGTGCCAAAATTGAGGAGTGCTTGGTTGTTACAGTCAGAATTGGAGTTCTCTGCTCAATGGAATCTCTAACTGAGCGGATGGAGATGAGAGATGTTATGGCACAATCACTTGCTTTAAGGAGATTTTTCTTGGTACCAGGGTTTGATATATTGGTCAAGGCTCATATGCTTTTATGGATAGCACAATCTGTTTTTCGCAAAATTTTTATGGGGAAATCCAACTGCAAAATTTGAGTAATTGAACAACAAACTCCAATTGAATTACAAAATGAAGAAACGAAAGACAAACAAGCACGCATTTGCGAACACACACACATATATATATGCATGTGTGTGTCTCTCTCTATATATTTTTACCGTTTTCAAGTGAAAAATAAACACACAAAACTAATTTTTTTTATAATTATTTTGCTTGCCTAACAATTAACAGCATTCTTCAGTTGCTCAGTAGCTTCATTCTCCAGCTGGTTATCTTAGAGAACTGGTGTCTGCATATTTATCAAATTTGTCATCTAGCCGGACAACATCCTTTTTTTTTTTTTTTTTTTTTTTTAAATTTCCTTCCACATCGATAAACCAACTTGCTCAGCACTGCCAATATTTTTTTTTAATATGGCTTTAATTATCTTTTCCATGCTTCGGAACACCTCTTTGATGCTCTTCTAATTGATTGCCAGAGCTTCTGTTGGTTATCTTTGAAGGACTGGATTCAGCATAGTTGCGCTCTCTGTTGATGCCTTTTTGCATGACTTCCTTGTCTTGTTCTTTTGGCCGTAGGTGACCTCCTTGTTTAGGAGTATTGCTGGTTTCAATTTGAGAGTCCAATTGCTTGTCAACAATGCTTCCATAGCCAGTGTTTTCCTTGATAAGACTCTTTTGCTTCTCATTTGACAGTAATTGGCTTTCTCGTGGGCTGCTAACAGTTTTGCTCGGAAGCTCAATCTTTTGTTGTTCTTTTGACATTAGCTGTCCTGCTTGAGTACTACTGTTTTCAGTTCTCACCGGAGAGTAACCCTTTAGTTGCTGCTTTGATGATTGCTGATCTGTTTCCGTGCTAACTGCTTTCGTTAGAGGTTCAATCTTCTGTTTTTCTTTTAACCAAACCTGCCCCGCTTCAGTACTACTGCTTCCAGTTTTCCTCGGACTTTCAATCTTTTGCTGTTCTTTTGACAAGCAGTTACCACCTGCTTCCGCGCTTCTAACAGTTTTCGTAGGAGGGTTGGCCTTTTTTGGTTCATTCGACAACAGTTGACTTACTTCAGGGCTGCCAAGAGTTTTCGTTGGAGGGTAAAGCTTCTGTTGTGCTTCCGGGCTGCCAAGAGTTTTCGTTGGAGGGTAAATGTTTTTCTGTACTTCAGGGCTTCCAAGTGTTTTCGTTGGAGGGTAAACCTTTTGTTGTACTTCAGGGCTGCCAAGAGCTTTCGTTGGAGGGTAAACCTTCAGTTGTACTTCGGTGCTGCCAAGACTTTTCACTGGAGAGTGATCTTTCTGTTGTCCGTTGCTGCTATTGGCAGCCGGTATCCAGCGGGGATGGTCTACATCTTCTTTCATTCCACCATTTCGTTGTCCATCTGGCATAGTTGTTTTACCAGAAGCTGAGGCTGTGTGGCCTTCTCTATCATCTCGATTCGCAGCCTTGGCAGGACGGGATGAATTCATACAGCAACAAATCTTTTCAAGACAAGATGTTTGATCATCATCTTCAATTTCTTCAACGCCTTTTATTTCCCCCCCACCATCTGGGGGACGGAGACGCGGAGTAGACATATTCTAATTATGAGCCACTATGTGTTTCTGCATAAGGGCATCTGCCTTCACATTTCAATTAAGAAAACACTGCATATAAATAAAATAAACACATCTCCACGCCACAATTTTTTTCTTTTTCCAGACCAATTAAATTGTTGCAGCAGGGAAGATAAAAGTTGCACCGAGATTCTTCAATTGATTAATTACCAATTTCTTTCCGCCCGTAACACTCATCCTCTCTAGTGTTTTCTAAATTTTCTTAAGAATTTTCATTTTCATAAGATTCTTCAATAAAAAAAAAAAATCACATGAATCAGGTGTTCCTTAGATGCCTTCATTGATTAATCTGTCAAGAGTATGACCTACATATTGATTAATCTGTTGAGCCATATCTTTCATCACTTTCTTTGCAGCATTTGGTTTTTGCGGTTGCTGATTTGATGTAAAATTATATTCCTAAAATCACACGGGGAACAAGGAAAGAATCATGCTCTTTAGAAAGATCTGTGAAGTATAATTTAAAGTTGTCACTAAGTGTTTAAATTATCATTTGATTGTTCTCAAGATAGCTCAAGAAACATATAATAATTTCTATATGCATGCAGCATCAAGCCATCAAAATATTATTGCCGTGGCAGACATGATTTTGCTTTATTCTACAGCTTAAATTATTAAATAAGTGATAATGCTCTTCTGTAGTTGTGTTACTCTGTTCTTTATCTTAAAACAATTGTTGTAAAGTTTTTTTTTTGCTCTCTCTCTCTCTCTCATTTAGGAGTGTCAATGGTTAACGCAAATTCCACCACAGTTTCAGCCTTATATTTATTTTTAAGTAGCCGGTAAAGCCCAAATTAAATTTTTAGCTGACCATGTAGGATTTGGATCAAGCCCGTGGGGCAGCTTCAATTTTACATTTGCTTACTGCAAAAGTAATACAAAATTTCATGATCTCTTCTAGGTTCTTCTGCTCTTAACTGCTAATACTAAGCACTTATTAGATCAATTCAGTTCCCGATCATAAGAAGATATGTTAGGAAATTGATGGGTGAAGCAGACGCACAACTAAAGTGAAATTGAGAAATAATGAGATAATAAAATCACACAGAGTACCATAAAATTACGTGGTTCGGCTTTTAGCCTACGTTTACGAGCGAAGACAGAAAGAAAATATTTTACTAGTGTAAAGGAGTTACAAGTATTGTAGTATTTTACCTCACTACCCAAAATCCCAATACACCCAAACTCTCAAATCACTATAACAAGAGCTTATAATTTTAAGCTCTCTAAACTCTCACTCTAAAAATGCTAAATTGCTCTCTCTCGGTGGAATGCAGAAAATGAGGAAGAGGAGCCTCCTTTTATAGCCAAAACTTGGCTACTATTCATTTAATTAATTAATTAATTATTTTTTTCTCACCTACCGCCATTCTTCTTCCTTATTGTTTCTTCTTGTTTCTTCTTTTTCTTCGTTCAAACATTCAAAGCTTCTAGATGGGCTGCCATCTAGAAGACATTTTCTTGACATTCTCCCACTTGGAGATTTGATTGAGAATCAATCAATCTCCACATCATTATTTCTGCTTCGCCATTATCATGTTGCTTACGTTTCTGCTAGGCCACAAGAGGATCTACTCCATACAAACTTGTCAGTATTGATTGGCTTGGTCATAACATCCGCTAGGTTATCCTTCGTATGAATTTTCTTCAAATCCACACTTCCGTCTTCCACTACTTCTCGAACGAAGTGATACTGAACCCCTATGTGCTTTGTCTTAGAATGAAAGGCTGGATTTCTTGCAATGTGCTAGGTACTCTGACTGTCACAAAACACAGAAATTTTCTGTTGTTTGTGCCCGAGCTCCTTCAATAACCTTTGTATCCAAATAGCTTCCTTGCAAGCTTGTGTAGCCACCATGCATTCTACTTCTGTTGTAGATAAGGCCACAACAGTCTGCAGTTTTGAAACCCAGCTTACAGCTGCTCCTGCAAGTGTAAACACATAGCCAGTAGTAGATTTCTTTTTATCAAGGTCTCCTGCAAAATCTGAATCCACGTAGCCCCTGACAGTAAACTTTGATCCTCCATAACATAATGCAACATCGGAGGTTCCTCTGATGTATCTCAGAATCCTCTTTACAGCTATCCAATGCTCTCCACCAGGATTCGTCATGTATCGACTGACTGCTCCCACTGCTTGTGCAATGTCTGGTCTTGCACAAATCATAGCGAACATCAAACTTCCCACTGCTGATGCATACGGCACTCGAGACATTTCTTTCCTCTCTGCTTCATTGCTAGGAAACATACTTGAGGATAATTTGAAATTAACAGGAAGTGGGGTAGAAATTGACTTACAATCTTGCATGTTGAAGTGCCACAAGATTTTCTTCAAGTAGTTCTTTTGTGAAAGCCAAATCTTCTTGTTATTTCTGTCTCAGTGAATTTGCATCCCTAGAATCTTGTTTGCTGGTCCCAAGTCCTTCATTTCAAACTCCCTAGCCAGTTGTGCCTTTAACTCTTGGACTCGATCTTTGTTGGGGCCTGCTACCAACATGTCATCCACATACAATAGCAAAATAATAAAATCATTATCTTCAAACCTCTTGTAATATGCACTGAAATACTAACAAGGCAACCCAAGAGGGGGGGTGAATTGGGATTTTAAAAATTAAGCAACTAAAAATACAATGAAGTAATACTTAAACAATCAAATTTGAAATTAACAAATTAATTTGCAATAAAAGTAAAGAGATAGGGAAAGAGAGATCAAACACAAAGATTTTTACGTGGTTCGGCTATCCCCGCCTACGTCCACGCCTCCAAGCACACCGGGCTTGAGGATTCCACTAAGCAAGCCACCAAGGCCTCAAATGCTTACAATTGACTTCCAAGGTGTCAATAAACCTTTACAACAAGAGATTATTCCCAATCTCTTAACCCAAGTGTATCCCAACACTTACAATCACTCAAATAAAAGATTACAAGTAATTTTTCTCTCACACAATCTTTAAGATTACAAATGAAAGCTTGATGTGTGAATAAAATGAAGCAAGAAAGTATTTAGGGCTCTATGAAGATTGTATAAACGTGTATAAGCTCAATGGTAGTGTTGTGATCAACCTTTGAAATGATTTAAATGAGCTTATTTATAGTTGGAGCCGAAAACTAGCCGTTATAGCCTAATTCTTCAGAAAACGGATCGCCGTTAACGTTAGCAGTTGGCCGTTTCTGTGGTCAAAGTTGCAGTTATCTTTGAATTTCAAATAAACGGTTGACCGTTAGTAGTTACCCTTTCGCCGTTAATATCCAGAGACCTGCACAACTGAAAACATCTATCCGTTCTTGCTAAACGGTTAAGGATTAGAAAATAATAACATTCTGGACATTATCGGTTAGCCGTTTAGGCTTTAACGGTTCGCCGGTAAATTCCAGAACCAAGCACACCACATTTGAGCTATCCTTTAACACTAAACGGTTAAGGCTTAACAAAGTATGTCTCTCGAAATTAACGGTTAGCGTTATTAGATTAACAGTTCGCGCCGGTTTTGATTCTTTAAAACAAAAGCTTATCCTTTAACACTAAGCGGTTAAGGCTTAACAAATTATGTCTCTGAAATTAACGGTTAGCGTTATGTGTTAACAGTTCACCGGTTATTTCCGATGGCCTTTAAAAACAAAAGAACTTAACGGTTAAGGCTTAAGACAATAGCTTTGTCTCTGCGTATTAGCGGTTAACCGTTAATATTAACAGTTCACCGATTATTTCAGTGCACATTTTCTTTGAGTTTTCCGGTTCTTAAAACTTGTAAATACTCATAGAAAAATTCTTGCTTTTAAGAAATTATTTGATATTATGAAAACTCCAACAAATTTATCAAAATGTTTGTTATCATCAAAATCAATAAAATAAACATTTACAAGTTAACAATCTCCCCCTTTTTGATGATGACAAACTTTGCTTTTGCTCCCCCTTACTATATGCTCCCCCTACCAATATGACTCAAAACAATTTTGGCATTATAGCAGGTTTGCAAAGACAAGTTTAAGAACTCTCTTTGTTATTAACAAAAACAAGTACAAAAACTGCCCAAAAACAAGTGCGAAATCTGCAAAATCTCTCCCCCTTCATCATCAAAAACAAAACGTAAGAAAAAGAAGTATGAGAGAAATAGAATAGCAAAAATTTCGGCAGAGTTTCCCTTGAAAAATGGCAAAATCTCAAAATACAACCATGAGGACAAAACACTCCCAAATATATCAAGGCAAGCAATGCACAACCCAACATCTCCAAAGTTACACAAATCACACAACAACTCCAATCACACAACATCTCCAAACACATAATATCTCCAAATTGTTTCAAATCATACAACCAGAAAATATAGAGAGAAAACATCCATATCAACTATCAATCCACAATATCAACAATAACATTACATGTAAAAAAAAATAACCACAATATCATGATATAATCAAAATATGAAATGTATGTGCGAAACTTCAAAGAAAATAGAAAACTAAGATGCTCGCATGACGTGGGAGGTCGCGTGAAGAGGTCGCAGATGAAGGTCATGGCTGCTCGTCGTGTAGAAGTGGGAGCCGAGGAAGAAGGTCTTGAAGATGGAGGTGCGTAGTAGGGGCGTGAAGAGGGCTGCTGCGGATGTGCTACGGTCATATCCAAGTACCCCCAGAATGCAGCCATTGTCGTGATCTCATCGATGATCAATGCTGCTCCAAATGTCTGTATCTGAGACCGGCCGTATCTGCTGCGATCGAGAGTAATAAGCGTCATACGATCAAGAATCATTCTTGACGCCGGAAATCTGGCGTACATCGACTAACCTGCAGAATATCGGACAAATTTGGTGGGTATGAGATGGTGAGAGGAGGCGGAAATCGTAATGGGCGGCTCGAAGCTGGAGGCTCGGGAGCGTAAGGGATATCCGTATCCATCTCATGTCTTTGTAGAATCGAAGGGCGATGGTGGAGGAACATCCGACGGCGAAGGTGGAGGCCGAGCTCAGTCGGAAGTCGGAAGGCGATCGGGAGTGTAGATGTCGTTAAGCATCCGATCATCCTCGGGAGCAATCAAGTGTGATTCTTGGCGTTAGAGGTCTTGAGCCCTGCGTTCCTCCTAGTGAACCCAATCGCTCATAGCATCCCTACCAATCCTTTTGGGCTCCTTGTACACGCGTCCTGGTGGCACTTGGAAGTGCCGCAAATCTTAATCGGACTACCATGGGAAATGACGGTGAGAAACACCGGAGTGGTCAACATGTGGCGCAATGATATAACCAAGGTTAACATCCGCCCACTAAGAAGACTATCTAGTAACCCGACATCTAAACGAGTTACCTCATCCGTGTGACCTTTCCTAGTGTAACAATGTGAAGAATGGAATGGAGAATACGGACTGAAAAGGGAGTAGGCGAGGCGAAAAGGAAGACTACAAATGTCATCACTCAAATCCTACGACGACGGATGTTACGGACTCCGCTTATGGTGGACAAACTCGTGAATAGGATTTTTAGAAGTATAAAAGAATGACCTCATCCAGATACCAAGTATGACGGTGTTCAAAACTCTACATCAAAATCAATATGAACACCGCCAACAACGGTAACAATTCTATCTAGGCAGTGGCGGACAATTCCATATTAGAATAAAGACTCGAACTAGATTCGGATAAACTTTATCATCAAGGAATAAAACGGATTCTGTGGTCTAAGCATGTTAGTCACAACCCTATCACATACAATCAAATCCTTAAAATCATCTACATCCGCAAAATAAGAATCAAGAACTGACGACCCATAAATCGGGTCTCAAAGCGTCCCGAGCAATGGAGGTGTGAAATGAAGCCTTTTAAATTCAGAGTCTTCCAGTGGTGGAATGGGGTTGAAACGAGGTGTATGTATCCTTCTACGAGGTCTATGAGATGATTCAGACATTGATGTAGAGGAGAAAGCGTTCTGAGGATTGATTTTAGAGTAAACGAAGTGTTTATGGAGTTCGAGAGAGTGGAGGAAGAAAGATTGAGGTTCAATTTGGCAAGAAAAAGCGACAAGATGGATCAAATCGAGCAAAAACCGGTCATTGCCCTTAGGGTTTTGATTTGGGAATTTTGATTTTGAAATTTAAATCAGGAGATATGAATCGGTAGAATCACTCTAAAGATGATTTGGAAGAGTTCTATCGGAGTGATTTGGGTCGAAAATGGAGAAAAATAGAAGAAAGAAGAAGATGAAAAGCTTGACGAGAAAATGGCAGCGGTGAGAGGCTAAGAAGGCGAAGAGGAAAAACCCGTGACCGGTTTATATATTTTAAGCAAGCGGCGAGCCGTTTTATATAAGCAGTGAGGGTTAATTTCGATGAGCTTGGAATAAGTAAAGGTTAACGCTTAAGGGTAAGCGGTGAAGCGGCAAGGTAAGAGCTCACGATTTTAAGCGGTTTCTGAATTAATAAATAAGCAGTGCGAGGTAACCTTCACGATGCTCTCTGTTTTTAAGCGGTTTACCGTTAACACCAAACGGTGAGGGGTAACGAGCAACCAAAGAAATCCTGATTCACGGAAATAAGCGGTGAGCCGTTTATAAGAAAAGCAGTTATCCGTTTATTTCATTTGTTGTTTCGCGCACTTGATTGATATATCCGACCATCATAGATAACACATTAAGATCATGACTTTGATCTAAAAATGCTCTAAAGGCCATTTTAATGCAAAATTTATGAACAAATATGATTTTAAAACAATTAATCCAAGCAAAACATACATACACATTACTAGTACATCATACTCAAGCATTTCAAGAATATTTAAGCATCATATCATAAAACAAGTTATTGAATAGACTCAATAGCATATCTAGAAATGCTAATGTGAAAATTTCATCATCCCAAGTTCATGTCGAATTTTTGAAAATTGTTCTTCACAAAGGGGTTTTGTAAAAATATCGGCAAGTTGTTTTTCCGTAGAAATAAACTCCAATGCAATATCACCCTTTTGAACATGATCCCTTAAGAAATGATGCCTAATTTCTATATGCTTGGTTCTAGAGTGCTGAATGGGATTCTTTGAAAGATTTATATCACTTGTATTATCTAACTTAATAGGAATTTTATCAAGCGTAATGCCATAATCTCTAAGTGTTTGTTTCATCCAAAGTGCTTGTGCACAACAACTTCCTGCAGCTATATATTCAGCCTCGGTAGTTGAAAGTGCCACAGAATTTTGTTTCTTACTAAACCATGAAACAAGTGAGTGACCTAGAATATGGCAAGTTCCACTAGTGCTTTTCCTATCAACTTTATAGCCCCCAAAATCCGCATCCGAAAAACATGTTAAATCTATATGAGTTCCTCTGGATACCAAAGACCAAGATCTATGGTTCCACTCAAATAACGAAAAATTCTTTTAACAGCAAGCAAATGGGATTCCTTGGGACATGATTGAAATCTTGCACAAACATACACTAAACATGATATCGGGTCTACTTGCGGTTAAGTAAAGTAAAGAGCCAATCATACCTCGATATTTTTAATGTCAACTTTACCTTTTTCATCTTTGTCAAGCTTGATTGTTGTGCTCATCGGAGTGCTCTTAGTATTTGACTCATCAATTCCAAACCTCTTGAGCAAATCTTTACATACTTAGCTTGATTGATGAAGATTCCTCGTTGTTTTGCTTGATTTGAAGTCCAAGGAAATACTTGATTCTCCCATCATGCTCATCTCAAATTCCTTACTCATACAAGATGAAAATCCTTACACAAGGACTCATTAGTAGAACAAAAATAATATCATCAACATAAATTTGAATAAGAAGTATATCTTGATTTTATTCTTAACAAAAGAGTGGTATCCGCTTTTACCCATTGAAAACCGTTATCCAACAAGAAATTTCTAAACTATCATACCAAGCTCTAGGTGCTTGTTTTAAACCATACAAAGCTTTAGACAACTTATACACATGATTTGGAAATTTTCATTTTCAAAACCGGGAGGTTGTTGTACATACACTTCATCCATTATATAACCATTTAGTAAAGCTCTTTTGACATCCATTGGATATAAAAAAAAATATTTATGACATGCTTATGCGAACAACATTCTCATGGATTATTATCTAGCTACGTGTGCAAATGTTTCATCAAATCAATTCCTTCTTCTTGGTTGTATCCTTGAGCCACTAATCTAGCTTTATTCCTTACAACCACACCGGATTCATCCATCTTATTCCTAAATACCCATTTAGTACCTATGATGGATTGATGTTCCGGTTTAGGAACTAATTCACATTATTTCTCTCAAATTGATTCAACTCTCTTGCATTGCCATAATCCAAGACTCATCATTTTCCGCATCCGCAGGATTTTGGTTCAATTTGAGAAATAAATGCAGCATGCTCACATGTATTCCTAAGTGATGATCTAGTAGAAACACCTTTAGAAGGATCTCTAAAATGGCATCCGAAGGGTGAGGAAGAAGCATACCTCCACTGGGAGTGTTTGAGTAGAACCTTCTTGTTGCTCCATATTTCTTTGCTCTTCTTGATCATCCTCTTGATTTTCTTGTAGTGCATTCTCTTGATTATCCTTTGATGATTCTTCTTGTAACTCTCCATCCGCATCATCATTAACAACTCCTTTCTCCGCAGGAGGAGGTTAGACTCATCAAAAGAAACATGCATAGACTCTTCTACAACCAAGGTTCTTTTATTATAAACTCTATAAGCTTTGCTAGAACTTGAATACCCAAGAAAATACCAATATCGGATTTTGAATCAAATTTACCAAGATTGTCTTTTGTGTTCAAAATAAAACATTTACAACCAAAGACTTTGAAATATCCAATATTGGGTTTCTATTTTCCAAAGCTCATGAGTCTTATCAAGAATAGATCTAATCAACACCCGATTTAAAACATAACAAGCGGTGTTGACGGCTTCGGCCCAAAAATACTTAGGTAAACCATTTTCATTCAACATGGTTCTAGCCATTTCTTGAATAGATCTATTCTTTCTCTCAACAACTCCATTTTGTTGTGGAGTTCTAGGTGATGAAAATTGATGCTCTATGCCTAAGTCATTGCAAAAAGATTCAAATGCATAATTTTCAAATTCTCTACCATGATCACTTCTAATGCAAGAAATGGAATAACCCTTTTCATTTTGAACCTTTTTACAAAAGATTTTAAAAGCATCAAAGGCATCATCCTTATTAGCTAAGAACAATACCCATGTGAATCTAGAATAATCATCCTCAATTACAAAAGCATAATACTTGCCATTTAGGCTAGCATATCTAGATGGTCCAAACAAATCCATGTGAAGTAGTTGAAGAGGTTTTGAAGTAGAAATATGATTTTTGTTTTTGAAAGAGGTTTTGATTTGTTTTCCAAATTGACAAGCTTCACAAATTTTATCCTTTTGAAAATTGATTTTTGGAAGTCCTTTAACTAAATCATTTTTTGAAATTTTTGAAATCAAATCCATATTTGCATGACCTAGTCTTCTATGCCATAACCAACTATCATCATATAATGCTGAAAAACATTTGTCATGAATGGGTGCAACATCTATGTCAATGGTATAAACATTACCACATCTATTTCCAATAAACAAGATCTTTCCATCACATGCATCTTCAATAGTACATCTTGACTTATCAAACACTACTTTATAACCTTTGTCACACAATTGACTAATACTAATCAAGTTGTGTTTCAGATTTTCAACCAACCATACATTTTCAATCAAGGTTGATGAAACTTTACCGACATTTCCGATTCCAAGAATCCTCCCTTTTGAATTATCTCCAAAGGAAACATCTCCACCGTTTTCGAGTTTTGTAAAACTTGAAAACCATGCATAGTTTCCAGTCATGTGTCTTGAACATCCACTATCCAAGAACCATTTATTCTTCTTCTTCTTTAAGCCCAGTAGAAAAAAATCTCAAGTTTTAGGTACCCAAACCTTTTTGGGTCCTTGAGTGTTAGCAATGGTTCCTTTTGGAACCCAAATACATTTCATACCATAATATGCATTTCTTTTTACTATGCATCTATTTTTCATATGGCCATCTTGATTACAATAATGACAAACAACTTGATTATTAGGAGATGTGCTCTTCACAAAGTAGTTCTTGTAATATTTTTGTTTCAAATTTGGCTTATAGCCAAGTCCTCCTTTATCAAACACACACTTTTGTGAATTAAGCAAGTTATCCAACATCTTTTGACCATTTGTAAATTTTAGCACAATTTCATTTAGATCATTGCTCTTCTTTTTAAGAAATTCATTTTCATTTTTCAATTCATTTACATGTGATTCTAAATGCTCATGTGAAGTACTAGAATTTTCAAATAACTCAATCTTATCATGCAATGTCTTATTTTCTAATTCAAGACATGTAATCTTAGCACCAAATGAATCATTTTCATTTTGAAGCTCTACCATCTTCTTTTTAAGGCAAACATTCTTTTTACCCATTTTCATCAATTCATCATGCAATTCTCTAAAAGCATCATGTAACTCATCATAAGTAGGAAGATCACTTACCTCATCTAATTCATCATTTGATTCATCCCCAATTGCCATAAGAGCTAGATTTGTCATTTCTTGATGCTCTTCATCATCACTTGTTTCTTCATCGCTATCGTCCCACGTGGCCATCATTGCTTTCTTCTTGAATTTGTTGAGAAGAGGGCATTCGGATCTTATATGGCCGGGTTTCTTGCACTCATAGCATTTGATTGCTTCCTTTTTCTCCTTTTGATTTTTGAAGTCTCTAAACTTCCTTCGTTCACCGGTTTTTTGAAGAATTTTCTGAATCTTCTTGCTAGCATCGCCAACTCCTCATCATCCTGGTTCACTCTCTCCATTACTCTCATACTTTGTAGCCTTTAGAGCAATACTCTTCTTCTCCTCAATTCCTTTTTTGCCAAATCTTCCTCATAAGAAATAAGTGAACCGATTAGATCATCAATAGGTAAGACATTTAAATCTTTAGCTTCCTCAATGGCAGTCCTTTTGGTCTCCATTCCTTGGGAAGTGATCTAATAATTTTCTTAACTTTCTCACTATTTGAGAATGTTTTTCCTAGGGCTCTAGAGTGTTCACTATGTCCGTAAATCTAGTGTACATAGAATATACACTCATTTTGTTCCATTTGAAACAATTCATATTGTCGAGTGTACCTACTAATTTTAGACTCTTTCACTTGATTAGTGCCTTCATAGACAACTTCAAGTTTGTGCCAAATTTCATAAGCACTTTCACAACTAGACACTCTGAAATTCTTTCTTGTCTAAAGCACAAAATAAGGCATTCATGGCTTTGGAATTTAGAAGCTTTCTCTTTTCCAATTCATTCCATTCCGTGAAGGTTTTGGAATGTCTTCCCAATTTCATTTTGGTCAAAGGCATAAAAGGACCATCACATACAACTTCCCAAATTTCATAATCTAGGGCTTGCAAGTAAATTCTCATCCTAGTTTTCCAATATGGGTAGTCATTTCCATCAAAGAATGGTGGTCTAGTTGTGGATTGTCCTTCCCTAAAGGTTGAGTCACTTTGAGTTGCCATGGATCTTTTACTCTAGACGGTTAAGTCTTAACAAGAGAACCAAGCTCTGATACCAATTGAAATACTAACAAGGCAACCCAAGAGGGGGGGTGAATTGGGATTTTAAAAATTAAGCAACTAAAAATACAATGAAGTAATACTTAAACAATCAAATTCGAAATTAACAAATTAATTTGCAATAAAAGTAAAGAGATAGGGAAAGAGAGATCAAACACAAAGATTTTTACGTGGTTCGGCTATCCCCGCCTACGTCCACGCCTCCAAGCACACCGGGCTTGAGGATTCCACTAAGCAAGCCACCAAGGCCTCAAATGCTTACAATTGACTTCCAAGGTGTCAATAAACCTTTACAACAAGAGATTATTCCCAATCTCTTAACCCAAGTGTATCCCAACACTTACAATCACTCAAATAAAAGATTACAAGTAATTTTTCTCTCACACAATCTTTAAGATTACAAATGAAAGCTTGATGTGTGAATAAAATGAAGCAAGAAAGTGTTTAAGGCTCTATGAAGATTGTATAAACGTGTATAAGCTCAATGGTAGTGTTGTGATCAACCTTTGAAATGATTTAAATGAGCTTATTTATAGTTGGAGCCGAAAACTAGCCGTTATAGCCTAATTCTTCAGAAAACGGATCGCCGTTAACCGTTAACGGTTAGCCGTTTGCGCGGGTCAAAGTTACCGTTATGCTGAATTTCAAATAAACGGTTGACCGTTAGTAGTTACCCTTTCGCCGTTAATATCCAGAGACCTGCACAACTGAAAACATCTATCCGTTCTTGCTAAACGGTTAAGGATTAGAAAATAATAACATTCTGGACATTATCGGTTAGCCGTTTAGGCTTTAACGGTTCGCCGGTAAATTCCAGAACCAAGCACACCACATTTGAGCTATCCTTTAACACTAAACGGTTAAGGCTTAACAAAGTATGTCTCTCTGGAAATTAACAGTTAGCCGTTATTCGTTAACGGTTCGCCGGTTATTTCCAGTATTCTTTAAAAACAAAAAGCTTATCCTTTAACACTAAACGGTTAAGGCTTAACAAATTATGTCTCTCTGGAAATTAACGGTTAGCCGTTATGTGTTAACGGTTCACCGGTTATTTCCAGTAGCCTTTAAAAACAAAAAGAACCTTAACGGTTAAGGCTTAAGACAATAGCCTGTCTCTGCATATTAGCGGTTAATTAAGTTAATATTAATTTCACCGATTATTTCCAATTGCACATTTTCTTTGAGTTTTCCGGTTCTTAAAAACTTGTAAATACTCATAGAAAAATTCTTGCTTTTAAGAAATAATTTGATATTATGAAAACTCCAACAAATTTATCAAAATGTTTGTTATCATCAAAATCAATAAAATAAACATTTACAAGTTAACATGCACAATGGTCTGAACTGGGTCTGTTATAACCAAGGCTCATGATGAAGGAATCAAATCTCTTATACCAACACCTTGGCGTCTGTTTAAGACCGTATAGAGATTTGTTCAACCTGCAAACCAAATTCTCCTTTCCCTTTTTAGCAAAACCTTCTGGTTGGAGTATATAAATTTCTTCTTCAAGTTCTTCATGAAAAAATACAGTTTTCATATCTAACTGCTCTAGATGTAGGTAAAATGTAGCACACATCATTAAGACTATTCTGACTGTTGTGAGTCGAACCACCTGAGAAAATATTTCGTTGAAGTCAATATATTCTTTCTGAGCATAACCTTTCACCACCAATCTTGCACGATACCGCTCCACTTGGTCATTGCCATTACGTTTGATCTTATAGACCCATTTGTTACTGATAGCTTTTCTTCCTTGTAATAGTGGTACAAGTTCCCATGTCTTGTTCTTGTGTAGAGCCTCAATTTCATCCTGCATTGCTGTCATTCACAAAGCAACATCTGAGCTGTTTAAAGCTTCATGGAAAGTTGATGGTTCTCTATCCTCCGTTAAAAGACAGTATGCAACATTGATTTCTGTGACATAATCTGAGTGCCACGCTGGCGGTCTTCTCACACGAGTTGACCGACGAACTTCTAAAGCCTCAGAATCAATTGATTCTTGTTCCTCGTGCTCTGGTACTGCTTCAGAAGAATCTGAATCTTCTCTTTCCAGATTATTTTTCACACGTACTGGTGCAGTCTTTGAATTTTCTTTTGTAGTGCTATCATCCTCATCTCTCCTTTGCAGTTGATCTTCTACAAAGATAACATCTCTACTGATGATAATCTTGTGGGTAGTGGGATCCCACAGACGATACCTCTTTACTTCATTAACATATCCCAAGAAGATACATCTTTTAGATTTTGGATCCAGCTTTGTTCTTTCTTGGGCATTGTACATCACGTACACATGACACCAAAATACATGTAGGTGAGAGTAATCTGCTGGCTTTCCTGTCCACATCTCCATCACTGTCTTCAGCCCAATTGCTGTGGATGGCGACCGATTTACTATATAACAGGCAGTTTTGGCTACTTCTGCCCAGAACGAATTAGGTAGACCAGCATTCCTCAACATAGCTTTTTATTCTTTCTGTAAGAGTTCTGTTCATCCGCTCTGCCACTCCATTTTGTTGAGGAGTATATGCCACCGTGAATTGCCTCTGAATACCTTCTTCCTTACAGAAAGCAAGAAACTCGCCATCTGTATACTCTCCACCATTATCTGTCCTCAAAGAACTTGAATCTTTTTGCCAGATTCAAGTTCTACCCGCGCTTTGTATTCTTTAAACACTAGAAATACATCTGACTTTTTCTTAATTGGATACACCCAACATCTCCTAGAATAATCATCAATGAAAGTCAATAAGTACTTTGCACCTCCCATAGACATATCCGGCGATTCCCAAACATCAGAATGAACTAAGTCTATAATGCATTTACTTCTAGCAACAGATCTACTAAACTTTAATCTATTCTGCTTACTTGTAACACAATGCTCGCAAAATGGTAAACTTACCGATTTGAGCCTTGGAAGTAATTTTCGCTCAGAGAGAATCTTCAAACCTTGTTCTGACATGTGGCCAAGTTTTAGATGCCACATCATCATTGATTCTTTTCCATTTGACGTGACACACGCATCAGCTTCTTATAGTGTTTCTCCTTTAAGCAGTTAGCGATCTTTTACGCCCATCGAGCCTTTGACTATCTTCATGATCCCATTTTCAAAATGAGCTTTGTACCCATGACTATCTATTTGTCCCAAAGAGAATAGATTTTTCTTCAGGCCTTTGACATGTCATACCTCCCCAATTGTGCGAACTATACCATTAAATATTTTGATTTTGATAGTACCAATACCAGCTATCTCCAAGGCGTGATCATCTCCCATATATACAGATCCTCCTGAGATAGGTTTATATGTGTGAAACCATTCTCTCCGAGAGGTCATGTGCCAGGTAGCTCCGAGTCTATGAGCCAGATGTCAGATAGTCATTTTTTGCCTTTTGAAACAGTTGTTGCCTCGCTGTAGAGAATTTCGCCATCATCTGAGGTACTTGCTACACACCCCTGAGCATTTGATGACTCAGGTTCTTTGCCCTCTCTTCTCTTCTGGTTACTCCAACACTCTTTCTTGAGGTGCCCTTTCTTGCCACAGTTGTAGCATTTAACATTCTTCTTACTTCTAGATTTTGATTTACCATGATTGTGACTCCCACTGGGGCCACGTTCTGTTGATCTCCCTCTCGTCACTGATAACGCCTCCACTTGCTGCGAACTTGGTTGTCCGTCTTCCTTACTTTTTCGCCTGCTTTCCTCGTTTAATACGGAGGCTGCAACATCATTGAAAACTAGACTGTCCGCAGGATTATTGTTTGTTAGATTGATGATAAGTTGATCATATGAATCTGGTAGACTTTGAAGTAGAAGCTCCGCACGTTCATTTTCCTCTATATTATGACCCAACGTTGTGAGTTGTGAAAATAGAGTCTTCAAAGTGTTGATATGGTCGGTCACCGAAGTGGATTCCGCCATTCGAAGAGTATAGAGTCTCTTCTTTAAGAAGATTTTATTATGCAGCGACTTAGCCTCGTACAATTTTGTGAGAGTATCCATATTTCCTTTGCTGTCTTTTTCTCCGCCACACTAGATAACACCCCATTTACAAGTGCCAAGTGTAGATCAGCAATGGTGTTGCTGTCCATCTCATTCCACTTGTCATCATCAGTTATCTCCACGGGCCTTTCTCTAATTGCTGCCAAGCAATTATTTTTCCTCAAAACTGCCCTCATCTTCATTTTCCACAATGAGAAATTATTCCCGTTAAACTTTTCAATTTCATACTTTGCTGCCATTTTGTTGTTAAATACTATACATAAACTAGTGTATCACCTTGAATAGTTGTGAGTATGTGTGAGAATGCACACCAGGAAAGTTTTCAGGAAAGATTGGAGGGGTCACAATGGTCCCATTTAAAACCCAGACTCCTTATGCACTTATTGCCTTTGTGACAGAACTTTCCTAGACATATACAAAACTATACAGTTGTACTACTCACACCACTATTCTCTACTCTGCACTGTAAAATTCTTGGATCGCTCCACGTTTCGTGAGCGATGCAGTATCGTGAGCGATCACAGTATCGTGAATAGTATCCCGACTCCAAAAAATACAACCAATAGCTCTGATACCACTGTTAGGAAATTGATGGGTGAAGCAGATGCACAACTATAGTGAAATTGAGAAATAATAAGACAATAAAATCACACAGGACACTAGAAAATTACGGAGTTCGGCTTTTAGCCTACGTCCACGGGCAAAGACAGAAGGAAAATATTTTACTAGTGTAAAGGAGTTATAAGTATTATAGTATTTTAGCTCACTGCCCAAAATCCCAATACACCCAAACTCTCAAATCACTATAATAAGAGCTTATAATTTTAAGCTCTCTAAGCTCTCACTCTAAAAATGTTAAATTGCTCTCTCTCGGTGGAATGCAAAAAATGAGGAGGAGGAGCCTCCTTTTACAGCCAAAACTTGGCTACTATTCATTTAATTAATTAATTATTTTTTTCTCACCTACCGCCATTCTTCTTCCTTCTTGTTTCTTCTTTTTCTTCGTTCAAACATTCAAAGCTTCTAGATGGGCTACCATCTAGAAGACATTTTCTTGACAAGATATCGTCGGAGAGATTGAAGAATGTGCTAACCAGAGAAGCAAGAGATATTTGATTTTTCTGGAAAAAAAAATTTTCATTTCATTTTTTTTTTCATTCAGGCAATAATTAATTGACAAATTATTGGTTTAGAGCTCAATGGTTTAATCATCTGCAGTATTCTGCAAGCATGCAATATAGTTAATGACTTTTTTTAGTTTTCTTGAGGAAGCCAGCTCTCTCTCTCTCTCTCTCCAAGGCCTAGCTTAATAGTTTTCAAGCAACTTTATTTTGTTGGTTGCCTGATTTCAAACCCTAAAAAAAGGGTAAGGGCTTAAAAATTTGATTTGAACTTCCCCCAACTAGGCCAGGAAGTCAGCACTTAACTAGAAGGTAATTTCTTTTTTTCATTTTTCATTTTTCATTTTTTTTAATTAGGAGCAAGAGTGTAGTGTTAAATCAAGACTTGAAGATATTAGTGGGGTAAATGGGTAATTCATTTTCGCCCCTTAAGAAAAAGTTTTCTCATTAGCAGAAACAATCCTTGGAAACCCGTAATTACTTTTTATTATTATATTTTAATGTATATCTTATAGAATGTAGTATTTTAGACTAACGATATTTAATAATGTTTTAATTTTCTTAAAATTTCAAATCACTTAACTTTTTAATTTATTAAATATCTTTTTAATAGGTAAGGGTATTAAACTTTATAAAAACTCCTTTTATATTATTTTGTTTTTGACCAAAACCTTAGAACCTAATAAAGAAAAGAATATATCAGCAATATACCAAAAAAAAAAAAAACACTTAAATTTTGAAATAGGAGGAAGAGAAGATTTTGATTGTGTTACTGTTTTTCATTAAAGAAGTTCTTGAATTTTAATTTAGTTTTGAAGGTAGGCCAAAGTGAGCTCGTGTGTTTGGAGTTATTGTTGGTTGCTTTGGATCGAGATAAATGAATTCATGCATAATGTTTGCTATATGTATATATGTAAATATGTATGAAAATATTTCATATGGATTGGCATTTTATGGTTTTGAAGTAATTTTGCTGTATAATAAATTATATTTTCGTTAAAAGCTTATTTAAAATATTTTCTTAAATTTGTTTTAAAAATGACTTTAAAATACTTGTTTTCTTATAAAATGTTTTATAAGAGTGTTTTATAAAACACTCTTAATTTAATGTAAAGCTTTGTTAATTTAATGTCTTATAAGAGTGTTTTATTGAAATATTATTGAATGATTGATATTAAAAGATTGAAAACTGTATTTAAGGTTTTGACTCATTATCTATAGTTACTATTACTAATATAACTAAACAATTAGCTGTACTATGCGCGCCTATTGAAGAATATTGCAGGGTACAATACCCTAAGGCCATGTTTGGTTTGAAGAAATGGAGGAGAGGAAAAGAGTGGAATGGAGAGGAAGGGAAAAGAAATGAATAGAGAAGAGTAGTGAAATTAGATTTTATTATTTGGTTTGATATAAAATTTGATAAGAAAAGGAATTATAATTTCTTTCTTTAGACAAATTTATCCTTTACTTTAAAAATTAAACTATTTATATTAGTAATAATATATATATATATATATATAGAATAAAAATGCGGTTCGGTGGCCAAAGGTGAAGGTCCGACGACTTTTTGGTGAAGGTCCAGTGCCTTTCCGGCGAGGTCCGGTGGAGGTCTGACGACTTTCCGTCGAAGTCCGACGACGTCCGGCGAAAGTCCTGCGAAGTTCGGCAACTTTCCGGTGTAGTCAGGTGGCGGTCCGGCAAAGTTCGAGAGTGGTCCGGCGACTTTTGGCGGATGTCCATTTATAATATTAAATCAATAAAATAAAATTATAAATAATAATTATTAATGGCATTAAACAAGTTAAAAAGTTAAAGGGTAATTTTGAAAATTTTAGTTTCTAAAATGAGAGGAATCTAAATTCTTCATTACTAGGTGTGGAATTCAAATTCTACATTATGATGGATAATAAATTCTAAAGAAAATTAAATTCTTATATATTTTGTCAAATCAAACAATGAAAATAAAAAGAAATTTAAATTATTTTCCTCTCCTCTATTCTCTCCTCCCAACCAAACACCACCTGAAGGTGCATCGCATATTGTATTATATTACACTAGATTACATTATTCTAAATGCAAGTGTATTGGATTATATTGTATTGCATTAGCACTATATTATAATAATATTGTATAGTGTTTGCTGCAACATTGTATTAATTTTTTATGATTAATTTGAATTATTAAATTTTTATGTATAAAAAAGGAATTATTTATCTATTTATTTTTTCATTTTCCTCTCTCTCCTTTTTTCTTTTCTTCGGATAACCTCCTCCTTCCTTGTCTTCTCCATCTCATTTTCTTCTTTGTTCATTTTCTTTTTTCTCTTTTTCTCCTTCTTTGTTCGTCTTCTTCAGTTTGTTTTCTTTTTCTTTTTTCTCGTTTTCTCCTTCTTTCTTTGTTTTCTTCAGTTCATCTCTCTCTCTCTTTCTCTTTTTCTGCTTTCTTCTTCTTCTTCTCTAGGCTTCATCTTATCCACAGTGAAGGCGTCTTCATATAATCTTCTCCACGGAGTAGGCAAGTGGTGGTGGAGAAGTAGCTATGATGTTGTGTGGCACAGTAAAGGTGTCGATGATGGCGCCGAATGATGCTTGTCAGGTCCATTGATAAATGCTAAATTTGCTGATATGAAGTTCATCGTGAAGGGTTGACGTGAAAATGTTGCAAAATGTTCTCAATTTTAATTTTATTTAGCTCTGTAATGCGATGCGGCGTAAACTCAACTCTACCCTCGGGTTTGATTTATGTGGATTTGACTGCATTAATTTTATAAGCTAACGCAACACGCAACACAATTTTGGAGCCAAACATGTATTAGGTTCATGTGAATAGTATTTTTATCCTATATTATGCAGGCTACCGATCATGCCCTAATTGAATTATCTGTGAGCTATTGAGACAACAAGTAACATATTGACTGGCCAGGTCACTGGGAGTATAGGTCATATTATGTGGTATGAGCAACTGAATGAAAGAAAGGTTTTATTAATAAATGATTTATTAAACAAATTGAAAATGATTATTATGTTATGAGTTAACTAATTATGAGTTTTATCGTGCATATGTATTAGATTATAAAATGATTATCGATTTCGAATTTATGATACTTTATAATGATTATTGTGTATTTTACCATAACCTTATGCATGAAGTTGCTTATTGAGTTGATGGTTCACCCCTCATCTCCAACATTTTACAGATTGATTCAAGAGTTATGGGCTTTTGGGTTTAGAGAAGAGGATTTGTTGGCTGAAAACTTTGGCATTTTCTTGATGAATCAATTATTGTTACTTTGGTTATTGTTTAGAGCTAAATTTTTGTTTGGGAGGATTATTGTTTATATTTATTGTTTTAGAGGCCATGTTTTGACTATGGACAAAATTGATTTTCATTTGAAAATAGTAATGAGATTAACGTTATGAGGTTTCATTCCAAATTTCTTTTAAGATTCTTAGGTGAATTTGGGGTGTTTCAATCCTTTATATGTCCCATAGCTTTATTGTCAAAGATTCTTCTCAATATTCCCATGAAGAATAATAGTTTCCAGTAGATCTTTATCTTTAGAATTTAATCTTTCAAAAGCTGCACCGACCAACCTCCTTTCCTGAAGAGAACACTAATTTTCACGAGCAAGCTCAACATTCATTCCTGTGTCCTCCTACGAGTTTCATGCTTAACTTGAGACAATGATGAAGATTTATGTCCTGATAAGAAGCAACAGCTGAATATTACTTAAAAGAAATAATATAGAGGCATCATAAATATCAACAGGATCATTTATTCTAATAATCTAAATGTCTCTGTCTTTAATTGGAAACTTCTGTGGTTATTTATGTATTTATTTTTTTCAGATCCATATATACCTCTGTTGTTTTTGTTGCTTTCGTTTTTGGATTGGAATTCAGAAAATGGAAGAAGAAAAGCATAATAAACAGGACTGCAGGACATAATTAGCATCTTGTTCTTTTCTTGAACTGTCTTTGTTTTCTTTATAGCATTTCTTACAATGCTTTCTTAGCCTTTCTTCTTTTTCCTTTTGCTAGTGTGGTATCTCTTTCTTTTCTTGAACCAAGATATTTTTGCCTTTACATACAAGTAAAGTTTAAATTCTCTTTCCTGTTTTCTTAAATTGTGTTTCTTTCAGATGCATGATCATTTTCAGTTTTACCAAATAATCAACATTAGTTTTCTATTTCTTCCAAATAATAGTTTGATTGTGCTGTGTTCAAACACAATAAGAAATCATCAGAGATATTGAAGTAAGTGATTGCTCTAAGGAACAACAGGTACTTTATTATTTGCATTGTCTCAAAATAATTTCATTTTATTAATTTTTCTCGATGAATATTAAATCCACTTCATGTTTGTGATTGACTCTTATTCACAAGTTATATTTTTGGCTCTCATTTTCTTATTATGATAAATCGGATTTAAAAAAAAAATGATTGAAAGTTAGCTTTGTCATAGCATTTAGCCGGCAATACGATTGTGCCAATCATCATGGTTTATCCATTATTAAACGCACCGCCATAAGTTACATAAAACGTAACTTACATCAACCTAAGAGTATATGACAATTACTAAATTATATTTGATTTATTTAGACCAATTCTTAGGTTGATGTAAGTTATATTATTAACTAGTTTACAATGTTGTAACAGCCATTTTATGATGTCATAAATCTATCCTGAACTTTAATTCCAAATAGAAAATTTTTTCTCTCTGTATGTGTATACATAGGAAAATTATCAGGTATGGATGCTCAGACGAATTTTCCTGCAAATTTGGGGTTTCAAAACAATGTAAAAGCCCTTCACATCATTGTAAAAGCATTTCATATCATTGTGAAACCTGAAATTCTGGCGAATTTTTGTGCTGACATTTGCGGAAAGAAGAACTATATATATTAGAAATATCTAATCTAAGATCCTATACTATAAAGTTTGAAAAAATTATTACACCATATGATGTAATAAAGTAATGTTATTTATGAACGTTAATAAAGTCCAAGATCCTAAAATAGAATAGCACATTCGCACGCACGCACACACACAATTATAATATAAGTCATTATTTGATAAGCGATCTCTTACTTCATTGAAGTAAGGAATAAACTAAAAGACTAAAAAAATACACACTTCAATAAAACGTATTTTATTTTATAGTGCATTGGAGTGTATGCTTTTCTTGTCCTTTAAAGGATCCTTACTTTAATAAAGTATTAGATCCCTCATTGGAATATTTCTTCACCTAAGCTCCACGCCCATTTCAAATTAAGCTTTAAAAGCCCCTTATTGTTTTCTATATTAAAATTCTTAATTAATGTCTTCATATAGTACCATCAGCAGCGGAACTACATGAATTTCTAGGGCCACACCCAAGAAAAAAAATCAAGTCAAAAATAAAAAATTAATTGAAATTTTCTTAATTTATATAAAATTTACATTTGGCGCCTTTGTTTAACATAATTTTGTTATAACCTACCAAATTTCATTGTTTATCCATTATTGCCCCCATAGTTGAGAGTTGCCCTCTTGAATTTTAGAGATTTTATATCATTATAGCCCAGTTAAGTTTATAGTTTTTCCATTATATATGGCTCAAATCAATCCAAAATTTTGGTTCTGCTAAGTATCATTAATATGATATGTGTCAGATAACATTATAATTTAAATTATGATGATTTTTCACACGTAAATAAATTTATATATAGTTTCGTAATTTAGCTCTTGCACTATAAATTGATAAGGTCATGAGAATATCTTTTGAGAGTATAATTAAAAATTAACATCACTCATTGTTTAGATTTATTAACATTTTTATTTTTATATTGTTAATATTTAAAAAATATTTAACTTTTTTAATAAAAATTAAAAATATTTATCTATTAATTAAAAAAGTTAATAATTATTGAATCCATAAACCGAGTCAGTAATGATATACTACTACAGTTTGTACAACAAAATAAAATTTCACTGCAGGATAAATTTTTCCTTCGTCTTTTATAGATTTTGTAATATTTTTGTACATACATCATTATTCAACTACAATATCACCTGCAATGTGAATATAACCGGTTTGTTACTTAAAATGAGAGCTACTGATCGACTCCCCTCTTGCTCTCCATTATGCCTCTTCCATTATTGGTAGAGGTAGACACATATCGTCCAATATTCATGAATGTGGTTAGATTTCGGTGGTTCAATAAATTTCTGATAGTAAATGTTAGTAAACTTCTGATTACATTAATCAGTTGCAACTTGCAAGTGGTACCATTAATTATGCTCTAAATCTCCAAATTTTTCAGGAGGCATCGGCATGGACATAAACTTGGGACTATTTTCAGAGAGGCTGAGAAGACTGTTAGCCGGTGAAGAAGGCACGTTGCTGGATGCTGCAAAAGAAGAGATTCAAAACCTTCACACAGAGATTGAGGTCGTTACTTCTTGGCTGAGAGACTATAACTACGACTTGGCTTGGCTTCTGATGCGGATGCCAATCGGTGCTGCTGCAGATGATCAAATTCATTCCACAAATCTTAGGGCCATCATGAAAGAAATCAATCGCTTTGCCTATGAATCTGAGAAGGTCATCGACACATTCATTATCCCCATCATCATGGAACAACAAAGGAGTGGAAGCAGTTCCAAGGAGATACGTGACGCTCTGCTTGGACTCCAAAGCAAAATCATTGATATTAAACAATGGATGCAAAAAGTTGAACACATCCCCCTCGATATCATGGACGTGTTCAAATTATATAAGGCTGAAGACCGTAAATCTCCTGCATTTTTATCTTTCTTCAAGTTTTTCAAAACTGAAGCTCCTAAGAAGAAGGACAATGACATAGTGGGCCTGGATGATAAAATGGAGGAGTTGTTGGATCATTTGATAGAGGGACCACCTCAACTTTCTGTAATAGCAGTACTTGATAGCGTTGGCTTAGACAAGACTGCTTTCGCTGCAGAGGCTTATAACGGCAATTATGTGAAGCATTATTTTGATTGTCAGGCTTGGGTTCCGGTGTCCATTCTCTATCAACCCGACCGCTTATTAGATGACATAATGAAGTTTCTGATGCCTTCATCTAAGTTGAGTGAAGTTATGGAGGATCGAGATTATGAAATGAGGAAGATAATTCATCTTCATGATTTTCTAATGAGCAAGCGGTATTTGATTGTGCTTGATGATGTGTGGACAAATGATGTGTGGGAATTCATTCAAGAAATTCTTCCGGATAATCAGAATGGAAGTAGAGTACTAACAACAGTTAGTAATATTGAAATCTTCTCCTCATTCCAATTGGAAAACGGACAGCACATTGGGCTTGATTTAGTGCCTGCTGAAAGATCGTTGAGAGTTACGTACGAAGGATGGCCATTCCTCCTCTTTTACCATGGAAGTTTGTCACTAGAAGAAAATAGAGAGAAATTACTAGAAGAACCCTTTGGGGATCAAGTCCTTACATATTCCAAGTTTCCACTATACTTCAAACTTTGCGGTCTCTACTTACCTGTCTTTCCTCTGCATTCTGAGATATCTGCTAGGCAGTTGTATCAATTGTGGATAGCTGAAGGGTTCATACGAGATAACAGTGAGGCAACTGCTGAGGAGATCTTGGAAGAACTAATAGATAGAGGCTTCATTCAGGTGAAAAAGAGAAAAGCTAGTGGCACAATCAAGACATGCTCTTTTTCAAGTCTTGTGTGGCCTTCAATATTGGCAGTAGCTTGTACGGTGGAATTTATCTATGCCCCTGTTATGGATCCGCAAGGTAAATCACGGAAAAGGGTAAGACGGTTCTGCGCAAATGTCAGTCTGGCTGAGTTGTATTCATTTGAAGGTCTTGACTCGTGCCTCCATTCTTTCTTATACCTTTCTTCAGAAAGCGGCCGCCTAAACCCCAGAGATAGCATGAAAATTTGTAAAATGTTCAAATTCCTCAGAGTATTGGACCTGGGATCTTTACTTCTAGACCAATATCCAACTGGAATTGAAAATTTATCACGCTTGAGATATTTGAAGCTGAATATCCCTTCCCTCAAAAGCCTTCCTTCGTCATTATTGAGCAATCTTTTGAACCTGTACACGCTAGACATGCCCTCTAGCTACATAGATCGTACAGCAGATGACATTTGGAAGTTGAACAAACTCAGGCATCTAAATTTTGGCTTAATCACTCTTCCTGCTCATCCAGGAAAATATTGCAGCTCTCTAGAAAATCTCAATTTCATTTCAGCCTTACATCCTCGCTGCTGTACTCCAGATATATTGGGCAGATTGCCTGAACTTCGAAGTCTGCAGATATGTGGAGATTTAAATTATTATCAATCTTTGCTGTCCAAAAGCCTTCACGGACTGAGCCGCCTTGAATCCTTGAAGTTGGTGAACGAAAGCAAGATGCCACGGCTCTCAAAAATTGTCTTATTTGAAAACCAATTCCCTCCAAGTCTAACCCATCTGAGTTTTTCTAATACTGACCTTATAGATGATCCCATGCCAACACTAGAGAAGCTGCCACATCTTCAAGTGCTCAAACTGAAGCAAAACTCGTATTCAGGTAGAAAGCTGGCTTGTGGGTCTGATGGTTTTCCAAAACTCAAGGTATTGCATCTGAAATCAATGCTTTGGCTAGAGGAGTGGACTATGGGGAATGAAGCCATGCCGAAACTTGAATGCTTGGTTATCAACCCCTGTGCTTACTTGAAAAGGCTTCCTGAACATCTTTGGTGCATGAAGAGCTTCAAGAAATTGGAGTTGTGGTGGCCTCAGCCGGAGCTGAGGCAAAAGATGAGGGACTTCGAGGATACTGAGCGGTATGACATCCAGATCTATCCTTTTGGAATGTGATTAGCATGGACTGAATTTGATGTCAATTCACATTTGGGGTAAGTTTTTCTCCTCATACATTATCTTCAACCTTTAATTATTTACCTAAGTTCATATAATCTATTTTCATCTCTTAAAATAGATTTGATAGAGCGTTGCTGCCTATTCTGGTGCTTCTAATTTGTGACTCAACATTGGCTTAAGCCCTCTTTAACAGTTTCTAATACTCGCACCAACCATTAATCCGTTCTTTCTAGCAGAGGAAAACCATTATGTATTCAAATATGAGCTTATCGATCATTGTCTATCATTTGTTGAATAGTTAAGGAAAGTTGTAAAATGACATTTTCATTTCTCAGCGGTACCTTAATTACTTGTTTAGGGAAATCAGAGCAGGAAATATCATCGCTGCAGCAAGAGTTTCAATTTCCTCCGGAATCGAGCATTTCTATCCTCATTCCAGCTGTCTACTCATTAATAAGTCCTCAGTGATCGATACTGGACCTTGTTTGGTCTATTTGCTTTCAAGTATTGCTGTGTTCAAACTTTGCTTTACTTTCTACTATGGCTTTTGTTTGCTTTCAGATGCTGTTGTAATCTAGATATGTATGGCACTTAACATGGCTTGATTTACAGAACAGATTGATTATTTATGAATCTCATGCTTGAGTTGAGATGACAGTGAAGGTTTTACTTCCGGCAATAGTGAAGCATCAACTGAATAATACTTAAAAGAACTAATAGATAGAGGCATCATAAAAATCAACAAGTTCCATCATTCGAATCGTGTAAACATCTACCGAGTTTTTTTATTTTTTATTTTTTATTTTAAGCCACTCTGCTGCAAATATCTGTTTTTTCTATGCGTCGCTTCCAAACAGAATGCAATTATATTTCTGACAACTTCAACCTCTCAGGAAAGGCAGCTTCCTTACAACTAACTACAGAATTATATAATATTGCTTTGCATGTGTCGACTGATTCACCGCTTCTGTCCACTTAATTCTTTCTCTTTTTGCTAGCAATCCAACTGTGTTTCAAATAATTAAAAGCAATAATCATTGTTCTCACGTTTACCCTCTAAGGCATCAATAGGGGTGCCTTGTGATGTAGTGCAGTGAAGCTAATGGCGCACCAAAGCGTTGCTTGCAGCCAAGGAATTCCCTTTTGTATTCATAAAAAGAACCTTTTAGCCATTGGGACTAATTGATTAAAACTTCACTTTCCATTATCACCATTTCTTTCTGTAGGTAAAATCAGAGAATTTATATTGTAGCTGCAGCCCGGAACACCATTTCAACTGAAATCCCAGAATTTACTGGTTGTGACTTAATATATTTCAGCTCTCTACTCATAAAATACACACGAATGACAACTTTTATTTACTTTTTTGATTTTACCATTCTTTTGCAAATGATGAATGCACAAATAAGGAATTTTTTTTTCCCAACCTACTTGCCTAACAAGCAACAACATTTTTCTGTTTCTCCTTCCACAACTACGAACCTGCTTGCTCAGTAGCTTCATACTCCATCAGTTATTTTAGGGTGCTGGGGTCTGTGCTATCACCTTAGTTGAAGCTCCAATTTTCTCCAAACATGGCTGCTGATAACATGAATCTATGGAGAATCTAACAACTTACCTCGAAGACTTACGTCAAGCACTTTCAATATTAGTCCTTTGTTGCCCTTTCCATGGTTCAAAGTTTGCAAGAGTTCCACTTGCAGGGTCTCTAGTGCTGTTCCCTTGCTTGAATTCAGATGCTTCTCAATTTCTGTAGATTGTTTTCTTATATGAAGACAATCTACAGAGTTGTGTATGTGGCACCGCCGCATTGATCCTACAATTTCCAAGGACAGATCATATTACAGCATCACAAGTTGGCTGATAATCGTAATCTGTTCCGCTCTCACCTTGAGCATTAGCACTAGCATTTTGATTTTTGTTGTTTTCCACCATTGCTTCTGCACTAAACTAACGCTCTCCAAGTAATAATCCAGCTGGAAAGTTTACCAAAAGTGAATTTTCTTCAAAAGAATCCCAAGCATGTTAGTGGGACACCTTAAATTAAGAATCTCTTTTATTCCTTCCGCAATATCCTCATACATTGATGAATGATAGGCCAAGAAAGAAAGAACACCACTCAAAAGAATATATGCCAACCAGGTCATTATCAAAGCTGTGACTGCACATTCATTAAGAGATAAAACTCTAATTATGCTTATTAAATGGAGCATCATTAGTGCTGTGCTTTGCTGAAATATGTGTGAAGAAACTAAAAATTCCTCTGTTCTATGATAAAGAGAAAGGGTGATGCTCTGGAAAGAACAAGTGGAGCATAAATTTTAAGTCCTTAAGATGTGATTTTGTTTTATAAAACCATTATTAGAACAGTATATATTGTTGATAAATCATGTCGCACTATCAGAATATGATCAAAGCAGAAATGCCAGTTTGTTCTGAAAAGGACGAATTTCCTGCATTAATAACTCAGCTTACCATCACAAAAGTTAAACAATCAACAAAGATCTTGCAGTACTCTTATAGAGATGATATGGGGTGTCATTAATGCGTATGAAATATTCTGATAATTTGTTTAAGTTGTAAAGGAGAAAATTGCAGAAACTGACCAGCCAAGAGATAATAAGTATTCCAGGTAAATAGTATTTGAAGAACAAAGTATTCTAGAGAACTTAAAATTTCACATAAAAAAAATCCAATTTAAATAGAAGGAGTATAAAATTAAATGAAAAAACAAACTTATCTTTCGTGTTGGATGCCTTATGAATCACTTTTTTTTTTTTTTGATTATTTGACAAAGGACACCTCTGCTTGTTCCAAGCTACCAGTTGTTTTTGTTGGATTGCCCTGTGTCTCTACGAGCTTCACAGATATCATCTTGCTTTGGAAGTCCCTTTTGCTGCTCTCTTGATGCATGTACTGTGTTGCCCGCTAGCTTTACAACATCCTTTTGTTGTCCTTTAAACAATAATTGCCTTCCTTGTCCAAGACTGCTGTTATCTGTATATTGATCTTGCTTAGGAGCATTGCTGGTTTTCATTTGGGAGTCCGATTTCTTCTCAATTGGGCTCCCATAGCTGGTTTCCTGCTTGATAAGACCCTTTTGCTTCTCATTCGACAACAAACGACATTCTTCTGGGGTGCTAACAGTTTTGCTCGGAAACTCAATCTTTTGTTGTTCTTTTGACATTAGCTGACCTGCTTGAGTACTACTGTTTTCAGTTCTCACCGGAGAGCAACCCTTTAGTTGCTGCTTTGATGATTGCTGATCTGTTTCCGTGCTAACTGCTTTCGTTAGAGGTTCAATCTTCTGTTTTTCTTTTAACCAAACCTGCCCCGCTTCAGTACTACTGCTTCCAGTTTTCCTCGGACTTTCAATCTTTTGCTGTTCTTTTGACAAGCAGTTACCACCTGCTTCCGCGCTTCTAACAGTTTTCGTAGGAGGGTTGGCCTTTTTTGGTTCATTCGACAACAGTTGACTTACTTCAGGGCTGCCAAGAGTTTTCATTGGAGGGTAAAGCTTTTGTTGTGCTTCCGGGCTGCCAAGATTTTTCGTTGGAGGGTAAATGTTTTTCTGTACTTCAGGGCTTCCAAGTGTTTTCGTTGGAGGGTAAACCTTTTGTTGTACTTCAGGGCTGCCAAGAGCTTTCGTTGGAGGGAAAACCTTCAGTTGTACTTCGGTGCTGCCAAGACTTTTCACAGGAGAGTGACCTTTCTGTTGTTTTCTTGACAAATCAGCTTCAGGACTGCTAAATTTTCTCTCTGGAGTGTTCGGGATCTTGTCTTCAAAACTTTTGAAGCTGCTTTCTCGCGTGTCTTTTAACGATCCCTGGCCTGCATCAGACCTGCTAACAGTTTCCATGACACGGTCCGGCTTCTTTTCTTCCGAAAGGCTTCCACTGCCGATATAATCATGCCTTTGAATCGCTTCTCCGTTGCTGCTATTGGCAGCAGGTATCCAGCTGGGATGGTCTACATCTTTTTTCGTTTCACCATTTCGTTGTCCATCTGGCGTAGTTGTTTTACCAGAATCTGAGGCTGTGTGACCTTTTCTATCATCTCGATTCGCAGCCTTGGCAGAACGGGATGATTTGAGACAACAACAACATGATGTTTGATCTGCAGGTTCTTCATTGCCTTTTCCGTGATCATTCCCAGGTGGGGTGTCACCCTGTCGCTGACCAGTCCCAGACATTTTCTAATTAAATATGCCCCAATATGTTTCTGCATTAGTGCATCTACCTTAACATTTCACCTAACCAAGATCTAGGAAAGCTTGCCAGATTTTTTTTCCTTTTTCCAAATTTATCAGAGCAATAAAATTGTTGCATCCTGGAAGATAAAGTTGTGCCAAGATTCGTCAATTAATTAATTACTAATAATAACTTTCCTTCCCTAACACCCATTCTCGCAAGTGCTTTTTAAAATTGCTAAAGATTCTTCAATTGAAAATTTTCACGTGAGTTAGGTGTTATTGAGATGCCTTTATCACAAAGAATGGCTCAGAATAAGAACTTCCGGTTCTATTGAACCATATATTTCATCAGTTGCTTTGCGAATTTTGGCTTTTGCAGTTGCTAGTTAGTAGTAAATTATCACCCTTGTATCATATGGGTAAAGGGAAAGAATAATGCTCTTCAGAAAGAACCTGATGAGTGTAAGTTAAGGTTGTCACAACGTTGTTTAAATTATCATTTGATTATTCTTAAAATATCTTAAGCAACATATAAAAATGTATACGATAGTGTGTGCAGTATCGAAATATTATTATTTGGAAGGAATAAATCAAGGCAACATATAAAACTGTATATGATAATGTATGTGGTATCAAAATATTATCATTTGGAAGGAATAAAGCAAAAGTGCGATCAGTTTGAGTTAGACAGAAGTAAAGAAAGAAAGAAAAAAAAAATGGCACTGCTTGGTTAGCTCAAGGAGAATTGGGAACTTTACGTTACTTGACAAGTATTTTCTTTACTTCATATAAAATATGCAATCAACTCAGTCATGTTAATGCAATTTAAGAGTTAAAAAAGGATTAACTATCTAAATTAATGCGAAAAGATAAGGTCAATCTCAGCCTCTGTCGTCAGCATGCTTTTATTCATTGGCGTCATTTAGGCCCGTGAACCTAATATGCTATGGCCAGGCAGCATCTTGTGCAAAAAAGATTAATCTACAGGGCAGTCCTTTTTCCCATTTTTTGGCGAAACATTAAAAATAAACTTGTGGAATCATCATTTAAGTCCTCGTTATGTAATTTTAAATACAAATTAATTAAGAAGACCAAAATGGTCATAAAATTAAAAAAAAATTAAGGTCTTTTTCACCACATGGATTGTTATCTCCCCTTTCGAATTTGGTCATAAAAGTTCCTATAGTGATGCCACCTGTGCAATGAATGAAAATGAAGAATACATATATGTATGTGGGCGTGTGCTAGTATTTGAATGCCATCATGCTACTATTTACAAAAGATTATTTGTAAACACTTCTCATAAAACTAGTTTATCATCATTATATGACTACAGAATTTCTTCTAACTAGTTAAATTTCAATTTCCACAATTGAGACGCTTCACTTTCTCTTCTAGTTTTCAAGAAATACAAGTTCCAAGTGAAACAAATATTATTTGTTTTTGCAAGTTACCTTGCTACTAGAACTATCAGTATGTTAAGCAAAATTCATCCATGGTTGCTGTGGTAAGGACAACAAAATTAAATTAAGGGTTAACTTTTGCATACCCCAAATATTATGATAATATGTTCTTAACATACCCTCCGCCGTAGTAGCTGACATTTTTCAGCTAAATTTAACTATTGACTGACATTAATCAATAAAGTATTTATGATTGGAACAAAATCTATATAAAATCCCGGAATCATTAGGAGTAGTCGTTGGTGATTCTTAGTGCGTGGTGGGGGGGGGGGGTAGTGCTTCTTTTACTGTTTATGAGAACCATCTGTTCTCAAGCATATTGGTATGACATTCGTAGGTTTCCTGCTTCACAATTATATTCATGTTCTTTGGAACCCTTCAATTTTGCTTTTTCTAAAGAATAATACGGAGGCCTTGCCAAAAATAATCATGGTTTTGCTGCTTTGTGGCGGTGTTTTTAGAGACAGGCATGGTGATTTCTTGGATGCCTTTGCAGTTTAGCTTCGTCGCAAGTCTTCCTTCCTTACTGAGACTATTGCTGGAAAAATAGCATAATGAGTTGCTATTTAAAAATATAATTTTGAGTGGATCCACTTAGTGTAACGGAAGGTTAAGGATAATTCAAAATCTTCTCAGTGAATATTTTAAAATGATATATTTATATGCCCAAAATGATGCTATGATGAATGAAAAATTGACATTCAATGTGTTGGGAAATTGGTGGGTGAAGCAGACATGCAGCTAAAGTGAAATTGAGAAATAATGAGATACAAAAAATACACAGGGACACCAAAAATTATGTGGTTCGGCTTTTAACCTACGTCCACCAGCGAAGACAGAAGGAAAATATTTTACTAGTAAAAAGGAGTTACAAGTATTATAGTATTTTAACTCACCGCCCAAAACCCCAATACACCCAAACTCTCAAATTACTATAACAAGCGCTTTATAATTTTAAGCTCTCTGAATTTCTCTCACAACTCTCGTCTCTCTTCACAAAATTGGATACTGAAACAAATGGGGAGCTCTCCCTTTTATAACCAAAATTGGCTATTAAATTATTATTATTTTTCTTCACCGCCTTTGAATTTTTCTCCTTCTTCCATGTTCTTCTTTCTTTTTTTTTTCTTTGATTCAAAGAATACAGCAACAGCCGCATTCTTCTTCAAAATGGCGGGCACCACCACCTTTTAGAAAAGGTGGTGTTTGGCCGTTATTTTTCCATATTTCTCCAACTTGGAGATTTAATTGAGGATCGATCAATGAATCTCCACACCATCTTTTTTGCTTCGCCATTATCATGTTGCTTACGTTTCTGCTAGGCTACAAGAGGATTTACTCCATACAAACTTATCAGTAGTTATTAGTTTAGTCAAAACATCTGCTAGGTTTTCCTTGGTATGGATTTTCTGTAAATCCACACTTCCATCTTCCACTACTTCTCGAACGAAGTGATATTGTATCCCTATGTGCTTTGTCCTGGAATAAAAGGGTGGATTCCTTACAATATGCAAGGCACTCTGACTGTCAAAAAACACATGAATTTCTCTTGTCTGCACCCGAGCTCCTCCAATAACCTTTGTATCCAAGTAGCTTCCTTGCAAGCTTGTGTAGCCGTCATGTATTCTGCTTATATTGTAGATAGAGCCACAATGGTCTACAATTTCGAAATCCAGCTTACAGCTGCTCCCGCAAGTGTAAACACATAGCCAGTAGTGGATTTCCTTTTATCAAGGTCTCCTACAAAATCTGAATCAACGTAGCCCCCGACAGTAAATTTTGATCCTCCATAACATAATGTAACATCTGAGATTCCTCTGATGTATCTTAGAATCCTCTTCACAGCTATCCAATGCTCTTCACCAAGATTAGCCATGTATCGACTGACTGCTCCCACTGCTTGTGCAATATTCGGTCTAGTACATATCATAGCGAACATCAAACTTCCCACTGCTGATGCATACACTACTCGAGATATTTTCTTCCTCTTCGGTTTATTGCTAGGACACATACATGAGGATAATTTAAAATTAATAGAAAGTGGGGTAGAAATTGACTTACAATCTTGCATGTTGAAGTACCGCAAGATTTTCTTCAAGTAGTTCTTTTGAGAAAGCCAAATCTTCCTGTTATTTCTGTCTTGGTGAATTTGTATCCTTAGAATTTTGTTTGTTGGTCCAAAATCCTTCATTTCAAACTCCCTAGCCAATTGTGCCTTCAATTCTTGGACTCGATCTTTGTTGGGGCCTGCAACCAACATGTCATTCACGTACAACAGCAAAATGATGAAATCATTATCTTCAAACCTCTTGTAATATGCACAATAATCTGAACTGAGTCTGTTGTATCCAAGGCTTATGATGAAAGAATCAAATCTTTTATACCAACACATCAGCGCCTGTTTGAGACCATATAAAGATTTGTTCAACCTGCAAACCAAGTTCTCCTTGCCTGTTTTAGCAAAACCTTCTGGTTGGAGCATATAAATTTCTTCTTTAAGTTCTCCATGAAGAAATGCTGTTTTCATATTGAACTACTCTAGATGTAGGTCAAATATAGCACACATTGCCAAGATAATTCTGACTGTATTGAGTTGAATCGCCTGTGAAAATATTTTATTGAAGTCAATACTTTCTTCCTAAGCATATCCTTTCAATACCAATCTTGCACCATACCGCTCCACTTAGTCATTGTCATCACGTTTGATCTTGTAGACCTATTTGTTTCTAATGGCTTTTCTTCCATGTGGTAGTGGTATAAGTTCCCATGTCTTATTCTTGTGCAGAGCCTCAATTTCTTCTTACATTGCTGTCATCCACAAAGCAACATCTGAGTTGTTTAAAGCTTCATGGAAAGTTGATGGCTCTCCATCATCTATTAGAAGACAGTATACAACATTGATCTATGTGACATACTCCGAGTGCCACGTTGGCGGTCGTCTCTCACGAGTTGATCGACGAACTTCCAGAGCCTCGGACTTGACTGGTTCTTGTTCCTCGTGCTCTGGTGCTGCTTTAGAAGAAAATAAATCTTCTTTTTCCAAATTATTTTTCACCTATACCGGTACAGTCTTTGACTTTTCTTTTACAAGGCTATCATCCCATCTCTCCTTTATAGTTGATCTTTTACAAAGATAACATCTCTGCTGATGACGATCTTATGGGCAGTGTTATCCCACAGATGATACCCCTTTACTCCATCAGCATACCCCAAGAAGATACATCTTATGAATTTTGAAACCAGTTTTGTTCTTTCTTGGGTATTGTACATCATGTACACAGGACATCTAAATGCATGTAGGTGAGAGTAATCTGCTGGCTTTTTAGTCCACATCTCCATCGAAGTCTTCAACTTAATTGCCGTAAAGCTTGACCAATTTACTATATAACATACAATTTTGGTTGCTTCTACCTGGAATGAATTAGGTAGACCCGTAATCCTCAACATATCTCTTATTCTTTCTGTAAGAGTCCATTTGTTGAGGAGTGTATGCCACCGTGAACTGCCTTTTGAATACCTTCTTGCTTACAGAAAGTAAGAAACTCACCGTCTGTATACTCTCACCATTATTTGTCCTCAAGCACTTGATCCTTTTCCTGGATTCAAGTTCAACCTGTGCTTTGTACTGTTCAAACATTGAAAACACATAAGACTTTTTCTTAATTGGATACACCCAGCATCTGTTGGAATAATCATCAATGAAAGTCACCAAGTACTTAGCACCTCTCATGGACATGTCCGGCGATTCTCAAACATCAGAATGAATCAAGTCTAAAGTGCATTTGCTTCTAGTAATAGATATACTGAACTTTAATCTATGTTGCTTACTTGTAACACAATGCTCGTAAAATGGTAAGCTTACCGATTTGAGCCCTGGAAGTAATTTTCGGTCAGAGAGAATCTTCAAACCTTATTCTGACATATGGCCAAGTTTGAGATGCCATATTATCGTTGATTTTTCTCCATTTGACATGACACACGCATCGACTTCCTGTAATGTTTTACCTTTAAGCATGAACAAATTTGTACCGATTTTTTCTGCCTTCATCAATACAAGTGCACCTTTGACTATCTTCGTGATCCTATTTTCCAAATGGGTTTTACACTTACGATTATCTATTTGTCCTAAAGACAATAGATTTTTCTTTAAGCCTTTGACATCTCATACCTTCTTATTTGTATGAATTGTACCATCAAACATTTTTATTTTGATAGTACCAATACCAGCGATCTCCAAGGCATGATCATCTCCTATATATATAGATCCTCCTGAGATAGGTTCATATATGTGGAATATGATAATAGATTTTTCTATTAAGCCTTTGACATGTCATACCTTCTTACTTGTATGAATTGTACCATCAAACATTTTTATTTTGATAGTACCAATACTAGCGATCTCCAAGGCATGATCATCTCCTATATATATAGATCATTCTGAGATAGGTTAATATGTGTAGAACCAATCTCTCCAAGAGGTCATGTGCCAGGTAGCTCCTGAGTCTATGAGCTAGACGTTAGATAGCCATTTTCTGCCTTTTGAAATAGTTGTTGCTTCACTGCAGAGAATTTTGCCATCATTTAAGGTACTTGCCACACACTCCTGAGCATTTGATGACTCAAATTTATTTTCTCCACTCCGCTTGTTTTTCCAACAATCTTTCTTGACATGCCTTTTCTTACCATAGTTGTAGCATTTAATATTCTTCTTACTTTTGGATTTTGATCTACCATGATTGTGACTTCTATTGGGGCCGCATTCTATTGATCTCCCTCTCGTCACCGATAGCGCTTCTACTTGTTGTGAACTTACTTGTCTGTCTCTTTGCTTTTCCGTCTACTCTCCTCATTTAATACGAAGGCTGCAACATCATCGAAGATTAAACTGTCTATTGGGTTGTTGTTTGTCAAATTGATGATGAGTTGATCATATGAATTTGGTAGACTTTGAAGTAGCAGCTCCACACGTTCATTTTCCTCTATTTGATGACTCAACGTTATGAGTTGTGAAAATAGAGTCTTTAAGGTGTTGATATGATTAGTCACTGATGTAGATTCTGCCATTCGAAGAGTATAAAGTCTCTTTTTTAAAAATATTTTGTTGTGTAGTGACTTGGCCTCGTACAATATTGTGAAAGTATCCCATATTTTCTTCGCTGTCTTTTTCTCTGCCATACTGGATAACACACCATCTGCAAGTGCCAAGTGTAGATAAGAAATTGTGTTGCCATCTATCTCTTTCCACTTGTCATCAGTTATCTCCATGAGCCTTTCTCCAATTACTGCTAAGTAATTATTTTTCCTTAAAATTGGCCGCATCTTCATTTTTTACGACGAGAAATTATTTCCGTTGAACTTCTCAATTTCATACTTTGCTGCCATTTTTGTTGACAAATACTGCACACAAATTAGTGTACCACCTTGAATAGTTGTGAGTATGTAAAAGAATGCACACCAGGAAAGTTCCTATGAAAGACTAGAGGGGTCACAATGGTCCCACTTAAAACTCAGACTCCTTAGGCTTTTTTCGCCTTTGTGACAAAAATTTCCTAGATATGTACAAACCACACAGTCGCTCTACTCATACCACTATTCCTTGCTTTGCACCACAAAATTCTTAGATCGCTCCCACCGTTTCTCATGAATAGTAACCGTATACGTAAATAGTATCATATACGTGAACAGTACCATACAGTACCTATTTTGTGAACAGTACCTAACTCCAAAAATACAACCAATAGCTCTGATACCACTGTTGAGAAATTGATAGGTGAAGCGGACAAGCAGCTAAAGTAAAATTGAGAAATAATGAGACACAAAAAACACACAGGAGCACAAAAAATTACTTGGTTCGGCTTTTAGTTTACTTCTACGGGCGAAGACAGAAGAAAAATATTTTACTAGTGAAAAGGAATTACAAGTATTGTTGTATTTTAGCTTACTGCCTAAAATCCCAATACACCCAAACTCTCAAATCACTATAACAAGAGCTTTATAATTTTAAGCTCTCTGAATTTCTCTCACAACTCTCGTCTCTCTTCACAAAATTGGATACTGAAACAAATGGGGAGCTCTCTCTTTTATAGTCAAAATTGGCTATTAAATTATTATTATTTTTTTCACCACCTTTGAATTTTTCTCCTTCTTCCATGTTCTTCTTTCTTTTTTTTTCTTTGATTCAAAGAATGCAGCAACAACTGCATTCTTCTTCAAAATAGTGGGCACCACCTTCTAGAAAAGGTGGTGCTTGGCTGTCATTTTTCCACACAATGTACATCCATTGACTACAATGAATAAAAACAGGAGTTATAAAGGTTGTAATGGCTGGTTAAATTCAGAACTGATCATGCAATCAATTCTAAAATTTATTATTTATAACTACTCATTAAATTCAGAATTTATTTTGTAACAGTCAACAAAATTCAAGTTTTAATATGAAATTAAATCCATAATTCAATATGTGGTTAATGAGGTTAAGCTTACACTTTGAATTTAATTCAAGAATTAAACCAAAGGTTTAAGAAGCAGTGGTTATCCTTTTAATTAATTATTAAAGGCAATGGTAACAAGTGCATTTAATAAGAAAGTAACGGTTACAAAACTTATAACAATCAAATTTATGGAGATATAAATAATTAGCACACTTGAGCTACTCCAAGCACCAAATCCCGAAATTACAAATTCATTGTGTTTGACCAAATCTTGATCGAATTAAAAATCTGCACAAAACAGAAGTCATGATTTAAAAGAGATTGCGCGTTACTGGAGAACATGAATTATAATGACATGAATTTTAAGCTTTGTTCAAAAGACATTCGTGGTCCCAGCGGAGATGTGCATATGGTCGAGCTGCATGTGAGCTTTACTTCAGTAATTCAAAAAATAATTGATTAAAAATGCAATCTGATTTACTTAGTAAAAGTCAGAATCAATGTCATGGATAATAGAACGTAAGTGACAATTTAGTTTGCAGGGATGATATGGCGTGAAGAGGACATTCATCTGTAAAAGACAGTGAAAAATGAATGGTAATTTAAAAATTTTTAAAAATAAATATATTTTTTATTATGAGTGAAGAAAAAATTTAATGCGCTCAAATGATCTCATCAAATTTTATAAACTATTTTTGTCGGTAACATTGTTTAATCATCCCTACTTACCTGGGTGAATTACAAGAACTGAGTCCTTGCGTCCTTAAAAAAAAAAAATTAATCACCCCTTGTTAGCTAGGTAAATTACAAGAGCCGAGTCCTTGTGTCCTTTAAAAAAAAAATTAAAAATTATTTTAACTTTCACTACTTTTCTTATTTAATTTATACAAAATTTAAAATCTTCTAAACAAATATTGGTGCTGCTTTATCAAAATCATTATTAATGTTCAATTAAACTAAATAAATGCAAATATAATAAAGACATCTAATGAAACTGACTATTGAAATAACAAGCTACTTGCTGTTTAGTGATCAAAATAGCACCAGCTACATGCGTTCTTACCTGACCAAGGGATGATCTCCTCGTGCCTATGAGAATATGAGCAGATAAGATAATGATGAACCACTCAGATCTCCTTGTAAAGGGAAATCATGAGGAGCTACCAGGGCCCTCTTTGGGATACGACCAAAGCTCGACCAGAGAGCTGTTCCTGAAAAGTCGGGCACGATACCCACATCTAAGCTACTGTTTCGCCATTTCCCAATCGTCTTAGGGAAGACACGTTAACCCTTGCATGATTTTTACGATCCATTAAGCCCATGAAAGCTCAAGTATTAAGGATGTGGTGGCGTTCTGGGCACACGAGGACCGCCTACAAAGCCCAAGAAATCACAGAGGGCGGGACAAGAAAAAAGAACCCCAGGGAAACTCTACCATTTTAAATCCGGAGTCACCATTCTTTGAACACTTTAGAGTGCTATCATTTCATACGAATTATAGATTTACATAACTTAGTCTAAAGTTCTTCCAAAAGCCCAGAAAACTAACTTAAGCATCATAGGGTTTTTGTCGGAAAAACCACCGGTGCCCCCAGATTCATTTCTATGTATGCAGGACAGAGAACAATAAGAGTAGTGGAGGTCGTTGAATCTGGTTTATTAAAGAAAGTACGAGTAGCTCTATGACTCATAAAAAATAAATCTAAGTATTGACGAGATAATCTAGTCAGCTTTACACTGACAACTATATTTCTGCATCAATATTTTGGCACCGTTTGTGGGGATTGAACAAAAAGCTACCACCAACGGAGCAACTCATAGGTAGAAGGAAGGGTGTAGACATGGATATAGGAGGGATTGGTGCCCAAGGAGGCGAACATGGGCTTAATGAGACAATCACTCTGGGAGAGATAGCGAATGAAGCATGGGAAAGAGCAATGTATGAACGAATAGAGCAGATAGAAAGGGCTTACGGTGCAAAAATGATAAGAGATAATAGTGCCATGGAGCCCAACCAACAAAGGAATAGAAATAAAGGGACCCCTTCAATGAGGGGCCAGGTCAATGGGGAGCCTAACAGTGATGTCGGAAACCAATCCCTAAGAGAACATGACCACTAAGGGAGAGACCAATTCCGCGATAGATGGAATTTGGGTAACGATAACAGAATGGCAAATACTGAAGAGAACGAGCTCAAGCACTATGTGCACAACATTGAGCAAGAATATGACCAAGTTGCAGCACGTGATCCTGATCGAGCCATGGAGCTAGAGAAAGAGAAGCGCGGTAATTGGCTCAGATAATAGATGAAATACAAGATAGGAGAAAGCCCTACAATTTAAGAATAATGCTAGATGATGAATCTCCACTTTTAGTTGAGATCATGGGCACCATGATACTAAAGGATTTTCATTTTCTCGACCACAAATACTCAGGGAAAAATGACCGACTGGTGCATATCGAACACTTCAACGAAATGACTAGAGTGTAGGGGCTAACATAAGAGTAGAGGTACAGAGAATTCCTTTTGACATTGGAGGGATGAGCTCAGGATTAGTGTCGTAAATTATCTCATGGGAGCATCAAAAGTTTCGAGCAGATGTATCAAGAATTTGCTGAGCAGTTCGGTGGAGCAGTAGTCCCAGAGGACAATATGATGGAATTGATGGGGATAAAACAAGAGGAAAATAAATCCCTTAGGGATTTTGTGAAGAGATACCACTAGGCTATACTCAACTTAGGGGCCTTTAATTGCCTACAACCTCTAAAGGGATTAAAAGAATGAGTAAAGATAGGTCGGTTATAGTACAATTTGAGGAACTCTAGGATACAGACATACCAAATGGCATACGAGCAGGCAAAAAAGGATGTTGAGATTGAGGAAGAGAAGGTGGTGAGAATTAAAAGCGAGCAGCTAGAAGAATTATGGCGAAAAGAGAAGAGAGCACATAGAGGGAATGAGCCAATTAAACGTAGTGAATGGTCATCCACTGGCGAAGCAGCAATTGCTCGGATATACCCCTATCAAATTACTCATAGATCGTCTTAATTCCATCACAGTAGAGCTCAATCTCATTGCTCTCTATTCCCAGAATAGTCAAAGGAGGTTCGCCAGCCATATGCTCATCCTCATGTTAACACCTCGAGGACACACCACGTTGATAATAAGAGATTCAACAGATCAAACCTACCACCAGCCTATGACAATCTTTGCTACAATAGAAAGTCCAACTGATTGATCAAAGTCCAACTTACAAGCAATACACTTCTATGAAAATCTATTTGGAGGACGAGGTCTATTGTTCTCTCCCACCCTAATTGCCAAACCAGCAAACAAGCAGGATAAAAACAAGTTCTGAAAGTTTCATAACACTCATGAGTACACAATCAACCAATGTCGTGACTTTAAGAATCAAGTCGAGGACCTCATAAAGAATTGACACCTCGATGAGTATATTAACAGATTATTTCCTATTGCAAATTCGCAATATGCGTCAGGAGAAAGAAGTGCAAGAGATATGGAGAATGAGTAGTCTACTATTACCATGATAATGGGAGAACCCACACTTGCTGGTGATTCAAACAGAGCACAAATGAATTACAAGAGGTATGCAGTGACTAGCAGAGAAGAACTCTTTAATTTGCTAGAAAGGAAGAGAGCAAGGTGAATCAAGTTCTAATCATGTGGACAGATGACGAGGAGGGCATCATGTATCCTCACGAGGATGCTTTTGTAATAAAAGCCAATGTAGTAAGCAAAGAATTCCAGCGGATACTTGTTAATACAAAGAGTTCCATAGACATACTCTTCAAGTCAACTTTGGATGAGATGGGAATCACAGATCTGAAGTTGGAGCATGTGAATACTTTCTTGAAAGGATTTGGAGGAGAAAGGTTGACTCCAATAGGGATCATAGAACTACCAGTTACTATAGGCTCGAAACCATTTGAGAAGATCATGATGTTAGACTTTATTATTGTTAAAGAAAACAGTCTTTATTAGATGGTCTTGAAAACAGTCTTTATTAGATGATCTTCGGCCAACTGTTTATGAAGATAAGCCAATGCATTTTGTCTACTCACTACTTGGTATTTAAATATAGGATGAATGGGTGGTAAGTGTAATAAAGGGTGATCAGAAGATAGCTAAGAACTGTTAAGCCGCAGCTACAAAGGGGACCCTACAAATTACCTCATTCGACACCCAAAGAGACTTTGTGAAGGGTCGGCAGGAGCCAGTGGTAATTAAACAAGTTGACCTGATCAAGGTTGTAAAAATCGGATCTAGTTTAAGTTGAGGCTTGAGAGACGAGCTGATAGAGTATTTAAGGTCTAATGATGTTGTGTTTGCCTAGTCGCACAAAAATATGCCAGGGATTAATCCAAGGACTGCTTGTCATAAGTTAGCAATCAAGAAAATAGCGAAGCTAATGAAACAGAAAAAGAGGTGCTTCATCTAAGAAAGGTATGAAGCCATAAATATCAGAGTGGACAAGTTGCTGCGAGCAGGATTCATTAAAAAAGTCAGGTATCCAGAATGGATTTCTAATATAGTACTTATGAGGAAAACAAATGGAAAGTGAAGAATGTATGTAGATTTCACTAATCACAACAAAGTATGTCCAAAGGACAACTTCTCTTTGCCAAAGATAGACTAGTTGATCGACTTAACATCCAGTCACAATCTGCTCAACTTTATAGATGCATTATCCGGCTATAACCAAATATCCATGGACGAGCAGGATGAGGAAAGTACTGCATTTATTACTAATATGAGTTTATTTTATTACAGTGTAATATCATTTGGTCTGAAAAATACAGGGGCAATATATCAATGAATAGGGTCTTTAAACGCCTGATTGGGTGTACTCTGGAGGTGTTTATAGATAAGCTGGTCACAAAGTCTAAAGAGCCAGCAGATTACATACGGCATTTAGAAGAAATATTTGAGTTGCTCAGAAGATACAAGATGAAGCTCAATCTAGAGAAATATGCGTTCAGGGTGTGCTCTGGAAAGTTCTTAGGGTCATGGTGAGCTATAGAGGAATCGAGCCTAACCCGTGAAAATACGTACGATAACAGAAATGAAATCTCCTCGTACGATCAAGGAAGTTCAAAGCCTTACATGGAAAGTTAGGAGCTTTCAATTGATTCATATCAAGGGCAACAAAAAAATGTCAAGCCTTCTTCTAGGTCATGAGAAATGGGAGAAAGATGGAGTTGTTAGGCAGAGTACGAGGAGACATTTGAAAAACTAAAGGGGTACCTTACTAGAGCCCTATTATTATCAATACCACGGGAAAATGATGTGTTGTATTTATACTTAGCCGTATCCAAATGGGCTACCAGTTCAGTGTTGGTGGGAGAAGAGGTAAGAATCCAGCACTCTGTATATTACTCCAGCAAGGCCCTAATAGACGTAGAGACCAGATGCCTGATGATAGAGAAATGGGCGTTGGTGTTAGTAACAGCAGCACGTAAGCTGAGGCAGTACTTCTAAGCACATCCAATGATTGTGATGACTGACCAACCTCTTCAACAGGCATTCCATAAGCCAAAGGCCTCTGGTCACTCAGTGAAATAGTTAATAGAACTAAGGGAGTTCGACATAACCTATAGACTTCGAGCAGCTATCAAAACACAAGCCTTGGTTGACTTTGTGGCAAAATGCATAGAGTTGGATGAGAAATGTTATGAAGACCAATTAGCTAGCAAGGCAAAGCCTAACAGGGTTTGGTTGATAATGATAGATAGGTCATGCAGTGAGCAGGGGCTTGGAGCAAGAGTGGTAATACGTAGCCTAGAAGGAGTCGAAATTTCTTATGCTGTGAAATTTGAAATTCAGGCTACCAATAACCAAGTAAAGTATGAAGATTTCATCGCTGGGTTAAAGCTAACAAATGCTCTATGAGCCAAAAGAATCAAAATCAGAACGGACTCTCAACTAGTAAGCAATCAGCTTAATAAAAACTTCTAACAAAGGGCGAAAAAATAGAATTGTATTTAAGAAAGGCAAAGTAGATGGTCGGAATATTTAAGGAGGTGGAGATAGAGCAGATATTGAGAACAAAAAACTCTATTGAGCAGATATATTAACCGGGCTATAATAGCAGATCCAAAGCTGATAAAGTTAGTCTTAGTGGAGGTCAAGACTTCATTAAGCATTGAATAAGAAACAAAGGTAATAAGGGTAGATGTCCGAGACTTCTGGATGGATCTAATTATTTAGTATATTCCCGATGGAAGTTTACCGATTCATAAGAAGCAAGTGAGAAAACTGAGGTGTCAAGCGGCCAGATATATGCTGTTTGATGGGACACTCCACCGACAAGGATTTATATTGCCTCTTTTATGATGTTTGGATGACGAAAAGACATACTTAATGTTATAAGAAATACACGAGGGAATTTATGGTAACTATTATGGGGCAAGGACTTCGGCATTTAAAGTGTTAAAGCAAGGATAGTTCTGGCCAATCATGCACTAGGACACACGGAAAACGACTAGAAATTATAGAAGTTACCAAAATTTCTCAAATATTCCTATCCAACCCTGAAAAAACCTGCTCCTATGTCCTCCCCATGGCCATTTGTACAGTAAAGAATCGACCTGATTGGCCCCTTACCCAAAGAGCGAGGACTTACTACACATGCCATTGTTTACAAGATGGGTAGAGGTCGAAGCTCTAAGTCAGTAAGATCAATTGTACAGTAAGATTATTTTACAAAATGGGTAGAGGTTGAAGCTCTAAGTCAGATCATGAAGAAACGAACAACCGAGTTCTTCTGGAAGAATATTTTATATAAATATGGAATTTCTTATGTGCTCATAACAGACAATGGAAGGCAGTTTGACAATTACAACTTTAGGGATTTTTTTCATAATCTGGGTGTTAAGCTAAAGTTTTGCTCTCAGCACACCCGCAATCAAATGGGTAGTTAGAAGCTGCTAACAAGGTCACAAAGAAACTCTTGAAAACCAGATTGGAGGAAAAGAAGAGAGCGTGGGTCGATGAGCTGCCTGGTATGTTATAGGCCCATCGGACAACCCACAAGACCACAACTGGAGAAACCTCGTTTGCCCTAGCCTTTGGTCACGAAGTTGTGGTCCCAACAGTAATTAGGATAGGAACAGATCGAATGGAGTACTTTAATGAAGAGTAAAACAACGAGTAGATGTGTCTGAATCTACACCTATTAGAGGAAAAAAAAGAAAAGGCCTTATGGAAGATGATTGAATACCAACAGAGGGTTGCGCGCTACTACAATCAAAACGTGTGAGTGAGGCAATTCAGAGCTGGAGACTGAGTGTTTAGGAGGGTAAATCAAAGTGCGAGAGATCCCAGCCAAGGCATCTTTGATGTTAATTGGGAAGGCCCGTAAAGGATATTACTAGCAACCGGTCCGGAAGCTTACAAATGGGCATAACCAGACGGATGAGAAATAAAGTGATCATGGAATACGAAGCACTTGAGAATATTTTTAGTAAGCAAGCTATTTTGCAAAAGTTTTTCGGTCATAATATTTATGTTTAATGTAGTAAGAGTTGCTACATGCTCATATTTTCTACTTTGTGTAATTGTTTAAGCATTTAATAATAATAAGACGATGAATTTTATTCGGACATGTTTGTCAAAATATTTTCTAAAGTAAATAAAGGCTCAATAAGTTTGAAAGCCTACTCATGGCGAGACAAGTCAAAAGTTTGCCAAGAACCTACTCTGTCAAGCAAAGACGAGCAGGCAAAGGCTACAATGTAATTTCTAAGGCAAATAAAAGCTTAATAAGTCTCAAAGCACGTATGAGGCGAGACGAGTCAAAAATTTTCCAAAAATCTACTCTGTCAAGCAAAGGCGAGTAGACAAAACCTACAAAATAATTTTCAAGGCAAATAAAGGTTCAACTATCTTAAAGCCTATTCGAGACGAGATGAGTCAAAACTTAGCCAAGAATCTCTCGGTTAAGCGAGGGCAAAATTCTATGAAGAAATTTCTAAGGCAAACGAGAGCCTTTGAGGTCAAAAACAGCAAATAATCAATTTAAAACCCTAGAGTTGTTCACAAAAACAAACATTTAGATAATTAAGAAAACAAAACAGTAGTTCATACAAGCCTTCTAGAGCAAATATTAATGTGCATGGCAAATAAAAGGAAAAATTTACAAATGTTTTAAAATGTGCGAACAAGTGAAATGTTTACAGTTCGAACATAAAGAAAAACTCATAAATCTCGAGGGGGAGGCTCAACTGGTTCAGCAGAGGAAAGGTCTATGATCGCAGCAGAGGAAGGAGCAATGAGTTCAGCAGAAGAATGAGCCACCCCAAACTTGTATTTGGTACTTTGTCGGCAGCTTCTCGATGCTGCTTGTTAGCAACTGGAGACGTCCATTCTTACCCTTCATCTTTCTAATTCTGCTCCTCTATATACTTATTGACACTTGCCTCAAACTTATTAATGTTCAGCTCGAGGTATGTCTTTTTAAGGACAAACATGATGCAGTTGTAGTTGAAGACGAGTCTAGAATTATACTCCCCATCTACTTGCTGCCCCAAGCTTTTGAACCTATCCTTGAGTTCAGAAAGCTGTGACTCCGGGGATTTCAACAGCTTATCATGGGCAGGCTTTAAGTTATCTTCCTGACTCTTAGCGGTGTCAAGTTCCACCTTAGTCTCTAATAACTAACGTTTTAACTGAGTAGCTTTAGACTCAATAAGAGCAGCATTTTCTTGGAGGTTCTGGACTTCTTATTGGAGATTTTTCAATTCATCCTCCAAAAGCTCGACCTTATCTTGTTTTCTCGTCAGGGACTGAATCTCTTATTGTTGCATTTTATATTCATGAGAAGCCTTAGCTTTGTAGTATGAGATTGTCGTAGCAAGCTGAAAAGTGGTTTTCTATAAGGAACCCGCCATGTCGTTTATGCTTATGCCCTCGAGCTGCTTGACAAATTTAGACCCCACCACTTTAGCATACGCTCTCTGGTACGAAGCTAGGAACTCACCTCGATCTCGAACATGTGGTGATGAGACGTGATCAGTTGATAGGGCACAAGTCTCTGGACTTTTCTCCCTCGGTTTCTCATCTACACTTGTACGAACCCGAGGAGGCTGTATGAGTGCTAAAGGATGAGAGTGGGTCTATACAACATTAGCTTTTTTTTGGAGAAGCAGGGGCATTGCTTGGGGTACCTTTAGCAAGAGGGCATTTTTTGTACATGGCACATTTAGTAGGAGTGGTAAGAATTCTGCTATCCATGTTAACTGCAGTACTAATTAGCCTAGATTCAGTAAGGTTTATAGTTGAGAGGAGATCTCTATAAGGACAAGCATTGACTAAGGAAGTTGGTACACACTACAACAAATATCACCTTTAGTAGCATTAGATTGTAGCACTTTTTTTTTAATGCTACTAAATATTGGTCTATTGTAGCATTTTTTCCATAAAAGCTACTATTAACTACTCAATAGTTACATTTTATTTTTTTTATATATATAACATTTAATTTGTAACATATAGTAAATGCTACCATAAATTTTAATAATGTAGCACTTTATAAATGTTACAAATTTATGTTACACTTAAAAAAAAATCATATAGTAGCATTTTAGAAAAGCTATATACAACATTTAATTATATAGCATTTTACAAAAGCTACAATATAAACATTAATTTTGCAGCATATAAGAAATGCTACTAAAAAAGAGCGAAAAATATAGCGGGAATCTATAAGACTACCGCCAAATAAAAAAAAAAAAAAGAAAAATGAAATTCTAAAACTTAATTCTAATATCCTTTTGCCTCTCTCTCCACTTTTACGTTAATACCCACCCAAAAGTCAAAGCCTTTGTTTTCTTCTTTGAGTTCTTTCCTCAAGTCGTCACTTCCCACACACCAAAGCAACTAAAGGCCTAAGATCATAATCCCTCAAAATTTCCTTAGAAATCATATCATCTAATGATGCATTAATTTGTTGAGCGACTGAATCGCCAAATGGCTTGAGCTTGACAGAAGTAATTGATGGATTTTATTCCCGAAAATGATTTCATGAAGGTAATTCACAACTTTTCCTTACGGATTTTTAAAGTACTGTTGTAATTTTTTTCCCCAACTTCTCTCTGAAAATTATTAATATCATTAATTTAGCTTTTGTATTGAATTGTGAATCTGGGTTTTGTAAGAAATTAATTGTCTAACTATTTTTTTTCCTAGGATTTGAAATGATAAAGTGATGCCTCTCAATTGAAGAAGACAAGCTCCTATTCCTGTAACTTTTGGCCAAGTGCATATTGAACTCGTTTTGTAACTTTCCCAAAGGTGAGTGTTTCGACATTTTCTTGTCAAACTATTGTTATTATTTGCTTATTTGCTCTTTGTTTGCTATCTTTTTAAAATTCTGAATTTTTTGCTAAGTTTTTTTTTTTAGTTATAGTAGTTGCCCATAATAAATCATTGAGTTATTTTTTTTTTAATTTAGTTTTAGTTTTTTTTTTTTGTTGAATTTTTTTTTTTTTAAATTCTGAATTTTTTTACTCAATTATTTTTTTAGTTATAATAGCTGCCTAGAATATATGATTGAGTTATTTTAAAGGATTTTTTATTTGGCTGATTTTTTTTTATTTTTAAATTCTGAATTTTTTACTGAGTATTTTTTAGATATAGTAGTTGCCCAGAATATATCATTGAGTTATTTTTTCTTTTTATTTAGTTTTAATAATTTTTTATTTTGCATATTATTCTCGTAATCTTAGTCATACATTATTGTTTCCAATATCTTTTTGGCCATTCTATTTACTTGTATAAAGAATTATGATGTTGCTTCTGAAAATCATTTCATGAGGATGGTACATAAAAGAACTAGTATGTGTACCAGGAAATAAATTATCCATTGATATTAAGATGATGAATAAAGAGTGGGTACATCTAAACAGGTAATGAAAGATATTTCTATTACCCAATGTGCTGTAAATATATTGTTAACATGCTTTTACCATTTGATTGGGTAGAGCTACAGATGAATACATGAATGCAGCTTGGAATTTTGTGAAGATGGCTGAAAAGAATAATAGTTACCCTGAAAAGATGTTGTGCCCTTGTAGAGACTGTCGAAATTTAAGTCATCAAACTATTGAGGCAGTTTATGAGCATTTGGTCATTGAGGGTATGGATCCGACATACATAATTTGGTTTCATCATGGTGAACAACTAACAACTGATGGAAAACAAGAGGAAAAAAAACTGTCAGATACGTATAATTTATTTTCAGCTGGATACATGGAAGGTGGAGATGTAGAACCTTTAGAAGAGAGTAGAAATGAAGAATTCAAAGAATCATTGGAAGATGCAAAAGCCCCTTTATACCCAGGTTGCACTAAATACACAAAATTGTCAGCCATTGTGGCTTTATACAAACACAAAGCTGTAAATGGATGGTCTAATAAGAGCTTTGATGGACTTTTAGAGATGCTGCATGACATGTTGCCTAGGGATAATGTACTTCTCAGGTCGGTTTACTTGGTGAGAAAATTTTTAAAGGCATTTGATTTAGGTTATGAGAAGATCCATGCCTGTGTGAATGATTGTTGCTTGTTTAGAAATGAGAATGAGGCAATGGATTGATGTCCAAAATGTGGTTCTTCAAGATGGAAGGTGGATAGGCGTTCTAATAAAATAAAAAAGGGTGTTCCAACTAAAGTTTTAAGATACTTTCCAGTAATACCAAGGTTTAGAAGAATGTTTAGGTCTGAAAAATTGGCGGAAGACTTAAGATGGCACTTTACTCATAAAAGTCAAGATGGTAAAATGCGTCATCCTGTGGACTCTTTAGCGTGGGATTTAATTAATAAAAAATGGCCTTTATTTTCAAATGACCCACGAAATCTTAGGCTAGCTCTAGCTGCTGATGGATTTAATCCATTTTCTAATTTAAGCACTGCATATAGTTGTTGGCCCGTGATGCTTGTCACATATAATTTACCTCCTTGGTTATGTATGAGAAAAGAAAATATTATGCTAACTTTACTGATTCCGGGGCCAAGACAGCCAGGTAATGACATTGATGTGTATTTACAGCCCTTAATAGATGACCTTCAAGAATTATGGGAAACTGGAGTAAATGTTTTTGATGCATTTGCTAAAGAATCTTTTAACTTGAAGGCAATTTTGATGTGGACGATAAATGATTTTCCAGCTTATGGAAATCTTTCTGGATATAAAACTAAAGGTAGACATGCTTGTCCAATATGTGCTGGTGACACTTATTCGGAATGGTTGACATTTAGTAGAAAATTTGCATATAGGGGTCATAGGCGTTTTTTGCCGCAATCTCATTCTTTCCGTAAAAAAAAAAAAGCTTGAGGCACAATATATTACTTCTAATTACTTATGTTGGCAGTAGTTGCTTATGGTGGCAGTAGTTGCTGAGTATAATTCTGGAAGTGTTGAGTTGATGATATATACATGTTATATGAGTTGTAATTTGTTTTAGGAAATGTCCATGTTTTAAGGGAGATTCTGTCAAAATTTTTGCTAAGGATAAGATTAATTGTATATTTGAGTTCACTTCTCAAAATTATAATTGGTGTAAATCTCTTCAGTAAAAATAATTATAATAGTAAATTAAAATTTTCTAGTGAAATATGTGTAGGTGATTTTTCACACTTACTTTTTTAATTTATAATCCAGGTCATGTTTGCTCTGTTCATGTGATTTTTTTCACTTATTTTTTTGTTTTTAATTTATAATGCAGGGGCATGTGGATAAGTACTACTTATAAAGGAGTTTTCGATGCAAATTGAAGATGAAATTTTGTTCTTTTTGTTTAATTATTGCATTTTTTATGTATGGCACATTATGTTTAAAGCTGAACATACTCTAAATCTGTACTTGATGTCTATCTTTAAATTATGATGTTCATCTTCATACATTATTGTTTTGATACAATATTTTATATGTATGATATATTTTGTTCATATGGAGTATAGTTTGATAGAGTTTGTTCAACTCTATTTAAGAATTGTGATAACAACCAATCTATAATAATTAAATGCATTAAGTCCCTACTTTGTAATAATCTAAGAATGCTTTAAATCATTCAATATTGTAGCATTTTGCAAATGCCACGACTGATGTAATTGTAGCATCTTAAAATTGTTAATATCATGAAATTTATAGCATTTTTATTAAGCCACGAGAGACAATGTGATTGCATTTTTGAAGTGCTACTAGATTAAAATGTGTAGCATGATTAAAGTGCTACAAATCACATATTTGCAGCATTTTTATTATGCTATAAAAGACGATTTGATAGCATTTTTTAAGTGCTACATAATGTGTATTGGTAGCAATTATCTACTGCAATTAAAACTAAATATGCAGCTTTTATTATATGCTACAGAATCATAATTTTATAGCATTGTATAATTGCTACTAAAGAGGAATACTTTTAGTAACATGGGCTAACATAGCACTTTGTAAAATGCTACAATTTACTTTTAGTAGCACTTTTCGTGTGCTACTATATCTCAGTTTTGTTGTAGTGACATGGAGTAACAACTCCTCATTGATATTATAAGTTAACTCCAAGAATTTGAAATAGATAAAACAAGATATAAGCAGAAAAATGGCAATAAGTACAAGCTTGAAGCATACAGTCCAACAAACCACGTAGGGTTAAAAATGAGATGGGATATACACATTCCCATCAGTTGTAGGAGCCATCTGGCCCTAATTTCCCCTTAAAAAGAAAAATTTATCTTTTCAGTTTCTGTATGAGGTCGGGATGTTCGTGACAGGCTTTCACTTTGCAGAGCTTGACATAAAGTAATATTAACCAACAGCCTTTGAGTTATTCCTCAACTGATAAATGTTCTTTTTTTCATCAACAATAGGCTTTCCTAGCCTACATCTGTCCCATATCATGAAAAGGCGAGAAAGCATCCTTCTTTCATTTAGATTGAGTTAACCAAGAGCCAGGTGCATTTGACCTAATACTTTAACGAAATAGGGTTAAAGAGGTAACCAAACACTTAATTTAAAGCATTCTTGATATAAGGTCACACATCTTCTAAGGGGCGACTATGGGTGTCTCCTTTACTAGGGATAATCATGTGTATAAATTAGAATGTTGTATGTCCCTCTCAGCATAATGAGTTCATTTTAGATAGAGCTGCGCCTCATGAAATTTATGTGGTAAGAGTCAGCCTCTGCTCTGTAACCAATTCTCCATTTCTTAGTTGGCCTGCTCTCTTCGGGCCTATCCTCAGTACTGCTACTCTCCATGGTATTTCTTAATCAGCTCAAGTTAGGGGACTCAGGTGAATCGAACATCTCCTCACGCCTGTATTTACTTAGTTCACCCTAACCTACCAAGTGAGAAACCTCGAGCGTAACTTCTTAAAGTCACTCTTAACACTAAGCGGCATAGTATCACCTGAAGGGATTTGGGAGGTAAAAATAGAATAATCTAATGTACATAGATAAAGTCTTCTTTTAGGCATTACAAACACCCTAAAACAAAATCTAAGTGCTAATATAAATAAGAATAACACAGATCTAAACAATAAAAACCAGGGAATAGTTCAGAGAGCAGTGATTGTACGGACTTAAGATCAGTATGGTAGAAACTGCAATGATGGTTAAATTTTCTATTTCATATTTGGGAAAGGAGTAAAGAGGAATAAAACAGAAGGAGAAGTTTAGGGATTTTATTTTATAAGCCAGAAAAAAATGTTCGGATTATGGGTGCGTCAGTTGAAAAGATGCATCTCGAGTACGAGTAATTGCCATTTCAAATTTCAAATATCAAATATAAAGCGTGGGATAAGCCGCGTCATAAGCATTTATGGTGATAAGACAATAAGAAAGATCAATAGAGACTGCCTAAAAACATATGGTTGATTCCTAATTTCATTGCCCCTATTGACTAAAGATCACTCGAGTAGTTAAGTGATCGAAAAATGCAATGTCAATTTCATTTAATCGCGATCAGTGCTGGTCGACCATGATTTCACAGTTACCAGAATAGTCTTTTAGTTTTTAGTGTCAACTTGTTTTACTCACAGCACTCGAAACTAGGGGACTGGTTTTTGTGTGATCAAAAGAGCACTAGCTTTTTCCTTGTGCCTATGAGAATACGAGTAGATAAGATAACGATGAACCACTTAGACCTCCTTCTAAAGGGAAATCAAGAGAAGCTACCAGGGCCTTTTTCGGGATACGACCAAAGCTCGACCAAAGAGTTTTTCCTTAAAAAGCGGGCACAATACTAATCTCCAAGTGGCTATTTTGCCATTTCCTGACCGTTTGAGGGAAGGCACGTTAACACTACATGATTTTTGTGATCCATTGAGCCTATAAAAGCCCGAATATTAAGGATGCGGTGGTGTTCTGTGCACATGAGTACCGCCTATAAAGCCCCAAGAAATCATAAGGGGTTGGACAAGCAAAAGGAACTCAAGAGAAACTCTGCCATTTTGAATCTCGAGTCACCATTCTTTGAATACTTTAGAGTGCTATCATTTTATGCAAATTATAGATTTATAGAACTTAGTTTAAAGTTTTTTAGAAATCCCAAAAAATTGACATTCGTATCGGAAGATTTTCACTGGAAAAACCATTGGCGCCCCCTGATCTGTTTCTGTATGTGCAGGACAAAGACCAGCAAGGGTAGTGGAGGTTGTTGATTCTGGTCTATTGAAGTAGGTACGAGCTACTCTGTTCCCTATCAAAAACAAATTTAAGTATTGACGAGATAACTTTGTCAAATTTACACTAATGACTAGATTTCTACATCAACAATTGCCAAAAAAGTGGTGAGGAATATTCATACCCAAAAAAGAACAATTACACATTCAAGAAAGTAAAAAAAAAATTCACAAAGACAAAACCAAAACTAAAAACATGATGAAGCCTAGAGTTATTTGCTGAAAGCAAAACAACTTAGTAACATTAATGAGTCGTAGAAAAGAATGAACCTATATTTTTGCTGCTTCAATTGGTCTTCTTCCTCATTGGTAGTTCTCGACAAGGATGCTAGTATTATCTTTCATGGTCTTATACAATCTTGGCCTTGTCTGTGTCACCACTTCTTTGATTGGTTCAATCTCTTTATATGGATTCGGAAAACAAAACGTAACTAGGGACATTCTTTCCCATTCTATATTGGTCACCACTCTATGTATTGGACTTCTAAATATTCCATTACTCATTTTCTGTGTTTATTAAAAATTTATCAGGAGCAAAGTAGTAAAGATAAAATTATAATAAGGATAAAAGTACCGTCATTTGAAAAATAATAAAGTTTCATATCATTGATCATCTTTCTGAAATTAGAGGCCCTTCCATTTCTTCATCTTGCATGACATAAGCAAACACTAATGCATAAGCATGTGGCTAAAGACATATAGTAAGAGCATGCAAGTTGAATATCAAAAGCATTGTTACTTTTTTACCATACATGTCGAGAAAATAATTCTCTTACAAATTTAATGCTATCGCCAGGGCCTTGAGTAGCGTTTTGGTTAGCCTCTCTATCATGGCAGTATACTCATGTAAAATTTCCCTTAACCAATTATAAAAAACAAGAAAAAGTTAATAGGCATTTGATAAACATCATTAGCTATCAATTAGAAGTTATTTCTAATCATCTTTAGAGGTTATTTTTCAGTAATAAACTAAAAAGAAGGAAAAAAGTCAAATTGTGTGCCACAAAAACAAGGTACAAAAAAATTGTCATTGTTTTTAATTTTGTGTTCATGAATTATATGGCTCTAGAGAAATTTAGCTAAAAGATTCAGGGTTTGCTGTCCATAATTTGAGTTGTCTTTCATCTTCTGGTTAAGTTATAAGATATAAACGATCAATCGAATACTTGGTCCTTGGAATCAATAATGTGATTTGAGTACCCTTCATAGCCACCACTCTCTCTGGAATATTTCTTGTTCTCTTCTAGAAGACGACGAAAGAATTGCATAACAACTTCATCCACAAATGCAGGCTCTATTCCGTGGTTGATTATCTGAAACCCCTAAGTTTAAGCTATGTGCATCATAATTTATGGAATAATAATTTCCAAATATAGATACTGCATGAAAAAGTACCAGCTTATCTATATACAACACTATAAAACTAAGTATTATTGCTTTATAGCACGGTAAAAGCCCTATAAAGTGATTTAATGGCGAAAAGTTTACACTTTATGGAATACCAGACATTTGTGCTGAGACCAAGTAATATATACAATATCAATTACAAAATTTTTCCATTTTTAAAGTGGCAAAAGCCTTACTTGGATGCGTCCCTAAGAGGCAAGGGCTGAGCGAAGTTTCTCAAGTTCTTGTGTGCCAGATGTTGGAGATGTCAAGAGACTAAAATTAATTATTGGAATGTCTATGTACGGGAGAGAAAAAGCAAGAGTTCCAACATCACTGCCTTTATAGGTATAATTTTATGGTAATTCTTGGACTGTTTTTGATGATTTTTCTTCTTTAGTGGAAGCCATATGCTTTTTTCATAAAACAATTCCACGACATCGCCTAGATTGGAACTTCTTTCTTTTTTACCATCATCACAACATTTTCTTGGGGTGTGGGTTTTGGGTCCATGTAGCGAGTTTAGTATTACCGTCATTTTGAATGTGACTTTTTATTTTTCTTTATAGCACTGTTGTGCACAGAATGCGGAATCAAACACACTAAAATAATTACAAGAAAAATAAAAGACACAAAATTTTACGTGGTTCGGTAATTATACCTACGTTCGTGGGAGTAAGAGAAAATAATTGTATTACTAATAATTATTAGAATATAATATTTGAGTGAAGAAATCTCACTGCCCAAAACCCAAATACAAACACTCTCCAATTGCTTAATCTCTCAATAATTCTTCACTTAAATAGTTGCCCTCAATTTTGGGATGATTTCAAATAAAGAATTGCCCCTCTATTTATAGAGAAATTAACGACACTATTGTACCTACTCCTTTGCAATTTGCCAAGGTGTTAGGTATTTCTTTGGCCGATTGTCAAGTTTATTGACAAATTATCCAATTTTGCCAATTTGTCAAGTTTATTGATAAATTCTAATCTTTGGCCAAAACGTCTTCATTTGACTTCAACAAGCACATCTACTATTTTTACCGGCTTTCCTCTTGATTCTAACTGCTGTCACGTCCACCATCATTGGTAGTGGTTTTTTTAGCAGATGGCTACAGAGGGTGTGAATTTTTTTGTTAAAATATGAGTTCTATTAGTTCTTTCGCTCGTTATTTATTTGTTCACCTAGCAAATTGTTTGTAATTAAAAACCACCTGGAACGCAATGGCTAACATCAAATGTTGATTTTTGTTGTCTTAATAACAAATAATTAAATTTTACAATTTTTTGATTTTTTATACAATCTTTGGAACTTAACATCCTAATTATTTATCCATTACAAAAAATGTAAACAATCTAGATGTAATTTATTTATTTAGGGTACATAAGTCATTTTGCTTGATTTATATTCAAAAAAGTATTTACAGTAAGCAAAGATAAAACTACAAATGATTGTACAAACTTATTTTCAATAAATAAATATGACGTAATTTCTTTGATTGTATTAACGACCTCTTGGTCCACATGATTTATTTTTATTATTTTATATTTTCAGTTAGCCAATAAATTTATGTCACATCACCTAACCAGACTCACCACCTAATTTCAACCCTTCTTCTATCGGTTTATTAGCGGGTTGATATGCTGACATACCTTTCTCCTTTAACAAATCCAAAGTATATTCTTTTGAGATAAAAAGATCCGTTTATCAAACCGAGGCCATTTTATCCTAAGAAAATATTTCAAAATACCAATCATTTTAAATTTTTTAGACCATTTTTTTTATAGCACGTTTCTCTAGATAAGTGATCTTTTCAGGATCACTTCGTATAACCACTATGCCTCCCATCCACATATATAATAAGTGCAATGATCCTACCATGCTTTCTTCCTTAGAACAAAGTATGGTATGAACTCTACCAATAGCAAATTCTTTAGACTTTGTGAATCTTTAGAGCCATGCTCTAGAGATTATTTTAACTTATCAATGATTTCTTTAATCTGTACATCTTTTGGCTGTGTATTTTTGGTATCCAATATTCTGGTGAGAGATCTATGTAGCTAGACTTCTTCAGACAATTCACCATGTAAGAAGGTGTTTTTCACATCAAACTATTGCAACGACTAATCCAAATTTACAGTCAAAGACAATAGTGTTAGAAAATTGATGGGTGAAACAGACACATGACTAAAATAAAATTGGAAAACAATGATCACACATGAACACTAGAATTTATATGGTTTGAGTTCTAGCCTACGTCTATAGGTGAAGACAGAAGGATAAAACCTTGCTAGTGATATAGAGAGTACAAATATTGAAGTATTTTAACTCATTATCTAGAGCTCCAATACACCAAATCTCTCACTTGAGAGTTTATTAAGACTATTAATTCTCGCATCCAACTCTCGACTTTCTCTCTAAAATAAGAGAAAATGAATTAAAGAAAATGGGATACTTTCAAATGAAAATTACTTCTCTATTTGGGCATTGTACATCATGTAGATAAGGCATCTAAATGCATGCAAATATGAATAATTAGCTCGCTTTTCAATCCATATTTCCATAGGAGTCTTCATACCAATTATAATAGATGGCTATCGACTTACCACATAATAGGTAATTTTGGCTATTTTTATCCAAATTGCGTTTAGTAGATTAGTAGTCCTCAACGTGACTCATATACTTTCTGTAAGTGTTCTATTTATCCACTTTGCCACTATATTATGTTGAAGGGTATATGTAATTGTAAACTGCTTTGAAATATTGCATACAAATTATAAGAAACTCACTGTCTGTATACTTTCCATTATTATCTATCCTCAAACACTTAGTCTTTTTTTAGATTCAAGTTCTACCCATGCTTTGTATTACTTAAACATTTAAAATACATCTGAATTTTTCTTGATTGGATAAATCCAACATCTCCTGGAGTAATTATCGATGAAAGTTACCAATACTTTGCACATCCCAAGGATATATTTGAGAATTGCCAAACATAAGAATGAACTAAGTCTAAGATGCATTTACTTTTGGCATCAAATCTGCTGAACTTGATTTTATATTGCTTACTTATAATATAATATTTGACAAAATGATAAGCTCACTGGTTTATCTGCTAGAAGAAAACTTTCGCTTAAAAAGAATCTTTAAACCTATTCAGACATAGAGCCAAGTTTAAGATGTCGTATCATCATTGACTCTTCTCCATTTGATACAATACACGCATTAGCTTTTTGTAATATTTTTCTTTTAAGCATTAACAGATTGGCACTGATCTTTTTACCTTCATTAACACAAGCACAACTCTAACAATTGTCATGATCCTATTTTTCACACGCGTTTTGCAACCAAAACTATCTATATATTCTAAAGACAATATAATTTTTTTCAAGCTTTTAATATGTCGTACCTCTTTAATAGTATATACTGCACCATCAAACATCTTTATCTTAATTGTACAAATATTTGCAATCTTCAAGGCATGATCACCACTCATATATATCGATAGTTCTAAGATAGATTCATATTTGCTTCTCTCTAAGAGGTCATTTACCAGGTAGCTCCTAAGCTTACCAGCCAGACATCAGATAATTGTTATTTGCCTTCTGTAACAATTGTTGCCTCGCTGTATAAAATGTCATCATCATTTGAGTTACTCATTATACACCCTTGAGAATTTGGAGAATTAGGATCTTACTTCTTTTCTCTTATGGTATTTCAACACTCTTTCTTGACATGTCATATTTTTAGCTCTTAATTTTCTTCTTACTTTTTGACTTTGATCTATCATGATTGTGACTTCCACCAGAGTAAGGTTCCGTTGATCTCTCTGTTATTATTGTTAGAGCTTTCGCTTATTATGAACTTGCCTTCCTATCTTCTTTGCTGATGTGTAATTCTTTTCTTTTAATATAAAGGCTGCAACATGATAGAAGATTAGGTACTTTGTTAGAATATTATTGTTTAAGAAAATGATGAGTAGATCAAGCAAGTCAGATAGACTTTGATGTAAAAGCTCTGCACATTTAGTTTCTTATATTTTATGCTCCAATATTGTTAAATGTGAAAATAGAGTTCTCAAAGTGTTGATATAGTGAATCACCAATGTGTTTTTTGATATTTAAAAAGTATAAAGTTTCTTTTTCAAGAAGATCTTACTATGTAGCTACTTCGCCTTACATAATTTTGTGAGATATCTTAAATACCCTTCGTTATCTTTTCCTCAGCTACAGTAGAAAATACCTTATTTACAAGTGTCAAGTGTAGATTAATAATTGCATTGTTGTCTATCTCAATCTATTTTTCTGCAAGCCTTTCTTTAATTATTTTTACACAATTATTTTTCTTTAAGATTGCCCACATCTTAATTTTCTAGAATGAGAAATTGCTCTCAATAAACTTCTCAATTTTAAACTTTGCTACCATTTTGTTAATAAATACCATACACAAGCTAGTGTACTATTTTAATAGTTGTAAATACTCGTACATATGAAAATGCACATAGGAAAGTTCATAAGAAAGATTGAAGGCGTTATAATGGTCTTGTTTAACACACAGATTCCTTGGGCTCTTATTGCCTTTGTGACAAAACGTTTATAGACATATGCGCAATCATGCGGTTGCTTTGGTCAAACAACTATTACCTGCTTTGTATAGTAAAATCCTCGAATTATCTTCACTGTTTTACCTGAAATTGTATTTCTAAATAGTGTTATATATGTGAACGGGATCGTACTTGTGAATAGTACATCGACTCTAAGAAGTACAACCAATGGCTGTGATATCATTGTTAGAAAATTGATGAGTAATGCAAACACATGATTAAAAGTGAAATTTAGAAGCAATGATCATACAGAAACACTAAAATTTAGGTGGTTTGACTTTTAATCTATATCTACAGGTGAAGATAAAAGGATAAAACATTACTAGTAAGAGATTACAAATATTAAAGTATTTTAGCTTACTTTTTGGAATCCCAATGCAATCAATTTCTCACTCACTAATCACTCAAGAGTTTATTAGAACTCTTAATTATCTCACTTAACTCTCGAGTTCTCTCTAAAAGAAGAGACAATGAATTGAAGAAAATGAGATGCTTTCAAATGAAAATTGCTTGTCTATTTATAGCCGAAGCTTGCCAAGCATGCATTTAGTTTCATAGCAAAAAGTCTTGGCCACCTTTCAACAACTCTTTTAGTTTTTTAAATTCAATGGCCTCAGTGTCTACCTTGGTGCCAAAGTCAAAGGTTGCATGTTAGCCACATACAGTTACTTACTTCACACATCTGCAATTAATTACTTACTACTTAAATCTACTTGATTTGAGAGTTCCTTTTTTTTACATTTTTTAGATTGTGGACATCACAATGTACTTTTCATAATAGTTTGGAGCTTAAACTTCCTTTTGGTACCAGCTTGAAGTTTAGGCCAAAAGGAAAAATACATTGAGTTTTCATGAAAGATCATAATACATTTATTGAGTTGGTAAGTGATAGCGTTAGTACTTGTTTTGATGAGTAATATACCCAAGAAATGCACATCACCATGCTCGAGGATTCAATTTATTGTATTAATGCTTAAAGATAAGCATAAATGCTATACAACCAACGGCATGAGAGGTAAGTTCAGGATAGTTAGGGTAACAACTGCTTCAATAACTACCAAAGATAGTGTACAAAAGTCTATAGCACAGGATGGTGCTCGGTTGATCAAATATGATGTTTCTCCCTGGAAGATAATGGTATATAAGCTTGTATTAATAAAGCACGAAAAACATCCAACAAATGATGATTTTTTTTTATTTAGCTGTTGAAAAATTCAAAATTGGAATTCAAATACATGCATTGAAAATTGGAATTTAAGTACATACATTCAAATTTTGCTAATGTATTAATTGACCAACTTGCATACATATGCATGCATTCAACATTGGAGAGGCAAATTCCTAAGGTAGGCACCTAATTTTTGTTGAAAAAATTGTTAGGGTTGGTGCAATAGTGCATCTCATTTTTCCTATAAATAGAAGGCAATTCTTCATTTGTTTGTGCATCCAAAACTTGTAAAATCTAAGCTTATTCCAAGTGAGTTTTAGTAGAGAATTTCCTTAAGTGCAAAGGGAATTTGGGTGTATTAGGTATTGTGTTTTTGGAAGTTTTTTCACTTTTATAAAGTCTTATTATTAGTAAAATTATCCTCTAGTCTTTGCGTATTGACATATGCATTACGCTGAACCACGTAAAATTTATTGTATCTTTTTCTTTGCATTTGTTTACATCACATTTATATTTTTTCAGAAGTTATAGTCACCGTAATATTGGTAATTGCTCAACTCGTGCTTCTGTAACATTAGCCATTTCATTTTCTTGAGATGTATTAGAACTTGTAGTTTGATATATAACTCCATATGCGTCATTCCTATTTCTACAGTTGCTTCTGAGTTTGCTTTTAGTACCCATGATGGATTCACGAGTCCATATCGTAGTAGATTACATCCTAAAACATTGGAGGATTTGATGTGTGCTCATTGGTTACGAGCAGAAATTAAAGGTACGCTATATGAATAAATAATTTGCATTTGTAAGTGAGTTTGTTTATAATATCGGGTTCTATTTCTAGTTCTTTTACAAAAGATAGATGTAACTATGAAGATACAAATGAGGTAAATTTCTATTTAAATGAGGTTAATAATCTTATTTATTACAAATGTTTACAAATGACATATGACTAAACCTTTTCTTAAATAAATTTGTAGTTAACTAACCTTCATTAATTTATTATTTGATATTGCAAGATTAAAGTGACTATCATAGGCTATATGAATATGATAAAGAGAAGATGAAGCCAGACAAAGAAAGATTTGAAACATTGCTATGCATTTTTATTTTTTTGGTTAATATTTATCTAAACATTTTCAGTTTTGATATCATTTCAAGATATTGTTTCAAACTTTTGAATTTTTTTTCAATAATTCAAATACTTTATAATACAGTGATGATTTTATTTTATTTAAGTCTCTATTTTTCAATTTATTGAAATTATCTATCTATACCCATTGTAAAATAATTATATAAGAAAATGAGGAATGGGTTGCGTTTACTTTCCGAATTAGGGAATCAGAATTTGGAATCGAAATTATTGACAGCATTTACTTCGCAAATTATGAGTCCCACCGCAATTTGGGAATAAGGAATGAGATATTCATTTTCAAGGGGGAGGTGGGAATGAATCTCTCATTTCTTAGAATGACTATTTTTCCCTCTGCTAAAATTCATATTGCCCATATTGTCCTTATTTATAATTACTTAATGTATTATAATAATAATTAAGTAGTTAATATATTATAATTAATTAATAAATTAATTTATTATTAACAATAATGATTAATAATTATAGTTTTTGAATATATAATCATAGTAATTAATATATTATGATTATAATTAATTTGTTTATTATTATAAATTAATTAATTAATATATTGCTATAATAATTATTAATATAATTATTATAATTAGTTCAAATATTAATAATTAATTAATAATTAATATAATTGTTACTGTTAATTAATATATTATTAACAATAATTATTAATAATTTATAATTTTTGATAAATAATCACAATAATTAATATACTTTTATTATAATTAACTAATTAATATAATATTATAATAATTACTAATATAATTATTTTAATTAATTCATATATAATATTAATTAATATATTAGTATATTATTAAAATAATATATTAATAATTATAATTAATTAATATATAATTTTAATAATTATTAATATGATTATTACTATTAATTAATATATTAATATTTTATTGACAATAATATATTAATAATTATAGTTTTTGAATAAATAATCACAATAATTAATATATTTTTATAGGAGTAATTAATATAATTATTATAATTAATTAATAAAAAAATTTACAATTGATTAATATATTATTGACAATTATATTTATTAATAATAATAATTTTTGAATAAATAGTCACTATAATTAAAATATAAAATAATAATTATGACAATAATTCATAAAGTACTTTTTAGTAATTTGTTACAATCTAACTCATTTCAATTTCGATTACAAGATAAAATAAACACATCAATGGGATTCTAGCCAATACCGATTCCGATCCTTATAGGTCAAGTAAACAACTTATTCTACATCTTATTTCTCATTCTCATTTCAACGCATTCCGATTTCAGCTCATTCCGATTACCGACAATAAATACAATATAAATTTATTTGGGAATAAGGTGAAAATTTTTATTTGCCATCCCTAGGATCATCTTTCCGGAATTGGTGGCCTTCCATTTCTTTATCTTGCATGACATAAGCAAATACTGATGCGTCGTCAGAATGTGGCTTAAGACCAATAGCAAGATCAGGCTTGGACATAGAGGATACAAGTTGGATATCAGAAGCATCGATGCTTCTTCACGATACATGTCGAGAAAACAATTCTCTTCCAATTTAAAGCTAGTTATAACAAATTTTGAAAAGCATTAATGGAAGGTAAAATAGTGGTAATGTTTTAAAATCTAATTTTAAAAATTAATTTTATCTTTTAATAAAATTTTATATATATCCTTATATTTATTATAGAAATATTAAATAATCCTTATTCAGTTAAAAAATAGATTCATAAAATTTAAGAAGAATCAATTAATTATTTTTTTCAATAAGTTATTGATTGATACAGTCCACACCTCCTCCCCTTAACTAGAAAACGGGTTCGAATCCCTTTAATTGCTATGAATTATATATTTTTATAAACTTGAGTTGTATTGGACTTTAATTATATTCTATTTAGTATTAAATGTTAATTATTCTTATTATCAATTGGTAAATTGAATATCAGCACGTGTATACTCTATATCTTGGCATTTCTTATCCTACTTAGTTAATTGCCTTCCAGATGCCAATGGTCTTCGTTTGTCTCTCATCCAACTTGGCAACTTGGTGATGTCAAAATATTTCATTTATATTTTTCTCGTATTATTTTATCACAGCCTAAAGCTGCTGACGGAAGTGACCACGTCACTTCAACATGTGCTAGATGCTAATGAATTTAGTTAGCTCGGCCATTTTTTCCTTTGCTGTGATGTTCACGGCTTTTTTGTTTATAGTATTATGCATAAGTTTAGGGTAAAGTCCATTAGATTCCCATGAATTGTTGTATCTATCCTATTTTCATAAAATAAATCACTCGCTGTAACGAGGATGTTTTAAAAGAAAAAAGAAAAAAAAAATCATTCAGAAGCTTGGGAAGGCTGTCTTCATTCCATCAGACTTCAGTAAACTTAACTCGTTCATTTAGAAAGGTTCATTTGACTTTGTTTCTTCCGGGCCTATTTTCTTTGGATTTTGAATTCTCTCTTCTAAATATTGGGTTTGTGAAAATACAACTAAAATTTAATGAGAAAGAAATCACAATGAAAAATATAAATATTTTCACATAGTGAATTTAAGAGTCAAAATTTAGCAATGAAAAAGAGTGAAATTCCATTTGTTGTTTGACAAAACTAATAATAACCTCCTTGATGTTTTAAAGCACATCCAATCCAATACAAGTTTGTCAGAATTAACTAGAAAATGATGACAATTCCCTTGGTTCTATATTTTGCAATTAATTTTTAATTGATTATAACAAATAAATATTTAATTGGTTAAATAATTAAAGATATTCATAATCTCAATATCAAAAACTTTTCAAGAGTAAATTAGTAAGATCAATTAAAAAAAAAAGAGAGAGAGAGAAAAGAATAACACTTACGGAGTTTGGATGTGTTTTAAAACATCAAGGGGTTGGATTAGTTTTATCAAAGAGCACGACAGTTGCCATGTAATTAGCAAGTGCACAAGTCGGCACAAGTAATATAATGAAAAGTCAAATATTGTCCTACAAAGATTATATATTCTATTAGCTATCAAAATTATTTTGACCCTAATTTATTTGAATAATTGTTCGAGAGAATTTATACTAAAAATTTAAATAAAATGAAATAAATAAAAATTAAATAAAATGCAAGCAATTATGAAATAATTCAAGAGATTAATTAAGGATTATTTTACCATATTGACAACCGAATATCCCTAATTCCTTTGATATCATTTCTCAGGCAATATCAAATATATTCCCATATACTAATACACTATATCTCTATGTAAACTCATTAAGTTCTATGGTATTCTTAAATTAACTGCACAAATCAGGTTAGTACATCTTTGTCTCCCATGTAATTCATGGTATCCACAATATAGAGCAAAAGTACATAAATCCCCTATTAGTCTTATTATATATCCTCTAATCAATCAAATGATCATATATTCAAAAGTATTAAGCACAATAATAATCACTCAATCATAGAGAAATAAGCTAAAATTAACACTATAAATTTTCATAGTTATGCTATATCATAACCATAATATAATAAATTAGTCCATAGAATAATTAAGCGAATTCATAAACATAAATGAAAACATTCAAGTAAGACAATTGAAATAGGGAAAGAAAAACTCAACAAAATAAATATCAGCAACATAATTCATTAAACCATATGCGAGAAATCAGTAATAAATCATTTAACATTTAAATCAGACTACTAACCATGAAAAGCATATCACCATATAATACACAATACACAAATCTGAAAATCATCACCAAACAAGTACCCAGGAGAATAATCTCGTCGTATCCGCACCTCAACAGACGGGCAATGACGTACTATCTAAGTACCGTCACCCCCCGGAGCTACATGGATAGACAGGGAAATATCATCTTATATCTCATCATATCTGTGCATGTATAATCCAATTCCGAAAGGCAAAATTGCCCAAGCACATAGCCCAAAGCCTCTATGTGTCGGGCCCCAAAGGCCTGTATCTCATCTGTATCATCATATCTCAATATCTGTATCTTTGAAATTATCATATCGTATGCATATGCCCCCAAAAGGCAAAAGCGCCTAAGCACACGACCCAAAGCCTCTATATATGTTCAGACGGCCCCAAAGGCCTCTCATCTCATCTAATTTCATTTTATAAGTATCACTGTATCTGGAGGGAAGGGTACTATCTAATTATTTTTAAAAACAATCTCTATACTCATATTCATATACATTCTAATCATACTTCAAATCATACATTTCTTTTCATCATCACATCTAAATACACTTTTCTCATCTACCTCGGCAGCCGAGAAGTTCTAACAATTGACCGGCGGTGAAAAAGCGGCTCCCGGTGGCTATGGATGGTCGGGAATTGAAAAAGGAGTCGTAGGGATCAAAACCCAACCGGTGGTGTCACTCAAAACCGACGAAATCAACAGAGGTGGTGATGGGTTTTGGCCATAATTTTTCAAGGCTTAAACAGCAGCGATCCGGTCCATTTTCAGCAAAGATGACGGCTGGGGTATGATCAACATCTCTTGGGCGTCCGATTGATACCTTACTTGGCCAGAGTGGTGGCCAAAATTACAAGATATGGCCGGGTCAATTTTTGGGTCAAACGGGTTGAGTTTTCGAGTCGGTTTTTGACAGCTTCTCTCTCACATGTGTATATGTTTCCCATGTTTTCTAACTTCTTCTTTTATTTATTCTAACTTTAACCTCCTCATTTTTTTTTCTTTCCATAGGTGTTACAATCCTCCCCACTAATAAAAATTTCATCTTAGAAATTTACATACCTGATAAGAAAAGATGGGGATACTGAGGTCGCATTAAGTTCTCGCGTTCCCAAGTGGCCTCTTCCGTTTTATGATTCCTCCACCTAATTTTACTAGAGGAATGCTCTTAGAACACAAAACTTTGGTGTTTCTCTTCTAGTATTTCTACTGGTTCCTCTTCGTAAGTTAAATCTTCCTTCAACTGAATTGGTTGTTTTGATAACACATGGCTCGGGTCATATATATACTTTCGAAGCACTGAGACATGAAACACATCGTGGATTCTGGATACTCAGGTGGTAGAGCTAATCGATAAGCTAACGGACCAATGCACTCGATGATCTCATATGACCCAATGTAACTTGGGCTTAACTTCCCGCATTTCCCAAATCAAAGCACCTATTTCCAAGGAGATATTTGTACAAAAATTCTATCACCAACTTTGAATTCAAATTCCCGCCTACGCTTGTCTGCATAGCTCTTCTGTCTATCTTGGGCTACCTTTAATCTATCCCGGATCAATTGTATCTTCTCATTAGTATCGTGAACTAATTTTGGACCAAACAACTTCCGGTCACCAACCTCATCCCAACATACTAGAGTCTTGTATTTTCTACCATACAAAGCCTCATATGGTGCCATCTTAATACTAGCTTGGTAGCTGTTATTGTAAGGAAACTCCATCAGAGGTAAATAATTGTCCCAATTGCCTTTAAACTCCATAACACAAACTCGCAACATATCCTCTAAGGTTTAAATAGTACGCTCTGACTGTCCATCAGTCTGTGGGTGAAAAGCTGTACTGAAGTTCAACTTGGTGCCTAAAACATTTTGCAAGCTAGTCTAAAACTTATAAGTAAACCAGGAATCGCTATCTGAGACTATAGACACAGGTACTCTATGAAGTCGAACTATCTCAGCCACATAAATACTCCCCAACTTGTCCATCGAATAAGTGATTTTGAATGATAAGAAATGAGCAGATTTTGTAAGTCAATCAACAACCACCCAAACATTATCATGTCCTTTTTGGGTACGTGGAAGTCCCACTACAAAATCCATGGTGATGTGCTCCCACTTTTACTCAAGAACAGAAAGCGACTGAGAGCACCCTGCAGGCCTCTAGTGTTCAGCCTTAATCTGCTGACAGACTAAACATCGAGAAATGAATTCCGCTATCTCTCTCTTCATGCCCTGCCACTAGTAATGATCCCTTAGGGTACGATACATGTTCGTACTACCAGGATGCATCGCATACGCTGAACAGTAAGGTTCTTCCATAATCTCTTCTTTCAAATCCTTAATATAAAGTATATAGAGTCTATTACCCATGACTAAGACTCCATTGTCTCACACCGTAAAATCGGTTCGTAAACCTTTTTGCATATCCTCTTTCAACTTCATTAACTGTGGGTCTTGAGCTTGCATTTGGTGAACTTTATCATTCAAAGTTGGCCTAACTCAAAAGTTAACTATTAAAGCTTTACAATTGCCAGCATTCAACTCGACTCCCAAAGATCTCAACTCGATCAACAAAGGCATATATGTCACTCGCAAGTGAGCTATAGAGCTGGAATACTTTCTACTTAGTGCATGAGCTACCACATTTGATTTGCCCGAATGATAATCAATAGTGTAACCAAAATCCGTAGTCAGCTCGATCCATCTCCTCTGTCTCAAATTAAGATCCTTCTAAGTAAACAAATACTTCAGGCTCTTATGATCAGTGAAAGTCTAACACGTTGCCTCATATAAATAATGCCTCTATGTCTTGAGTGTAAACACCACTGTTGCTAGCTCTAAGTCATGTGTTGGGTAGTTTTACTCATGCTTCTTAAGTTGTTTAGAAGCATAAGCCACCACTTTCCCATGCTACATTAACACACAACCTAATCCTTGTTTAAAGGCATCGCTGTATACCACAAATCCTTCATTACTAGATAGAAGTGTAGGAATAGGTGCTGAGGTCAAACGCATCTTAAGTTCTTAAAAACTCTTTTCACAGTAATCATCCCATTGAAACTTAGTATTCTTTTTGGCTAACCGTGCCAGAGGAGTAGCAATCTTGAAGAATCCCTCTACAAATCTACGATAGTAACCATCTAATCCAAGGAAAGTCCGAACCTCTGTGACATTTATAGGTCATTCCCATTTTACAACTATTTTAATCTTTTGAGGATCAACATAAATGCCTTTAGCTGATATCACATGGCCCAAAAATACTACTCTGTTTAACCAGAACTTGCACTTGTTGAACTTAGCATACAATTGCTTCTCTTTCAAAGTCTGCAAAATAATCCGCAAATGCTCTGCATGCACCTCCTCGCTTCGGGAATACACCAAGATATCATCAATAAATACAATCACAAACCGATCCAGGTATGAACGAAATACCCCATTCATAAGGTCCATAAAAGCTGCTGGAGCATTTGTCAACTCGAATAGCATCACCAAGAATTCATAGTGTCCATATCGAGTTCTAAATGTCGTTTTAGCAATATCGGCATCTTTAAATCTAAGCTGATGATACCCCGAGCGCAAATCGATCTTAGAAAATACTTTCGCCCCCTGAAGCTAATCAAACAAGTCATCAATATGTGGAAGTGGATACTTATTGCGTACCGTAATTTTGTTCAACTGCCTGTAGTCGATGCAGAGTCTAAATGTCCCATCATTTTTCTTAACAAACAAGACTGGAGCTCCCCACGGGAACACACTAGGTCTATTAAACTCTTTATCCACTAGTTCTTACAATTGAACCTTCCGTTCCTTCTACTCTGCTGGAGCCATCCTGTATGGAGCCATAGATATAGGAGATGTTCCAGGGATTAAGTTAATAGAAAACTAAACCTCCCTATTAGGTGGCATCCTAAGAAGTTCATCTGGAAATATATTTGGAAATTCTTTAACTACTGCAATATCCTTCAATCTCAATTCTCGAGATTCTGTATCTATCACATGAGCTAAATAAGCTAAGCATCATTTTCTTAGCAACCACCTTGCACTAATAGCAGATATAACATATGAGGGTAGAACTTTACGCTCTCCATAGAATTTCACCTTAGCTTTTCTTAGCTTTTTAAACACAACTTCCTTTTTGAAATAATCCACCATAGCATAATGAGATTCCAGCCAATTCATGCCCAAAATAGCATCGAAATCATGAATGTCTTAGGAAATCAAATTCGCCTCAAATTTATGTTTACCCATTCTAATCATACAATCCCGATACACTCTTTGAGCTAGTAATGACTCTCCGGTTGGTGTACGAACGACTAAACAATAATCTAGTAGTTTAGGCTCTCGCCCTATGTGCATAGCAAAAGTACGGGAAACAAAGAAGTGTGTGGATCTAGGATCAATAAGAATATGAGCCACGGCCAAGGATAGCTAATATACTCATAATAACTTCTGGTGCATCATGTGCCTCCTACTGTGTCAAAGCAAAAACTTGAGCCTGAGTATGAGGTCGACCAGGCTAACCTCTCTGACCTGGAGAAGTAATCTGACTCCTGAAGGTCGATATAGAACCTCCTGTCTGCACTGCTCTCTGACCCTGAGTCTGGCCAGAGTAAAGTCGATACCGTAAGGCTATCCCTCCTGCAGAACTATCACTCTGTGATAAAGTAGGGCAAAATCTCCTGATGTGTCCCGGCTGGCCACATAAATAACAAACTTTATCTCCAACATGACACTGGCCCTTATGATTCCTGCCACATGAATGGCAAGAAGTCTGTTGGACACTCCTAGAGCGATCATCATAATATCCCCCATCACTACGGTCGTACTATCCCTGACTCTTGGTATTACTCCCGACTGATGGCTACAATGAGCTATGACTGACAGCCTGTCTCGAGTCTCCCCTAAAGCCTGTACCCTGACTCTTTTGCATGATATCAGAGTACATCGTAGGAATGCCCGCTCTCTTGGGCTGTTTGCTATTAGAACCACCCTCACCTGCTACGCTTACTTGTATGAACTCAGGTCCTTCTCAAATCATGCTCTACTCTTCTGGCTGCCTCAACTACCTCTCCAAACTCAGTGTATCGTGATGTAGTCACAGTAGTGTGAATCTCAAATCAAAGGCCCTCCTCAAACCGTTTGCATCTCTCTCTCTCATCATCGACTACGGATGTAGCAAATCTAGAGAGGTTTAAAAATTTTTTCTCATACTCCTCAACTGTCAGAGATCCCTAAACCAATCGAAAGAATTCACTCTGTTTAATATCCTGATACACAGCTGAAAAACAATGATCGTAGAATTCCTTAAGAAAAATGGCCCAAGTAATCGCAGCATGCCCCTGATATCGTCTCTCCACTGTCTGCCAACAATTGTAGGCTCTATCTTCGAGTAGAAAAGTGGCGAATGATAGTCTGTCATCCTCTGAACACTTCATCATGTCAGAAATACACTCTAACTTAACCAACCATGACTCAGCCTTAAGTGGTTCTCCGGAACCATTAAAGCTCCTTGCCTTTAAACTTCACACTCGCTCAATAGTGTTTGCATTACTAGCATGTGCTTGAGTTTGATTCTGCACAACTATAGTCATGATATGAGCCAGTCTGTTAAATAATTGCTTAATATTCGGCATATTCCCTGGTGCCTGTTGTGTAATTTCATGTGTGGAGGATTCAACTACCCCCTCATTCGCAGGTTCACCTTCCCCCACAGGTACACTTCTAGAAGTCAACCCAGCTATAGGCCTAGTACGGCCACGACCACGTCTACTGCTACGATAAACCATGGTGGTGCCTACAGGACATAAATTATAACTTTAATAAAAATAAAACTTATTCTTATTAAGACAGTAAAGTCTACAGAATCTAAAACAATGCTCTGATACTAATTGAAACGACCCGCCCTAAACCCTAAGGGCAAGTCTGTCCTTTCGCATCAAATAGATAGATAATAATCTAGTTAGTACGGATTCTGCCAAAAATTCGGCAGAGTCTCCTTTATAAATATAACACTCTTAATTTGAAAATATATAAAACAAACACTTCCAAAATAGAACAATATACCACAAACTCCAGTGATCAACATTCTCAACCAAAATGCTGAGTTTTACTCAAGATATCTCCAGAGTCTAAAAGATAAAATTATAACTAATATTAATATACATCGGTTTATTCTTAATCCCAAAAAGATAAAATAAAAAATTTTTACAATCCCAAAAGACCAAGATGATCAGCACATCCTAACAACAATCATCCATATTCTCTAACACCATCATACGGCCAAGACTCAAAATATATCTACAGTCGCTGGGTCGGCCTGGTGTACCTACAACCTCTTGGTAAGGGGGGAGAAAATATAATAAAAATGGGGTGAGTACAAAATTCAGTGAGATCAGTGAGTGGATAGTAATTTTTTGAAAATAAATTTAATTTTGCTTTAAAAGAAACAATCATATCATTTTCAAACACGATTCATCAAACCATATGCGAGAAATCAGTAATAAATCATTTAATATTTAAATCAGACTACTAACCATGAAAAGCATATTACCATATCATACACAATACACAAATCTGAAAATCATCACCAAACAAGTACCGAGGGGAATAATCTCGTCATATCCGAACCTCAACGGACGGGTAATGACGTACTATCTAGGTACCGTCACACCCCGGAGCTACAGGGATAGATAGAGAAATATCATCTCATATCTCATCATATTTGTGCATGTATAATCCAGTTCTGAAAGACAAAAGCGCCCAAGCACAAGGGCCAAAGCCTCTGTGTACACTCAGACGGGCCCCAAAGTCCTGTATCTTATCTGTATCATCAAATCTCAATATCTATATCTCTGTAATTATCATACCGTATGCATATACCCCCAAAAGGCGAAGCGCCCAAACACACGGCCCAAAGCCTCTATGTGTGTTCAGACGGGCCCCAAAGGCCTCTCATCTCATCTCATCTCATCTCATTTCATCTGTATTACTGTATCTGGAGGGAAGGGTTCTGTCTAATGATTTTTAAAAATAATCTCTATACTAATATTCGTATACATTTTAATCACACTTCAAATCATACATTTCTTTTCATCATCACATCTAAATACACTTTTCTCATCTTTAAAATACTATGATATTTTATTTAAAAACTGATACGGAAATCTATTAATCAAACATTTTAATATAATATCAATACGTTAATCAAATTCATTTCAAGGAAATCATTAAATCAAACATTTAACATACTTATTTTATAAACATGCTTTACTATCATAATTAACTATGAAAATAGGTTTTGTATATTCCACTCACAGCGATAGTGTTCACGTTTGCTATCGCCCATTCACGAATCAAGTCAGCTTCATGATCCACCTAAAATCGCGGAACTATTAATAAAATTATTTTCAGAATCGGAATTACAACTAAATTTATGCAATAAACTCGAAAAATAACATATATCCATAATTTACAGCTCCCGTGTCATTAAAATTACTAAAATACTTTCGAGTCCGTAAATCATTAAAACACTTCGAAATCGTAAATCACCGAATTACCCTCAGAATCGTAACTACATCCAATTTTCAATTTCAGGAATTACCAAAATATCCACAAACTCTAAAATTACATAATCGCCCTCAAAATATAAAATTACTGAATTGCCCTCATCGGTCAATGCTGGCCGAAATTAGTCAACACTTACCGGGAAGCTCCAGTCCAAAAGTTCCAATCATGTTGAGTCTAACGTGCCGGCAGTGAGCTCCCACGCGAGGCAACCACGTTGAAATCGAGCTCAGCAGACGTGAAGCTCCAACAATTGACCCACGGCGAAACAATGGCTCCCGGTGGCTATGGATGGTCAAGAATTGAAGATGGAGTCGTATGGATCAAAACCCAACTGGTGGTGTCACTCAAAACCGGCATAATCGACAGTGGTGGTGATGGGTTTTGGCCTCGATTTTTCAAGGCTTAAACGACAACGTTCCGGTCCATTTTCGGCAAAGATGACGGCTGGGGTATGATCAACATATCTTGGGCTTCTGATTGATACCTTACTTGGCTGGAGTGGTGGCTAAAATTGCAAGATATGGCCGAGTCAATTTTTAGGCAAACGGGTTGGGTTTTCGGGTCGGTTTTTGACAACTTCTCTCTCATTCTGTCACACGTGTATATGTTCCCCTGTTTTCTAACTTCTTCTTTTATTTATTTTAACTTTAACCGCCTCATTTTTTTTTCTTCCACAGGTGTTACATAAGTGCTCAAGTCTGATTGAAGATAATTTTATTCAGCAACAAATTATTGATGGGGGTGCGGGTCATGATGGATTGTATGATATATATATATACCTGCAACCATAAATCTCATTTGTTGGAAGAAAGATATTGACCATTCGAATGCAAAGTATCAAAAGAAAATTAGGCTTTGACATTTGTTTTATAGTGGATCAAAATGGTTTAAGCGATGGACTTGCACTGTTGTGGATGGATGATGTTGATCATCCAATTGTTTCTTATAGTAGACACCATATAGAGTGTGAAATAATTATGGAAGATGGTGATGCCTGGTGTTTCCCAGGGTTTTACCCGCATCTAGATAGCTCTCATAGATTACACTCTTGGAATTTGTTGAAAAGATTAGCTCAACTTAGTCATCTGCCATGGTTATGTGGGGGTGACTTCAACGATATTCTTAGTTTGTAAGAGAAAGAAGGAGTTAGTACACGAAACTTCGGTGGAGTTTTGGAGTTTAAAGACACAATCATTGAGTGCGGTCTTTCTAATTTGGGCTACAATGGTGTGCCTTTTACTAGGACAATTCTAAGGTTTAAAGGGAGATCTAGTTAAAGATCAATGAGACAAAATTTTAAGTTTATAGCGGTGGCGTAATAGGTTTCCCAATATTTTCGTTATTCATATGACGATTAAGGGCTCTGATCATTTGCCGATTAGGGTTGAATTTAATAAAGGAAGAACATCAAAGACAGTAAGGATAGGTAGGGCAGCAGATTTTATTTGGAGAATTATTGGTCCTTGTATAATGATTGCAAAAGATTGATTCAGCTTTGATGGTGTGATGCTAGTGCTTTGAATGGCAACAATCCTATTTCACTATTTCTAGATAAAGCGAAAAATTTGAAGGAAGTGCCGAATGATTGGAGTAAGGAAAATTTGGTAGGAAGAACAAGATGTTGCATTACAGAATCAATACATAAATTTAATCAATACTCTTCCGAATTTAATAGATGTGAGGCTATCAAGAAAGTAGAAGCTGAGATTGATAATATTTTATGGGATGAATACTTTAGGTGGAGGCAGCGATTAATGGTTGTATAACTTAAGGAAAAGTTCGCAATCCCATATTTTTTTTAATGCTTGGGATTCAGCTTGACGAAGAAGAAATAAGATTTATGAGCAACTGAAATCTAATAACAGATGGAAGGAAGGGCGTAAAGAAATTGCAGCAGAAGTGTGCAACTATTTTACTAATCTATTCATCTCCACAAAACCTTCTCGTGATTCAATTGACGATGTTACTAGTGGTTTGGAGCCTAGAGTAATAGAGGATATGAAGCAGATGCTAGCCAAAGCCTCTACAACAAAGCAAATCCGTCAAGCCCTATTTCAGATGCATCCTTATAAAGATCTAGGACCTGATGGACTAAATGCTTATATTTTTCAAAAATAATGGCATATCATTGGTGAGTCAGTAACAAATTTTTATCTGTATGTCGTGAGTGATGGGAAGACATCTCTTATTTGAACAAAACTTACATTGCTCTAATTTCTAAAATTAAAGAGCCAAAAAGAGTTTATGAATTCAGGCATATTAGTCTCTGTAATACTATTTATAAAAATATGGAAAAACGGCATCTACACCCCTAAGGTTTGAGGAAATGATCACAACACCCTAAGTTTACAAAGAAGGACACTAAGACCCCCTTTTGACTATTATGCGCTTTATCTTTGTTATTCTAAAAAATCAACTTTTAAATTTTTAGTAAATACAAATACCATATAAATATTGTAGTCTATGTAGTACAATATTAAAATATAATATTTTTAATATGTAAATTATTATCTTTATTTTAATATTATTTTTTTATTTATTGTAGAGATTTTAAATAAATATTTGCATTAAATACATTCTGCAATTAAAAACAATATAACATATTAATATTGTTAAAACTATTATTTTACATAATATTCAAAATAATTTAAACATTTAATACATCTATTTTAATATTATGATTCTATTTATCATAAAATTTACTTTAATATAATAAAACATATCTAATAGATTAAAAAATATTGAAATATTTTTTAAATATTGAAATTATTTTAAAATGTATATATTATTACATTTATTTTAATATTATATTTCTATTTATTGTAAAATATTAGAGCTAATATTTTTTAGGATGATAGAGATAAAGGATATAATGGTCCAAAAGGGATCTTGGTGTCTCTCTTTGAAAACTTGAGGGTAATGGTGACTATTTCCCCAAACCTTAGGGGTGTAGATATCATTTTTCCTAAAAACATTGGCTAATAGGCTTAATGTCGTGGATCGCCCAAGTTCCTAGCCCAAGTGCCCACAATTTCGGGCTAGAGAGCCCAAACATTGGCCAAGAGTGGTAGCTTGGCCCGATTCTAGAAATTTCTAAGCAACTCTAGCACATTTGAGCTTGTACATATCTAAAATACTCCACACATTTCCAGCACATGTAAATATATAGCTACTGGTAGAATTCTCTATAATTCTATAGCTTGGCAAGCCTCTTTATAAATAAGGTGTGACATTAGGCATTTGAGCAATAAGCTCAAAGCAAGCACTCAAGCACTCTTGTAATCTCTCTTTCGAGTAATACAATTTCTCTTATTCGGCTTCATTGATCTCTTCTCTCTAGCTCTTTCGAAATCTCTAAGCTTGCTAATCGAGAAGTTCAAGGCTTGCTTAGTAACCTTCGGCAAGAGTTGTCTAAGTGCCGTACAGGTTCGTTGTGCAAAACACTCATCCCGTGACATTAAGCTGATTTTAGGAAAATAATAATTTCTCTTAATCAAAGCACTTTTGTGGCTGATAGACTTATTATCAACAATATAATTGTGGATTATGAATGTTTACATAAAATTAAATGTAAGAAAAAGAGGGAAAATAGCATGATGGCTCTGAGCTTAGATATTAGTAAGGTTTATAATTATTTAGAATAGAATTTTCTTGCAAGGTGATGCTAAAATTTGGCTTTTCTAGCAAATGGGTAGATCTTATTTTGCACTGTATTACCACTTCTTCCTTTTCTATGTTAATTAATGGAGTTTCTTCAGGCAATATAATCCCTCAAAAAGGATTAAGGGGATGCTGCCCATTCTCTCCTTATCTATTTATTTTATGTGCTGAAGCTTTTTCATGTTTATTACAAAATGCTAATAATGCGAATGTAACTCATGGTGTTGATTTTGGGTGTCATGGTCCTTCTATTTCTCACTTTTTTTTGGGCAAATGATAGCCTCATTTTTCCAAGAGCCTCGGTGGATTAGTGCAGATAGCTTAGAAGAATATTTGAGAAGTACTCAAAGGCTTCTTCCCAGTTGTTTAATGCTTCTCAATCCGAACGTGCAGACTGATGTTTTTGCAAAGTTGAAAGAGGTTTTCCAACTAGAGGTTGTATCCCATCATGAGAAAGATCCAGGTTTGCCTTCAATGCTTGGTAGATCTAAATATCAATATTTCAGTGAGCTGAAGGAGAAAGTGTTCAGCAAGCTTAATTGCTGGAAATCAAAACTGTTTTCTAGTGGGGGTAAAGAGGTTTTGATCAAAGCTGAGACCGAGGGTTTTTAAGCTTCCTTCAATCCTTTGTGATGACATTCGAAAAATCATTACAATATTTTGTGTGGGAATCTAATATGAAGGCAAGAAGTATTCACTAAATGGATTGGACAAAGATGCATGTACAAAAAAGGTGGTAGTTTAGGCTTTCGTGATCTTGGAGCTTTTAGTCAAGCACATCTCGGCAAGCAATTCTGAAAATTACTTCATTGTCCAGAATCATTAATGTTTAAAGTGATCAGGCTAGATATTTCCCAAGAGGAGAGTTCATGAAAAGTAAGTTGGGGTCAAACCCTTCATATACATGCAGAGGAGTTACTTTGGGGGCAAGAAGTTATAGAGAATGGTTCTATATGGCAGATAGGTGACAGTAAATCAGTTGTTGTCTACTCAGATAGATGGCTGCGAAGGCCCCATACATTCAAACTTATATCACCAATGCTTTTGTCTGATGACACTAAGGTGGTTGAATTTATTGATAGAGGAGGTTGTTGGAATGAACAACTAATTCGACAAATTAATTTGGCATGATGATAAAAGAGGAATATATTCAGTGAAGAGTGGGTATGAAGTATCTTTAATGATGAAGCTTCCTAAAAATCCTTCTTGCTCCAATGGTGCTCAATGTGGATTTAAGTTGTTACGGTCTTGTTGAGTACCAAACAAAATTAAAATATTTTTTTAGAGGGCCATCAACAAGTTGATGCCAACTTTCGGAAATCTTTATAAGAGAAAAATCTTAATTGATTCCTGGTGTCCTAGATGTACTTGATTGCGAGACTAGTTTACATTCTCTGGCGAAGGGTGGTTATACTAGAAAGGTTTGGAAGCTCTCCTCCTTTGGCACTTTATTGGAAAGTCCTCACTTAAGTTTCAAGGAGCTGGCCTCGTCTATAATGGACAAAGGTAACACAGATGATTTTGGTTTGTTTATGGTGACAGCCTGGAGTATTTGGAGTTCAAGGAATAGTTGGAAATTGTTGTCTATTATTAACCTATAATAGAGTAGTGGATTTGTGGCATTCTTATAGACCTCTCCAACAGCATTCTTTAGACTAGTTGGTATTGGGAGGAAATTCTTTCATTCAATTTTGGTCTCCTCCTGATGTTCCTTGGAATAAAATGAATGTAGATGCAGCAATTAATTATGATAAAGGATTGGTTGGTTTTGAAGCAATTATAAGGACCTCTCAAGGAGTTATGGCTGCAGTACTTGGAGATATCATTTCCTAAATGATGTTCAATTTGTTGAAGCACTTTCTATTTATGAAGGTTTAAAGATAGCTAATTTGACGGGGCTTTATCCTTCATAAATAGAAAGTGCTTCAACAAATTGAACATTCCTTTAACTATTGAATCGGATTCGTAAAATGTGATTAGGCTGATTACTGACAAGCTTGCAAGCTAGAGCAAGATTGGATGGCTAGTTGATGGGATTCAAGATCTGCCTAAAGTCTTGCTAACATTATGTTTAAGTTTGTCCCAAGAGTTTATAATTTAGTGGCTCACAAGTTGTCTAAATTAGCATTGCTGTACCCAAATAGTTGTCTTCATTAAAAGAAGCTCATGTTGAGCTCTCAGATTTTTTATCTTGTTATAATCATTTGTCTCTTTAATAAATATCTATTTCCATTAAAAAAAAAAATTTGCACTTAAATATTCTCAATACTGTATACCTACATTAACAAATAATGAAAATTGTTGGAAAATTCACTATTCCCTCCCAAGATCTCCACAGTTACTATGTCAAGCAAATAACAATGTAAAAATTAAATGGATAATAACACTAATCACACAACACAAGATTTACATGGAAAACTCTAAATCCAAAGAAAAAATCACAACCATTATCAAATGAAAATCAAAGAAAAATTTACTATATAAAAGATTGTTACAACTAAGCCCTCAATAATTTTCCTCTCACCCAAACCCCACTTACACTCAATAACAACATCTAGAGAAAAAAGAAAAAAAATGCTCTTCTATCCAAGTTTACAAATGTTCATATTGTAAGAGCCAAATGCTTCCGCAATTTATGAGAAATTCTATTTCTCTTCTTATGCTTCAAACTTGCATGTCTTGGTTTCAAACTTGGATATCTCGGTTTGATTACATGATCCCAAGATATAGAATATAACTACTTACTTAAGAACATTTCTCTCTATTTTAAAAGCACTGACTGCTTCTCTTGCATTCACCAAATAAATGCTCTCAAATGGGGATATGAAACTCTGAAGAGAGCCCTCCTTTTATAACTAAATAATGGCTTCATAAATCAACAATTTCAACTTCAACATTTAGCGAATGCGACATCAAAACAAAACATGCAAGAAAGTAAATTTCAAAGCAATAAATGCTTTGTCTCACTCCCTTAGTCTTGTCAAAAGAAAGAAACATGGAACCGACTCTCTTGAATTTGCTTCGAGTGTGACTTTTGTTGGTTTATTAATACAATATTATTGGATCTTTAATATAATATTGTTGGAACTTTAATCCAATATTGTTGGATCTTTAATCCAAACATTGAACTTATATGTGAATAATTATGTTACAGACTATCATATAAGGTTAAACCCAATTAAAAGTGATCTATTTAGGTTTTCGGTATTATAGGCTTCAATGGATCTGTAACATATGCACTTTAATTCTCCCAATTAAGTGTATGATTTAATTTTTTCCCTTCAGTATTAATTTAAAGTTTTGTCGGATTTATTTTGAATTATTACAGTAAAGTTGATACAACACGATTATTTGATATTATGAGTAGTGTCGTTAAAAGTTACGCATTTATCAAATATATTGCGTTTGGATTATTTTAAAATTAGCACAATGTTAAATCGAGACAAATCGAGCGCGATTAAAAGCTCGGGTAATCGAATTTTATTTTCATCACGGGTCTAGTATTAGCTTAAATTGTATTAAGCTTGGGTGAAAAAAAAGGGCCGATTCTATAAATTGAGAGAAAGGGGGAGTTGACTGGGCTTAACCCGACCCGGATCCAACCCGCGACCGTAACCTAGCCATATCTTCCAATTTTGGCCACCTCATCGGCCGAGCAAGGTACCGATCTAAAGCTTGTGAGACGCCGGTCATACCCCTACCGTTCTTTCCGCTGAAAAACGGCAAGAACACCGTTGAATTAGTTCAAAAATTTACGACCAAGAACCTATCACCATCGCTGTTAATTTTGTCGGAATTAGGCCGTGCCACCGACTAGGATCCACTCCTTACATGACCAACTTCCATTTTTGACTGATCTCGTCACCTGAAATGGTCGGATTGCCGCCGATCGACTACTTGGAAGCTCACGGCTTGGGAGCTTTGATTCGCCGTCGTTGCCGTGCATGAGAGGTCAATACCGACACTGTTGGACTCAGCGAGGTCTGAACTGTTAGACCTGAGCTTCTAGTCACTATTGACTGAAGTCCGATCACCGTTGAATGGTATGGGTAAATCAGTAATTTTATAAAACTTTAGGGTAAATTTATAATTTTTAAAAAGGATGGATAATTTGGTAATTTCTTATTAGGGGAGTAAGGTAATTTGAGAATTCATGGGTAATTCAGTAATTTAAGTTATTAAGGACATTTTGGTAATTTTATACTTAGAGGGTAATTTCGTAAATTCAAAACTTGTGATTAATTTTATTATTCGAATTGAGGACAAATTGGTAATTTAAGATTTAGAGGATAATTCGATAAATTATAATTCCGACGGTAACTCGGTAAATTTCGATGTCAGGGGTATCTTGGTAATTTTTGGACATAAGGGTAATTTTATTTACTTGGAAGTTGGTTTTGAGCTTTAGTCCATACTTGTAGTGTTCTTCGTGCTTCTGTTAATAGATTTTGCAACTCAAACACTGCCCAAGATCACAAACCAATTTCCAGAGATGCTTCAGCACAACTAATCAATCTTAGCAGCCTTAGGAACACCTTCTAACGTAAATGACTAAGATCAGAACAAAAAAGAAACAAGAATAAGAACAAAACAGAGACGAATTTACGTGGTTCGATTATGCAAGAATGCACAATCTACATCCACGGGAAAAGCCACCAGAAAGAGCTTTATTGATGATTCTCTTCAAAGTTACAGAGCAACACAAGAGTTAACAACAAGGAACAAGATTAATCTTTCTCTCTCTAATAACTCTCTCTATAATGCTCTCCAATCGTATCTGAAACTGCGCCTTTGATCAGCTTATATATAAGCTGATATGAAACCCAGAATGAGGCGCCACCGGAATAATAACAGCTTCAACGACTTTGATTCCTCCCTCACGTGCTCATCCACATGATTCACTTAAGGCTTAGAACAAAACGCCACCTTCTGAAGTCGTTTTGGTCTTTAGTAAGCCACATGCAAAGCTCGTGACTCCCTGAGCTTAACAAACATATCCAAAACGTTGCCGTTTGTTTAACTCAAGTTTTGGATTCATCAATTTAGTCCACAATCCTGTTAGTTGTATTTCATGTCACAGATAATAATTATGTCGTTTATTTAATTAGGAAAACCCGTGAACGAGAACAACCAATGGACGTTGGTGATACGGAGTCTGGACAACGTCACTGTAAGTGGAATATACAAAATTTATTTTCATAGTACATCATGATTTTATGATACAGTACAATATATTTTGATAAATACGTATTAAATGCTCAAATTTGATGATTTCATAGAAATTGAATTTTTATCTATGTGCTGATATTTATTGTTATTAAAAATGAGTTTGATTAATGATTTTATTATCATTTTTTAGTATATGCATGATAATAGAATTGAATGAATTTGAGATATGTTAAATAGAAAGGAAATGAGATTTCAGTTGTGATTACATGTTTATGTACATGTGTACAAGAGATTGTTTGCAAAATCATTATATAGTACCCTTCCCTTCCAGATACAGTGATACAAATGATATGAGATGAATACAGTGATACAGATGATATGAGATGAGAGGTCTTTTGGGCCTGTCTGAACACACATAGAGGTTTTGGGCCGTGTGTTTGGGCGTTTTTACCTTTTGAGGGCATATGCTTGCAGTATGATGAATACAGAGATATAAATATTGAGATACAGATAATATAGATGAGATATGATGATACAGATGTGATATAGGCATTTGGGGCTCGTCCGAGTACAAACAGAAGCTTTGGGCCTTGTACTTGAGCACTTTGTTATTCGGGGACCAGATTATGTGCACAGATGTGATGTGATATATGAGATGTGAAATGGTATTTCTCCGTCTATCCGTTGTAGCTCCGGGACATGATGGTTCCCTGATTGCTCGTTCGTCGAGGTCCGGATATGATGAGATTATTTCTCCTGGGTACTTGTTTGGTGATGGTTTTCAGTATTCTGTATCTGAGATTATAAAAGTTATGATTTTATTGATTTTATTCGCAATTATGTGATATTATTGTTTGAAGCATGATTTGAATTAAATAAGTTATTTTCAATTTTTATAATATTTTTATGAGATTGTTTAGAGAAAGATTAATTTATATTTTAAATTGTTTAATTTCAAAACCTACTCACGAGCTTCATTGAGTTTTACGCTCACTGCTTTTTTTATTATATTCCTCCCCAGAGATTTGCAGTACATCCGCCCAAAGAACGATAATTATTTTGATATTTAGGCCACGTGATGGCACTAGGAGTCGTAGGTTTCTTTTATATTTGTGATATTACGAATTGTATTATTTATTGTATTTTGTGAATAAGGATAATCATTGTATTTTGAGATAAAATGATTTGGGTGATATTTGGTATGTTGATATCAGCAGTTGGTTTTGGAGGATGGTTGCATATTGGTTTATTTTGGGAGTGTTGTTTTGTAATTGTAGGTTTGAGAATGTTATATTTATAACGGAGACTCTACTGAAATTTTGGTTGAATTATTAGATATTAGATTTATTATTAATTCGGTTAGACGAGTTTTTATAAATTCGCCCTGGGGATGCGGGGCGGGTTGTTTCAGGATCTAACAGCGTGTATGCCTTTAATATATACAAACCCAATAGTATTATAATTTTATGATGAGCAAAATTAGGAATACCTAGTGACAACAGGAAAAAAGTTGTCTATATAAGTGGTTATGGTCCTCAGGTCACACATATTTTTCTATTATTTCTGAAATCCCATCATCAGAGAGAGAGAGCGCAGAGAGAATTAAAGGATTCTCTAGGAGAACATATAGATCTAGAAGGCCAACCATACAACCCTAGAGAGTAATTCAATGTTATGGATTCAGGTACACTTTCGCATAATTTTGTTATTAATTCTTGGTGATACATCATGAATATTCTTGAGTTGTAAGTGATGGTTTTCACCAAAAGTTTTTCCTATTTCCAGCAACTTCCACCCTTGTTGACTTGTCAAACATTTTCATTTTTTTAAAATCAATTTCCAACAAAAATTAAGACTTGTATATTAAAATAGAAATAAACATAAATTAAGTATGAGAAGCTAAAATAATATATAAAATAAAGCGCATTAGAGGTTTCTCTCTTTTCCCAACTTTAGCATATAATATACAATGGTGGAGAGAGATGAGAGATCCAAAGATAATCAGAGAGATGGACAAAGGTAATTTGAATGAGACGAGAAAAAGAGTAACACCAATTATATATGATAATTTAATTTAATAAACACATTAAAGGCATTAAGATAGGTTTATAACTAAAGGAAAATATTAATTTTTAAATTTTCATGGTAAGTTTATTGTATAAACAAGTTTAATAAGTATGTGGTGGGTTGGAATAGTCTCATCCATTTTATTATTGTATCTCTAGAGTTTTGCCAAATTTATGTACAGAGCGATTCAGATCATGCAAAAAAATAAAAGAAAGAAATAATCATGGAATTATTGAAGACAGAAATTGATTTCTTATTGGAAGGAATTGAAGTAATAAAAGAACGAATATCCATTGAAGAAAGAAACGTAACTGGAAGCAACAACTAAAAGACTAACAACAGAAACTTTCCACAAACAGAACTAAAGCCATGACGAGGCCTGAATTATTTGTTGAAAGCAATACGACTTAGTAACATTAATGAATTGTGGAGATGGAAAGGAATCTATATTTTTGCTGCTTCAATTGGTCTCCTTCCTTTTTGGTAGTTCTCAACAAGGATGCCAGTATAATCTTTCATGGTCTTGTACAGTCTTGGCCTTGTCTCAGTCACCAATCCTTTGACTGGTTCAATCTCTTTACTCGGATTCGGGAAACAAAACATCACCAGGGACATTCTTCCCCTTTCTGTATTTGTCACCACTCTATGTATAGGACTTTTGAATATTCCATTACTCATTATCTGCATTAATTAAAAATTTTTCAGGGAACAAAGTAGTAAAAATAAATTCTAATAGGGATGAAAGTACCATCATTCGAAAAACGATACCAATTAAAACTGCATTAGACAGTTAGCATTAGCAATTAGTTACCTCAATCTGATCGCCAACATTAATAACAAAAGCTCCTTGAATGACTGGAACCTTATACCATTGATCATCTTTCTGAAATTGGAGGCCTTCCACTTCTTTATCTTGCATGAGATAAGTAAATACTGATGCATCAGCATGTGGCTTAAGACCTATGGCAAGATCAGGCCTTGGGCATGGAGGATACAAGTTGAATATCGAAAGCATTGATGCTTCTTCACCATACATGTCGAGAAAACAATTCTCTTCCAAATTTAATGCCCTCGCTATGGCCTTGAGTAGCATTTCGTTTAACTTTTCTATCTTGGCGGTATATTCATTTAAAATTTCCCTGAACCAATTACGGCAGACAAGAGAAGGTTAATAGGTGTTGATAAGCACACTTAGATGTCAAGTAAAAGATATTTCATATGATTTTTACAGCTTATTGTTTTCAGTAATAACCCAAAAAAAAAAAACTGCTTGCTACAAAAGCAAGATACAAAAGATTTATCGTTGTTTTAAATAGTTTGTGCTTACGAATTATATGGCCTCAGGGAAATTTACCTAAAAGATTCAGGATTTTCAGGCCATAATTTGAGTTGTCTTTTATCTTCTGGTTTAGTTACAAGATACAATCGATCGATCCAATCGAATGCTTGGTCCTTGGAATCAATAATGTGATTCGAATAACCTTCGTAGCCACCGTTTTCTCTGGCATATTTCTTCTTCTCTTCTAGAGGAAGACCAAAGAACTGCTTGCCAACTTCATCCACTTTGTCCATAAATGCAGGCTCTATTCCGTGATTGATTATCTGAAACTCCAAAGTTTAAGCTATGAGCATTATGAGTTATACAATAACTAATCATTCTCATGAGTGATCATCCACATTTAAAGAGTTTTGGACCTTTACAGCACTGTAAAGGTTTCTTATATCTCTACAAAGTCCTTGTGCAAAGTGCATCGACTCTGCAAAGCATTATGAGTAATATGCCTTTGCAGTTCTTTATAAAGTGCAGACATCCGCAGCAGATTAATTTATGCAATGTCGATTACAGCAGAAAGAAAAAATGACCTGGATGCAGCCCCAAGAGGTAAGAGCTGAGCGAAGATTCTCAAGTTCTTGTTTGCCGGATGTTGGAGATGACAAGAGACTAAAATCAATTGTTGGAATGTCTATGTACGGGAGAGAAGTACCAAGAGTTCCAGCATCACCACCCTTATAGATATAATTTTTTGGTAATTCTTGGACTGTTTGTGATGGTGTTTCTTCTACTTGAGCAGGAGCCATATGTACGAAACGTTGTTTTCAGAAAGTTATGCCGCACAATATTCCCTTCGGAACTTCTTTTACTCCTTTTGATTAGTGATGGCGAGTCGAAAGGCCAATTTATAGAACTTTTGGAAAATATTAAACAAATGAGTCATGTTGAAAAGTCTCCGCTGCTGGCTGAGGTCAAACATTTTGTGCTAGCTGTTCGAGTCCAACGTCTCACATTTAATAAATTAAATTGAATTAATTTGTTTTCCACTAATCCAGTTGGTCATATGAAGCATCATAAGTTTTTCATTTTTGCTTTTTTATTAAACATCCTAGGTTGGTGTTATCTAAATCTGGTAAAAGACAAGAAACATCCACGGTTTTCTTTTAACTTCGTTAAGTTGGCCATATAAAACATCCACGGTTTTCTTTTTCTTTTTTCATTTTTTGAAAGCTGAGTATCCTAAAGCTGGTGTAATATAAATTTGGATAGATAGAGGCTGCAGACATTTCTCAAAAAAAAAAATTTCCTAAAAATTAAAAATTCAATTGAATATTTATCATTTAATCCAAAGCTTACGTTTGACGCCCCATGCTTTTCCCAAGTTTGTTGTAGTCTATGACAGTTTATGGTTTATCTATTGTAATCCTTTCTGTTGGCTCCTCAATTTCTAAATTTTATGTTGTAATCTCATCAAATTTATAGTTTCTTCATTATGACCCATCTATCCAAAGTATTCCCGGTTCCTCCACTCTCATCAAATCCCAAAAGTCTCATATTCAATAAAAATATTTTATGTCGTTGAACCTTTATATGCATGTATAGGAGATGAAAATAATTAAAGTTGGCGGCATGATATGATGCATCCTAGATGATTATTATATTTATTTCAGTTGGAAAAAAATATATATTTGACAAAAGACATGTAGAATGCCAAATTCCATGTACAAATCAGTTGATAACAAATTAATATATCGCGATCAGTAATGCTTACTAGGGTCGTACTTTTCGCATGTAAGGTTTTATATATCCACCTCAATGTTTTCGACTTACGAATACAATAGAACCTCCAAATAAGAATACTCTATAGGAATAAACTCTATATTTTAATAAGTTTTATTTTTTTAGGTCCCATCTTAAATAAACTTACCTCCACATAGTAAAAGTATTTTAAAAATATATGCCATGTTACATTAAATAATTAAGATGGATCAAAATATCTTTCTAAAGTTGCTTGTGAGAATGATTTGTTTTTTAAAGTTGCAACCACATATTTTAACTTGCGCATATGTATTAATTGGTTGGCATAGGCATCTTCTTGTTGAAGGAAATGTATGGCTTTCGGTGGCATGTGTTTTATCATACAATATGCTATTTATATATATAGAGTATATAAATTGAGATAATTAATAAGTTTAAAGAGAATTTAAAATTTAAGATTTTAAGATGAGTTTACATATTCCAATAATACATTGATATGTATATTAATTTTTTAAAATTATATATCTTTTTTATTATTATCTATCTTTTGAATTTGACTCACTTAGTAATTAATTTATTAATGTCTATACATTGAATTTGACTCACTTATTAATTTATTAATACATGACATAATTTATCTCTATATCACTTGCATTAGGAATAATTAAGTAAAGATAATAATTTTTGTATTATACCCCTATTGAGTTATAACCTCTTTATAAGAACAAATTTCTCAGTCCCAACAATATGACTAAATAGAAAATTTACTGTATTGTCATTGACTACGAAAACAAAAGCAGTCAGTTACGATTTTGGATATTGCCGCAATTCTCTTTAATTCTATTTAAAGTATTTTACAACTGTACATGTAAAGAATACCTAATTTGCAGCCAAAATTGAAGTCATTGGTGTGAAAAGTTTAAAATATCCTCAGTTTTTCGCTCTTTTTGCCCTAAAATAATATCATAAATTAATTGAATATCATCACATGTGTAAACATTAGATAATCTATCTTGGTGCTACTTTATAGTTTTCCAAATGCCAATTTTATCTCTAAGCAAATCTACTATATATAATTAAAGTAATAACGGACACCGATGGTCATCCAAAATTAACTCGAGTGACAATCGCCGCCTTTTTAGAAGTGAGACTGCTATTTGACTCTTTTCTGCTTGGCCTAATTCCAGTCTCCTTTTGAAGTTTAATTGATTCATCTCGCCATATGATTATTGAGCAAGTAATGCAGCCAATGACTTCCCATACCCGAATGATATGCATTTCTAAATTCCAAATAATTGAAAAATAGACGGAGTTCAACTTCGGAAGAATCATGCGTACTTCGTTTGTCTCTTTCTTCCAATTTGGCGACTTGCTCATTTGAAAATGATTTCGGGTGCTTCAAAATCATCAACTACTGAACTGAATTTTTGCCAAGTATTGAACCAACAGTTATTAGGCAAGAAAAATAAAAATATAAAAACACAAAATTAAATCTTAATTATTATTTTTATTTTATAAAAAATAAGCTTAACAATAAATTCTAGTTAAAAAATTATATAGAGTATTCTCAATTAACTGGAGGTTCGTCTTGTGGCCTGGTTTAATGACAGTTTGATATTGTTGCAGTTTATAAAGTTATTTGTTTATGATGTGTGAATAAAATATTCAATTGAACAAAAAAAAAAAGGTAGGTGGTAAAAACAAAAATATTACAATAAATATGACTAACAAAATAACATACGTGCATAAATACGTACATACATACATATATATATATATAGAAAATTATTTTTATTATTAAGCTAATATCAGTCTATCCTGATTTATTTTATTAATATTCTACTAATATGGACATAATTAAAAAAAATATCGTCAATATTATAAAATAAATTTTGTGAATTATTTTGAATATTAAATATAATTAATTTAAAATTATTAATCTATTAAAGATATTCTATTATCACTAAAAAATATATGAGATATTAATACTATTAAAATAATCTTTTAATGTTCAAAAAATTTTATGGAATTTTTATTATTTTATGACTTATATTATTTTAATTTTCTTATTTGTTATAGAAGTTTATTTAAAGTCAATTTTTTGTTGCTATAATCAAAGGTATAATGGTAAAAAAGGAGTTTATGTGATTATTTTTTAAATTAAGGGGGCCTATAAGACCATTCAAGCAAATCTTAGGGATTGGTGTGGGTGATTTTTCTCCTTTTTTTAAGAACTTGAGGATTTAAAATTTAAATTGGCCCCAATATAATTTTACGAGAAGCTCCGCCTATGAATGGCCCCCTACTTAGCAGATTTTGTTATAGTTACAATATCATCCTTAAATTTAAATTTACTTATGGAATAATAATTTCATAAAATAGATTCATTTAGCTAATTCTTAATACATAAAACATCATTATCTTTTAATTTAAAATATTTTAGAATCTTTAAAAAATGTTAAATAATTGTTTTACAAAATTATACAAAAAAGGGGGATCTCTATGATGTTTTAATATTATCTTTTACAATATATAGTATGTCCAAAATAAATAAATAAAATTAAAAGAGAATTAAATGGGTCCATTTATCAAAGAGCAAAAATTTTAATAGGGCGTAGGGAGTATTTCCAACTAAAAAATAATTAGTGTAGGGATAATTCAAGCCCACAATTTTTGTAAGCTCACCCCATTTCATCAAAGAATTTGTTTATAGAAAAATCGAATTATTTTTTAGCATTTCAAATGAAGAAAAGGTTTATACAATAAATCAATTAGAACCTTTATTTTTTACATTCAAGTCTCTTGAACATTGTTGATGTTGACCGCTATTATTGTTTTAACATAATTTTAGTATGACTATTTTACACTCATTTTTTCATTCAAGTCTCTTGAACCCCCTTTCACATCTATATTTTTTGCAGATGATCTTTTCCTATTGGCTGAAGCTTCTTATCACCAGGCAAGGACTATTAATTCGATTCTTAAGGATTTTTGCAACAGCTCAATTGCAAAAGTCAACAAAACTAAGGCCCAAGTCTTTTTCCCTAAAAATGTCTTTAATTGCGAGGCCTTCAGTATTGGTAACTTTCTTGGTATTACAACCACTAAGGATTTTGGGATGCCTTTGCTTCATTCAAGGTTGCTAAGAAGACCTACCATTAAATTTTTGTAAAGGTAGAAAAGCGCATCTTGGGTTGGAATGCCTTACGTTTATCCCTTGCTGGCAGAATCACTCTTACTCAATCCATATTACAAGCAGTTCCTGTATATGCCATGCAGACATCGAATCTTCTAACTGGGCTTAAAAACAAGCTCGATCAAATATATAAGAGGTTTTATTGGAGTAGGTCTGTTAATCATAAAAAGACAAGCCTTATCAATTAGGACTAAATATGTCAGCCAAAAATCTATGCTGGGCTAGGACTCAAAAACCTTATAATGATGAACAGAGCCTTACTTATGAAAGTGGTGTGACGGCTGATTTCTTCGGCAAAAAGTCTTTAGTCTAAAGTTCTCTACACTAAATATGCTGTAGCTGATTCAGCTCTCCCTTCTATCTTACATACTAGACATGGATCGCATCTGTGGAAGGCGATCGGGAATATTTGGTCTGATACCCTTCAGGGAATTCGATGGAATATTGGTAACGTAAGAAAAGTAAGGTTTTGGTGGGATTGTTGGGTAACAAACGATGAGACTCTAGTGTGCTATGTTGTGGGTCAACGATGGCAGTGCCCACCATTGTTGAAGAAGGAGGTGCTGCCTCCTTCTTGAACAAACAAAAGAAAAAGAAAGCCGCAAGATAAATAGTAGCCTCTCAGTGGCTATAAATAGAGGGATTCCCCAACCAAAGTTGGTTGATATAAGTGGTTCGGCACTCTCACTCCTTAAAAGAGGTTAGAGGTTCAAGTCCGGCTCTCGTATGGAGTCACCACTTTAGCTAGCACTTTACCCCTTACGGGCCGATTCGGTGTAAGCGGGGATTAGTCTGGGTTATGGTACGGGCTTAAAGGTGTCTCCCACAGTTGGTGCCCACTCAGGACCACCTCGTGGTTCAAACCGAAAAAAAAATAGAGGGGTTCACTCCTCATTTTTTTCATCCCAAATATTCATTTCTTCTTGCATTTAAAGGGAATTTGAGAGTTAAATATAATTACTCTTAAACTAAGAGTTTCGGTGTATCTGAGGCCTGGGTGAGAAAAATTTATTTATGAGAATTTAGTTGTAATAATTTTTTCAAATAGTGAATATTTTTCTCTAGTTGTCTTGTCATAACGGCCGTAGTTTTTTTTCGGATTTGAAATTTTCCACATAAATCTTTGTGTTTGTGTGATTTAGTGTATTCTCCATTTAATTTTTCTGTTAATTTGTTGTTTGAAAAATTGCTTGGACTGATCTTAGAAGGAAGCTCAATTTCCTAATAGTGGCATCAGAGCCATTGATTAAAGTTTTGGTGTCATGGCACTATTTATGTAGATAGTACTGTTCATGGATACGATATTGTTTATGTATACAATATTGTTCAGGTGAAGCAGTGGGAGCCAATCCAAATAATCTATGGTGAAGAGCAAAAGCTAATCTGCAAAGCAAATATGTCCGGATTGAAATTTTCAAGTTAAGTGAAATTTGAAATAGAAAACTTTAATGGGAAAATTAACTTTAGCTTATGGCAAATTCAAGTCAAGGATGTGTTGATTCAATGTAGGTTACATAAGGCAAAGAAGGGGAAGCTGTCTTTTACTTCTAGTAGCGGCTTTGAAAAAGTTAGCATAAGCAATGATGATTGGGAAGAGTTAGACGAGCTACAAGTGCCATATAACTGTATCTAGCAAAGAATGTTCTTGCAAAATATAGGAAATATTTCTATGGTGAACGATCTTTGAGAGAGGGTACAAAAAATTATATTAGACAAAGAGTATCTCAAATTGATTGTATCTAAATGAGCAATTTCACACTTTACGAATGTCTGAAAGTACAAAAATTTCTGATCACCTTAATATTCTTAATGATATTGTGTCAGAACTAGAAACCATTGGGGTTTAAATTGAAGATGTGGACAAGGCTTTTGGTCACTTCCAACTTCTTACAAACACTTGTTATCTACTTTAATGTATGGGAAGGAGACAGTAGATCTCCAAGAAGCTACTAGTGCTTTACGCTCAAAAGAAAGAAGACTGAGTGGTGAAAGTAATAAAACTACAAATGTCTTGACTTTGGCAGTTGTGGGGAATTGGAAGAAAAATAATTCTAAGAAAAAGGGAGTCTGCTGGGGGTGTGGACAATCGGGGCACCTAAAAAGAGATTGTCATAGGAGAAATAGAGCAGGATCAGCAAGTGGCTCTAGATTAGATATTGATAGCATATCTAGTGGTAAGTCTCTCATCATCGTGAGAGACGATGGTCCCTTGTAAAATTGATGACAATGACATCCTCATGGTATACCGCTAATACCATGAAAGAGAATGTGTTACTATTAGTGGGTCCACAAGATTTGCACAAGGCATAATTGACATTTATGAAGAGTGTGTGGTGGAATTTATTTGGATGGTTGACGAACTTCCAGGAAAGCCAACATGGAAGTTGCACTATAAATTTCATAAATATATTTCGACATGTGCCGATGTAAAATTTTTAGAATTTGTAATTAATTCTAAGTGGCAGACTCTTTTATGGTGGAGTATGATAATTCTCTATGTTGAGAATTATGACTAAAGTGAAAATAGAGGATACTGTGGGGATTGATTGGTTCTCAATCAAATCTCCAAGTGGGAGAATGTGAAAAGTGGCAAGCTCGCACCGCTCTTCTAGATGGCTGTGCATGCCATTCTTAAAGAAAGAAACAACAAAAAAAAAGCTGCAAGATGAATAGTAGCACTCAGTGGCTATAAATAGAGGGGTTCACCCCTCATTTTATTCATCCCAAATATTCATTTCTTCTTGCATTTAGAGGGAATTTGAGAGTTAATATAATTACTCTTAAAATGAGAGTTTTGGGTATGTTTGGAGCTTAGGTGAGAGAAAATTATTTCTAAAAGTGTGGCTGTAATAGTTTTTCATATAATGAATATTTTTCTTTAGTTGTCTTGTGACAACGGTGTGATTTTTCTCTGAATTTGAAGTTTTCCATCTAAACCTTGTGTTATGTGATTGGTGTATTCTCTATTTAATTTTTTTATTAATTTATTGCTTGACAAATTGTTTGGAGTGATCTTGGAAGGAAGCTCAATTTCCTAACAATTATGCCTCTCACTTCCCTCCTGGCCTTCACAATTTCACTAGTCCTCATGTTGGTGTTACTCAATTTCTTATTCATGATATGTATGAGGTTGCTTGTAACATCTGTGGAAAAAAAATGTAGATGAGGCGGTTAAAAGTTAAATAAAAAAGGAAGCTAGGAAAACAGCGGAAATATATACACGTGTGAGAGAGTGAGAGAGAAGTTGTCAAAACTAACTCGAAAACTTGACTCGTTTGACCCGAAAATCAACCCGGCCATATCTCGTGATTCCGGCCACCACTTTGGCTAAGCAAGGTATCAATCGGAAGCCCAAGAGACACTGATCATACCTCAGCCGTCATCTTCACCAAAAATCGACCGGAACGCTGACATTTAAGGCTTGAAAAATTACGGCCAAAACCCACCACCACTGCCGTCGATTTTGCTGGTTTTGAGTGACACCACCAGCTGGGTTTTGTTTGCTACGACTCCCTCTTCAATTTCTGACCATCCATAGCCACCGGGAGCCACTGTTTCACCACCGGTCAATTGTTGGAGTTTCACAGCTGTTGAGCTAGATTCCGGCGTCGCTGCCACACGTGGGAGCTCAGCGTCGGCACTACTAGACTCAGGTGATTGGAACTTTCAGACTTGAGCTTCCTGGGCAGCGTTGACTGAATTCCGGAGACCGTTGATCGACAAGGGCATTTCGATAATTTCACACTCTGACGGCAATTTTGTAATTTCAGAGCCTGTGGATATTTTAGTAATCTCTGGATATTTTAGTAATCTCTGAAATTGAGGATTAGGTGTAATTATGATTCCAAGAGTAATTCGGTGATTTACGATTTTGGAGAATTAAATGATTTACGGTCTCGAGGGTATATTAGTAATTTTATCGACACAGGAGTTGTAAATTATGCATTGATGTTTGTTGGAGTTTTATTTCATAAATTTAGTCCTAATTCTGATTTACGAAAAATAATTATATCGTTTTTTTATTTAGGAGGATCCGCGAGCGAGAACCGGTCCGCGAACGTGGACGATAACCGAGCGTGAACACTGTCACTGTGAGTGGAATATACAAAACCTATTTTCATAGTTAATTATGATAGTACAACATGTTTACGAAATAAGTATATTAAATGTTTGATTTAATGATTTCCTTGAAATGAATTTTATTCACGTATTGATGTTATATTAAAATGTTTGGTTAATGAATTTCCGTATCGATTTTGAATAAAATATCATAGTATTTTAAAGATGATAAAAGTAGATTTAGATGTGATGATGAAAAGAAATGTATAATTTGAAGTATGGTTAGAATGTATATGAATATGAGTATAGAAATTGTTATTAAAAATCATTGGACAGTACCCTCTAGATACAGTGATACAGATGAAATGAGATGAGATGAGATGAGAGGCCTTTAGGTCCTGTCTGAACACACATAGAAACTTTGGGCCGTGTGTTTGGACGCTTTTGCCTTTTAGGGCATATGCATGCAGTATGATGATTATAGATATTGAGATATGATGATACAGATGAGATATGATGATACATATGAGATACAGGCCTTTGGGGCCCGTCTGAGTACACACAGAAGCTTTTGGTCGTGTGTTTTGACACTTTTGGCTTTGGGAACTGGATTATACATACACAGATATGATGAGATATGAGATAATATTTCCTGTCTATCCATGTAGCTCCGAGGCGTGATGGTACCTAAATAGTACGTCATTACTCGTCTGTTGAGGTTCGGATACGACGAGATTATTCCCTGGGTACTTGTTCGGTGATGATTTTTAGATTTGCGTATTCTATATGATATTGTGATATGATTTCCATGGTTATTAAGTTCGATATTATATATGCTTTTCATGGTTAGTAATATGATTTAAATATTAAATGATTTATTACTAGTTTCTCGCATATGGTTTAATTAAATCGTATTTGGAAATGATATGATTATTTCTTTTAAAGTAAGAATTAATTAAAAAAATACTATCCACCCACTGATCTCACTAAGTTTTAGACTCACCCAGTTTTTATTATATTTTCTCCCTCCTCACTAGGAGATTGTAGGTACACCAGACCGACCCAACGACTGTAGGTATATTTTGAGCATTGGCTACATGATTGTGTTAGAGAATATAGATGATTTTTGTTAGGATATCCTGATCATCTCATTCTTTTAGGATTGTATAATTTTGTTATATTATTCTTTTGGGATTAAGAATAAATCGATGTATATCAATATTAATTATAATATTATCTTTTGAGGCTTTGGAGATATCTTGAGTAAAACTCAGCATTTGGGTTAAAGATGTTAATCATTGGAGTTTGTTGTCTATTGAATTATTTTGGGAGTGCTTGTTTTACATATTTTCAGATTGGGAGTGTTATATTTATAAAGGAGACTCTGCCGAATTTTCGACAGAATCTTTACTAATTAGATTATTATCTATCTAGTTTGATGTGACAGGACAGATTCGTCCTTAGGGTTCGGGCCGAGTCGTTTCATTGATCCCCACTTAGTGCTCTCTTAGCTGTTTGTTTAAGAGCCCTTTTGTACCCAAAAAAAAAAATAGGGAAACGTAACCGGAAGAATCAAAAGATTAACAGAAACGTTTCACAAAACAGTACTAGAGCCATGATGAGGCCCGAGTTATTTGTTGAAACACCTAAAGTTATTTGTTGAAAGCAAAACGATTTAGTAACAATGAGTTGTAGAGATGAGAAGAAAGCTAAATTTTTGCAGCTTCAATTGGTCTCCTTCCTTTTTGGTAGTTCTCAACAAGGATGCTAGTATAATCTTTCATGGTCTTGTGCAATCTTGGTCTAATCATAGTTGCCACTTCTTTGACAGGTTTGGTCTCTTTATTCGGCTTCGTGAAACAAAACACCACCAGGGACATTCTTCCCTTTCCTGTATTTCTCACTACTCTTATGTCTAGGACTTTTGAATATTCCATCACTCATTCTCTGCATTAATTAAAAATGTATTAGGGATCAAAGTAGTAAAAATAAATTCTAATGGGGATGAACGTACCATCATTCAAAAAATAATACCAACTAAAACTCAACCATTAGACGATTAGCATTAGCAGTGAGTTACATCAATCTGATCGCCAACATTAATAGCGAAAGCTCCCAGAATGACTAGAACTCTATACCATTGATCATCTTGGAATTGTTGGCCTTCCACTTTTTTATCTTGCATGACACAAGTAAATATTGATGCATCAAAATGTGGCTTAAGACCAATAGGAAGATCAGGCTTCAGACATGGAGGATACAAGAATATCGAAAGAATTGATGCTTCTTCATGGTACATGTGAAGAAAACAAATCTCTTCTAAATTTAATGCTAGTTATAACAAATTTTGAAAAGCATTGGTCAAAGGTAAAGCAGTAGTAGTAATTTTTCAAAATCTAATTTTGAAAATCAATTTCATCATTTAATAAAATTTCACATATATAATCATCTTTATTATTTAGATATCAAATTATCCTTATTCAGTTAGAAAATAGATTCATAAAATTTAAAAAGAATCAATTAATCATTTTTGTCAATAAGTTATTGGTTGACATGTTGGGAAATTGGTGGGTGAAGCACACACGCGGCTAAAATGAAATTGAGAAAACAATGAGACACACAATCACACAGGACACCAGAAATTACGTGGTTTGACTTTTAGCCTACGTCCATGGGTAAAGACAGAAGGAAAATATTTTACTAGTAAAAAGGAGTTACAAGTATTATAATATTTTAGCTCACTACCCAAAATCCCAACGCACCCAAACTCTTAAATCACTAATTATTCAAGAGTATTAAAACTCTTAAATTTTTTCTCACACAAAATGAAAATGATTCACTCAAAATTGGATACCAAACCCGAAATGGGAGAGCTCGTTTTATAGCTAAAAATTGGCTACTATTCAACTTTTATTTTATTATTATTTTTCTCACCACCATTGATTTTTCTTTATTCTTCTTCCTTCTTTTTTGTCAAAGCTGCCTACCTCTATTCTCCTTCAAACTTTGCTGCACCTTATCTATTCTTCTTTCTTTTTTTTTTCTTGATTCAAAGAATGCAGCAACAGCCGCATTCTTCTTCAAAATGGCGGGCACCACATTCTAGAAAAGCTGGTGCATGGCTATCATTTTTCCACATTTCTCCCATTTGGAGATTTGATTGAGGATCAATCAATCTCCACACCATCCTTTATGCTTCGCCATTGTTATGTTACTTATGTCTCTGCAAGGCCACAAGAGGATCTACTCTAGATAAACTTGTCAGTATTGATCGGCTTAGTCAAAACATCTGCTAGGTTCTCTTTGGTATAAATTTTCTGCAAATCCACACTTCCATCTTCCACTACTTCTCGAACAAAGTGATACTGAACTTTTATGTGCTTTGTCTTGGAATGAAAGGCTGGATTCCTTGTAATGTGCAAGGCACTCTGACTATCACAAAACACAGGAAGTTTCTATTGTTTGTGCCCGAGCTCCTCCAATAACCTTTGTATCCAAATAGCTTCCTTGCAAGCTTGTGTAGCTGCCATGTATTCTGCTTCTGTTGTAGATAGAGCCACAACGGTCTGCAGTTTCGAAACCTAGCTTATAGCTGCTCTCGTAAGTGTAAACACATAGCCAGTAATGAATTTCCTCTAATCAAGGTCTCCCGCAAAATCTGAATCCAAATAGCCCCTAATAGTAAATTCCGATCCTCCATAACATAATGCAACATCCGAGGTTCCTCTGATATATCTCAGAATCCTCTTCACAGTTATCCAATGCTCTCCACCAGGATTCGCCAAGTATCGACTAAATGCTCCTACTGCTTGTGCAACGTCTGGTCTTGTACATATCATAGCGAACATCAAACTTCCCACTGCTGATGCATACGGTACTCGAGACATCTCATTCTTCTCTGCTTCATTGTTAGGACATAAACTTCAGGATAATTTGAAATTAACAGGGAGTTGGGTAGAAATTGACTTACAATCTTGCATGTGCCGCAAGATTTTCTTCAAGTAGTTCTTTTGTGAAAGCCAAATCTTCCTGTTATTTCTATCTCGGTGAATTTGCATTCCTAGAATCTTGTTTGCCAGTCCCAAGTCCTTCATTTTGAACTCCCTAGCCAATTGTGGCTTTAATTCTTGGACTCGATCTTTGTTGGGGCCTGCTACCAACATGTCATCCACGTACAACAGCAAAATGATGAGATCATTATCTTCAAACCTCTTGTAATATGCACAATAGTCTGAATTGAGTCTGTTATATCCAAGGCTCATAATGAAGGAATCAAATCTCTTATACCAACACCTTGACGCTTGTTTAAGACCGTATAAAGATTTGTTCAACCTGTAAACTAAGTTCTCATTTCCCTTTTCAGCAAAACCTTCTGGTTAGAGCATATAAATTTATTCCTCAAGTTCTCCATGAAGAAATGCAGTTTTCACATTTAATTGCTCTAGATGTAGGTCAAGTATAGCACACATTGTCAAGACTATTCTGACTATCGTGAGTCGAACCATCGGAGAAAATATTTCGTTAAAATTAATACCTTCTTTCTGAGCATATCCTTTCACCACCAATCTTGCACGATACCGCTCTACTTGGTCATTGTCATCACGTTTGATCTTGTAGACCCATTTGTTTTCAATGGCTTTTCTTCTACGTGGTAGTGGTACAAGTTCCCATGTCTTGTTCTTGCGTAGAGCTTCAATTTCTTCCTGCATTTCTGTCATCCATAAAGCTACATCTGAGCTGTTTAAAGCTTTATGAAAAGTTGATGGCTCTCCGTCCTCTGTTAGAAGACAGTATGCAATATTGATCTCTGTGACATAATTTGAGTGCCACGCTGGCGGTCGCCTCTCACGAGTTGACCGATGAACTTCTGGAGTCTCGGACTTGACTGGTTCTTGTTCCTTATGCTTTGGTGCTGCTTCAGACGAATCTGAATCTTCTGCATTATTTTCCACATATTCTGACACAGTCTCTGACTTTTCTTTTACAATGCTATAATCTTTATCTTTCCTTTATAGTTGTTCTTCTATAAAGATAACATCTCTGCTTATGACGATTTTGTGAGCAGTGGGGTCCCACAGACAATACCCCTTTATTCTTTCTTAGGCATTGTACATCACATACACAGGACATCCAAATGCATGTAGGTAGGAGTAATCAGCTGGCTTTCCAGCCCACATCTTCATTATGTGGATCTAGATTGATTCTTATATAACAGGTTTTGGTCGCTCGCCTGTAATGAATTAGCAGACCAGCCTCAACATAGCTCTTATTCTTTCTGTAAGAGTTCTTTTCATCCGCTCTGCCACTCCATTTTGTTGAGGAGTGTATGCTATCGTGAACTGCCCCTGAATATCTTCTGGCTTACAGAAAGCAAGAAATTCGCTGTCTGTATACTCTCCACCATTATTTGTCCTCAAACACTTGATCCTTTTGCCAAATTCAAGTTCTACCCGCGCTTTGTATTCTTTAAACACTAGAAATACATCTGATTTTTTCTTAATTGGATACACCCAACATCTCTTAGAATAATCATCAATGAAAGTCACCATGTACTTTGCACCTCCCATAGATATGTCAGGTGATTCCCAAATATCAGAATGAACTAAGTCTAGAATGCATTTACTTCTAGCAACAGATCTACTAAACTTTAATCTATTCTGCTTACTTGTAACACAATGCTTACAAAATGGTAAACTTCGCTCAGAGAGAATCTTCAAACCTTATTCTGACATGTGGCCAAGTTTGAGATGCGACATCATCGTTGATTCTTCTCCATTTGGCGCGACACACGCATCATCTTCCTACAGTGTTTCTCCTTTAAGCATGAACAGATTAGCACCGATCTTTTCTGCCTTCATCAATACCAACACACCTTTGACTATCTTCATGATCCCATTTTCAACATGAGTTTTGCACCCATGACTATCTATTTGTCCTAAAGACAATAGATTTTTCTTGAGACCTTTGATATGTCGTACTTCCCTAATTGTGCGAATTGTACCATCAAATATTTTAATTTTGATAGTACCAATACCAGCGATTTCCAAGGCATGATCATCTCCCATATATACAGATCCTCCTGAGATAGATTCATATGTGTGGAACCATTTTCTCTTAAAGGTCATGTGCCAGGTAGCTCCTCAGTCTATGAGCCAGACGTCAGATAGCCGTTTTCTGCCTTCTGAAATAGTTGTTACCTCGCTATAGAGAATTTCGCCATCATCCAAGGTATTTGCTACACACCCCTGAGTATTTGATGACTCAGGTTCCTTGCCCTCTCTTCTCTTATGGTTACTCCAACACTCTTTCTTGACATGCCCTTTTTTACCACAGTTGTAGCATTTAACATTCTTCTTACTTCTGGATTTTGATCTACTATAATTGTGACTCCCACTATGGTCACATTCCGTTGATCTTCCTCTCGTCACCGATAGCGCCTCCACTTGTTGCGAACTTGCTTGTATGTTTTCCTTACTTTTCTGCCTGCTCTCCTTGTTTAATACAGAGGCTGCAACATCATCGAAAACTAGACTGTCCATAGGATTGTTGTTCGTCAGACTAATGATGAATTGATTATATGAATTTGGTAGACTTTAAAGTAGAAGCTCCGCAACTTCATTTTCCTCTATATTATGACCCAACGTTGTGAGTTGTGAAAATAGAGTCTTCAAGGTGTTGATATGGTCAGTCACCGATGTAGATTCCGCTATTCGAAGAGTATATAGTCTCCATTTTAAGAAGATTTTATTGTGCAACGACTTAGTTTCGTACAGTTTTGTAAGAGTATCCCAGATTTTCTTTGCTGTCTTTTTCTTCGCCACACTGGATAACACCCCATCTGCAAGTGCCAAGTGTAAATCAGCAAAGTCGTTGCCGTCCATCTCATTCCACTTGTCATCATCAGTTATCTCCATAGGTCTTTCTCCAATTACTGCTAAGCAATTATTTTTCCTCAGAATTGCCCTCATCTTCATTTTCCATAACAAGAAATTGCTCCCGTTGAACTTTTTAATTTCATACTTTGTTGCCATTTTGTTGATAAATACCGCACACAAACTAGTGTATCACCTTGAATAATTGTCAGTATGTGTGAAAATGTACACCAGGAAAGTTCCCAGGAAAGACTGGAGGGGTCACAATGGTCCCACTTAAAACCCAGACTCCTTAGGCTCTTATCGCCTTTGTGACAGAACTTTCATAAACATGTACAAAATCACACAGTTGCTCTACTCACACCACTATTCCCTAGTTTGCATCACAAAATTTTTGGATCGCTCCCACCGTTTCTCGTGAGCGAACCATACGTGAATGCGATCAGTATCGTAAATAATGTATCGTGAGCGATGGCGTATACGTGAACAGTACCCGACTCAAAAAAATACAATCAATAGCTCTGATACCATTGTTGGGAAATTGGTGGGTGAAGCAGACACGCAGCTAAAATGAAATTGAGAAAATAATGAGACACAATCACACAGGATAGCAGAAATTACGTGATTCGACTTTTAGCCTACGTCCACGGGCGAAGACAGAAGAAAAATATTTTACAAGTGAAAAGGAGTTACAAGTATCGTGATATTTTAGCTCATTACCCAAAATCTCAATACACCCAAACTCTCAAATCACTAATTATTCAAGAGTATTAAAACTCTTAAATTTTTTCTCACACAAAATGAAAATGATTCACTCAAAATTGGACACCAAAACCGAAATGGGAGAGCTCGTTTTATAGTAAAAAATTAGCTACTATTCACCTCTTATTTTATTATTATTTTTCTCACCACCATTGATTTTTCTTTATTCTTCTTTCTTTTTTCTTGTCAAAACTGCCTGCCTCCATTCTCCTTCAAACTTTGCTGCACCTTATCTATTTTTCTTCCTTTTTTTTCTTGATTCAAAGAATGCAGCAATAGTCGCATTCTTCTTTAAAATGGCGGGCACCACCTTTTAGAAAAGGTGGTGCATGGCTGTCATTTTTCCACATGACATAGTCCACACTCCTCTCCTTAGCTGGAAGGTAGGTGTTTCAAATCTTTCTAGTTGCTTTGGGAGTTAGGTTGATTGTATATTTTTGTAAATTTGAGTTGTATTAGACTTTGGTTGTAATCTATGTAGTATTAAAGTTAATTATTCTTATTATCAATTGTTAAATTGAATATCAGCATGTGTATACTCTATATCTTGGCGTTACTAATCCTGCTTAATTAATTGCCTTCCAAATGCCAGTGGTCTGTGTTTGTCTCTCCTTCCAATTTGGCAACTTGGTGATGTCAAAATATTTCATTTATATTTTTTTCGTATTATTTTATCACAGCCTAAAGCTGCTGACGGAAGTGACGTATGCTAGATGCTAATGAATTTAGATAGCCGGACCATTTTTTCCTTTGCTGTGTTGTTCACGGCTTTTTTGCTTATAGTATTATGTATAATTTTAGGGTAAAGTCCATTATATTCCTATGAATTGTTGTATATATTCTATTTTTATACAATAAATCACGCGCTGTAGCGAGGATGTTTTAAAATAAAAAAGAAAAAAAATTATTTAGAAGCTTGGGAAGGCCGTCTTCATTCCATCAGACTTCAGTAAACTTAATTCGTTCATTTAGAAAGGTTCACTTGATTTTGTTTCTTCCTCTCTTATTTTCTTTGGATTTTGAATTCTCTCTTCTAAATCTTGGGTCTGAGGAAATACAACTAAAATTTAATGAGAAAAGAAATCACAATGAAAAATGTAAATATTTTTACATAGTGAATTTAAGAGTCAAAATTTAGCAACAAAAAAGAGTGAAATTCTATCTATTGTTTGACAAAACTAATAATAACCTCCTTGAAAGCACATCCAATCCAATACAAGTTTGTCAGAATTAACTAGAAAATGACGACAATTCCCGTAGTTGTTTATATAATTGTGCAGTTAATTTTTAATTGAGTATGACAAAAAAAATTATTCAATTGATTAAATAATTAAAGATATTGTTGATTTTCGAGCAAGAATCAACATAAAAATTTGTAAATCCAAATTTAAACACATACCTGGATTATTTGTGGAAAAACGATAGACTAAGGTTGCGCCATTGATTTATGGTTGGAAGATAATCACAAAGTCGAAAAATCCTCTCAATTCACGTTGCAAGAACCCTCTAAGCTTCTCTTGACTTGAATTTTTTCTAAATCGCACTTTGTATAATTTTTGCTTAACTTAGCTTATCTATGGATTTGCCTCTATTTATAGCATTCCAAGAAGTAGTGATCGTCTTCTCAATGATCTCTAAATAAGCTTAAAAAATTGTTAGAGTGATCATCTTCTTAATGATCACTTAATATCTTAAATATAATATTTAAGATATTATAGAGTTTTAATTCAAAATGATCACTTGTTCTTGGTCATGCTTCCCTCATTGGTAACCTCAAAGTGATAAAACCCTATATAAATAAATATATACACACATATATATTTCCAACATCTCCCACTCACACATGATGGGATGCTTATAGTGCAACGAGAACTCTCTGTTCAAGCCTCAAAACTTAATTTTCATACGATGTGACCCATGAACAGAGTTATGAGCTATTGCTTTGAATCTCAATTGTATTCTATACAAAAGAGTTGTTCATCATGTATCCTAGATTCCATATTATTACATCAAATTCAAGCATACTAAGTCCCGTATCAAAAGCTGTGCTTGACAATATATTCTCTATGTAATCACAATTGTATGAATCCTAAATTATACAATCGGTACCAGTGAAAAACATAAGGTAGATGTAAGTAATGAATCTTCCCATCAATCTCATATTTCTTAGTTTCAGATTAACTACTTTCCCAAACTTGTTTTATAAACCGAATAACATCATAGCTTTAGAAGACAAGTTTAAAGTAACAAACATTAATCTTTCACCTCAAAATATAGCTGATAGTATATAAGGATACCTATTAAGGTTTATTATACCTCAAAGAAACTTTACACAATGAGAAATAAGGGAAATTTTCTCATTTTTCTTTATTTGGTCATTAAGCACATGTTGTATGAAACACATGCTACAATGAATTCTCTTTTCTTAGAGTGTATGTCTAAATTATTTCACTGTACAAATTTAAGTTCAGTCGCTACTCAAACGCCTAACCTGAATTTTTTAATAAGCTCGCTTATCTAAAATGCCAAATTAAAAGACTCACATCTGGCTTTAATCAGGTTTCCATGATTATTGTGTATATCACGGTCGGTTTTATTTTTATATAAACCTCATCTTAACCTAGTTAAAGGAACACATTTATAAATGCTCTATGAGAATGTACATAGTATCTAATTCCCTTTCTATTGTCTCATCTCAGCTTGCTTTTCTAGCAACTGAGGCGATCACTTGTGTAAGAAAGCCGATCAAAACTTGATGACATAACTTTACTCTAAATATGTGTAATAAAAAAATTTTTTTATGGACAAACGATAATAAGAATTTAATCATATGAAAAATTTATCACGTGTCTATTGCTCAAAAAATAATATCTCATCAACTACAATTTTACAATCTACGTAAGCCTAATGATCGAGTATGTATCAAGTAAACATCTCGTATTATGAATTTGGTAAATGGGTCTGCTACCATAAAATATGTAGATGTATATTGTATTAGCACTTCTCATTGTGCTATAATATCTCTCACAAAATTATACTTGGTTTCTATATGTTTTGACTTACTGTAATATTTGGCATCTTTTGTAAATGATTTTGGTGCTTGACTATCACAATGTATAATTACTGGTCTAGAAGAATCAGTAACTATTTTGAGATCTTCAATAAATCTCTTAAGCCATACAGCTTCCTACACTACTGCTGAACATGCCATATATTCAGCTTCCATTGTAGATAGAGGAATGCATGTTTATTTCTTGCTACTCCAAGAAATCGCGCCACGACTAAGTAAAAATGCATATCCAGAGGTCGATTTTCGCTCATCTAGATCGCCACGCCAATCGGCATCTGTATAACCAATTAGGTGTAATTCACCTCCCTAATAGCATAGAGAGTAGTCAGCAGTGCCTTGTAGATACGCAATAATCTTCTTAATTGCATTCCAATTCTTTCGTCCCATATTTGATTGGTATCTATTCACTAACCCCACAGTATAACAGATATCTGGTCTAGTACACATCATAGCATACATAAGACTGCCAACAGCACTCGAGTATGGAACTTGTGCCATTGCTTTTAATTTTTCAGGAGTCTTAGGGGACATTTCAAGGCTTGGAGTTTGTCCTTTTGAAATAAGAGTATCCATAGGTTTACAATTTGACATATTGAATCGTTCAAGAATTCTTCAAATGTATGTCTCTTGTGAAAGAGATAAAAGTCTTCTTGATCGATCCCTATGAATTTGAACTCCTAAAATATAAGCCACTTCGCTCATATCGTTCATTTCAAAATTTGAGGATAACCATTCTTTAATGATTTTAACAAACTCTAGATTATTTCCAGCCAAAAAAATATCATCCACATATAGACATAAGATAACAAAGTTATCTTCTGATCTTTTAACAAATGCACAATGGTCTTCTTCGATCATCAAGAATCCATAAGAAATTATGGCTTCATGAAACCTAAGATACCATTGTCTGGAGGATTGTTTCAGCCCATATATTGACCTTTTAAGCTTGTAAACTTTGTGCTTTTGGTTTTGCAATATATAACCTTCAGGCTGATCCATGTATATTTCTTCCTCTAGTTCTCTATTGAGAAATGCTGTTTTAACATCCATTTGATGTAATTCAAGATCCATATGTGCGGCAATTGCTAGAATCAATCGTATTAAGGCAAACCTTACCACAGGGGAAAACGTTTCCTCATAGTCTACACCTTCTTGTTGGGTATATCCTTTCGCTACCAAGCGTGTCTTATATCTCTCAATTATGCCATCTGCCTTATGTTTTATACGTAGAACCCATTTATTTCCAATGGTTCTTCATTTAGGTGGTAAATCAACCAAGTCCCAGACCTGATTTGATTTCATTGACTCCATCTCTTCATTCATTGCTTTTATCCATAATTCCTTAGCAGATGACACAGTAGCCTCACTAAAAGTTCTTCGCTCATCGCTGTCATGTGAAGCAACCATAAATACCTCCCTCTCAATCTCAAAACGACGACATAGGATGGAAATACAATTACTCCTTCGAATTGAGGCATCTTGTGAAGTCATTCCATAAAATGGTTGGCTCCCACTAGGATCAGAAATCCCAGATAAATCTGGGTTTTCCTCAACTCGATTGGCAATACTCAGTGGATCATTCAGTTCATATAAATGAATATCTTTGTTAACATCTGTAATGCTAGGAAATTCATTCTCTAAGAATATGGCATCTCGTGATTCTAATTCAGTTATAGTTCCATCATCACGTTCACCAATCAATACATACCTTTTTCAGTGCTCAAGATATCTTATAAAAATACATTTTTTTTCCTTTTGCACCCAATTTTTCATGTGTATAAGAAGGATTGTGAGCATAAGCTACAGACCCCCAGGTCGCAAATTAGTTAGAATAAGTTTTCTGCCTGTCCATAGCTCATATGGAGTGGACCTAATGGACTTACTTGGGACTTGATTAAGTATGTAGGCAGCAGTCAGCAATGCATCTCCCCAGTAGGATATTGGGCGATTCGCTTGTGCCATCATAGACCTAATCATCTCAAGTAATGTTCTATTTCTCTTTTCTGTAACACCATTTTGTTGTGGAGTCCCAGAAATAGTCAACTGTCTCTCAATGCCTTTCTCTTGACACAATTCTTGAACTATTCAGAAAGATATTCAAGTCCATGGTTTGTTCTTAAGACTTTGATCCTTTATCTAATTGATTTTCAACTAATTTTTAAAAATGTTTAAAGCAGTCTAATGCTTCAGATTTATGAGAAATCCAATAGACATGACCAAAACGTGAGTAATCATCAATGAATGTAATAAAATATGAGGCACCATGTCTGGCCCTTACACTCATTGGACCACAGATGTCAGAATGGATAATTTGCAAAGAACTTTCTGCTCTAGTTCCTTTACCAAATGGTTTTCTAATTGTTTTTCCAGCTAGAAAATTCATACATATAGGCAATTCTATTTTATCGAGTGAGCCCAAATAACCCTCCCTAGATAATCGATGCATTCTGCCTTGCCCTATATGTCCTAGTCTGGCATGCCATACATTAACATCCACAGAATCAGAAGATGTTATTAAAGAAAAACAATATTGATTATAATTCTAATTAATTACATTCAAAATCATAAAACCATTAAGTAAATAACCAGTTCCGAATAGAGTTTTATTAAGAACTAATTACATACGAACATCACGGAATATCACATGATATCCCATGTTCAGAAGTACAGTGACAGACACTAAGTTTCATCGAATACCTAGTGCATATAACACATCGCAGAGATAAAGCATTTGGCCACCATGCAGTTGTAATTTGCAAGTGCCAATTTCTTTAGCTTCAACCCTTGAGTTATTCCCCACATATATCCACTTAGTCTCTTGACTAATCCGACGATATTCCACATAGGCTCCACGTTCATTGGCTACGTGTTCTGTTGCTCCTGAATCTACAATCCACAAAGGATGAGTTTCAGTCATATAAATAGAGCCCATTATAAACACACTATATAAATTTGTGGATTTAGCATGTACTTTTATCGGCTCAGTGTAATCACGAGCGAAATGGCCAAGTTTGCTACAATTGTAACATGTCACTTTGCTCATATCCTTCTTCTGACTAGCGCATTGTCCTCTTTTGCGCTTACCCAAACTAGATTGTCCTTGATTAGATTTCTTCCTAGTCTAAGAGGAGATTTTACCTCCTCTTTTGCGTTTAAAGCTTGAAGCTTTTCATGAGTTCGTATCAGCCATATAAAGTTGAGTAAAAGATTTAGCTGCCTCTAGGCACTCATCCTCCAACTTCAAATGACGTTGAATATCTTTAAACGTCTTGACGCTCTCATTGTGTGTCATGTTAACTTTCATATGCTCCCAACTATCTAGAAGAGATCGAATAACTGCCTGAACTTGTTGTTCATCAGTTATAATGCTGTTAGCATTTTTTAACTCTCTTATTAAAAGTGACATTTCTCTCAAATGCTACTTCATCGAAGTATTGAGGCACAATTTATAAGTGTCAAATTTAATAGTGAGTGTTCTAAGTTTGATGGTAGAAGTACCACCATACTTATCATTCAAGGCATTCTATATTTAGGGAGCCATTTTGTATTCCTCATATTCACACAGAAAATCATCTTCTATAGTGCTCATCAACAAAATGCGCGCACTACAATTTTTTATTTTCCAAGCTTCATAAGCTTCAAGATCTCTTTTGTGTTGAGTAGAGTTACCTTTTGGTGGCTCAGTCATAATGTTTGTAATTACCTCTAGTGAGTCTCGTAATTCAAGGACGCTTTGAACTTTACGGTACCAAATATCATAATTGTTACCGTTCAGTTTAATTCCTTTGTTTAATTAAGCCACGACACTATTTGTTGCCATTTCTAAGAAAAAACACAAAACACATAGATAAGAAAAAACTTTCTTGATTTTATTTACACATATTTAATTATTTTGCTGTAAACAAATAACCAAAAATATGATAAGTTTAATGTAAAGATTTGATTCGAAAAGTCATCGAGGCTTCTATTCATCATCATTTCCAAACATTAAGTTAACATAATTTTAGTATATTGCACAAAATATTAATTCATTTATTGTTCAAAAAATTTTAACAATAAAAGAACTCCCACTGATAAAACATGCCACAAGAATACATCCATCATGCATCTGTTCAGGTGGATAGTGCACCAGGAAAATTTTCAGGAAGATGGTGGAGATTAAAAATCTCTCTCAGTACTAAAGTTCCTTAAGCTCATGCCTTTTTTGTCAGAATTTTCCTAGACATGCAATTCATCCATATTACTATGCCAGGATTATTCTCATTTTATATTTCAAGAAATTTTGTTATGCTTCCACCGAAGCACAACTCTTTTAAAGATGTATCATCATATGAAAAAAATTTCTTTTCATATTTCTTAATACTTACAAAGTATTATTCTCTAATTTTAAAGTATTTATTTGATTAAAATTGAAATTAAAATACAGTAAAATAGAGAATACAAATTTGAAATAGTCGCCGCAAACGGCACCTCAAAATTCGGTCCAGAAGGCGGCGCGTGGATTACGCTCTCCACTTCTGCGAGTGGGCTTTACTTAACAAGCCAAATCCAATTCAAATACAAACCGTTTCGGTTTAGCGGTTCGGTTTATTTGCTACAGTTTCGCTACAGTATTTAACTGCAGTAACTCGCTACAGTGTTCATCTTCAACAATTTTTCATAATTTTCCAGATTTTGAACCAAACATTAAGAGCTTCCGTTCTCTCTCAATACACGTCAGAATTTTGCATATGATATACCGTTGGAAAGATATTTTCATGCTCTTTCTAATGGTACCAGTTTCATATTCATATGTTATGTATCATGAAAGATATGAGTAAAATAAACTTATAAGTTCCTATCCTAGGTTTTCATTTTACTCATTACGTGGATAATATTAATCCTCATGGCAACTAGGAGTTAATTTATACACCTTTATATGTTGATTAATCTAGTTGCATTGCATCAAAAATAAGTAAATTTTAACATGCCATTAATATGTGCTCTTGATGAAAAATGAACGTTTTTAAAAAACATGCTTGAGTCTCATGCTTTACATGCTTAAAACAGAACACAACCTATTTAGCTCTGATACCAATATTGATTTTCGAGCAAGAATCAACATAAAAACTTATAAATCCAAATTTAAACACATACCCAAATTATTTGCGGAAAAACGATAAACTAAGGTTGTGCCACTGATTTATGGTCGGAAGATAATCACAAAGTTGGAAAATCCTCTCAATTCATGTTGCAAGAACCCTCTAAGCTTCTCTTGACTTGAATTTTCTCTAAATCGCACTTTGCATAATTTTTGCTTAACTTAGCTTATCTATGGATTTGCCTCTATTTATAGCATTCCAAGAAGTAGTGATTATCTTCCCAATAATCTCTAAATAAGCTTAAAAAATTGTTGGAGTGATCATCTTCTTAATGATCACTTAATATCTTAAATATAATATTTAAGATATTATAGAGTTCTAATTCAAAATGATCACTTGTTCTTGGTCATGCTTCCCTCATAGGTGACCTCAAAGTGATAGAACCCTATATAAATAAATATATACACACATATATATTTCCAACAGATATTATTATCAAGAGTAAACTAGTAAGATCAGTAAAAAAAAAAAGGAATAACACTTATAGAGTTTGGATGTGTTTTAAAACATCAAAGGGTTGGATTAGTTTTGTCAAAGAACATGACGATTGCCATTTAATTAGCATGTGCACAAGTCAGCACAAGTAATATAAAGAAGAGTCGAATATTATCCCACAAAGATTGTATATCCTATTAGCTATCAAAATTATTCTAATCCTAATTTATTTGAATAATTGTTCAAGAGAATTTATACTAAAAGCTTAAATAAAATAAAATAACTAAAAATTAAATAAAATGCAAGCAATTATGAAATTATTCAAGAGATTAAGACAATAATACGTGACTTCACCATAAAATTCAATTTTATTCTCAATCTATGCTATTAAAGATTATTACCCATATTGACAATTGAATATCCCTAATTCCTTTGATATCATTTCTCAAGCGATATCAAATATATTCCCATATACTAATACACTTTATCTCTATGTAAACTTATTAAGTTCTATGGTATTCTTAAACTAACTACACAAATCAGGTTAGTACATCTTTGTCTCTTATGTAATTCATGGCATCCACAATACATAGCAAAAAGACATAAATCTCCTCTTGGTTTTATTATATGTCCTCCAATCAATCAAATGATCAGATAGTCAAAAGTATTAAACACAATAATAATCACTCAATCATAAAGAAATAAGCTAAAATTAACACAAATTTATGGAATTTAATTTTCATAGTTATACTATATCATAACCATAACAAAATAAATTAATTCGTAGGATAACTAAGCGAACATAAATGAAAACATTCAAGTAAGAAAATTGAAATAGGGAAAGAAAAACCTAACATAATAATATCAGCTTATGCTTTAACCCTCCAAATTGCTCCTGCGGCTTTCAGCTTTGGTTTGCAATTCAGTGCCCCGGTTTTCCTCTTCTCGTTCTCCCTTCAATGTTGCCATGAGTCTCCTCTTATATTGTCTTTGAATTTGCACCCTAAATTAATTGTATTGAAAGCAAAAAGACAAAAGCCACTGCCTTTAAGTTCTTAGGCCATTTTATTTTGTAAACCTAAAATCCCAAATTCACGTACCATGCACTTAAATCGAAGCCAATGCTTCCATAATTATTCATGTGACTTATACAATTAATTAATTAGCTAATAAATCTATGAAGTTATTTGTTAATAAATCTAACAATTCTCCTTTAAGCAATCTTCTTCCCTCTTTTCTTCTATAATTAGCAACTATTCCCATTAAATTTCAATTTGTTTCTTCTTTAAATTCTTTGCACTTAAAAAAAGTCTTCTCAAAAGCTCTCTAGGAAACAGTCCTAGAGAACTGTTGTAGAAGTTTTATCACAGTCTTTGTACAATGTTTTCTTCTCTCTTCAGGAGTATATATATTAATCCAATTTCAATAGTAGATTGTTAATAGCACTTTTGGTTTTTTTTTTTTCCTTTTTTCCACTTGTTATCCAGTCGTTTAGGGTCGTGTTTCTCTGCCTGGCTGATTATGGATATAGAAGAAATAACAAAGTTTTGTACATCATTGTCAATCTAAGAAGATGATAGAAAAGTGGTTTCGTTTGACAGATCACTTGTGTTGCTGGGGAAAAGGGAAGTGCAGAACTATTTCGTGAGTAAAATTCTAACAAATAAGAAGGTTAACATTGAGGCATTTAAGGCGGTGATACATAATGTGTGAAAAAAGGTGAAGATCATTATGATTGAATGTGCAGGTGACAACTTATTCCTATTCCAATTCAACTCTAATGGCGACAAGAAAAGGGTATTTGCAAGTGATCCTTGGAGCTTTAAGAATGTTATTATTATACTAACAAAGCTTAACGGGGTTAGAGATCTTGCAAAATTAGATCTTACTCATACCTCTTCTTGGATACAAATCATAATGTTTCAATTTTATGTGTGAACAAGGAGATATCTTTTTCATAGGAAAACAAACTAGGGAGGTTGAAGATGTGGAGGTGAGGTCGTATGGTGACTTTATAGGGCATTTTCTTCGATTGAGAGTGATTATTGATGCTACTAAGCCATTAAGGAAGTGTGTAAAACTATAGTTTCCAGAGTTAGAAAATAAGGTCATCATTTTGCTTGTGAGGTGTGAAAAGCTTCTCAATTTTTGTTACATTGTGGTAAAATAGGGCATGTTCGTCGTGAATATTCAAAAGATAAGGAATCCAGTAAGTCCGTGCAAATTTATATTTTAAATACTCTCTTGGTTGAAAGCCTCAAATCTAGTGGATATTGGGCGTCAAACGAAGTCGGCTGATGAAAAACTAATTAGAGTTTCTTCCCAAAATCATGAAGGCAAAACGGAGAAAGTTCAACTTCAACCATTTATACAGAGAGAATATGAAGTAGAGCAAGGGAATGCTCCAGATCATATCTCTTTACATAATAATGATAGCAAATGGGACAATACGGTGACTTTACGTAATCATGACGGTAGCATTGAAAGTGGAGCATTTAATGAATCCGGCGGTGAAGCAATTTCAGAGGAAGATAAAACATGAGAAGCAAATTTGAAGGTTGAGCCTGAAGGTGTGCTTGGTAGTATTAGGCTTCCTAATCACTAATCAGACTATGGCCCATTCTATAACTTATGAGAAAGGCTTAAATCATTATGACAATGGTAATTCTGTAGAAATGAACTATAAAAAGCCCATAATAGCCTTAAGAAATGCAATTAAGCCTGTGAAAAGCGGTAAGCCTTGCAAATGACCTATAAAGCAAGTCATAGGGAACAAGGCCAACTCTGGAAGTTAACCCACCGTCTGTAAAGAATCAGAGAGACGTGGGATAGCTCAATTTTTTTACGATTTCCACTAAGTGCTCAAGTCTGATTGAAGATAACTGTTGAAGAGGTGAAGCTCAAAGCTAGATTCGGAAATATGTATGATGTGTTAGATGCTTGGGGAAGAAAGTAATGACGTGTCGGTCATTGAGGTTCAGAGGAGCTGGATGATAGAAATTCCACGTCGGCTGGTGGAATTAGTGATGCACATGAGTAATCACGTGCTCCATTAATCCAAATGACAGTAATAACTGCATTTTGAGTAGTAGAGTGTATGAGCTTGTGACAAGTGTCTTTAAATAATTTCAAGAAGTTGTTATTTCTGTTAGTTCACGCGGGATGCAGCTAGAATTACTCAGCTGGGAAACCCAGAAGCGTGAGTTGACTGCTTGGGGATCTTTTAGATGATTCTAATTGAAATATAAAAGGCCCTATGATCTATTACTGGGGTCGATCGATTTAGTTACACTAACTCTTCATCTTTATAACTTGTAATCTCTAAAATCAATAAAGGCTTGCTTTTCTTTTTATAGGAGATGTAGGCAAGAAAATGGCCGAACCACTATAAATCTTTATACTATGTGTGTGGGATCTGTTTTCTTTCTTTTCTGCTTTGTTATTTGAATTGTGATTGGTTCCAGTTACCTAGCCTAATTTCTTCTTAAACTCACTCTAGTATTAAACCTAGTTAAGATCAAGTTTCTTAGAGTGGATCTTGAGGCTCCAAATTGATCTTTATTGGTAATTTGGTTCCAAAAAATTGGTATCAGAGTCTGTCTCTAAGTTCTTGATCTCTATAATAGCATCAACTAAACTAGAGGTTGAGAAATTTACAGGTGAAAACAATTTTCATCTATGGAGGCTCAAGATGAGAGCCTTACTGGTGCATCCAAGATTAGATGTCGCACTCGATGAAGAATCATCATCCAAGAAACCAATGAACGTGACTGATAAAAAATTATCTGATGTACTGGATAGGGTGCATAGTGTAATAATTCTAAGCCTTGGAGATAGTGTACTTAGAGATGTTAGTGGTGAAAAGACAGCTGTAGGGTTGTGGAAAAAGCTTGAAGATTTATACACTAAGAAGTCAATGGCTAAAAGACTTGCCATAAAGAAGAAGCTCTATACCTTACAGATGGAAAATGGATCATCAATCATTGATCACATTGATGCTTTCAACAAGATCATCTTGGATCTTAAAGACAAAAATGTGAAGATTGATGATGAAGATAAAACCATGATCTTATTTTGCTCACTCGCAAGTTCCTATGAGAATCTGGTAGATACATTGATGTATGGGAGACAAACCCTTTCTATGGTAGATGTAAAGGAAGCTCTAAGTTCCAAGGCTGTAATCAAGAGAGAAACCAGAGAAGAAGAAAGTTTGACAGTAAGGAGAATAAACAAAAAAAGAGAAACCAGCAAGGGAAAGAAGAAGAGATCTAAATACAATCCAAAGAACTTGAAATGCTTCCATTTCCACAAGGAAAGTCATTTCAAGAAGGAGTATCCTTAGAGGAAAAACAAGAATAAAAATGCAAAAGAGAAGAGTGGAGATGCTGCTGTTACATTGAAACTTTAGGAATCTGATGACTATAACTCAACTGGAGTTTTAATTATAACTGATGGTCAAACCAAAGGTAATTGGGTTTTAGATTCAGGTTGTTCTTTCTATATGTGCCCAAATAAAAATTTATTTATAAACTATAAAGCTTGTGATGGTGGAGTAGGTGTAATTGGTAACAATACAAGCTGTAAAGTTATTGGCAGTTAATTAGACTGAAAATGTTTGATGCCATGATTAAGGAATTAAGAAATGTTAGACACATGCCTGAGCTAAAGAAGAACCTTATTTCCCTAGGGATGTTTGATAAAATGAGGTGTCTAGTTAAACTTGAGTCAGATATTTTAAAAGTCTTGAAAGGGTCTATGGTTGTGATGAAGAGAAACATGAGCAATGGACTGTGTGTACTTGAAGGTTCAGCTGTTACAGGGGATATTGCTATGTCAAGCCAGAATCTAGACAGAACCATATTGTGGCAAATGAGGTTAGGTCATATGAGTTAAATCAGTTTGAAGGAACTATCAAAATAAAGGATTTTAGATGTAGATAAGATAGAGTATTTGAGATTCTGTGAAGATTGTGTCCTAGGAAAGTCTTCAAGGGTGAAATTCAATACTAGAGTGCATAACTCAAAGGGAACTTAGACTACATTCATCGATGCATGGGGCCGGCCTGAGGGCCACCTACAGAAAGGGTATTTTTATCTCTCATTAATGACTTTTCTAGAATGGTTTGGGTATTTGCGTTGAAAAACAAAGATAGAGTGTTTGATCAGTTCAAGGCCTGGAAAACAATAGTTGAAACACAGACAAATAGGAAGGTAAGAAAACTGAGAACAGACAATGGATTAAAGTTCTGCAATAAAGATTTTGATGATTTTTGTACAAAACATGGCATTATTAGACAGAGGACTGTAAGACACACATAACAACAAAATAGAATAGCTGAAAGAATGAATAGGACCCTAATAGATAAAGTTAGGTGTATGTTTATTCACTCAAAGCTACCAATGAACCTGTGGGCTGAAACTCTAGCAACAGCATGCTACATAGTAAACAAGAGTCCCTCTTCTACAATTGATTTTAAAACTCCATATGAGCTTTGGTTTGGTAAACTAGCAGACTATTCCCATATGAGAGTATTTTGCTTTCTACCATATGCTCATGTCAAGCAAGGAAAGCTAGAACCTAGGGCTTTAAAATATGTGTTTCTTGGTTATCCTGCTGGTGTGAAGGGCTACAAATTATAGTACATCGACATAAGGCCACTGAGGGCAATAACCAATAGGGATGTTGTGTTTAATGAGCATGAGATGTTTTAGATTTTAGCCTTAGTGAAGCAAACTGTTGAGAGACCTGTAGGTAGTGATAAGAATACTTCTTTTGAAGTGGAGTTGCCAAGCTCAAGTACAGAAACTAATACAAGAGCAAGGCATAAGCAGGCACCTGACAGGGATTTTTTAACCAGAAGAAGAATTCAAAGGTGATAATGATATTAAATATTATTAGTTAGTAAGAGATAGAAAGAAAAGGGAAACATAGCCACCTAAAAGGCATGCATATGCAGACTTGACTGCATTTACATTATCAGTAGCATAGGGAATAAAAATTAATGAACCAAAAATGTACACTGAAGCTATCTGTAGTAAGGACTCAGAGAAGTGGATAGCAGCTATGAATGAAGAAATGCAATTATTAAAAAAGAACGATACCCGGGATCTGACTCCAAGACCTGCAAAGAAGAATATGGTTGGCTACAAGTAGATTTATATGATAAAAGAGGTTATACGAGGAGTTGAACCACATAGATTCAAAGCCAGGCTGATTGCCAAAGGCTTCAGACAAAAAGAGGGCATTGACTTCAATGAAGTTTTTTCCCCAGTGTAAGACATTCTTCCCTGAGGATTCTATTAGCACTTGTAGTAGTGAATGACTTGCACCTGAAGTAGATGGATGTCAAGGCTGCATTCCTTTATGGTGATTTGAAGGAAATGATTGTAATGGCACAACCAAAAGGTTATGATAATTTAGACTAAGCTGATTATGTATGTCATCTGAAGAAGTCCCTATATGAATTAAAGCAATCCACAAGACAGTAATGCTTGAGGTTTGGCAAGTTCATAGCTGAAAACAGCTTTTAAATGTGCTCTTATGATTACTATATGTACCACAAAGACTTGAGAGATGGCAGTAAGATTTACCTGTTGTTGTATGTTGATGACATGCTTATTGCATGTAAAGATATGGATCAGATAAGTGAATTAAAGAAGCAATTAAAGAATACATTTAAGATGAAGGATCTTAGGGCAGCCAAGAAGATACTTGGAGTGGAATTACTAAGGGATAGGAAGAAAGGCGTCTTAAAACAATCCCAGCACAGTTATATCAAGAAAGTACTTGAAAGGTTTGAAATGGTGGATTTAAAATCAGTACAAACCCTATTGTCAGCTCATTTGAGGTTGCCTTACCAACAGTGTCCAAGAAGTGAAGATGAAAAGGCTGAAATGAGCACAATTCCATATTCAAGTGCTGTTGGGTGCTTAATGTATGCCATGGTCTTAACTAGGCTAGATATCTCTTATGTTGTAAGTGTTAGTTCCAAGTATAAGGCTAATCCTGGAAAGGAACATTGGAGGGCTATAAAATGGATCTTAAGATATCTCAGTGGTACTGCTGATTATGGTGTCATCTATGGAACCAAAAGGGGTACTGAAGTTAATGTTGAAGGCTAGATAGATGCTGATTATGCTGGGGATCTAGATAAAAAGAGGTCCCCGACAGGCTATTTGTTCACACTCAACTGCTATATGTTAAGTGTTGGAAAGTGTATATTTATAAAGAAGAAAATCGTCATTTTACACTTCAAGTCTCACTAACATTACTACTTTCATGTATTTACGTGTTTTGTTATTTAATTATGTGTGTTTTGTTATAATTAAGTATTTTATGTATTTTAGGGACATCATGATCGTTTCACAATGAACGAGTGATCAGATAGTAAAACGGACATCACTTTTGAATTCAGGACGGTCGAAAACTTTAGGAGGAGCATAAAAGAAAAAATGACATTGTTTACATGTACAGTACTATTTATACATACGGTACTGTTTATGTTACTATTCACGACATTGTTCACCTATACGGTCCGATGACATGGCGTTGACTGATGACGTGGCATTGACCGATGATGTGACATTTGGTTGCTTATGTGGCGTTGGCGGATGATGTGGCATTGACCGATAATGTGTCACGATCCTATTGGACTAAAATTCTTATCTATTGTTGATGGATGACGTGGCAGCATTTTAGTGGACCAAAATTATGCGTACGATACATGCACACACATGGGATTATTTACTATTCAAAACCTCGTCACTATTCAAGCCACCACTATTCAAACCACGTTACTGTGCAAACCACGTCACTGTGCAAATCGTGTGCATGCAAACCGAGTACTGTTCAAACCTTGTACTGTTGACTGATGACGTGGCGTAATCCTGAGCGTCCGAACTATTTTTAATCCGATGCCTATGATTCACTCAATGTATCTATAAAAAGGGGGCTCTCCCCCCTAATTCGATACCTCTGAATCCTAGTTTTCTGTAATTCTTTATCCATCTTATATTTTCTACGTATTTTAATAAATTTTCATTTTACCCCTAGTTAAAAAATGAGTAGCTAATTTTCTTTCAAGCTTGGGTTGAAAGTGAAGTCTCGACATGTTCCATGGGCTTAATTTGGTAAATTTATTTTCTCTTCCCCTCTAATATTTGTGGATGTTTTAACTTTTCGTCGACAAATAGTAATAATCTTGTCTAAATACCGCCCTGGTTAAACTGGCACCCTAGTACAAGGTTATTATTATTTGGCACGATAAGCCCTTAGCAAAATATTTATTTAGCCCATGGAGCATGTTGATGGAGATTCAGATACCCAAGCGCTTGAATTTCAATAGTTTCCAATTTAGTTTATTCTCACCATTCCAATTTAAATTCTAGGATAGTTTAAATTATTTTTATAACAAATCCAATCACCCACTTAAGAAAATTAATTCTACACATAATTAAAATCCACCTCCTCGTGGGCTCGACACTCGTCACCATTAATCTATTCTACAATAGATTCATGCGCTTGTGAGTTCAATAAAATTTGCATAACACTATACCATAAACTGGAAAGTCACATTACAAAGTGTTGTTGCATTGTCAATAACTGAAGCAGAATATATTGCAGTTACGGAAGCCTTTAAAGAGGCAATATGGCTTAATGGAATGGTTACAGAGTTGGGGTATGAACAAAAGCAGGTGGCTGTTTACTGTGACAATCAAAGTGTAATTTGCTTTAGCAAAAACCAGGTGCATCACGAAAAGACAAAGCACATTGACATTAAACTTCACTTTGTCAGGCAGGAGGTGTCAAGAGGTATGGTGAAGCTGATGAAAATCCATACTAATGACAACATTGCATATATGCTGAAAAAGGCTGTATTAATAGCCAAGATGGAGTTTTGTATGAACTTAACTGGAATTTGCAGGCTATAAACTGCAGGAATGAGGTGAAATGTAAGAGTATAGGAGTAACTTATTTGAGTTCAAGGTAGAGAATGTTGAAAAGGTGAAGCTCAAATTTGGATTCGAGAATGTGTATGATGTGTCAGATGCTTGGGGAAGAGAGTAATGACATGTCAGTCATTGTGGTTCAGAGGAGCTGGATGATAGAAATGCCATGTCGGCTAGTGGAATTAGTTACGCACATGAGTCATCACTTGCTTCATTAATCCAAACGGCAGCGACATCTAGGTTTTGAGTAACAAAGTGTATGAGCTTGTGACAGTTGTCCTTAAGCTAGAATTACTCAACTGGGAAACCCAGAAGTGTGAGCTGACTACTTGGGGAACTTCTAAATGATTTTAGTTGAAATATAAAAGGCTCTATGATCTATTATTGGGGTCGATCGATTTCATTACACTTACTCTTCATCTTTATAGCTTGTAATCTCTAAAATCAGTAAAGGCTTGCTTCTCTTTTCACAGTGGATATAAGCAAGAAAATGGTCGAACCATTATAAATCCTTGTGCTCTGTGTTTGTGATCTATTTTCTTTCTTTTATGCTTTGTTCTTTGAACTATGATTGGTTACAGTTACCTAGCCTAATTTCTTCTTAAAGTCAGTCTGGTATTAAACCTAGTTAAGATCAAGTTTCTTAGAGTGGATCTTGAGGTTCCAAATTGATCTTGATTGGTAATTTGGTTCCAACAATAACTTTATTCAGCAACAAATTATTAATGGAGATGTAGATCATGATGGATTATATAATGTTCATATATCTGCAACCATGAATCTCATTTGTTGGAACGTTTAAGACTTAAGGAACACCTAAACTCTAGGAAATCTTAAATTTGTTCTCCAAGAGGCCAGACCATGTATTTTATTTTTGTGTGAAACAAAGATGTTAACCATTCAAATGCAGAGTATCGAAAGAAAGTTTAGTTGTGACAGTTGTTTTATAGTGGATCAAAATGGTTTAAGCGATGGACTTGCATTGTTGTCGATGGATGATGTTGACCTACTATTATTTCTTATAGTAGACACCATATAGATGTGAAATAATTATGGAAGATGGTGATCCTTGGTGTTTCACAGGGTTTTTGGGGCACCTAGATAGCTCTCACAGAGTACGCTCTTGGAATTTGTTGAAAAGATTAGCTCAAGTTAGTCATCTGCCATGGTTATGTTGGTTGTGACTTTAACAATATTCTTAGTTTGTAAGAGAAAAAAGGGGTTGGTACACGAAATTTGGGTGCAATTGTGGAGTTTGAAGACACAATCACAGAGTGTGGTCTTTCTAATTTGGGCTACAGGGGTGTGCCTTTTCTTGGACAAATCTAAGTTTTAAGGGAGGCGTAGTTAAAGATCAGTTAGACAGATTTTAAGTTTATAGCGGCAGTGTAATAGATTTCCCAATATGTTGGTTATTTATCTGACGATTGAGGGCTCTGATCATTTGTCAATTTGGATTGAATTTAATAAAAGAAGAACATCAATGACAGTAAGGATAGGTAGGGTGGCAAATTTTATTTTGAGGATTGTATAATGATTGCAAAAGATTGAGCTTTCATGGTATGATGCTAGTGCTTTGAATGGAAACAATCTTATTTCAATATTTCTATATAAAACGGAAAGTTTGAAGGAAGTTCTGAACTCTTGGAGTAAGGAATAATTTGGTAGGAGGAACAAGATGTTGGAGGCATTGCAGAATTAACACACAAATTTAATCAATATTCCTCTGAATTTAATAGACTGTAAGGCTATCAGGAAAGTAGAAGCTGAGATTGATAATATTTTGCGGGATGAATATTTTAGGTGGAGGCAGCGATCAAGGGCTGTCTAACTTAAAGAAGGAGTTCGTAATCCCATATTTTTTCCATGCTTGGGATTCAGCTGGATAAAGAAGAAATTAGATTGATGGGCCACTGAAATCTAATAAGAGATGGAAGGAGAGGCGTAAAGAAATTACAGTAGAGGTGTACAACTATTTTACTAATCTATTCATCTTCACAAACCCTTCTCGTGATTCAATTGACGATGTTTTTAGTGAGTCAGTAACAAATGTTTGTCTTTAAATCATGAATGATGGGGAAGGCATCTCTTATTTGAACAAAACATACATTGCTCTAATATAAAATTAAAAAGCCAAAAAGTGTTTCTGAATTTAGACGTATTAGTCTCTGTAATATTATTTATAAAATTATTATGAAAACTTTAGCTAGCAGGCTTAAGTTGATTTTAGAAAAATAATAATTTGTCTTAATCAAAGCACTTTTTGTTGCAAAAATGCCAGTTGAACAATTACTAATATTCTAGTGACTGTGACTTTTGGAGAAATATAAATGTGACAAACAAATACAAAGAAAATAGGATAAAATAATTTTACGTGGTTCGGTGTAATATTTACGTCCACAGACAAAGACTGCAAGATAGTTTTACTAATAATAAGAATTTACAAAATTGGGAAGAACTCTCAAAATCTAATATCCAATACACCCAAATGGATTCCCTTAACACCCAAGAAAATCCTCCTTCAAAACTCACTTAAATGAGCTTTTATCTCACAAACTTTTTGGATGAAAACAAATGAACAATGGCATTTCTATTTATAAGAAGCATTGCTCACCTACCACATGCTTCAATTTGACCATAATTGGCCAAATTGACAAATTTGGCAATCGGTGCCAAGTTTGTCATGCAGTGCATGCTAGTCATCTTATGCAATTATTCAATTTGCATGCTTGACTTTTTAATAACTCTCCACCTCGGCGAAAATTTTTAAATTAGAGCCGACTATCAACCTACATTCCCCTAGTCTCTACCTTCTCCAACTGCTTTTAAACTTGTAGGATATTGATCAAGCTTAAACAATTCTCAAACTTAATCACCGTCACCACCTTGGTTAACATATTTGCGAGATCCTCTATAGTCTTGATTTTTTTAAGAATAATCTTCCCCTCTTCAATAATTTCCTACACAAAGTGAAACATACATCGATATACTTTGTACGTGCATGATAAACTTGATTTTTTATTAAGTGAATAGCACTTTGATTGTCACAATACACATTAATATGCTCATGTACCTATCCCAAGTTTTCAAGCAAACCTTGTAACCAAATAGTCTCTTTAACAGCTTTTGTAATTGCCATGTACTCAGCCTCTGCCCGACAGTGCACTATAGTGTAGACTTCTAACTGATTGGCCGTCCAGCAAAAGTAAATACATATATGCTGGTTGACCGTCGTTTGTCCAAATCACCAGCATAATTAGAATCGACATACCCAATCACTACTTGACCAAATGTATCATCTTGCTTAAATAATAAACTAACATTCACAAATTTCTGAATGTGTCGTAAAATTCATTTCACAGTTTGTTAATGCCCTTTACCTGGATTATGTATACACCTGCTTACTATACCAATTGCATGTGAATGCTAGAACTTGTATACACCATTGCATACATCAAGCTACCCATTATGTTTGAGTGTGGAACTTGTAACATATATTCTTGTTCCGTATCTATCGAAGGAGATAATTGTGCAGAAAGCTTTAAATGAAAAGCCAATAGGGTACTTACAGGTTTTGTTGCTCAATCATGCCAAAGCCAAACTATTATAGTACCTTCTTAAAATATTGCTTCTGAGATAGGCTGACCTTACCACAAGCTATATCTCTACCTATCTCCATGCCAAAAATCTTCTTAACTTTGCCTAGATCTTTCATCTCAAATTCTTGATTGAGTTGAGTCTTTAACTTCTCAATCTCATCTTTGCTCCTGGATGTTATTAGTATATCATTAACATACAGGAGCAAATATATGAAGGATTCCTCTTGTAACTTGCAAAAATACACATAATGATCAAATTTATTTCTTGTGTACCTTTGCCTTTTATAAATCGATCAAAGCGCTTATACCATTGCCTCGGAGATTATTTCAATCCACAAAGTGACTTGTGAATTTGCAAACTTTATTTTCTTTTCCAGCAACCTTGAATCCATCTGGCTGAGTCATGTAGATTTTCTCTTCCAAATCACTATGTAAGAATACAATTTTTACCTCAAGGTGAACTAGTTCAAGATCAAATTGCGCAACCATGGCTAGCAAAATTCGAATAGACGAGTGTTTCATGACTGAAGAAAATACCTCATTGCAGTCTATTTCTTCCTTCTAAGTGTAACCCTTTGCTACCAATCTAGCCTTGTATCGAATTTTATTTTTACAAGGGAATCCTTCATTTTTACATATACCTATTTGTGCCTAATTGCCTTTTTTCGTTGGGCAGTGCAACTAACTACCAAGTTTCACTTTTATAAAAAGTCTGCGTTTCTTCGTTCATTGCTCTCTTCCACTGTATACTTTTTTGGTTACTTATTGTTTCTCCTGAAAGAAATATTATCATCTACAATTGGAAATACGTAGGCCACAATATCAACAAAGCGAGCCCATCTACGAATCTCTCTACGCAGCCTTTTATACGCAATTCAATCTTGTTGCTATGAAGGTTCTTGGATTAGAACCTTTTCATTATCTTCGGTCGATGGAGAATCATTATCTGTCTCATTAACACCAGCTGAATCAGCTTTAACCTTTTTAAACTCTACCTGCTGTAAAGTTTTACAAGTCTTGTCATTCTCTTAAGAATCTTTTTGTTTCAACATTATTGATTCATCAAAAGTCACATCTCTGCTGAAGATAATCTTTTTTTATAATAGGACACCAGAGACTGTATCCTTTTAGTCTACAGTTATATCCATGAGCAATATTTTCTTTACTCTTGGGTCGAACTTAGATTCTTTACATGATAATAAATAATGGAACAAAAAACATATAAAAAATCATAATCAGTAGCAGGATTACTAGTCCATATCACTATGGATGTTTTGCCCTCAATTGTAACTAATGAAAAAAAGTTGATTAGATGGCATGCATATAGAACTGCTTCAGCCAAAAACAATTTACCTAGTCCAGCATTAGACAACATACACCAAATTTTCTCTAGTATACTCTGGTTTATATGTTCTGCCACCCCATTCTGCTGTGATGTATCTTGAGCAGTGAAGTATTGCACAATCCCTCATCTCGGCATATTTGTAAAAATAGATCATTTTTGTACTCACCATTATTGTTTGAGCGAAGTCTTTTGACCTTTCAACTGGTCTGAGCCTCTACCATTTTCTTCCATTTCAGAAATATACCCAAAACTTCATTTTTATTCTTCATTAAATACACCCACACTTTTCTTGAATAATCATAAAAAAAGTAACTGAACATACTTTAGAATCCCTTTTGTATAATGAATTATTGAACCATATTTTACTCGTTATTTGCCTAGAATACCATGTTTATGAAATTCCAATTTGCAAGAATTTGCACCTTTCAATAAGCATTGCTTCACCAAAGTCTGCAATGTATTTTCACTGGCATGTCCTAAATGCAGATGCCACAACTTCGTTACTACTGAATTTGCATCTTTTCTACAAACTGTTGATGCTAATCCAATAATTGTACTTCCTTGGAAATAATACAAGCTATTTCTTTTTGTACATTTCACCATTGTCAGTGCACTAGCTACTACTTTTAAAAAACCATCTCTTGGAGTGATTATAAGCCCTTTAGATTGTAGGAACCCTAATAAGATGAGATTTTTTGTCAAACTTGGTATGCAGCGAACATTCGTCAAGACTTGGATTGAGCCATCGTGATTCTTTAATTGGAATGTACCTACTTCCATGTTTTACAGGTATTGTCATTGTCCATAAAAACAACTCTACTGTCCATCTCCAAAATCTACTTATCTGAATGACATGTCAACGTCATGCCAACCAGACTAAAATCTAACTCCTTATCATGCTCTACTATACATGCATCATAAGTAGCCTTACCCTTTGGTAACCTAGGATTATTTTTTTTCCAATGCCATTTCTCCCGACAAAAAGCACATTTATCTTTGGTAGGCCTCCCTTTAGAATTGCTTCTTTTTCTAGGTTCCGGCTTTGTGAACCATCCCTCGCTGTTAATGCTTCCGTAATTATATCTCTATAATTCTTTTTGTCTTTATTTCTGGTCTCAGAGTTGTGCAATGCACTGCATACAACATCAAATATGACATTGCCATTCCCATGAAGAAAAGTGGTGGTGAGATAATCATATTCATTAGGAAGAGAATTCAACAACAGTGCCTTATCTCCATCTTTAAATTTCTCATCCAAATTTAGCAAATCCGACGATATTTTGTTAAATGAGTTCACATGGCCATGCATTGACATGCAGGTGTATATATGAATCGATAGTGTTTCTTCTTCATATAAAACTGGTTTTTAGAGCTTTTCTTCATATATTTTTCTTTCAATACCTTCCATAATTTCTTTGCTGATGTCTACCTGTTGACAGAGAACTTCCAATCTTTAGCCAGACATAAGAGAATAATACCACATGCTTCTCATCATTCATCTTGTCAGGTTTTTCTTCAAGAGTAATGTCTAACTCTTGTTGATATAAGAAATCCAACACCTCACATTGCCACATACTAAAATTATTGGTATCACTGAATTTTTATACTTCAAACTTTGCATTAGTCACAATAGTCCTCACTGATGAAGACGATAACGATGCCTCTACCATCTTTCTTAACTCAAATGATTAGTGCCTTTAATAACTATTTGTACTTGAAAAACAGCATCTACGATGTTAATTTCGCATGAATAAATGCACCAGGAAAGTTCCCAAGAGAATGGAGGGATCATAACGATCCCACTTAAAACTCAGACTCTTTAGGCTCTTATTACTTTGTTGACAGAACTTTCCTAGATATGTAAAAATACAAACTACTTAGAATAGATTGTATCCCAACTATAAATGGTCGTCTGCACGCAATCAATAAATAGTTTAGTATACGTGAACATTATTGTATCTGTGAATAGTTCAAATACGTGAACAATACTATATACTTAAACAGTTCCTTATGCCCCATGTACGAGCCTCCGATTCTAATGCCAGTTGTTGTGGAAGTGTGGGTTGAACAATAACTAATATTTTGGTGACCGTGACTTTTGGAGAAATATAAATGTGACAAACAAATGCAAAAAAAATATGACAGAATAATTTTACGTGATTCGGCATAATGTCTACATCTACGGGTAAAAGCTTGAAGATAATTTTACTAATAATGGGAATTTACAAAATTAGAAAAGAAATCTCAAAACCCAATAGCCAGTACACCCAAATGGATCCCCTTAGCACCCAAGAAAATCCTTCTCTAAAACTCATTTAAATAAGCTTTGATCTCATAAAATTTTTAGATGAAAACAAATAAACAATGACCCTTCTATTTATAGGAAGCATTGCTCACCTACCACATGATCCAATTTGACTTTAACTAGCCAAATTAACTAATTTGGTAATCCGGGCCAACTTTGTAATGCAATGCATGCTAGCTGTCTCATGCAATTATTCAATTTGCATGCTTGGCTTTTCAACACTTTTGTGGCTAGTAGACTTATTATCAATAATATAATTATCGATTATGAATGTTTACATAAAATTAAATGTAAGAAAAAGAGGAAAAATGGCATGATGGCTCTGAAGTTAAATATTAGTAAAGCTTATGATTATTTAGAATAGGATCGCCTTGCAAAGGTGATGCTAAAATTTTGCTTTTCTAGCAAATGGGTTGATCTTATTTTTCGCTATATTACCACTTCTTCCTTTTTTATGTTAATTAATGGAGTTTCTTCAAGCAATATAATCTCTAAAAAATGATTGAGGCAAGGCTGTCCATTCTCTCCTTCCTTATTTATTTTATGTGCTAAAGCTTTTTTATGTTTGTTATAAAATGCTAGTAATGCGAATGTAACTCAAGATGTTGATTTTAGACGTCATGGTCTTTTTATTTCTCCCTTATTTTTTAGAATGACAGCATGATTTTTGCAAGAGCCTCGGTGGATGAGTGCAGACAGTTCAAAAGAATATTTGAGAAGTACTCAAAGGCTTTTGCTAAGTTGTTTAATGTAAAGAAATCTTTAATGCTTCTCAGTCTGAATGTGCAGGCTAATGTTTTTGCAAGAAGTTATAGAGAAAGTTTCTAGATGACAATTAGGTGACAGTAAATCAGTTATTGTCTACTCAGATAGATGGCTGCGAAGGCCTTATACATTCAAACTTATATCACTAAAGCTTTGTCTGATGACACTAAAGTGGTTGAACTTATTAATAGAAGAGGTTGTTAGAGTGAACAACTAATTCGACAAAAATTTCTCCCTGTTAATACCGAGTTAATTCAAAAAATTCTTCTTCTTAATGTTTCGAGACAAGACAAATTAATTTGACATGATAATAAAAAAAAATATGCAGTGAAGAGTACGTATCAAGTATCTTTAAGGACGAAGCTTCCTGAGAATCCTTCTTACTCTAATGGTACTCAAGGTGGATTTAAGTTATAGTGGTCTTGTTGAGTACCAAACAAAATTAAAATATTTTTTTAAAGGGCCATCAGCAACTTGCTGCCAACTTACGGAAATCTTTATGGGAGAAAAATCTTAATTGATTCCTAGTGTCCTAGATGTGACTTGATTGTGAGACTAATGTAGGTTCTCTAGTGAAGGGTGGTTATGCTAAAACGGTTTCAAAGCTTTACTCCTTTGTCGCTTTATGGAAAATTCCTCACTTAGTTTTATGAGGCTGGCCTGGTCTATAATAGACAAAGGTAACAGAGATGATTTTGGTTTGTTTATGATGACAGCCTGTTGAGCACATGCAACCTTTGTTTACTTTGGTTAAACATGCATGTGGCTAGCATAAAAAGGTTGAATGTGCCACCAAGGTTGGTACCTAATAATGCTAAGAAATGAGAGTTATCATGGCACTTTGAGACCTAAATCAATGAGAGTAAATGATATGTTTTCATTTCATTTTTGTTATATTTTGCATACATATTCATCTTAGTTTATTTTTAATAAATTTTGTTTGATTTAGAATAATTTGAGTGCTTAAATCACATGTATAATTGTACGTGACCGGAAGTTTAAATTTCAAGGAATGAATGTTGATGCAATAGGCTTGCAGAAATAAGGAAAGAACATGGAAATAAAAAATTAAAACAAATCTAAAGCTGTGTAGATACTGCAGTCGTTGCTGTAGCAACCATTGCTATAGTAATCCTAGAACAACGACAGAGAAAATTCCTCACGAGATACCCAGAATATTACAATCTGCAGTTTCTTAATTTGGATGATGTGCATCCTAGACTTCCATTTACCCTAATTTTCAACTATAAAAGAAGCACATAAGCAAAGGAAAAGGGAGAGTCGTTACCCAAGGAGAAAAATCACAAAGAAACAAAAGAAAAATATGATTCAAGAGAGAGAGTGAGGTTTGTAGAAGAGAAGAATTTACAGAAATCAATTGGGAGCTCAATCTTTCTTATTCTTCTCTTGTTTTCTATTTATTCATAAGGATGTGTTTGATAGCTGAAACTTTGTTCTTTATTTTCTTGTTGGCAAATCATGAACTAAATTTATTTGTGGTTAAGTCATAAATAATCTTGATAGTTTATTAACTGAAAATATAAGTTGCCGTATGTTTGCTGTAGCATTTTGTTTTGACAATATTTATTTTTATTCGTTATTTCGGCCGATCATTCATTTAATGATACTAACTAAGGAAGAGCCACAAAAGGGCCTATCTTAGTGGAACATATCAGATCAATACTTTGTTTTAGATTGGGTTTCCTGGATTGAGTTTAACTTGATCCTAAAAAGGCCATACTTAATCTAAAATTAGCGATGAACTAGGCATAGAGATTCACCTTGTAAGGTAAATAGACCCTAAGCATGTAATATTATATCTTATGTTGGCATAACAACTTATCACTGTCAGGATGTATATAGATATAAGATATCTAACATGCGACAGCTGAGGATACATAAAGATTTTACCCAATGCTATAGCAGATGCTGTATCAACTGAGCCAAATATTAAAAAAATTCAAAACTAATAAAAGCATTTATTCACTCAACTATTCTATATTCTCATTTGTTTTATCATTGAGTTTGACGAATACCATTTAGGTCTTGCGTTTACCGTTTTGAGTTTTGATATTTTTGTTCTTTTTTTAATTTAGAAACCGGGTCTGGTTTCGGGTTCCGAGTTTTTGATGTTGAACCTGGGACCGTACCTGGACATGTCCGGATTTGAAATTCTCAAACCCATATCCACATTTTCAGTAAAACCCAGACCGGATTGACCGGGTCCGGACCGGATCCGGCCCGGACGGGTTTTTTTGACACCCTTACAAATGAACAAGCTCTTTCGTCCTTTTATCACATATTTTTGAAAATTAATGAGACCCAACATCTAATGTCACCGATCCCACTTCTAATTTCTTAAAACCAGCTACCTATTGACCATATTGAGTTTTGTAAGTTCGTATCCTCATCCAACACCATTGAATTAAGTAATAAGTTAAACCTAGAGGTATGGGGAGATTCAACCAATTTTTTGGAAAGAAAGTTCAAATCAGTACTCTCATTATTCATTACCGTAAAGGAGAAAGATTGCTTTGGCTCTCGCACGTGGATCAACCATGGATTCTTTTTGCGCATAAGTAACAAAGGTGTTTTGAGTAGCATGTGACGCAGCTGTATAACTCGCATGAAGATGTGTGAGAGAATTAGAAAGTACACGTGTCTCTTCTAGATGCAGTATTAAGAAATTTGTGGGTGAAGCAGGGCCACAGCTAAAATGAAATTGGAAGAAAATAAAGAACAAGCACAAAGAGGACACTTGAAATTACGTGGTTTGACTTTTAGCCTACGTCCACGGGCGAAGATAGAAGAAAAATATTTCACTAGTGATATGAGGATTACAAGTATTATAATATTTTAGCTCACTACCCAGAACCTCAATACACCCAATCTCTCACTCACTAGATTCACAAAAGCTTTATAATTTTAAGCTCTTAAAATTTCACTCAAGCTCTCTGCTTTTTCTCCTAAACTGAAATGGGAAAGCTCCTTTTTATAGCAAAAAAATTGGCTCCTATTCACGTATTTTTTTAATTATTTATTATTATTCAAAATTCAAAGTTCAAAGTTTGATATTGAAACTTTGAATATCTAGAATTTTGAATTTGATATTCAAAGTTTGAATATCTAGAAGAGGCACCAATCTTGACATTCTCCCACCTAGAGATTCGATTGAGAACTAATCAATCTCTACACTATCCTTTCTATTTCACCATTGTCATGTTGCTTTACGTCTCTGTAAGACCACAAGAGGATCTACTCCATATAAACTTGTCAGTATTTATCGGCTTAGTCAAAACATCCGCTAGGTTCGAATTCGTAAGGATTTTCTGTAAATCTACTTTTTCATCTTCCACTACTTCCCGAACGAAGTGATACTGAACCTCTATGTGCTTTGTCCTGGAATGAAAGGCTGGATTCTTTGTAATGTGCAAGACACTCTAACTATCACAAAATACAGAAATATGTCTTGTTTGTGCCTGAGCTCCTCTAATAACCTTTGCATCCAAATATCTTCCTTGTAAGCTTGTGTAGCTGCCATGTATTCTGCTTCTGTTGCAATAAAGGCACAATAGTCTGCAATTTTGAAATCCAGCTTACAGCTCCTCCTGCAAGTGTAAACACATAGTCAGTAGTTGATTTCCTTTTATCAAAGTCTCCTACAAAATCTGAATCCACGTAACCCCTGACAATAAATTCTGATCCTCATAACATAATGCAACATCAGAGGTTCCTCTAATGTATCTCAGAATCCTCTTCATGGTTTTCTAATGTTCTCCACCAGGATTCGCCATGTATCGACTGACCGCTTCCACTGCTTGTGCAATATCTAGTCTAGTATATATCATAACAAACATCAAACTTCCTACTGCTGATGCATACTGTGCTCGAGACATCTCCTTCCTTTCTACTTCATTGCTAGGACACATATTTGAGGATAATTTGAAATTACTATGAAGTAGGGTAGAAATTGACTTATAATCTTGCATGCTGAAGCGCCGTAAGATTTTCTTCAAATAATTTTTCTGAGAAATCCAAATCTTCATGTTATTTCTATCTCGATAAATTTGCATCCGTAGAATCTTATTTGCTGGTCCCAAGTCATTTATTTTAAACTCCCTAGCCAATTGTGCCTTTAATTCGTGGATTCGATCTTTGTTGGGGCCTGCTACCAATATATTATCCACATACAATAGCAAAATGATAAAATCATTATCTTTAAACATCTTGTAATATGCACAAAGATCTGAACTGAGTCTGTTGTATCCAAGCTCATGATGAAGGAATCAAATCTTTTATACCAACACATTGGCGCATGTTTAAGACCGTATAGAGGTTTATTCAACCTGCAAACCAAGTTTTCCTTGTAAGTTTCAGCAAAATCTTCTGGTTGGAGCATATAAATTTCTTCTTCAAGTTCTCCATGAAGAAATGTAATTTTTACATCTAACTGCTCTAGATGTAGGTTAAATATAGCACACATCGCCAAGACTATTCTCACTATCGTGAGTTGAGCCACCGGAGAAAATATTTTGTTGAAGTCAATACTTTCTTTCTGAGCATATTCTTTCACCACTAATCTTGCACGATACCACCCACTTAGTCATTGCCATCACGTTTCATCTTATAGACTCATTTATTTCCAATGGCTTCTCTTCCGCGTGGTAGTAGTGCAAGTTCCCATGTCTTGTTCTTATATAGAGCTTCAATTTTTTCTTGCATTGCTGTCATCCATAAAGCAACATCTGAGCTATTTAAAGCTTTATGGAAAGCTGATGGCTCTTCATCCTCTGTTAGAAGATAGTATACAACATTAATCTCTGTGACATACTTCGAGTGCCATATTAGTGGTCGTCTCTCACAAGTTGACTGACGAACTTCTAGAGCCTGAGACTCGACTGGTACTTCGTGCTTTAGTGCTACTTCAGAAGAATTTAAACCTTCTTGATTATTTTCCACATATACAGGCACAGTCTCTAACTTTTCCTTTGCAGTGCTACCATCCCCATCTCTCCTTTATAGTTGATTTTTTACAAAGATGACATCTTTGCTGATGACAATCTTCTGGGCAATGGGGTCCCACGGACGATACCCCTTCACTCCATCAGCATATCTGAAAACCCTATGAAATGAGAGTTATCATGGCACTTTTAGATTTAAATCAAGATTACTTAGAGAGTAAATGATGTGTTTTTATTGCATTTTAAGGATATTTTACATCAACATCCATTTTAGTTTATTATTAGTGAATTTTGTTTAATTTAGAATAATTTGTGAGCTTAATCTTATGCATAATTGTAGGTGCCGGAAGCTCAAATTCAAGGAAGGAATGCTGATGCAATAGACTTGTAAAAGTAAAAAAAGAACTTGACTACAAAAGAATTAAAACAAATCTGGAACAGTGCAGTGGCTGTAGAGTTGCTATAGCAATCGTTCCTACAGCGTAGCTTTGTTCTTTATCTGACTTAAGGGCACCCTAAGGTTTCGTTTACCCTAATTTTTAACTATAAAAGGAGCCCTCACCGAAGGAGAAAAACCACAAAGAAACAAAAGAAAAACATGATTCAAGAGAGAGATTAAGGGCCGCACAAGAAGAAAATCTGTAGAAATCAAGTGAGAATTCAGTTCTTTTTATTCTTCTCTTGTTTTCTTATTTACTTTTTAGTCTTAGGGATGTGTTTCATGACCGAAACTTTGTTCTTTATTTTTCTTTTACAAATCATGAACTAGATTCTATTATAGTTGAGTGATAAACAATCTTGATGGTTTATTGACTGAAAATATGAGTTGCTGCATGTTTGTTGTAACAGTTTATTTTTATAGTATTTATTTTTATTCATTATTTCAGTTGATCAGTCATTTAATGATACTAACTAAGGAAGAGCAACAAAAGGGCCTATCTTAGTGGAACATATCAGAGCAATACTTGGTTTTAAATTGGGTTTCCTGGATGAGTTCAACCTGATCCCAAAAGGGTCATGCTTAATATAAAATTATTGATGAACTAGACATAAGGATTCACCTTGTAGGGTAAATAGAACCTAAGTGTGTAATGATATATCTTATGTTTGCATAACAACTGATCACTGTTAAGTTACATATAGATATAAGATATCCAACATGCGACAGCTAAGGATACATAAGGATTTTGCCCAGTGTTGTAGCAGATGCTGCAGCAACTGAGCCAAACATTAGAAAATAGCCAAGACCATTAAGAGAGTTTATTCACTCAACTACTCTATATTCCTATTGTTTTTATCCTTGAGTTTGACATGATAATTTACTTTATTGCACTTTTATTTTAATTAGTATAATAATTTCATTAATTGTTTTATTTTATTTTAAAACAAAATCTGCACTGTTACAATTGCTATAGCAAATTTGATAACATCTATCCTGGTGAAGACAATCTCGAATATTCATCACTTTATTACTTGTTGTGTACACTTCTACGTTGACACCAATAGCATAAGAAAACACGCAATAATTTTTTTGCGCTGTTGCCAGGGATTGATTGTTTATTGTGATTTGTGAAATTAGTTTTAACGGTGCTAATTTTTAATTTTATTTTGATCTGTTTACTTTGTTGACATGGGTGATGCAGCAACGCTTGCATGCGCAAATTTAAATCTTTTGAATTCCAGTTTGATCCAGAAATTGAAAGAACTGCTGATGCGTATATTTAGCAAGTATACTAGTCGGCACAAGTAATATAATGAAGAGTAGAGTATCGTCCCACATAGATTGTATATCCTATTAGCTACCGAAATTATTCTAACCCTAAATTATTTGAACGATCGAATAGGCGAATTTAGATTAAAATTAAAGAACTGAAATTTTAATAAATATGCACGCAGTAATAAAAATCACCAAGAGATTTAAAACACTAGGACATCCGATTTCACCATAACTAATCCAATTTAATCCTCCATCCATGCTATTAAAAACTTATTACCCATGTTGACAGTGAATTTCCCTAATCTATTCAATATTCTCTCTCGAGTAATATCAAAAATACCTTCACATATTAACCCACTATATCTCTATGTGAATTTAAATATGTAAAGATTCATTACGCTCTATGGAAATTCTTAGAAAAACTGCACAAATCACGTTGGCACATCTCTGTCTTTCGTTCAATTCATGGCATCCATTACGCAGAGCAAAATACATAAATCTCCTCTCAGTCTCATTATGTATCCTCTATTCATTCAAATATTGGCCAAATATTTGAAAGCATTAAACACAATAATGCACACTCAATCATGGAATAATAAATTAAAAATAACATAGATTTATGGAATTAAATCTTCATAGTTAGGCTACATCATAGCCCTAGTAAAATAAATTAGTTCATGGGAATATAAAGAGAATCCATAAATTCAATTGGGAACATTCAAGCAAAATAATAAAGAAGAGAAAAAGAAAAACTCAAGAAGTTGTCTCTCTCTAATCTCTGCAATTGACTTCTTTTAAATTGTTCCGGATTTTCCAGCAGCAATGGCTTCTCTTTTTCTTCTTCTTTTCTTTTTCTTGCTCTCGGTTTTCTTCAAAGTTGTGCGGCTACCTCTTCTCTCAATTTCGTGCTTTTTATTTTCCGCTTCTTCTATTCCTTCTCTCTGGTTGCCGCCCAGCCAAAATCCTTAAATGAAAAGGAATTAAATTAAAACAATTCCAGCCCATTCTTTTGAGCCCATTCACGTGCTTCTTCAAATTTCCAATTAATTCTTTAATGCTCCCCACATGCATGCCATATTTGTCAACCAAATATTCAAGCTTCCCCCACGTGACTACATGCATGATGATTCAATTCAATCTTCCTTGATTTGGCTTTTTATTTTGTTCCTTCTCTTTCTTTCACTTGAATATCCCAATATTCCTAAAATGACAAAATACCAAAAATTAAGATAAAAATTAATATAATAAAATATAATTTAAGATAAAATTAAGTTATTGAAGCATTAAAATCATAGATAAATTACGAGCACATCAACTGCAATGAGATTGAGAAGAGAGCATCGGGAATAACAAGTTGTTGTAGTAATAGATGATTTGTAAGATTTGAGAAACTTAAACCCTAGAGAAAAGCTACAATCAGTGAATGTACATGAAGGTCTGAATGGACAACAAGTTCAAAGGCAACCAGGGAACAATAGCATTATTCACATGGCAAATGATCAAGATCGAGCCATTCGAGACGATGTAGTGTTGACTCCTCAAGTCATGCATCCAGGAATAGTTAGACCCGACGTTCAAGCTGACAATTTTGAGCTCAAACCTGTGATGTTTCAGATGTTGCAAAAGTGGGGCAATTTAATGGGTTTCCATCTAAAAATCCTCATCTACATCTTAAGCTATTTTTGGAAGTGAGTGATGCTTTCAAGATTGCTGGAGCATCGCAAGAAGCATTGAGACTAAGGCTTTTCCTATTTTCTTTGAAAGATCGAGCAAGAGTATGGTTGAATTCTCTACCACCAGATTCTATCACCATATGGAATGACTTGGCTGACAAATTTTTGATGAAATACTTTCCGCCAACTAAGAATGCAAAATTGAGGAACGAGATCACATCTTTCCATCAACTTGAAGATGAGAGCTTCTATGATGCATGGGAAAGATTTAAAGAGCTACTCAAGAGATGTCCTCATCATTGTATTCCCTACTGCATACAGTTGGAAACTTTCTATAATGGTCTCAACTCAAGCACTAGATTGATGGTGGATGCTTCAGCAAATGGAACCTTGTTATCTAAGTATTATAATGAGGTTTATTTAATTTTGGAGAGGATTGCTAACAACAATTATCAGCGGCCATCAACTAGACAAGCTACAGTAAGAGAAACAACATGAGTCCATAGCGTAGATGCCTTGACAGCATTGTCAGCCCTGTAACCTCATTAACAAATATGGTGAAAGTTATGACCACTGCTCCAGCAACTGTCAACCAAGTTGCTGAAGTATCTTGTGTTTACTGTGGAGAGAGGCACTTATTTGACACTTGTCCTAGAAATCCAGCTTCAGTCAATTATGTGGGCAGCTTCAATAGGCAGAATCAGAACAATCCATATTCAAACACTTACAACCCTGGATAGAGACAGCACCCAAACTTTTCATAAAGTTGTCGAAACCAGACTGCTGTAGCACCCAGTAAACAAAACATACCTGCTCAACCACTTGAATTTTATCAGCAAAATCAAGGGCAAAGAAGCATCAACAATGATCAACTCAGCTCTTTTGAAGCTTTGATTAAGGATTATATTGTGAAGAATAAAACAGATGTCCAAAGTCATGTTGCATCCTTAAGAAACTTAAAAAATCAAACTGGACAGCTTGCTACAGTATTAACCAACAGACCTCAGAGTAATTTACTCAACAAGACAACAACATAAAGGACCTAAGAAGAGAAGGAAAAGAACACTGCAAAGTGATTAATTTGAGATCGAAAAAGGATGTTGATAGTTTAGTTGATGCACCAAAAAAAAAGAATTGAGTCTAACAAAAGCCAAAAAGATACTCAAGTAGAGAATGAGTCACAATCTTCCACTTTTCAGAATACCAATCAATACAGTTCTGCTACAGCATCTGTAGAAACACCAACCCAGAACATAGCAAAAGAGAAGCAGTCTGCATAACTACTGCAGCATAACAGTTTAGGCACCCACTACAATTTCCTCAAAGATTGCAGAAGCAAAAGCAATATAAGCAGTTCAGTAAAATCTTGGCAGTGCTGAAACAGTTATATATCAATATCCCTTTTGTGGAAGTTCTAGAGCAAATGTCAAATTATACAAATTTTTTTAAGGATATCTTGACAAAGAAAAAAAGGCTTAGAGAATTTAAAACAATTGCTCTAACACAAAGGTCCACCCGAATTCTTCAGAGTAAGATACCACAGAAGATAAAAGACCCAGGAAGCCTCACAATCTCATGCTCTATAGGCACTAAGTACAGTGGCAAAACACTTTGTGATTTGGGGGCTAGCATCAATCTCCTGCCTCTATCAGTGTTTAAGTAATTGGGAGTTAGTAAATGCAGACCAGCAACAGTGACTTTACAACTTACTGACCGATCTCATACCTATCCAGAAGGAAAGATTGAAGATGTGCTGGTGAAGATGGATAAATTTATTTTTCCGGTGGATTTTATTGTACTAGACTTTGAGGCAGACAAGGAAATGCCAATCATTCTAGGTACACATTTCTTCTCCACGAGAAAGACTTTAATTGATGTTCAAAAAGAAGAATTAACCCTGAAGGTGAATGACCAGCACATTACATTCAATGTGCTAAAAGCCATTAGGAGTCCCGATGAGATTGAAGATTGTAATTTTATCAGTGTTGTGGACTTTGTTATAGCAAAGAGATTGCTTCGTGCGACAGTAATGAAGAAATCAATGCTGTAATATTTGAAGAACTTGATGATGAAGATCGTGGAGCAGCTAGCTTAGCATGGTCAGGGGAGAAGAGACCCTTCAGAAATGACGAGAAAATCCAGCAAAATAAATTCACTCCAAAGCAACAAGAATTCAAGGTTAATAGGCCAAGAGTGAAGCATTACATTGGAGCTGATGTGAGCAGCCTACAAAAGGATCGATTCTTGAAGGATCTAGGTTGAGGAAGCAAAGAAAGATCAGGCTGAAAGACCTAAAATCAAGCGTTAATTGGGAGGCAACCCAATAAGGGAAATTATTTCAAGTTTTTATAGCATTGAATTTAGTTTTTAAATTATTTAATTTATCTTTTTCTTATTTTAAGTATGCACCTAATTTTTTTATGTCTTTATCTTAAATTGCAGAAAGTAAAAGAAAATGTGTGGGTAAAAAGAGCATGAAGAAATTGCTGCAATATCACTTACAACATCATATATAATAGAAAATTCTCAAACACCATAGGCATTTCTTGCTTTTGTAGTAGCAATGGATTGATTAGATTTTATGATAAAGAGCGTTTGAGGAGTGCATCTAAGAAAAAGTGAATCGTTTTCCAGCAACTGCTGTGGCAAAAGATCCAACACCAAGGGAATATCTCCTGCTAGCCAGTTTTAATTTTCTCTAACATTTTCAACTTTTCTTTTATTCATTTGTTTTGATTGATCAAGTTGCATTTCTAGCTTGTTAACGCATGCATGCCTGTTCTAGTTTTAATTTGTGTGCTTGTGAGGACACAACACCTCTCAAGTTTGGAGGGTTGTGTTATTGTGTAAATGTTTGCGAGTGCATGTGTTTGTGTTGAGTGTTTTGTAAAGCTCTGTTATCTAGTATTTATGTATGGATTTGGGAACCTAATGAAGATAAATTGAGTGTTATTTAGTATGTGTTATTGTCAAGTAGGAATAGATTATAGATGGAGGTTGAAATTCTATCCCAACACTTATGCTTTGGTTAAGTTTTATGAGAATGTTGTAGCAGAGCTAGAAAAACTAAAAAAAAGGGTAGAAAATATCTCAAGTTTGGGGAAAAATTTTTTATTAAGCTGTGCTTGTTATTAAATAAATTATGCTCCAACGGCTTAAGTTGTAGAGTAACCAGGACTGAGTATATACCCCATATGCAGACTTGAGTCCAAAAACAACAAGAGCTATAAGCATTGTTTTAGCATTTATAGTTGAAAAACAAAAAAAAAAAAAAGATCCTCCTTCGAGGATATTCAGGTCTGTTCATGAGCCCCATGTTCAACCTTGAGTTAAAGGTATCCTTAGATAAAACTACTTTATTATCATTGCTGCAGCAACTCTAATTTGTGCATTGGTTGAGTAATTGGGTGTCATCATTACAAGTGATAGGCATTCACATGAAAAGTCAATGATACATTGAAGAGAAATTGACTTTAAAAAAATGGAAGAAAGAAAAAAATTTTGATGTAGCACAGTTTAAGTTTATTTATGACTTTTGATCCCCTATATGTGAATGTATTTGCGTTCTACCTTGAAATTATTTGCAATTTCTGTGTAATGCTGTAGCACCTCTGAAATTTGATCAAAGTGGCACACACACACTCTGGACAGAATCAGTCCTAAGTCTAGAACTTGAACTACTATGGCAATTTTATATGATTAAGAGTATGATCTGAGGGTTAAAGAATCCTTACAAATTTAATGACAGCTAAATTATTTGTTGCATTGTTGTGTGATTGGAAGTAGTGTTGTTGTCATTACTTGAGGACAAGTAATGGTTTAAGTTTGGGGGTGTGATAACTTTATGCAAAAAGAGTCATCATGACACTTCTAGACTTAAATCAAGATTACCTAGAGAGTAAATGATGTGTTTTTATTGCATTTTAAGGATATTTTACATGAACATCCATTTTAGTTTATTATTAGTGAATTTTATTTAATTTAGAATAATTGGTGTGCTTAATCTTATGTATAATTGTAGGTGACCGGAAGTTCAAATTTCAAAGGAGGAATGCTGATGCAATAGGCTTGCAAAAATAAGAAAAGTGCTATAGCAGAGCATTTATTTCTGTAGTAATTCTAGAACAACGACAGAGAAAATTTTATAAAATATTACGATCTATAGTTTCTTAATCTGACTTAAGCGTGTCCTAAGCTTTCGTTTACCCTAATTTTCAACTATAAAAGAAGCACACATCGTCAGGAAATGAGGAAGCCGTCACCCAAGGAGAAAAACCACAAAGAAACAAAAGAAGTAAATCTGCAGAAATCAAGAAGGAACTTAGTTCTTCTTATTCTTCTCTTGTTTTCTTATTTACTTTTTAGTGTTGGGGATATGTTTCAGGACCAAAACTTTGTTCTTTATTTTTCTTTTATAAATCATGAACTAGATTCTATTATAGTTAAGTGATAAACAATCTTGATGGTTTGTTGACTGAAAATATGAGTTGCTGCATGTTTGCTGTAGCAGTTTGTTTTGATAATATTTATTTTTATTCATTATTTTGGTTGATCACCTATTTAATAATACTAGCTAAGGAAGAGCCACAAAGGGCCTATCTTAGTGGAACATATCAAAGCAATACTTAGTTTTAGATTGGGTTTCCTGGATGAGTTTAACTTGATCCCAAAAGGGCCATGTTTAATTTAAAATTAGTGGTGAACTAGACATAGGGATTCGCCTTGTAGGTAAATAGAACCTAAGCGTGTAATGTTATATCTTATGTTTGCATAACAACTGATCACTGATAGGTTGCATATAGATATAAGATATCCAACATGCGATAGTTGAGAATACATAAGGATTCTGCCCAGTGCTGTAGCAGATGCTACAACAACTGAGTCAAACATTAGAAAATCGTCAGGACCATTAAGAGAGTTTATTCACTCAACTATTATATATTCCTATTGGTTTTATTCTTGAGTTTGACGTGATAATTTACTTTGTTGCATTTTGTTTATTGCGCTTTTATTTTAATTAGTATAATAATTTCATTAATTATTTTATTTTACTTTAGAACAAAATCTACATTGTTACAATTGTTGTAGCAAATCTGATAACATCATCTCTGTGGAGACGATCTTGAATATTTATTACTTTATTACTTGTTGTGTACACTTGTACATTGACACCAATAGCGTAAGAAAACACGCAAAAATACCCCAATTGTACATCACATACACAGGACATCCAAATGCATATAGGTACGAGTAATTAGCTGGCTTTCCAGTCCACATCTCCATCAGTGTCTTCAACTCAATTACCGTGGATGGTGATCGGTTTACTATATAACTGGCAGTTTTGGTTGCTTCTGCCCAGAATGAATTAGGCAGACCAACAGTCCTCAACATAGCTCTTATTCTTTCTATAAGAGTTCTGTTCATCCGCTCTACCAGTCTATTTTGTTGAGGAGTGTGCTACTGTAAACTACCTCTGAATACCTTCTTGATTACTGAAAGCAAAATCATCGCCATCTGTATACTCTCCACCATTATATGTCCTCAAGCATTTAATCTTTTCACCAGATTCAAGTTCTACTCACGCTTTGTATTCTTTAAACACTAGAAATACATCTGACTTTTTCTTAATTGGATACACCCAACATCTCCTGAAATAATCATCAATGAAAGTCACCATGTACTTTGTACTTCCCATGGATATGTCTGGTAATTCCCAAATATCAGAGTGAACTAAGTCTAGAATGCATTTACTTCTAACAATAGATCTACTGAACTTTAATCTATGCTGCTTACTCATAACACAATGCTCGCAAAATGGCAAGCTTACCGATTTGAGCCTCGGAAGTAATTTTCGCTCAGAGAGAATCTTCAAACCTTGTTTCGATATGTGACCGAGTTTAAGATGTCACATCATCGTTGATTCTTCTCTATTTGACGTGACATACGCATCAGCTTTCTGTAATGTTTCCCCTTTTTTAGTATGAACAGATTAGCACCGATCTTTTCTGTCTTCATTAATACAAGCACACCTCTAGCAATCTTCATGATCCCATTTTCAGCATGAGTTTTGTACCCATGACTATCCATTTGTCCTAAAGACAATAGATTCTTCCTCAAACCTTTAACATGTCGTACCTCCTCAATTGTGCAAATTGTACTATCAAACATTTTAATTTTGATAGTACCGATACGAGCAATCTCCAAGGCATGACCATTTCTCATATATACAGATCTTCCTGAGATAGGTTCATATTTGGGGAACCATTCTCTCTGAGAGGTTATGTGCCAGGTAGCTCCTGAGCCTATGAGCTAGACATCAGATAATCCTTTTCTACCTTTCGAAATAGTTGTTGGCTTAATATAGAGAATTTGGCCATCATCTGAGGTACTTGCTACACACCCTTGAGAATTTGATGACTCAGGTTCTTTGCCCTCTCTTTTCTTCTGGTTGTTCTAACACTCTTTCTTGACGTGCCCTTTCTTGCCACAGTTGTAGCATTTAACATTCTTCTTATTTCTGGATTTTGATATACCATAATTGTGATTCCCGCTAGGACCACGTTCTGTTGATCTCCCTCTCGTCACTGATAGTGATTTTGCTTGCTGCGACCGTACTTGGCTATCTTCTTTACTTTTTTGCCTACTCTCTTTATTTAGTACGGAGGCAACAACATCATTAAAAACTAGACCGTCTGCATGATTATTTTTAGTCAGATTGATGATGAGTTGATTATACGAATCTGGTGGACATGATTGTTGTTAGTCATATTGATAATGAGTTGATCATACGAATCTAGTAGACTTTGATGTGGAAGCTTCGCACCTTATTTTCCTTTATATTATGATCCAACATTGTGACTTGTGAAAATAGAGTCTTCAAGGTGTTGATGTAGTCAGTCTCCGATATAGATTCTGCCATTCAAAGAGTACAAAGTCTCATTTTGAAAAAGATTTTGTTGTGTAGCGACTTGGCCTTGTGTAATTTTGTGAGAGTATCTCATATTTCCTTCGCTGTCTTTTTCTCTGCCACACTAGATAATACTCCATCCGTAAGTGCCAAGTGTAGATCAGAAATGGTGTTGCCGTCTATCTTGTTCTATTTGTCATCATTTATCTCCATAGGCCTTTCTCTAATTGCTGTCAAGCGATTATTTTTCCTCAATACAGCTTTTATCTTCATTTTCCACAAAAAAAAATTATTTCCGTTAAACTTCTCAATTTCGTATTTTGCTGCCATCACTTTTCACCACGAACTAACTTTGCTTGGATCGGCTCCCACCGGCTCACGTGAATAGTACCGTATACATGATTAGTACCATATACGTTAATAGTATCGTATACGTGAACAATACCATATATGTGAATAGTACCGTATATGTGAACAGTACTTCAACTATTTAAAAAATATAACCAATTTCTTTGATACAACTGTTAAGGAATTGGTAGGTGAAACAGGGCCACAGCTAAAATGAAATTAAAAGAAAATAAAGAACAAGCACAAAAAGGACACCTGAAATTACGTGATTCGGCTTTTAGCCTACGTCCACATGTGAAGATAGAAGAAAAATATTTTACTAGTGATATGAGGATTACAAGTATTGTAATATTTTAGGTCATTGCCCAAAACCCCAATACTCCTAATCTCTCACTCACTAGATTCACAAGAGCTTTATAATTTTAAACTCTTAAAATTTCACTCAAGCTCTCTGCTTTTTCTCTCATCAAAATTGGTTGCCTAAACCGAAATAGGAGAGCTCCTTTATACAGCCAAATAATTGGCTATTATTCACTTATTTTTTTAATTATTTATTATTATTCAAAGTTCAAAGTTCAAAGTTTGATATTCAAACTTTAAATATCTAGAAATTTGAATTTGATATTCAAACTTTCAATATCTAGAATTTTGAATTTAATATTCAAAGTTTGAATTTGACATGCAAACCATCCTTTAAATGGACAATGATTGAAGAATCTACTTTTTTGTACGCTGACCCTACCCACATTAAAGCATCCCCCACCACTAACACAATTTGAATTTTCCCTCAATTTATCTGAAACGTTGTTTTGGATATGGGATTTGTAATTGGTTGGGGCTAACTGCACGCTACTCCTTCTAGACGAGCAAGGCTATGATGCCTGCTGCTTCTCCTTAGCAAACTCCTGCACATATAGAAATTTGTTAGAGCACGCCAAGGGTTTTTCCAACGTAAACCCTCTGACACTCGGGCCAGAAGCTGGGTTCACTTTGGAAAAACTCTACCATTAATCTGGTGGCTCTATATTTCTAAAGCACTGAAAAATTTGTGAATTTCCCCAAGGTTTCGACTTAAATGCCCTTTGAATTTTCTTTTAGTTAAGTTTTAGTATTTTTGTGTCCAACCTTTTTACCTTCTTTGATCGCCCCTTTTATAGTCCTCCTGGGAATTCGGCCTCTCCAGTTCATGTTCGCTACTCCACTATAGTTCCTGGTAATGGATTCTTAAACGTTATGGCTAAGTTGGCCTCATGCCTGGATTCTTAGACTCCTGTACGCTACTTTTTTGTACGCTAACCCTACCCACATTAAAGCATCCCCCACCACTAACACAATTTGAATTTTCCCTCAATTTATCTGAAACGTTGTTGTTGATATGGGATTTGTAGTTGGTTGGGGGTAACTGCACGCTACTCCTTCTAGACGAGCAAGGCTATAATGCCTTCTGCTTCTCCTCAGCAGACTCCTGCACATATAGAAATTTGTCAGAGCACGCCAGGGGTTTTTCCGACGTAAACCCTCTGACACTCGGGCCAGAAGCTGGGTTCACTTTGGAAAAACTCAACCATTAATCTGGTGGCTCTATATTTCTAAAGCACTGAAATATTTGTGAATTTTCCTGAGGTTTCAAATTAAATGCCCTCTAAATTTTCTTTTCGTTAATTTTTAGTATTTTTGTGTCCAACCTTTTTTACCTTCTTTGATCGCCCCTTTTATAGTCCTCCTGGGAATTCGGCCTCTCCAGTTCATGTTCGCTACTCCACTATAGTTCCTGGTAATGGATTCTTAAATGTTATGGCAGAGTGGGCCTCATGCCTTGATTTCGGAGAGTGGGGCATGTTCTGACAACTACCGTAGGCTAAGTCTGCCAACCTAGGCCCCATCAGGAAATATCTTTGGTGCCTTGCAAAGAATTCCTGCTCATACCAAGATTCCCAGCAAAGGGTCTCTTCGACAATAAGAAAAGACTTCTGCTCCTGGACAACATATTGCTCCTTGTATGTTAGTAGGACAGGTCATCGTTTTGTGTAGCTGGTCTGGTCATTATATACCCCCCACACAATCGTCCCTAATTGTAGGCTCACAATTGTCTTGATTAGTTACATCTACTTGTACAACTAGTTCTGCCAAACTACCTGTATGCCCTAATGAATAGCCACGACTATTCGAAATATCCTTATCACCATTACTAGTTGCAGGCAACCAGCCCCTGTAATGTAAAGGGACATTTTCTTCCTGCTCGGCTCTAGCAAGTTCATAAGTAGAGCAAACCTGGTAAAGATGATCTAGCCGCCCGCAATAAAAATAAATATATAGCAATCATTTATACACTATTGGTATCAAATGATCAACATCCTTCATATGAAAACATACCAGCAAACCAGGCTTAGGAGGTTCAGAGACATCAACAACCATATGCACACTAGAAGATATTTACCAACAAAATCGCCAAAGCGACCACTGTCCACCTTCTCTCTTGTACCCGACATACTAGCAATAAACTATACCATCTCTTGTGACATATACCCCTTTGGCACATTCAAAAACTGAACTCAGAAACCAGCCTTATTAAAATTTTGCTCCTCCAATGCTCCGGTACCTACAATAGAAGAAAAAACCAGTAAGGCTTTTCCATAGTGCCAGGGTCCTGTTGCCAAAATTCGATATCTATCATGTGCAAAAGCAAAACCAAACAGAAAAATGAAATAAAAAATTCTTATCTTCCGAATCTCCACAGTAACACCCTTAAAGAATTTCCAAATTGACTGGAATACTATGGATAAAAGTATCATTATTCACCAACTATCTCGTCAAAATCTTACCAATCAAACTTGCAACCACCATAGTCTCCCCCCGTCCAAAAACTTCATCTGAAAGGCAACAGTGGTTGAATTTCTCCACAATAAGAGCTTCTCACAAAAATAAATTAATTCCGACGTGTCCATAACAAGAAAATTGTAACATCTATGGAAAAAGAAAAAAAATAGATAAGGCAGTTAAAAATTTAAATAAAAGAAGAAGTTAGAAAACAGAGGAAACATAGACACACATGTGAGAGAGTGAGAGAAGCTTTCAAACTGACCGCAAAACCCGACCCATTTGACTCGAAAATTGACTCGGCCATATCATGTGATTCCGGCCACCGCTCTGACCAAGCAAGGTATCAATCTGAAGCTTGAAGACATATTCGCCGAAAATCGACTAAAATACTACCGTTTAAAGCTTGAAAAATCGCGGCCAAAACCCATCACCACCACCGTCGATTTCGCCAGTTCTAAGTCACACCACCGATTAGGTTTTGATTCCCACGATTCCCTCTTCAATTTCCGACCATCCATAGCCATCAGGAGCTACTGTTTCGCCACCGGTCAACTGTTGGAGCTTTACGATTGCCGAGCTAGATTCCGGCATCATTGCCCTGCGTGGGAGCTCACCGTTGGCACTACTAGACTCAAGGTGATTAGAACTTTCAAACTTGTGCTTCCTGGCGAGCGTTGACTAAATTCCAGCCAACTTTGATCGGCAAGGGTAATTTGGTAATTTCATATTTTGAGGGCTAATTGTAATTTCAAAGCATGTGGATATTTTAGTAATTCCTGAAATTGAGAATTGGATGTAATTACGATTCCGAGGGTAATTCGGTGATTTACAATTTCAAATTGTTTTAATAATTTACGGACTCAAGGGTATTTTAGTAATTTTAATGATACGGGAGTTGTAAATTATAGATATATGTTCATTTTCGAGTTTATTGCATAAATTTTGTTGTAATTTCGATTTACGAAAGATAATTATGTCATTTCCTTAATTTAAGAGGATCCGTGAGTGAGAACCAGTCCACGGACGTGGACGATAACCGAGAATGAATACTGTCAATGTGAGTCGAATATACAAAACCTATTTTTATAATTAATTATTATAGTAAAGCACATTTACGAAATGAGTATGTTAAATGTTTGATTTAATGATTTCCTTGAAATGGATTTTATTCACGTATTGATATTATATTAAAATGTTTGATTAATGGACTTCTATATCAGTTTTGAATAAAATATCATAGTATTTTAAAGATAAAAGAAGTGGATTTAAATGTGATGATAAAAAGAAATGTATGATTTGAAGTATGGTTAGAATGTATATGAATATGAGTATAGAGATTGTTTTTGAAAAATCATTAAACAGTACCCTTCCCTCCAGATATAGCGATATAGATGAGATGAGAGGCCTTTGGGCCCCGTCTGAACATACACAGAGGCTTTGGGCCGTGTGTTTGGATGCTTTTGCCGTTTAGGGGCATATGCATACAGTATGGTGATTATAGCTATTGAGATATGATGATACAGATGAGATATGATGATACATATGAGATACAGGCCTTTAGGGCCCGTCTGAGTACACACAGAAGCTTTGGGCCGTGTGTTTGGGCACTTTTGTCTTTGTGAACTGGATTATACATGCACAGATATGATGAGATGTGAGATGATATTTCCCTATCTATCCGTGTAGCTCCGGGGTGTGACGATACCTAGATAGTACGTCATTTCCCATCCGTTGAGGTCTAGATACTATGAGATTATTCCCTTAGATACTTGTTTGGTGATGATTTTCAGATTTGCATATTCTATATGATATTGTGATATGATTTCCATGGTTATTAGGTACAATATTATATATGCCTTTCATGATTAGTAATCTGATTTAAATGTTAAATGATTTATTATTGGTTTCTCGCATATGGTTTGATGAAATCGTGTTTGGAAATGATATGATTATTTCTTTTAAAGTAAAATTAAATTTATTTTCAAAAACTACTATCCACTCACTGATCTCACTGAGTTTTATACTCACCCCATTTTTATTATATTCTCCTCCTCGTCAAGTTGTGTACCTAGACCCACCTTGACATTGTAGATATATTTTGAGTCTTGGCCACATGATGGTGTTAGAGAATATAGATGATTTTTGTTAGGATATCCTGATCATCTCATTCTTTTGGGATTGTATAATTTTGTTATATTATTCTTTTGGGATTAAGAATAAACCGATGTATATTAATATTAGTGATAATATTATCTTTTCAGACTCTGAAGATATCTTGAGTAAAACTCAGCATTTGGGTGGAGGATGTTGATTATTAGAGTTTGTTGTATATTGTATTATTTTGGAAGTGTTTATTTTATATATTTTCAGATTGGGAGTGTTATATATATATAAAGGAGACTCTGCCAAATTTTTGGCAGAATCCCTACTAATTAAATTATTATCTATCTAGTTTGATATGACAAGACAGACTCGCTCTTAGGATTCGGGAAGAGTTATTTCAAAAATGAATAAGAAACCAAAAAAAAAAAAAAACTGAAAAAACCAACGACAAAACAAAAAAAGAAAGAGCACTAGAGAAAGGGCCTTCGCTAAACTCCCACACCACTAGCCTCAGACCCACCAAAGAGTTCGCGAGGGAACTAATTATTTTTGTTAATTAACTTAAACTCAATAAATTTTCCGACACCTCTACATTTAAATATCATAAATTTGACAACGAATAAAATTTTAATTACCTTTTTCTGAATTGGGGTGGGTTTGTACAATTTAAGAGGTACAAATATTACCATCCAAATAGTTAACTAAAATAATACTTCAACGTTTAGGATAGAATGATAAAAAAGTTCCTAAGATAAAAGATATACAAACACCTATCCGTAAGCAAATTGATTAGTTTGAATGGAATAAGCATAATTTATTCTCTCATTTAATATAATATATTAAATAAAAAAGTATTATTAATTTCATATTGTATATGCATTTATAATCTATTTATAAAGAGAACAATTAGGAAAAGCAATTTTTTAAAAATAATTATTCCTTTTCAAAAGTTTTAATATTAAATAATTTGGTTGCCCTGCTGATTGGCGGACAAACTTTAAATTAAATACTGATTAACTATATTATATATAACGATATTATGTTTAAATATTTTAATTTTTAAAAAATAAAATGAAATATAATTATATTAAAATTATTCAAGTTGTGTCATGCGTACTTTTAAGGCAAATACCCTAAGTTACCCTTTTGTTTTATCCAAACTTATGAAACTTTTTAAAAGACATGGTTCTCTGTCTTCTTCAAAAAGTTCGAGATTCTTTTATCAAATTCTCCCTACACATTGCGGGACCAACTGTCATTTTCCCCATTGATTAACCTAATTGATATGATAATATGCGAACATAGTGGATTTCTATGATGAAAAACTAACCTATCAATGATTGAATGAAGTGAAAAGAATAGAAATACTACCAATCATTTTTTCAAATTCCTTTATATTTTTAATTTTTGTGGTTCTATGTTGTCTCAATAATTTTTTTTCATCCTTCGTTCTATTGATCAATATGATCAATATAATAACCGATGATACATACACATATATATAAAATCGCATGAAATCAAACAAATTCCTTCACTCTGACAAGCTCTAATAATGCAATCCTTTCAGCTGTGGATACGAATCCATTATCACCGCACATTCAACAAATGGACAGTCTCGCAGCTATAAAAATCATTAAATCACTAAACAATATTGAGACAGCTTAAATGCATTTTTCTTTTATCCTACCGGTGCCCGAATCCAATAATGCCATCTCTCCCTTTATACGAAAAAGTTATTCCCAAAAACACAACACAGAGATTTTTAGACGTCACCATCTTATTACTTCTTCTTTCTCTGCTCTTCTACAGGCTCTTATCTCTCAAGCACAATGGATTCGCTTGGTTTCTTGCTTTTCTATGCGAATCTTGTTTCACCTTCGTCTGGGTTCTTACCACTAGCACCACATGGACTCCTATATCTTACAACACTTTATCCACAACGGCTCCAAGAATGGTAACGCAATCAACAATAGTTTAATAATTTTCGGGATTTGGATTCAGTGCTGAATTGGGCTTGTTAATTTAAAACGTGCTAATACTTCAACAGGATAAAGGAGCTTCCTCCACTAGATATTTTTGTGACAACTGCAGATCCTTATCTAGAGCCTCCAATCCTCACAGTAAACACAGTACTGTCTTTGTTGGCAATTGATTATCCAGCTCATAGGCTTGCTTGCTACGTATCTGATGATGGCTGCTGACCTCTCAACTTTTACTCTCTCGTCGAAGCATCAAAGTTTGCCAAGCCTTGGGTTCCATTTTGTAAGAAGTATAACAATCGAGGTAGAGCTCCATTTAGATACTTCTTACGTGAGTCTGATGAACCGCCATGTGCGAGTTCATGGGAATTCCAGCAAGACTGGGAAAAGATGAAGGTAAAAAATATAACATAGCTTCAAGATTCATTGCTCTACAAGCTGTTAGGAAATTGATGGGTGAAGCAGACACGCAACTAAAGTGAATTTGAGAAATAATAAGACAATAAAATCACATAGGACACAAAAAAATTACGTGATTCGGCTTTTAGCCTACGTCCACGGGCGAAGATATAAGGAAAATATTTTACTAGTGAAAATGAGTTACAAGTATTGTAGTATTTTAGCTCACTACCCAAAACTCCAATACACCCAAACTCTCAAAACACTAATACAAGAGCTTTATTTATAAACTCTTCAAAACTCTCTCTAATAGTTAAAATACTTCTCTCTCGATTGGATACTACAGCTCTTCATTTTGCACTTCTATTTATAGTAAAATCATGGCCAAGAAAGTCAGCAAATGCACCAAAATTATCAATTTGCAAAACTGTCAACGTCTTCTTCTTTCTCAATCCACTCTCACTTGCTTGTAAGATGTAGAAAGAAAAAAGCGTTTCTTGCGGTTCACATGAACTCATGTTAACAAACTCCGAGAATTTTCTCTTAACTGTGCATGGCCTCCCACGTAAGCCTTGTCAAATAAAATGTCCTCCAATAACCTTTGCGCAGCCATATTCATTACTGTGTGGTCATAAAGCCACATTCGCGGCATGAGCGCGGCGACAGCGATCCGATGAATACGCGTGCATTATAATTTTCTTTATGCGCAAAATGAATCCACATAACACAAGAAATTCGATCCCATAACATAACGCGACATTTAAGGTTCCTTCATAACTGAATCCTTCACGGGATTCGCCATGTATCGATGCACCGCTGCAATGTGGTCTAGTATCATAGCGAACATCAAACTTCCCACCATCGATGCATCGATCAAGACATCTCTTTCCTCTTGCATAGGGATACTTGAGGATAATTTGAAATTAACGAAGTGGGTGAAATTGACTTATAATCTTGCATGTTGAGCGCCACAGATTTTCTTCAAATAGTTCTTAAAGCCAAATCTTCCTATTATTTCTGGTGGTGCATCTAGAATCTTGTTTGCTGGTCCCAAGTCCTTCATTTGAACTCCCAGCCAATTGTGCCTTCAATTCTTGGACAAGATCTTTGTTCACCAACACATCCATACAACAAAAATGATAAAATCATTATCTTCAACCTCTTATAATCGCCTGATGGTCTTAGTCTGTTGTATCCAAGGCTCATGAAAGAATCAAATCTTATACACCGGCGCTGTTTGAGCATAAGATTTGTTCAACCCACAAACTAAGTTCTCCTTTCTTTTCAAAACCTTAGGTTGGGTATATAAATTTCTTCAAGTTCTCCATGAAGAAATGCAGGTTTCATCTGCTTCTTCAGATGTCAAATGTAGCACACATCGCCAAGACTATTCTGACTGTCGCTAGTCGAACCACTGGAGAAAATATTTCGTTGAAGTCAATACTTTCTTTCTGAGCATATCCTTTCACCACCAATCTTGCACAATACCTCTCCAATTAGTCATTGCCATCACGTTTGATCTTGTAGACCCATTTGTTACCAATGGCTTTTCTTGGTAGGTACAGAGTTCCATGTCTTGTTCTTGTGTAGAGCCTCAATTTCTTCCATTCCACAAAGCAACATCTAAAGCTTGTTCATGAGTTCTTCATTTCTTCGTTAGAAGACAATATGCAACATTGATCTGTAACATAATCAGCACCGGTCTTCTCACGAGTTGATCGAAACTAGCCTCGACTGGTTCTTGTTCCTCGCTTTGATGCCCAAGAATTTGAATCTTCTCTTTCCATATTATTTTTCATATGTACCGGTACAGTCTCTGACTTTTCTTTTGTAGTGCTATCATCCTCATCTCTCTTGCGATCTTCACAAAGATAGCAGCCGATGACGATCTTAATGGGGTCCCAGACGATCCTCTTATCAAGATATCCCAGAAGATACATCTTACAGATTTTGGATTCTTTCTTTCTTGGGCATTGACATCGCAGGACACCCAGCATGCAGTAATATCTTGGTTTTCTGTCCACGTCTCCATCGCCTTTCTGATCAGATGTCGACCGATTTATATATAGCGGTTTGGTTTCACAGAATGAATTAGGTAGACCAGCAGTCCTCAACATAACTCTTATTCTTTCTGCTAGAGCTTTGTTCATCTGCTCTGCCACTCCATTTTATTGAGGAGTGTATACTACCGTGAACTGCCTCTGAATACCTTCTTGCTTACAGAAAGTAATAAATTCACCATCTGTATACTCTCCACCATTATATGTCCTCAAACACTTGATCCTTTTTCCAGATTCAAGTTATACCCGTGCTTTGTATTCTTTAAACACTGGAAATATATCTGACTTTTTCTTAATTAGATACACCTAACATCTCCTAAAATAATCATCAATGAAAGTCACCATGTACTTTGTACCTCCCATGGATATGTCAGGTGATTCCCAACACATCAAAATGAACCAAGTCTAGAATGCATTTACTTCTAATAACAGATCTACTAAACTTTAATCTATTTTGCTTACTTGTAACACAATGCTCGCAAAATGGTAAACTTACCGATTGAGCCACAGGCAATTTTCGCTCGGAGAATCTTCAAACCTTGTTCGACATAATGAGCTTGAGATGCCACATCATCGTGATTTTTCTCCGTTCGACACACGACGCATTCCCGCAGGCGTTCCTCTTTAAGCATGAACAGTTAGCCGATCTTTCTGCGCCTCATCAAGCGCTTTTATCTTCACGATCTCATTTTCAACGGTTTGCACCCATGACTATATGTGGGAACCATTCTCTCGAAAGAAAAGTAGCTCTCACCTACATGAGGATGTCGATAGCGTTTCTCGAAATAGTTGTTGCCTCTCTGTAGAGAATTTCGCCATCATCTAAAGCACTTGCTACACACCCCTGAGCATTTGATGACTGGGTTCGCCTCTCTTCTCTTAACACTCTTTCTTGCGTTCTTTCTTGCCACAATTATAGCATTTAACATTCTTCTTACGGATTTTGATCACCATGATTGCCACGCTGCTGATCCCTCTCGTCACCGATGGTGCCTCCATTGCTGCGAACTTGTGCATCTTCCTTACTTTTGCTCTCCTCATTTGAGGCTGCAACATCATCGGGGGTTATTGTTCGTCAGTTGATGATGAGTTGATACGAATCTGGTGAGACTTTGTAAGCCGACGCTCATTTTTCTCTATATTATGACCCAACGTTGTGAGTTGTGAAAATAAGTCTTCAAAGTGTTGAAGTGATGATTCCGTCATTCGAAGAGTATAAGTCTCTTTAAGATTTTATTATCGACTTAGCGATTTTGTGAGTATCGCGTATTTCCTTCGCTTTCTCCGCCACTTTATAATACCCATCTGCAAGTGATCAACAATGGCGTTCCATCTTATTCCACTTGTCATCATTATTTCACGGGTCTTTCTCCAATTGCCGTCAAGATATTATTTTCCTCGATATAGCCCTCTTTTTTCCACAAAAATTGTTCGCTGAATTCTTAATTTCACTTTGCCGCCATTTTGTTGATAACATCACACCTAGTGGATCACCTTAAATAGTTGTGATTATGTGTGAAAATGCACACCACGAAAGTTCACAGGAAACAATTGAGCGGTCACAATGGTCCCACTTAAAACCGGACTCATGGGCTCTTATCGCTTTATGACATAACTTTCCTTGACATGTACAAGACCACAAAGTTGCTCTACCACTATCCTGCCAAATTCTTGGATTGCTCCCACGCTTTCTTGTGAGCAGATCTGTATATGAACGATACCACATGAACAAGATGTCGTACGTGAACAGCACTTCTTGAACAAGATCTGACTCAAATAATACAACAAGCTCGATACCTGTTAGGAAATTGATGACAAACTAAAGTGAATTTGAGAAATAATGAGACAATAAAATCACACAGGACACCAAAAAATTACGTGGTTCAATTTTTAGCCTACGTCCACGGGCGAAGACAGAAGGAAAATATTTTACTAGTGAAAAGGAGTTACAAGTATTGTAGTATTTTAGCTCACTACCCAAAACCCCAATACACTCAAACTCTCAAAACACTAATACAAGAGCTTTATTTATAAACTCTTCAAAACTCTCTCTAATAGCTAAAATACTTCTCTCTCGATTGGATACTACAGCTCTTCATTTTGCACTTCTATTTATAGCAAAATCATGGCCAAGAAAGTCAGTAAATGCACCAACAATTCAAACCACACAGTTAGCAATCATGACTAAATTTAACAAGTTTTTCCTCCACCAACTAAGCACATGGATTTGGTGCTTGAAATGTCAAAGTTGGTGTTGACTTTGTGGTCAAAGTCTTCTAGATGGCAGCCCATCTAGAAGCTTTGAATGCCAAGCTTTGAATGCTGAAATTCTTAAAGCCGAAATGGTTGAAGGAGAAAGAAGAAAGAAGAATATGGAGAAAAAATAAAATAAAATAATGATTTTAATAGCCAAAATTTTGGCTATATAAAGAGGGCTTCCCACCCTCATTTTGGCATCAATTTTGAGAGGAGAATCGAGAGAATTGAGAGAAATTCAGAGAGCTTAAATAATAAGCTCTTGTTATAGTGAGTGTAGTGAGTGAGAGATTGGGTGTATTGGGGTTTTGGGTAGTGAGCTAAAATATTACAATACTTGTAATCCTCATATCACTAGTAAAATATTTATCCTTCTGTCTTCGCCCGTGGACGTAGGCTAAAAGCCGAACCACGTAATTTCTGGTGTCCCGTGTGATTTTATTGTCTCATTATTTCTCAATTTTACTTTAGTTGTGTTCCTGCTTCATCCACCAATTTCCTAACAGTGGTATCAGAGCTATTGGTTGTATTTTTTGGAGTCGGAGTACCGTCACGAATCGGGTCTTGTTCACGATACAAAGACTGCTCACGATATGATCGCTCACGATATCTTGATCGCTCAATGATACGGTACTATTTACGTATACGGTACTATTCACAAGAAACGGTGGGAGCGATCCAAGAATTCTCAGGAAAGCGAATAGTGGTGAGTAATAACCGTAGTTTTGTACATGTCAGAAAGTTACACACAAAGGCGATAAGAGCCCAAGAGTGCAGGTTTTAAGTGGGACCATGTGACCCTCCGGTCTTTCACAGAACTTTCACGGTGTACATTCTCACACATACCACAACTATTCAAGGTGGTACACTAGTTTGTGTGTGGTATTTATCAACAAATGGCGAAATATGAAATTGAGAAATTCAACGAATAATTTCTCGTTGTGGAAAATGAAATGAGGCGGTTTGAGGAAAAATAATTGCTTGGCAAGAATTGGAGAAAGACCCAGATAATCGATGACAAGTGGAGCGAGATGGAGCAACGCCATCACGATCCACACTTGGCACGGATGGGGTGTTATCGGTGTATGAGAAAAGGACAGAAAGGAAATTTGGGATACTCTCACAAAATTCACGAGGCTAAGTCATTGCAATAAAATCTTCTTAAAGAGACTCTATACTCTTGAATGCGGAATCCATGGTGACCGACCATATCAACACCTTGAAGACTCTATTTTCACAACTCACAACGTTGGGTCATAATATAGAGGAAAATGAACGTGCGGAGCTTCTACTTCAAAGTTTATCATATTCATATGATCAACTCATCATCAATCTGACAAACAACAATCCCGGACGATGCCTAGTTTTGATGATGTTGCAGCCTCCGTATTAAATGAGGAGAGCGAAAAAGTAAGGAAGAGACAAACAAGTTCGCAGCAAGTGGGCACTTATCGGTGACGAGAGGAGATCAAGTAACGTGGTTCGGTGGGAGCCACAATCATGGTAGATCAAAATCCGAGTAAGAAGTATGTTAAATGCTACAACTGTGGCAAGAAAGGCACGTCAAGAAAGAGTTGAGTAACCGTAAGAGAAGAGAGGGCGAACCCGAGTCATCAAATGCTCGGTGTGTAAGTACCTCGGATGATGGCGAAATTCTCTACAATGAGGCAACAACTGTTGAAGGCGGAAACATTATCTCGATGTCCGCTCATGTAGACTCGGGAGCTACCGGCATATGACCTCGGAGAATGGTTCCACATATGAACCTATCTTAGGAGGATCGGTATAGATGGGTGATGATCATGCCTGAGATCGCCGGTATTGGTACTATCAAAATTAAAATGTTTGATGTGCAGTACACAATTGGCGATATGTCAAACGAAGAAAAATCTATTGTCTTTGGGACAAAGAGATAGTCATGCGTGTAAAACTCAAGTTGAAAATGGGATCATGAATATTACTAGGTGTGCTTGTATTGATGAAGGCAGAAAAGATCAGTGCTAATCTGTTCATGCTTAAAGGAGAAACACTACAGGAAGCTGATGCGTGTGTCGCCTCAAATGGAGAAGAATCAACGATGATGTGGCATCTCAAGCTTGGGCACATGTCAGAACAAGGTTCAAGATTCTCCGAGCTAAAAATTGCTTCCTGGGCTCAAATCGGTAAGTTTACCATTTTGCGAGCATTGTGTTACTAGTAAGTAGCATAGATTAAAGTTTAGTAGATCTGTTGCTAGAAGTAAATACATTCTAGACTTAGTTCATTCTGATGTTTGGGAATCACCTGACATATCCATGGAGGTGCAAAGTATATGGGTGACTTTCATTGATGATTATTCTAGAGATGTTGGGTATATCCAATTAAGAAAAGTCAAATGTATTTCTAGTGTTTAAAGAATACAAAGCACGGTAGAACTTGAATCTGGGAAAAGATTAAGTGTTCGAGGACGAGAACGGTGGAGAGTATACAGACGGGCGTAGTTTCTTGCTTTCGTAGTTAGCGTATTCAAAGACAGCTCACGTGGCATACACCTCAACAAAATGGAGTGGCAGAGCGGATGAACAGTAACTCTTACGGAAAGAATAAGAGCTATGTTGAGGACCGTTCACCCAATTCATTCGGGGCGTAAGCAGCCAAACCGTCGTTATATAGTAAACCGTCGCCATCCACAGAATTGTCAAGACAAAGAATGGAGATGCGAGAAAGCCAGCAGATTACTCTCACCTACATGCAGTTGGGTGTCCTGTGTACGTGATGTACAATGCCCAAGAAAGAACAAAGCTGGATCCAAAATCTAAGATGTATCTTGGGATACGTCTTGATGGAGTAAAGGGGTATCGTCTGTGGGACCCCACTGCCCACAAGATCGTCATCAGCAGAGATGTTATCTTTGTAGAAGATCAACTACAAATGAGAGATGGGAATGATAGCACTGAAAAAGAAAAGTCAGAGACTATACCAGTTTATGAGGAAAAGAATAAAAAAGATTCAGATTCTTCTGAAGCAGTACCAGAGCACGAGGAACGAGAACCAGTCGAGTCCGAGGCTCCAGAAGTTCGACGGTCAACTCGTGAGAGACGACCGCCAACGTGGCACTCGGATTATGTCACAGAGATCAATGTTGCATACTGTCTTCTAACGGAGGATGGAGAGCCATCAACTTTCCATGAAGCTTTAAACAGCTCAGATGTTGCTTTGTGGATGACAGCAATGCAGGAAGAAATTGAGGCTCTACACAAAAACAAGACATGGGAACTTGTACCACTACCACGAGGAAGAAAAGCCATTGGAAACAAATGGGTCTACAAGATCAAGCGCGATGGCAATGACCAAGTGGAGCGGTATCGTGCAAGATTGGTGGTGAAAGGATATGCTCAGAAAGAAGGTATTGACTTTAATGAAATATTTTCTCCGGTGGTTCGACTCACAACAATGGTTTTGGCAATGTGCTACATTTGACCTACATCTAGAGCGCTTAGATGAAAACCCATTTCTTCATGGAGAACTTGAAGAAGAAATTTATACCGAAGGTTTTAAAAGGGAAAGGAGAACTTGGTTTGCAGTGTTGAACAAATTCTATACGGTCCTTAAACAAAGCGCCAAGGTGTTGGTATAAGAGATTTGATTTCTTCATCATGAGCCTTGATACAGCAGACTCCTGCACTATTGTGCATATTACAAGAGGTTCAAGATAATGATTTCATCATTTCATTGTCAGATGGGACTACATGTCAGAAAGTGTCCCAACAAAGATCGAGTCCAAGAATCAAGGCACAATTGGCTGTGGAGTTCAAAATGAAGGACTTGGGACCAAAGAAACAAGATTCTAGGATGCAAATTCACCGAGACAGTAAATAACAGAAGATTTGGCTTCACGTAAGAATTACTTGAAGAAAATTCACAAGGCGCTCAACATGCAAGATTGTAAGTCAATTTCACCCCACTTCCCGTTAATTTCAAATTATCCTCAAGTATGTGTCCTAAAGATCAAGCAGAGGAAGGAGATGTCTCGAGTGCCATATGCATCAAGGGGAAGTTTGATGTTCGCTATGATTTGTACAAGACCGTACATTGCACAAGCAAATGGAGCAATGATACATGGCGAATCCTCGTGGAGAGCATCGATACCGCAAGAGGATTTCGAGATACATCGAGGAACCTCGATGTTGCATTATGTTGCTGAGGATTAGAATTTATCGTCCGTGGCTACGTGGATTCAGATTATGGCGAGACCTCGATAAAAGGAAATCCACCATCAAGGCTATGTGTTTACATCATGGAGCAACAGAAGCTGGGTTTCAAACTGCACCGTCAGGGCTCTATCTACAACAAGTGTAATACATGGCGGCTACACAAGCTTGCAAGGAAGCTATTTGGATACAGAGGTTATTGAGGAGCTCGAGCACAAACAATGTAAAATTCGTGTTTTAGGATACGAGTGCTTGCACATTGCAAGGAATCCAAATTTTCATTCCGTGACAAAGCACATGATCACTGCTCGAGAAGTAGTGAAGACTAAGTGCGGATTTGCAGAAAATCCATACCAAAGAGAACGTAGCAGATATTTTGACCAAGCCAATTATTGCTGACAATTTTGTTTGGAGTAGATCCTCTTGTGGCCTAGCGTAAACGTAAGTTTACATGATAATGGCGGCAGAAGGATGATGTGGAGATTGATCGTCCTCAATCAAATCTCCAAGTGGAGAATGTGTCAAAGTCTTCTAGATGGCAGCCCATCTAGAAGCTTTGAATGCCAAGCTTTGAATGCTGAAATTCTTAAAGTCAAATGGTCAAGGAGAAAGAAAGAAAGTTAAGAATGGCGGTGGAGAAAAAATAAAATAAAATAATGATTTTAATAGCCAAAATTTTATTATATAAAGAGGGCTTCCCACCCTCATTTTGGCATCAATTTTGAGAGGAGAATCGAGAGAATCGAGAGAATTGCAGAGCTTAAATAATAAGCTCTTGTTATAGTGAGTGAGTGAGAGATTGGGTGTATTGGGGTTTTGGGTAGTGAGCTAAAATATTACAATACTTGTAATCCTCATATCACTAGTAAAATATTTATCCTTCTGTCTTCGCCCGTGGACGTAGGCTAAAAGCCGAACCACGTAATTTCTGGTGTCCCGTGTGATTTTATTGTCTCATTATTTCTCAATTTTACTTTAGTTGTGTTCCTGCTTCATCCACCAATTTCCTAACAGACTTTAACACAAGCTTCTAAAAATATTGTATTACATGTGTTTTTATGATAGTGTATTTAATTATTTTTTTCATTCTTGCACATAGGGGTGTGTTAGTTTAGTGGTAAATTTTTTGAAGTGATATAAGAGCTATAAAGTTTGAACTCCGCTCACATAGGTCAAGAGAGAATGGTCATCACATTTAATAATGAGTGTATGTAATTTGTTTGATCTGCACATAGAGTACTTATGATCTTGTTAATTATAGGAAGAGTACATGAAACTTTGCGGAAACATTGAAGCTGCAGCCAACAATTCTACTTCATTTGATCTAACAGGGGAATTGGAAGTTTTCTTCAACACGGAACGCCAGAATCATCCAACAATAATCAAGGTAACAACTAGCTAGTTTATTTCTTCAGTCAATTTTTGGCTTTTACAATGTGCTTTGCCGTGGAAAATGGACATTATAAAAAAGGACTAAGAAACAACTTCTACGAAAAGCACTTGACATGCAAAGAATTCATCCTCGAGAAAATTGGCATCCGACAAAACTATGAGTAAACAAGTAATTACAATTTTGTTATCATTTTCGCTTTCTTTCTTTTTTTTTTTTTTCAAAATATCTAGTTCAAGAGTTGCGGTTTGCCAGAAGCTTATATTATTAGCTCAAAAATCAGTTCAACCAGATGTAAAATTTTTTCTTTAGAGAACAGAAAAAGAAGATTTATTGGATTAATCATTTTATTTGTAGGTTATATGGGAGAATATGCAGGGTCTCTCCAATGGGATACCACATTTAATCTACATATCCAGAGAGAAAAGGCCAAAGAATCCACATCATTATAAAGCGGGGGCCATGAATGTATTAGCAAGTCGATACTTATTTGAGTAACGCTAGGAATTCCAACAATTGTGTACCAACTTTATCTCAACCAATGTGGCATTTATTTAGTGGATGATAAAAATATTGATTTTATTACTTATGAAATTACTATCAAATAGATGAATACTACATAACAATTGGAACTCAAGTTGTGACTCAATTGTTGAAATATCAATCACTATTGCTTTTGAATTTATTGTTAATTTTGGATGACGAATAGACCAGAGTCTCCGGCTTGATGACCAATGCACCATTCATGCTTAATGTGGATTGCGACATGTATGCCAACAACCCAGAGCTTGTTCTTCAAGCAATGTGTTTGTTTTTAGGCTTCAATGACGAAAGGGAATGGGGGTTTGTTCAGTGTCCGCAATATTTTTATGATAGACCAACGGATCATCTAGCCGTTCTGCATCAAGTGAGTCATGCTAGCTTTATTTTTAATCTTATACTTGATGCGTCAATTAACGTAGTTAATTGCTTGTTCAATGCATAGCTAATAGGGTGTTTAACTTGTATGTTTTGCTCAATATTTTGTTAGACTCTTTACAAAGGAATGGCGGGAATTCAAGGACCATTCTATGCAGGTTCAGGAACAATTCATAGACGAAATGTTGTGTATGGTCTGAGGCCGGATGAGGTGTATCATCAAGGAAAATAAATTAATGACTTTAAAGGTACTCTGTTTTCTTATTTCTGTTATGCATCTTTTTTCTTTTGGGCATTTGGATTCTATATTAGTCGTAGCTGGTGCTGAGATAAATATAAAGGCTGTGATTAATTATTTTTTTTATCAGAATGTGTTGATAATTAAATTTTGAGAATGCGTTGTTAATTAAATTTTGATAATACATTGGTACAAATGTACAAGTGATTCAAAATCTTTAGAGTTAAGTAGAATTGACATTAGCGTGGGAGACATCTTTTTTTTTTTTACTCTAAACTGTTACAAAAACATATATTTGGATCTTATTATAATCTTACCTTAACTGCATTTTGAAAGATCTTATGCAGTGTAAGGATTTTTATTAGTAAAATATTATGAAAAGATTAGTACAACTCAGCTTAGCACTGAATTCAATTCAATTGGTTAGCATTTAATTAAAACCGAATTAGTACCACCGGTCACATCTTATATTTCAAAGCCACGTAAGCCCACATGAACATGGAACCCCAATATATGATAGCTTATGATTTCAATTCACTTCGTCTATGGATTGAAAATCCTCAATCCCAAATACTCCCGTAAACACTTTGTTCTCTAAATCCTAATCCTGCAGGAAAAGTAGCGGATGATGAGTTATTGAAAAAATTTGGAAATTCAAAGGAATTCCTCAACTGAGCTGCTCATGCTTTGAAAGGAAATGCATATTTAACGAGCAATCTGTCGAATTCATTGGACGCAGCACACCAAGTTGCAGGTTGTGACTATAGGTATGTTTGGGATTGAGGTTGGGCAGCTGTAGCTTCCAAGCTACAGTACTAAAGTATTTGATAAACACTAACTACTGTGGTTTAGAAACTATATTAATGTGATTTTTTACTTATATCATAAAAAATATTTTATATCTTTAATAATTTTATTAAAATTATTATTAAAATTTTATATTTACTATGTATTACTAGTTTTTGTTTCATAATTATAGCTTTTTTTCCGCAGCAGCTGTAGCTTAAAAGCTCCAGCACCTCAATCCCAAACACACCCTATGAGTATGGCAGCGACTGGGGTAAAAAAGGTAGGACAGCAAACTTTCAAGAAATTGAAGAAACCGACATGAGAGAAGAACTACTACTATGAACAATTTTCCTTTTTTTTTTTTTTTTTTTGCTTGTGTTTCAGTTATTTATTTTTCATATTGATGATAGTACAATAGATCTAATGTATAGAAGGGCCCTTAACATATTCTCTCTTATTAGTTAGACTTTTAATACTCACACAAAGTATACTATTGGACTGTTGGCCGGATGCCCTCAACATTCGATGGCACTAATTCGACTCCTCTGGTCATGTGGCTCTTTCCTCTTCCCACTAAATGGGAAACAGGGGTACATTTCTCTCCGCATATTGTGGGAGTATGTTTTTGGAAATACACTAGTAGACCTAGAATTTATACTATAGGTATATAAATTTAGATCCCCAATAGACTCAAGTTTATAGAAGTATGGAATACAATAATTTGATGAAGAAATGTAAACCAAAAGTATTCAAACTTTTCTCATCCAACATAAAATGACTTTTTATTTACTTTTTTCAGACTGGCTTTTTATATGGCTCCATAACAGAGGATATGATAACTGGCATTATGATCCATTCGAGAAGTTGGAGATCAAGCTATTGCTCACCAGATCCACGGGCTTTTCTTGGCTGTGGTGCACCTGCCGGCCCTGCAGCAATGAGCCAAGAAAAAAGATGGGCCACAGGATTCCTTGAAATTCTATTTAGCAAAACAAATCCCATTTTTGCTTGCTTCACAAGCAAGCTCCAATTCCGCCAATGCTTGGCCTATTTATGGATCCTTGTTTGGGGCTTGCGCTCAATTCCTGAGTTGTGCTATGCTGCTCTTCCGGTTTACTGCATCATCACCAACTCCAGTTTCCTCCCAAAGGTAAGAAATTCTTATGCATACTTACAATACAATCAACCAATAGAATTATGACATGTGTAGCTTCCACAATAGATTCAGGAATTCGGCATATGCATACCTGTAACACTTTTTTTGATCTGCAAAGTGTATACTGTTGTTACCGGTTAACCGATAGAATTAACCTTGTACCGATTGCAGTTAACCTTTCTCCGATTATCGTTAAGCTTTCACCGATTAAGCTATAACCTTTAACCGATTACTGCAACTTGAATCTTAGAATCGAACAGGCTAAGATGAAGAATAAAGAACCATTAACGGATAACACCCTCAAGACTTAAACAAAGAAGAAAGATCGAATCAAGAAGTAATAAAAAATAACAGAAACACAGAGAGGAGATTTACGTGGTTCGGTACACAAGTACCTACATCCACGGCTGAAAACCAGCAGGAGGCTAAAGCTTTATTGAAGATGATGATTACACCTTAATCATAGAGTGCAGATTAAATTTCGCTTACGAATTTCTATCTCTCACTCTAACTCTCACAGAATCACCCTCTAACGTTCCCACAAACCAGCCCTTTATATGTGCATGCCTCTGTTTCTGAATCGGCTGTTGAGAGTAACGACTTTAACAAACAGCAGGCCCACCATTCCAGCTCAGCTTGCCACGTCATCATAACAGAATTAAACTAACAGCTTCACAAACCTCCACCTTAGTTTATTCTGATTCAAAACTTTCCTCCACCACTGTTTCAGCATTCGAAACCTTAGGTCACAAGTTACCAAGTCCAATTGAGTTCAAAGAACTCAAGAACTTGACTGCTGGAAGAGGCTTAGTGAGCATGTCAGCTGGATTAACCTCAGAAGGTATTTTGACAACACTTATCGCACACCACCGATTTCATCCTTATTTCAATGCCTATATGCTTAGTCCTCATGGTATTTGGGATTCTTGCTTAATCAGATAGATCGAGCTATCACGAATCACATCGACTTTTGCTTGAATCCCAATCGCGACTAAGCCCTTTAGCGATTGCTTTTAACGCCCCGATGGTAATGTATTCTCGCTCAGAGAGCAACAATCGCGCATGAAGCCTTCCAAATTGACAAACTCCACACATGGTAAACACAAATCCAGTTATAGACCTTCTTTATCCAGTCACCTACCGTAGTCTAAACCAAGAACTTCACGAGGCTCCAGTGATTTTCCAAATGTAATCCCATAATTAAGTCCCTTCATCTCAAGATCCACTGACTCGCTGTTGTTCCTGCTGTGATTTCCCATGAATCACTGACACAACACCATGTGCTATGTCAGCCGAACACCATGGCATACATTATACTCCCACCCATTAGAATAGGAATCCTTCATGTACTCTATGTCAAGATCGTCGTTGGTTCTCAAGCTTAGAATTTTAATACGAGTGACAAATGTGTCATTGCTGTGTTTAGCACCGCCCATGGTGAACCTATTTAGCACTTTTACATAATCACCGAGTAAGAAACAAGGTTCTTGAGATCCTCTCAATGCATGCATTTTTGTTGCAGACCTAGATCCTTCATTTCAAACTCTTTTCATGATTGAAGCCATTTCTATCACTATATTTAATAAGCATGTCATCCACATATAGTAAGTAGGCTACCTTTAACCGTAGTTTGTAGTACACAACTATCGATCGATCACCAGAACCATGGTTGCTCATAAACCGGTCAAACTTTAAATACCATTGCCGAGACTGAATATATTTTCTTATGCACACCATATTTTCATTTCTTCTACTTTCAGTTGTGTCATAAAGATTTCTTCATCAAAGTTTCCATGTAAGGGCGCCTACATCCATTCGTCTAACTCCATATCAAGGAAATGTAATGAAGCAATGCCTTATGAGTTGTGTTTTACCACCGTGAGAATACCTCATTGAAATCTACTCTTCTTTCTCAGCAAGCCCTTGGCAACAGCCTTGCCTTTGTACCGGGTTGCTTATCGCCAGATCCATCTTTGAGCTTATAAATCCATTTACACCACTAATCTTTGTTTAATGGTTTCTACTAGGATCCATGTATTGTTTTTCTTAAGGAGGTTAATTCTTCTTCCATCGAAGCCATTTAGCTTTATCACTTCTACACATGGCTTCCTTGTAGCTCATGGTTCTTCACCACTTAGTTCGAACACTTGAGCATATGAAATAAGGTCAAGAATGCCATACTTAGGCATTCTAATTGTCCTCCTTACATCCCTCGCGGGTACTCATCGAGCTCACGGGATTCAATTCAGATCTTTCTGTACTTTCGTAGGTTGATAGCTATCAAGACGCTCCACCTTCAACTCAAAGATCTGCTTCCCATTCGAACCAAGACCATTACCTCGCCTCTACTTTGGCATCGATCGAGTCTTCATCAAATACCACATCTCTACTAATTAGAGGAGGCTTACCATTTACGTCAAATCAGACCAGCTTCCGGATATCCTATAAAGTATCCTCATCGCTTCGGTTCTAATTTGCCTCGACTAATATGGGCATATGCAACGCACCAAAATCCTCAAGTTAGTAAGGTCGTGGCTTCCTTGTCCGATTTCTGTATATTCAAGTCATGAAGGACTTATTTACTGTAAGTCAGGACTACCAGCTTAACTGGTAGATCGTTGAAAAGTATACACCTTGCCTTTTCAAGTGTTCTTTCATCCTTCAAAGAAGCCATTTCCGAGGGATGTGTCTTATCGCTCGCCTCAATACCCTTGCTTTTACAAACTCATCAAATTCATGGCTGCACTCAATCCATCCCAAGCTTTTTATCTTCACTCGATTTTCTACAAGTTTTGACCACTCAACTTCTCCAGGCCTCACTTTCTAACACATGATCCACTTTTCTTGAGTAGTCATCAAGGAAGGTTATGAAATACCTAGCTCCACCATGAGAGGAACTGATGGTCCCCACAGTCCGAATGAATATAGTCAAGGGTCCTTTTGTTTCATTTCTCCTGTGTTGAATTTCGCCTTGTGCTTTACCAAAACACATTTTCTAATTCTAATGAGGATATGGTCTTCACCAAATGCACCTTGTTTTTCTAATTTTAACCCTCTTCACCATGTGTGCAAGTCATATGCCACGCTTTAGTTTTATCATTACTAACCTGTGGTCAGTAATCGCAGACAAGATCCTACTAGAGCATACAGGCCATTCCTTCTAACTCCTTTCATAATGACCTTACCATTTTGCATCACATGAATCTCCCCATTTTCAGCTCTAATACTACAGCCAATTTGATCAAACATGCCTAGTGAAATTAGATTCCTTCTTAGCTTGGGTACATACCTTACTTGATCTAAGTTTCTGATTTCACCATCAAACATTTTAATATCAATGGTCCATATTCCAGCAACTTTACAAGCTAAGTCATTTCCTAACAACACTTTACCACCTTCAACACTCTTAAAAGTCTTAAAGAAATGCTTGTTAGGACACATATGAAAAGAGCACCCAGAGTCAAGTATCCACTCACCAATTTGGTGTTTTTCTGCTGCCACTAGCACATCAGCACCTTCTGAGTCTGTTTCATCCTCTGATACAATGGCATCCTTCCCATTTGATTCTTTTTGTAGCTTCTCAAGTTTCTTCTTTTCAAAACAGTCCTTTATATAATGCCCTTCTTTCTGACAAAAATAGCATTTCCTCTTCTTTTTCTTCTCTGTTTTATCTTTCTGGTTGGCACTTTTCTTTTCTTTGTTGTTCCTTTTCTCTGTCTTTGACTTGACTGCTAGTCCTTCCCCATAGCTTTGATCTTTCCCATTTGATCTCTTCTTCAAGTCTTTAGATTCCAGAGCACTCTTGACATCCTTTAACGTAAGTGTCTGCCTCCCATATAGTAGAGTATCAACAAAATGCTCAAAAGAATCGTGGAACTTAAAGCCTATCTTCATCTTCCAAATCGATGTTCACATTTTCAAGATCCAAGATCAGTTTGTTGAATTCATCTAAGTGATCCTTGGTTACTCTTCTTTCATGGAGATATATGCCTTCTTTTCAACACAGCCTCACGGATTTTTCAGATAAAAATCTTAGCCATTATAACCACGCAGCTTCTTTCTTTAGCAACTCTCAATACTTCAGATAGACAGAATGACGGTGTGAGCCTTATTGTTAATGGTTTTCCGATCTCCTATCCTTGAGGAATCCTCCGCTTGTTCTTTCTTGCCCTTTGGATCTTCATCTTCATTTTCAAGAGCACTGTCCAGCCCTTGCTGGATAAGGATTGCCCTCATCTTAAGACTCCAAAGGTAGAAGTCATTATCACCATTAAATCTTTCGAGATCAACTGGCTGCCATTTAGCTCACGAACAGCCCAAGAATTGTTCTTTACGCCCGATACCAGTTTGTTGTTACCGTTAACCGATAGGATTAACCTTGTACCTTCGAAGGTTAACCTTTCTCCGATTATCGTTGCTTTCACCGACACATAACCTTTAACCGACATCAACTTGAATCTTAACTTAACAAAGCTAAGATGAAGAATAAAGAACCATTAACGGATAACACCAAGACTTAAACAAAGAAGAAAATGGAATCTAATAAAAACAATAAATACAGAGGAGATTTATTTCTATAACAAGTACCTACATCCACCTGAAACCAGCAGGAGGCTAAAGCTTTATCAAGATGATGATTACACAGACATAGAGTGCGAGATTAAAGTTATGCAATTTCTATCTCTCACTCTAACTCGTAATCACCCTCTAACGCTCCCAAACTAGCCCTTTATATGCATGCCTGCTTCAATCTCCGAGAGTAACGACTTTAACAAACAGCAGGCCCACCATTCCAGCTCAGCTTGCCACGTCATCATAACAGAATTAAACTAACATCTTCACATATACTTTATCAGACTACACTCGCATTGGCTTCCCAATCTATTCATTGTGGGTTAACAGTTGTATGGCGAGGATTGTCGCAACAGGTGCATGGTTCTTAGGACTTTTAAATGTAATACTTAAGCTCTTAGGACTATCAGATACCATCTTTGAAATTACACAAGATCCTGAGACTAATGGTGATAGTAAGACGATGATAAATGATCTTCTATTTAATCGCTTTCATTCCGTACACATCTGTGCACGTTACGGCATTGGGCATGGCCTTGCTAGGGTTGGAAGCACAAGATAGGCAGGGCCCAGGGCTTGGGGAGTTCTTTTGTAGTACGTATGTGGTGTTATGCTTCTTGCCTTTTCTGCAAGGGCTGTTCAGGAGAGTAAAATATGGGATCCCTTTACCTACCATCTGCAAATCTTCTGCTTTAGCACTTCTTTTTGTGCAGTTGTGTAAGATGAGCACTATTGTAACACCCCAAAAATTACCCATGAAAACACAGGGGTAAAATTGGAATGAAACCTCACATCATTCATTCTTATTAATAAATCTCAAGATAAAAAATCATAATTGAGATACATAGTTTATATCCTAAGTTATATGCCATCAGTCTTTTTTTGTCATACAAGTCTGTTTCCAGTGAATTTGAGAATGTTCTAAAAATAACAGGTGGGTTGTTCATAGAGTACATTTTGAGAGGGAAAAATAACAGAAGCCCAATAAGAAATGACACTAACTTGTTAGTCTATATTGACGAATCACAGCAATCCGGTGTGCTTACCTGCTTTCACTATCCCAATATCCATAGCTTTACTCAACTCCTCGGTCTCCAATCTCAATCTCTTAGGATGTATGGTAGATATCATCTCCTGTGCTTGCTTCCTAAATTCGTACATTTTTGCTTTTCGTTCCTCGATATCTTGGGTTAGCTCCTCAATCTCTTTTGAAAGCTTAGACATCTTTTTATATTGATAGCGAATGGGGCTGATCTGGTATAACTCAGTATCAATTCCATGACGAGCTTCCGCAATTCTCTCCAAATGATCAAACACAAAACCAACTCTAAACCCTGCTCGTTGAGCAATTCTGGAGTTCCTCCACCAGGTGTAAATTAAGTCATCTTTGATGTCCTGAACCATAGTGTCACACATACTATGCACAGTCGCACAAAATAGGACGATGACACAGTTCTTTAGTCCTTGATTTATATTGCAACTGGAACCAATATCCCCATACTTGTCAAGCAGTTTTTTGAGAACACCGGCCAACCTTGGACTGGTTTTATAGTTATCAGTGACATCAATAAGCTCTGACCTATAATCCTCCCATTCAAATAAATCCCTCATGAAATACAAAGAGAAAGCCCTCTGCGATTCCATTAATGACTTAGCGTCTTCCTTAGAAGAATCTACTGCCATAAGCTGTTGATCAGTAGAAAATTTCTCCCGACTCTCTTCCACTTCCTTATCCACATCCTGTAGTATGTCGTTGAATTGCTGAGCTTCCTCTTCGGTTAAGGACTCTTCAATATCCCTCAAGGTTAAGCTGTTACTGCTGACCACCTCACCAGAAGTGCTCTCATGGATAATACTCTTCCTATTGATAAATCTAAACAGTACATCTCGGGACTTTTTCTGCAGTGCTTCTCTGACCTACATATCAAGCAAAAATAATTAGTGTAAATTTAAAACAATTAGGATATATAGAACATTATATTTTATTCAATGCAATTTATTGGAGATTCAATTTAAGATTAGATAGGATATAGACATATAATTAAGCTTAGTACCTCTGAAATCACGCAATCAAATTCTGCTATGAAGTCGCATTCTGCACAATAATAAACACAAGCTTTAGGGTGTCTTTCCTCCTCGCAAACATCACAAATTTGTGCATCGTACTCATCATTAACAAGACTATCCATGAGAGTCAGCAAATGATGGTGACTCATGTGTTGAATAGCTTGTGGCAATGGAGAATGTAAAAGATGGATATTAAAGTTGCATTTCAGACAACGCTGATTGGATACATCTAAATGCATGAAGTTATAGCTTTGACATTTCGAGCTGTGATCTAACTTTTCAAAGAAAGTGAAAATTTGCTCATCACCTTGCAGTTCCACTCGAAATTGCAATGAAAAGCAGTCAATATCCAAAGTGAAATCACAACGGCTACATTCGTAAATGAAGCCTGACACATGTTTATGACAGGCACTGCATACACGGTCTGTTTTCGAATGATCTGTCGTGACATAGAGAGGATGTCTGTGGAGGAGATGTTGGGGCTGCCAGAGCAATTCAGCGCAGGATTTGTGGAGATAAAATCCGCAGGGATCACAACCATATGCTGGATCATCTGCTTGGATTAATCTTTCACATGCATAGCAAGTAACACCATCATTCCTCTTGCTTTCAAAAGCAAAGTACAAGCAATGATCGTGGCTGAAATGCCTCAGCTGCACTCGTTCATCATGCGGTACCTCAGTGAGCACACAACGCACATGTGCGTTGTACTCACATTCAACACAGCAATAATACGGATGCTTTGGATTCCTTTCTTCCCCGCAAGCGTCACAATAAAGTACATCAGAATCATTTTTGACAAGTGCCTTAGTAGAGATGGACAGAGGATGATCATGGTGATGTTTATGCACAATAGTTGGTGGTAGTGAGGCTGGGGCTGGTCTGCACTGGACATGAAGATTGAAGCAGCACTGGACACACCGGACAAAGAAAGTACTCTTAATTTCAAAACCACATGCTTCACACATCCCTTGATAGGACATGTTCTCCACAAGAATAAGAAGATGCTCATGACCTTCGTATTTTATGCTTGGCTTCAAAGACGCGCATTCAAGATGCAGGGCAAAGTCGCAATAATCACATCGGTAGCACATGCCTGGATTTACTTTGAAGTCACATGCATCACAATAAAATCCCTCCAAAAACTTGCTTTCTTGGAGTGTCAAACGATGGTGTGGGTATGGGTGGAAAGGGTGTCGGAGTTCTTGCGGCAATTCAGCACATGAGTTATGGATATAAAACTCACATAAGGCGCAACCATAGCTCGAGCCATGGATATTTTTGTAGCATAATTTACATTTCACATCATCTTCCTCCAAGAGGGCCAAAGGATGGCAGTGACTGAAATGTCCCAATTCATCATCATTGTTGTTTTCAAGAAGAAATGAGCAGTCATTGTGGCTGGTATGTCCCAATATCTCTCGATCATCGTCGCATGGTATCTCAGTGATCACCGCACAACGCACATGTGCATAGTACTCACATTCAACGCAAAGATAACAAGGATCCTTTGGATTTAGTTCTTCACTACAAGCGTAGCACTTAAGCGATTCAACATAATATTTGATATAAGCGGTGAGTGAGAGAGGATGGTCGTGATTTTTATGCAAAACAGTTGGTGGTAGTGAAGCTGGGACTGAGCCACACAGGACATGAAAATTGAGCCTACACTGGACACACCGAAAAAAGAAAGTACCTTCAATCGTATCACCGCATGCTTCACATTCGCCTTTGTAGGACATATTCTCCACTAGAATAAGACGATGCTCGTGACCTTCGTACTTTACGTTTGGCAGCAGAGACGCACATTGAGGATGCAAACAAAACCCACACTGTACACAATGGTACACAAAACGGTTAGTCATGGAAAGACAGGCTTCACAGTCCAATATACTGTACTTATATATGTTGCTGAGTGACAAAAAATGTCCTGGATGTGGATGGAAAGGATGTAGAGTTTGCTGCTGGGGCAGTTCACTACACGATTCATGGATATAAAAAGCACAAGGGATACAACCATAGCTTTGACCTCGTAGATTTTTGTTGCATATACTGCACGTCGCATCCCGCATCTGAAAGACGCCCAAGGGATGCTGGTGACTGAAATGTTCAATGTGCTCTCCGCGATCTTCATGATACGCGATGAGTCTGCCAGCACATCTTGCGCAGATCTGAAAACCGCACAGGTAGCAGCAGAACTTATACCCTTTTTGTGACCAGTCACAGAAATCACAACGAAATTTTCGAGTCCTGGTGAAAGAGAATATATCTGAACTAGTACTGAAGAAGAAAGAGCAATGTGGACGAAAAGAGATTTGGATTTGTGACGGCAACTCTGCGCATGATTTATGAAAAATAGGAGAGTTGGGCCAACACAGTTTGCAGATGTAAAAATTATCACGTGAGGAGGAAACATCGTGGCAACCAAAGCATTCTGTCGGTTCCGGATAAAACCCACACCTGCTGCAACGGTTGAGGTACTCGAAAGGATTGCCACAGAGAGGGCAAAGAAGTTTACCCTCATCATTCTTCTCGCAGAGTGTTAAAGGATGCTGGTGTATATGGGACTGTTCAATCTCCATCTCTTTCGTTAGAGATTTGATCAATTGGGAAATGGTAATAAAGCTTTCTTTATTAAACTTTTAGTCATCATCCGGTAATAGTAGAATTTTCTTCCTGGAAACTCATCATTGACCCACCGACCGCAACAATGTTGGCTGTTTTGACAAGTTGCTCATTATCTTACTTTAATTAAATTTTTAGCAAATAATTAATCGTTGTTCGGTCAAATTAAATCAGTAACTTGGAAAGATTAACACAGGCTAATGTCAGTGGAGACTAAATCCAAATCTGGAGGTAGGAAGAAGTTTCTCCGTCAATGACTTTTGTTCGTGTTAGAAAAATGAAATAAGGATGGAAATAAAATAGTAAATCAGAATTATTGATCATCTTCTATTAGGATTAGTTTGGTAATGTTGTTGTTTTTAAAATAATTAGTGTCAATTGTGCTGTAAAAATAATCAATTGTGAAGAGATCAGTTAAATATTTAATAAATTTTATTTTTAAAAATACTATGAGTTTTAAAAAGTAAATTTCATTTTTAAAATGCTTTAAGAATGTAAATAACTTAAATAGACATAAATCTATAATATTTACTTACATATGCATTTATAAATGTGTGTATATTATTATTTTATGTGCATATATAACAATCGATAACAGAAATAAATATTTTTATTCTACTAATTATATTTTATCTCCATATAATTAGTGATAATAATAATTTCTTTAAATACAATAATTTTATTTCCTACTTAAGTAAGAATAATTTCAGATTTCTATAACATATATTAGGATATATATGAAATTGTATATGAAACTGATTCTCAAAATTAGATTTTAAAAAACTATTTTTTTTTCTTATTTTCAAAATTTACTGTAAGATTAGGTGAGTTTGACAAGATAAATTTAAAAAAAAATTCAAATAATAAAATTAACTTTTAACTTTTCAAAATCAGTTTGAAGTTTCAAAAAAGCAATCCCAAACAAGCCCTAATTGGTTAAGAAAGACTTTTGTCAATCAACATTTTTTTCATTTATTTTTATTACTTAGTTAATGACAATCCAATATAATCCCTTCTCGACCCATGTAAATAGAATTTGAACCTAAATCTCTTATTTTCAGCACAAAAAGTTTTGCCATTGTCAATCAACGTAAAGTTTTATTAACTCAATCTTTTATTAATCAATCAATTCCCATATTGATAACTGGCTTCTATTGCAAATGGCCAAAATTAATTGAGTCATTGTTTCTGTTGGAACCAAATTACCAATCAAGATCAATTTGGAACCCCCAAGATCCACTCTAATAAACTTGATCTTGACTAGGTTTAATACTAAACTGAGTTTAAGAAGAAATTAAACAAGGTAACTAGACCTAATCTGAATTCGAAGAACAAGGCAAAAAAAGAAAATACATATCACACACAGAACAAGGATTTATAGTGGTTCGACCATTTTCTTGCCTACATCCACTATGAAAAGAGAAGCAAGCCTTTAATGATTTCAGAGATTACAAGTTACAAAGATGAAGAGTTTACGTAACTAAATTGATTCCCCCCCATACCAGATCATAGAGCCATTTATATAACAACTAGAATCATCTAGTAGACCCCCAAGCAGTCAGCTCACGCTCCTGGGTTTCTCAGCTGAGTAATCCCAACAGCATCCTGCTTGAACTAACCGAAATAACAACTTCTTGAAATAGCTAAGGGACACATGTCACAAGCTCATACAATCTGCTACTCAAAACGCAGATGTTGCTGCCGTTTGGATTAGTGAAGCACGTGATGACTCATGTGCGTGACTAACTCCACCAGCCGACATAGCATTTCTGTCATCCAGCTCCTCTGATCTTCAATAGCCGACATGTCATTACTTTCTTTCTCAAGCATCTGACATATCACACATATTCCTGAATCCAGATTTAAGCTTCACCTCTTCAACAGTTTCAGTAATTATTTTTAAAGAATACAATTCGAGTTATAATCATGAGATAATTTTAAATTTCTCCTTGACATCCAATGCATCGCGTGAGGGACTGGGGTTTTATCAATCTCTTTGTTTGGGATTTGGGAAATGATAATGCAGGAGGTTTTCTGATCTCTTAGTCATCATCCATTAATCTTCTTTGTCGTTTCTTTGGTGGAATATATTCTTCTTGGAGCGCATTTTTAATTTTACCCACCAACGCCAGTACTTTTGGCTGCGATGGCACTTATGTAACGTGCTGCTTTTCAAAAGTTTCCTCGCGCTCAAGCCCACATCATCCCATCAAGTCTTTTAAATCATCGAAATGTAGCCATTGGTTTCTTGACTGCCTATACTTACCTATGCAGCTTAAATTAATTATAAAATATTTTTAAATTAAAAATATTTAAATTAAAGATAATCATCTAATATATAATAAAATAATAGTCAAATACATAAACTATTAGTAATATAACATAATAAATAACAAATACTAATATTAAAAATTAAACTAATTTGGTATTTTGAGTTTTTTCTTTTTTTATTTAAATTAAATTTATTTTTATGTCATAAATTGTTCTATCCAGCCTTTTCATGGGGAAGTTTCCCTTATCTGTTTCAAAACCAGGCGTACTTTTACAATTTTACGTCCATATGCAGGCGGGGCACATCTGTACCGTGAGCTTAGGCCATTGCGGGCTGCGCTCTTGGCTTTTACGACCAAGTTGCTCATTATCTTAATTAATAAATCTTTCGCAAACTAACTGTTGGTCGTTCATTATTTCATAATTAAACAGTAAAACTGTTTTTTCTGGTAGATTAAATAAGTAATTTAAATCGTATAATTGTGTATCATAAAGTTTTAGTAAGTATTTTGGATCTAGTGCTTTAAACTGGACTTAATTATGTATGATTAAGAATTGATTACGAAAGACATACTTTGATAACAGTAAATATAATTTTATAACAAGATTAACAGGAGATCATCATATCTGTAGAGCACTGAATCCAAATACGAAGGAAGAAGAGTTTCCGCGCCGTAAATGAATTTTTTTTTTTACGTGAGGAAAATCAAATAATAATAAAAACAAAGCAATTAATCAAAATAATTAATTATCTTTATCTTAATTAGAATTGGTTAAGAAATATTATTTATCATTCAAGGTCGAGTGGTTCAATAGTCATTCGTTATTGTGAACTTATATTAATTGAGTCATTTACTCTTCAAATTCAACCATATTTTGTTACAGATCTTCTAGTGTGATTATTTTTATTGTATATACAACCAACCAATTGATAAGTGCATATTTTCTTTATATTTTTCTATTAATTTCTCTAATTTTTTCTTGTCTTGATCTTAAATACTTTAATTATTTTAGTCAACTTTTAATTTAGTTATTTTATTAAATTATATTTTATTATGTTAATTTTTATCTTAATTTTTTATATTTCATTATTGTAGATTTTATCCTTAATTTTTTTTCTTTTTTATTTTAAAGTAAAAAGGGGTGGACAAAGTCCAACCAGTTCTGTACAAGCTTGATAAGCCTTTCACCCCGCTTCGTAGTGAAAGTGAGCTTTCAACCTTCTATCTTGCCAAAAGCCCCTAGTACCAGTAATTTTTAAAAGAATAGGATAATGATCCGACCACCAAGAATCGAAATGAGTAACTGTTGAACAAAAGCCTAAATCCTGCCAAGTACAGTTACTAAGAAACTTGTCCAGGTGTTCCTCCACCAACCCCACATTATACGCCGGTTAGCCCAAGTATAAGGGAACCTTACAAGTCCTATATCAATTAATTCATAATCCCGAATGGCCCTACAAAAATCTGCCATAGCCTCAGAACATGTTGGCGGTCCCCTTAAATTTCTCCGTATAATCAAGAATTTCATTAAAATCAACCCTACATATCCAAGGCAGCAAAGATAAGGAACTAAGACGAAGAAGGAGTTCGATGTATGTTTCTCTATATTAGCACCAGGATGACCATATACACCAGTAAAATGCCACCACAACCCACTTTTAGACTTAATTATAGAATCCATACGATGACAACTGTATGAAACGACAGATAGATTAATCAAGAATGTTTGTAGAGAAGTATTATTTTATAACTTGATGGGAATGAAGTTCTCAATTAAGAAAGTAACAATAGGTTGAAATAAAAATTGAGGTCCCACCTACTTCTTTCGAAGACAAAGTTCAAAATTAATTTCCACAGAGGAACCTACTCCAAATTAAAATATCTCTTAATTGTCTTTCAAAGACGTTGACATAGAAAATGAGGTCGCGTCCACTTCTTCCGTCTTCCAAAGACGTAGACGTAGAAAATGAGGTCGCATTCACTCCTTACAAATTAGGTTTCACAAAATTTTGACGTAGAAAATGAGGTCAAATCTACTTGTCTAAATTCGATTTCACAAATTGAAATGAGTAAATTTGACTATCAACATTTGTATATTTTAGTCCACGCACCTAATTAGTAATCTTTATTGTGTTATTCCATTTCTAATATTTTGAAAAGTCATTATCCTACCTAACCCGCTAGATTTTCTATTATTTTGCATGGTTGTTCACATTAATGAACAATTTTGCTCATGATTTATTTATTGTCACTAATTAAAAGACAAAAGTAGTGTTCTGTTAAATTATTCATGAATTAGGAACATACAATAATGAGAGAGAGTGAGTAAGGTAAGGCACAACAATAATTTAAAGACAACTTTTATTTATTCTCAAAGTATCGATAAATAAGAAGATGAATCCTCATTTTGTAATTACATAATCACACAAATGAAGTATATAAATAGGTAAACAGATATATTCTATTGTACATATAGATAAACAGATATATCTTATTGCACCACTCAAGGGCGTTCGTAATGACCGAGGGAGTCGAAGACTAATAAGTGAGTAATTTATGAGCCAAGCATTCTTCTTATAGTTAGATCCAATCTCCTATCCCTATGAAAGGAAAAGGAAAAAGAATTTCATGTTGTTCCTTTGAGGAAGGGAGGAATAGGAAAATCCTTTTGATTGTAGCTTTTTCCAAACTTATGGGAAAAGCATTAAAAAAAAAAAGTTTGAATGGTGCATCACTAGTTATAAGTTTTATGAGATAGTAGAAGTTATAAATGATAGAAAGTTGTTTGGTGGGGAGATAAAATATCCTTTTGATGCATCTCCACATAATTATAATTATTTCATAATATCTTTAATAATTTTTAAAAGAAAATTAATGTTTAAAATCAATTTTCAATTTACAATTTTAAGGATAATTTTGTCTTTATAAATTGGAGAAATAAGTTTCTTTATAACCCATTTTCTTAATATACCTACTGTCACCAATAAACTCTTAAATATTCCAAAACTAACCCGCCTACATTAAGGTTATTTGTTAATGGGTTGATCAAGTTTGATAGATTAGCTCTTTGAGACATGAAGTTTTAATTCTAGAGAGATAATTAATAAAGAGTGGTGCTATTACTCCGCTGAAATCCATTTTTCTAGATATACCCCATTAAAAATATTTAAAAAAGTAGTACACCCATTTTAATTCCACAAATACCCTACATTTTTATTTGTCAACAAAACCCCATAATCTCTTATTACAAGTTACAGAAATTTCACTACCTAATTTCAAAGATTCAAGCATGTTGTTAATGAGAATTATTTTCAAATAATCATCAACGTGATAAGATGAAGTTCTTATTATATCAACTAACAGACATTTAAAATCACATTGAAGCATAAAAAATTAAATTATTAGCCTCTTGCTCTTTTGAGACTTTAGGCGCCTACAATCAGTAACTCTATTTTAATCGATAGAAGGATAATACATGTTTTAGATCCATTTTTTCATGGAGGCTAAAATTGTAAATTTACAAACAAGGTTTTATAAGAATTTTAGTTGGGCGCCTCAAGCTCGACTCATTAATAAATGTCAACTTATTTAGATGGGAGTCAAATTTACCCAATATGAAAAGCCATAATAAGGGTATTTAAATACCCGTCCAGCACGGAAGACAATTCTTCTGGAACTTCAAATATCCGTCCAGCACGTAACACATAATTCTTAGAGACAAGCACGTAACAAAGTTTAAATACCCAATTTTTTTACCATGGTAAATAGCCCAATTAAAAAATCTTTGAAATATCTTGCGGTGACATTAAAGCAGAAAATAAATATCTTTCGCTGACAGCTGCTTCTTTCAGATGGAAGTTTACAAAATAGACCCTGCTAATGAACGGGAAAATGCCAATACTATGATGACCGCAAGAGTAATGATCAATTTCTTGTCACATTAATTTAAAAATGAAATAAGAGATCTTTGTATAGAAATCAAATGTATTTTGAATTTCATAATTAGAAAATTGAAGTTAAATTTTCTTAAAAATAATTCAAATTTAATACAAATAATATATTATATCTAGTAGACTAATAATATTAAATTATTTTTAAGATTTAAAATAATTTTAAAATTTTCAATTATTATACTTATTTTAATAGTATACTTGTATTTATCACTTTCATTATTATTTTTATGAAAATTATATTAAATTATTTTTAATAATTTAATAATATATTAAATTATTTAAAAGAAAATTTAAGTTTAATTTTCTAATTATGAAATTCAAAGGGTATTATGGTTAAAAATGGATTTTGGAGTTTCTCTTTTTGAAAAACTAGGGTTTTTGTAATTATTTCTCCGAATCTTAAACATGTGGTTGTCCTTTTTCATATAAAATATAATTTAAAATATTTTATAATTATAACTTTTAAATTGTTGTTGCTAATTAGCAATATTAAAAATAACCTCCAGGAGGTAAGTAATAATTTCCCATTTTAAAAATGGATGATGAAATAATTACGATGGGCAGGTAGAAATTTACAAGCATATCTGGCATCAGATTGACGCTGAAATTAAAGGCAAGGACAAACAAGTAAGTTCACTTGATAAAGGTCTGTAAGCTCCGCCTATAAATTGCATGCAATTAATGAGATTCTTATGCACCGCCCATCTCTTTGTTCTAACAAATAATTTCTCTGGAAATTGCAAGGCAATGAGACCAACCACGAATATTACTTTCTCCTCTCTTTTTCTTGCATTGCTTCCCATAGCATCAATCAACATGAGCTTTTGCAGTGGAGGTACCTATGTGAGTTGCTTGGAAAGTGAGCGAGAAGCACTTCTGAAGTTCAAGCAAGATCTCAATGATCCTTCAAACCGGCTTGTCTCTTGGAATATTAGCGAGGGGAATTGCTGTAAATGGGCTGCTGTTATTTGTCACAATACCACAGGACATGTCCTCCAGCTCCTTCTTGGAAATCCTTATGAGATGTCAAAGTTGGGTGGTAAGATAAACCCCTCTTTGCTTGAGCTTAAACATTTGAATTACTTGGATTTAAGCGGTAATAATTTTGAAGGCATAGAGATTCCAAACTTTCTTGGTTCAATGGGGAAATTAAGATATCTTAATCTCTCTACAGCTGGTTTTGTAGGAATGATTCCTCACCAAATTGGAAATCTCTCTAATCTACAGTATCTTGACTTGAATGGGAATTTCGGTAATTATGCCGAAACTCTTTCGTGGTTATCTAGTCTTTCATCTCTGAATCACATTGATTTGAGTTGCGTGAACCTCGACAAAGTCTCTGATTGGTTGCTTGCAATAAACTCACTTCCTTCTTTGAAAGTATTAAAGTTGGCCATCTGCCAACTTCATTACTTTCCTTCACTATCTGTATCCTCAGATAACCTTTCATCTGTCACCACCGTCGATCTTTCGGACAACCAGTTAGGTACCTCTGTGATGCCTTGGGTTTTTGGTCTCAGTGATCATTTAGTCTTTCTTGATCTAAGTCTCAATAATTTTGAAGGTCCGATTCCTCGTGGCCTCGGAAACTTGACGTCTCTGAGACATCTCGATTTATCAGCCAACAATTTCAGTTCTACAATACCTGAGTGGTTTTTCTCCGGGTTCGGTAGTCTTGAGTTTCTTTCTCTTTGGAGCAATCTCTTGCAAGGTCCATTTTCAAGTTCTGTAGGAAACTTGACTTCAATCCAAACACTTAGTCTCTCTTTTAATAACCTTGAAGGGAAAATTCCAACATCATTCGGAAGACTTTGTAAGTTAAGGTCGGTTTTTCTATCACACTCAAACATGAACCAAGAGATTTCTGAAATTTTAAATATTTTTTCAACCTGTATCTTAGATGGTCTAGAGGTGTTGGAAATGGCTGAATGTCAGCTCTTTGGTCATTTGACCGATCAAATTAAGCGATTAAAAAATCTTAAAACTTTTTCTTTAAATAATAACTTTATTTATGGTCCTATTCCATTGTCTTTAGGGCAACTCTCTTCGTTAGAAAATGTAAATCTTTCCAATAACACACTGTTTGGATCTCTTTTTGAAATTCACTTTGCCAAGCTTTCAAAATTAGAGTCTTTCGATGTTTCCCAAAACTCATTATCATTAAATGTTAGTCCTGATTGGATTCCTCCTTTTCAACTAAAAGAGTTAAATTTGGAATCTTGTAATTTAGTAGGAAATAGGTTTCCATCTTGGCTGCTCTCACAAAAATCTTTGTCAGAGCTTGATATCTCCAACTCAAGAATTCAAGATACAATTCCTGATGAATTTTGGGAATCTTCTTCCCAGCTTTATTCTTTAAACTTCTCACATAATCGGATTGGTGGAGAGATTCCCAATTTGTCCAAGGCTACCCATCTTCAATACCTTGACTTGAGTTCAAACAATTTCTATGGTCCATTGCCTCCAGTATCCTCTAATGAACTGTCTGGAATTGATCTTTCCAACAATTCTTTCTCAGGCTCTATTTTTCAATTTTTATGTCATCGATTAAAGGAGTCAAAGGAATTAGAAGTTCTTGATCTTGGAGAAAATATTTTATCCGGAGAAATACCTGACTGTTGGATGACTTTTCAGTCCTTAAAAGTTCTGAATTTGGGTAACAATAATTTTACCGGTAACCTTCCACTCTCCATGGGAACCTTAAGTTCACTCCAGTCATTGCATCTTCAGAAAAACACCCTCTTGGGAAAAATTCCTGAGTCATTCAAAAATTGTACGCAATTACTAGCCCTTAACATTGCTGATAATAAGTTTTCCGGTAATGTTCCCGCATGGATTGGAGAAAGCTTTTCAAGAATAATTATTCTCATCCTTCGTTCAAATAAGTTTGATGGCCACTTTCCAACGGAACTTTGCCTCTTATCTTCTCTCCAAATTATAGACATTGCTTCCAACAATCTCTCTGAAGGCATACCAAGATGTATCAGTAATTTGAGTGCCATGGCGACAACGAACTACCCGGTGTACAACGACATCACATATTCAACCAATTTTCGCATTTCTATCGAGAAGACATCTCTTGTAATGAAAGGGAGAAATGTTGAATACAGCAGCATTCTTAATCTGGTGAGGACTATAGACCTTTCGCAAAATAATTTCTCAGGAGGGATTCCTGCGGAAGTAACCAAGCTTTTGGCACTGCAGTCATTAAATTGGTCGCATAATCATTTTACTGGAAGATTTCCTGAGAATATTGGTGCTATGAGATCACTAGAGTCTATTGATTTCTCCGACAACAAGCTTTATGGTGAAATCCCCCAGAGTATTTCAAGTTTGACGTTCTTGAATCATTTGAACTTATCCTACAACAACTTGTCCGGAAAAATTCCTTTAAGCACTCAGCTACAAAGCTTTGATGCATCATGTTTTCTCGGCAATGATAATCTCTGTGGATTTCCTCTTTCTAAAAATTGTACTGAAAATGTTTCAGTACCTCAAGTTGAAAATGGAGATGAAGATGACGGAGAAGTGAACTGGTTCGTTGTAAGCATGGTACTTGGATTCGTGGTAGGTTTTTGGTGCGTAATAGGCCCTCTAATTGTCAACAGAAGGTGGAGGTATATGTATTCTGATTTCTTGGATGACATTGGAGAAAAGGTTCGTAATTTTAGAATAAAATATTCCCTTTTTTTTTTTAATGTCTAGTTATTTGAAATGTTTGAGCTGTGCTTTTCTATCTACTTTCAGTGCGTTTGTTACATTATATTGTATTATATTATAATGTATTATTTTAATATAAATATTTTATATTATGTGATATTACATTAGTATTATATTATAACAATATTATATAATAATTGACGCTATATTGTACTGTATTAATTTTTAATAATTATATTTAATATTGTACTGTTCTGTATTAATTTTTTATAATTAATTAAACTATATTTAGTGCTGCACTGCTCTATATTTTCCTCTCAAAAAAAAAAAAATAACACTGTCCATAAATGCTCAAAATGGAAATTGTTCGGCGGTCATTATTGATCTGTGCAAAAATCAACCTACATAGCAAGGAGGGAAAGAGAGAGAAAGATAAGCTTAATTTGCTACCACATCATGTGCCGGTCACTTTTCCACGAGGAAAAATGCACATAATGGACTGAAAAAGTGTAAATCTTTCCAATAACATATTGATATTGGTCACTTCTAATTTGGGTTGTGATACGGGCTTAAAAGTGTCTCCCACAGTTGAGGCTCTTTCCAGAATACCCGTGATTAAGACCAAAAAAAAAATATAATGGACATTTTTACTAATTCTGGTCGGATGGTAAAGTAGTGTATTCCCCCTTGCACTCGAATTTGAGTGTTATACAATACAAAAAAGACCATTTTCAAAAACCTCCCACAGGTTTGAGGTAATTACAGTTAGATGGCAAATTTCCTTATATTCTCACTAACGTCCCCCACCGTTAGTGAAAAGTCAAAGACTTCACGCAGCATTAGCCCCCATCACCATTGCATATCAATTTTCAAGCAAAAGATTCACAGCCAATACACCAAGTTTTCGAAAGACTCACTCCTGTCAGTCCATTCAAATTTCGCCCTTGCCATACACTAACAACCAAAATAGTAAAAGACATCAAGCATCAACAAACACATAGATTCTCACTCCTTCAAGCTGTATTGCTCTAGCATCACTACTGCAACTGATAACATGTAACCCAATTTCTCCAAGTTGGCTCATATTGTCATTGCATGGCCCAAGTATACTTCTTATCCCTTAGCTTGTTGAATGCATCTTGCAAATCAGTGTCACTCAGTAGCAGTAGATGTCTCCCAAGGTAACATGACATCAAGTTTCACATCAGTTGCATGCCTAATTGTCCGATCGAAGCACAAAAACATCTCTTTAAAATCAAAATCCTAGAAAAAATGGCATATGCAGATTTTATAAGTGAAAGCACAGCATAAGCATCTTGGTTCCTTAGGCTTCAGTCATCCAAACAATTTGTTTTTAATGAGGTCAGGACAGACCAGAACTGAAACTACATTTGTTATTTATGCCAGCTGACACACAATTCACACGTAAATAACTTTCATAACTTAAGCTAAATTAAATCTATACTAAGTAACACAATAGTTAAGGTTTACGATTTATGCCAGGAACATATCAATCCATTAATACATGTAATGTTCCTTTGAATATTTTGTTAATGCATAAATAATATAGTCAAGTTGATCTGGTATCACTGCTGGACTGAATACTTGCAGCAAATTTTGATAAGTGGATCCGCAACAACTCAATCTACAAAATTATCGAAGCTTAACTGTCGAATAAAAACTGTTATTACGAATAGAATTACTCAATAAAAGAGCACTGCTGGACTGAAAAAGGTAATTTAGATGCCAATATCAGACAAGTCTTTGACCATCATCTATCCAGTAACCCAAAAATAAAAGAAAGAAAAATCATTTTCTGAAATTTTGTTGTACCAAAACAGGACAATCAAGCAAAATTCCAGGTTACTTTTTCTCAAGTATCAATAAAAAATATATTTATTTACTGTCTGTGATGTGTATATAAATAACAAAAAAAAATTGTTGAATATTGTGTAGAGAAGTAAATTAAAAAAAAAAAAAAAAAGAAGCAGTGCTTCTAAGGTATCCATTGCTCATCCTTAAACTACGAGCAAGTTTAACTAGTCTATGTAATATCCTTAATCCATAACCACGTTAAGCTAGGGTATGTACGATAAACTTCAAATTAATCACATGTTCTATGACCAAAAACAAAATTGAAATTGGATCTGCTTCCTCACTTAACATTGGAATAATAATAAAAGAGAGAGGGAGGGAGGGAGAGAGTATATTTTTCTGTTCAAAATTGAGAATCATCTTATTTTTCCTTCAAAGGAGCATTTTCCCGTCGCCAAATCTCATAAAAAAAATAATCCTAATGCTACTGCAAACTGCAACTACTAGCAAGATACGAGTCTTCTTCTCTGCTTCTTTTAATTACCTTCTATTCCTCTTATACAATGGTGAATGGTTTAAATTCGAGAAACAGCAATGGGGTTCACCAACCTCAATCTTACTAACTTTTTTAGCTAAATCAATTAAAGCAAGTCTATGCTTGGAGATTATCAAATTAACAAATCTTAATCATATAGCTAGCTAATATTTAACAACCAGCAAACTTAACCCCTCATACTACATACTAGTTCCCACTCTAATTTTGATTTATCCTCATCATTTATTGGTGAAATTTAATAAACCTTGATATGCAGTTACACTTGCAGTGCAGCACTAGTATTCAAATCAAGTTAGCTAGATTTACATCCAAAATTACTCTGCAAAATAAAATCGGAACCAGCTAATTCTCTTGGCTGGAGCAATCATAAATCAATATATTGTAGATAACTAATTAAGCTCATTAATTAATCAGTTACTCTCCATACTAGAACATTAGAATAATTGAAGGGATGTTTGATAAACGGTAAAAGAATGAAGGAAAGTAAAAGGGAAAACAGGAAAAAGCTAATCAAGAAATAGATTTAGACAAGAAAGAAAACAACTGTTAAGAGTCTCGTGTTCATTAGTCCCATAAGCAACTTCCATAGTTCGAAGCCCTAGACTCATTCACACATAAATCAGGCAGACAAGCAAACACTCAACCTGGACTAACAACAAACCATCTCCACCCAAATCAGAAGTTTACCACCCAGCAAAATGCCAGAGCAACCAATCAACCAAAAAATTTAAACAACCGTGATACATTCCCAACTTCTTTCATATCCCGATTTACATGAATGACCAAAATCAGGAAAACACACTCTATAGAATAATAAAAGTAGAACAGTTAAACCCATTAAAGCTTACTGACGACCAATTTCGTTCCTGCACAAAACACGAGAACTCAGAACAAACTAACAATATTCATCAACTCAATCCAAAAATACTTTCGAACCCATTCTCCTTTTAGTCAATTTTTCCACCACCAGCTTAACAACAACAGCTCAAATCAAGTAAAATTTCTTAAATTTCTATCTCCAAAAACAATAAAATCGAAGCTAAACAAAGAATTTGAGACTTTGAACGGACAGTGAACTCTTTCGAGCTCCAATAACAGTGGCAGATCCATGCCGTCGTCGATGCTTCGCTGGTTTTCGACCACTTAAGTTTGTCTCGTGCATGGGTTATGCGAAATTTGTGATGATTTGTTTTCGTTACAGCAACTTCGATCAGGGGAGTGGAGTGGAAACGGTTTGAAATATAGCAACTTTACAATTTTACCCTCGTATACTAATGTTATACGTGTATTCGTACTAACGGCTGGGGAGGTTAGTGAGGATATAAGTAAACTTGTCATCTAACTGTAATTACTTTAAAAATCAGGGGAGATTTTTGAAAATAATCCAATACAAAAACCCACGGACTTAACTTTATCCAAAATCTAACTTAACAATCGAAAGATATTTAAGTTTTATATACTTAACCCAATATCAATACTCAATCAATAGGGGATAATTTTTCTAGTAATACAATTTATAATAATAAACTTAACCCCAATTACAAAACATTTGGGAAAAAAAGTAAATTTAATGACTAATAAACTAAATTGCGAAATGGCCGAGCACGGCGTGCAACTTGATTTAGTAATCTTCCTTTTATTCTTTACACATATTTCATTGCTAAATGCATGTTGCTTATTATCTAGTATAATGAGCAATAAATTAGTCAAACCAAACTGTTAGCTAGAGATGAACTTTATATATTGATATTGTTGATTATTTTTCTTTTTAATTAGTTTGAAGACTCGTCTTCATTTGCCGCTCGACTAAAGATTTGTCTCGATGCAGGGTCGAGGCTTTAATAGAAACAATTGTATATGAAGTTACTATATATACTCCTTTTTTTTTTTTTTTAGCTCTGCAACTTGAGCTTACACCTGTATGAGTAGTGGTAACCTAAGCAAGAAACCTTCGCCGCCACTAGAGGAGGATCGTTCAACGAAAAAGGCAAGATTTAGAAACCAAGGGAATGAAGATGAGAATCCACCTCCGTTATCTTTTAAAGAGAACTAATAGAAGACCAGAATGAACTTGAAAAGGAGTTTTTGGGGAGAATAGAAGATTTGGAATTTGATACCAAAGATGTAACTATTAGTGAAAAGGGAAGCGTCCCATCCATTTTTTCTCAGAAAAGATCCATGCACAACCGGTGAAACTAGGATGAACGCGGTGGTGGTCAAGCTTCTTGGAAGAACTATTGGTTATAGGGCACTCTGCAATAGGTTGAATGATCTCTGGAAAATGTCACAAGGATTCTCTGTTATTGACTTGGAAAATGTTTTCTTCCTGGTTAGGTTCAAAATTAAAAGAGATGCCCATTACGCTCTAACGCAAGGTCCTTAGATGATTATCGGTCATTATCTCATTGTGCAAAAATGGAACCCTCACTTCGATGGCTCCAATGATAATATTGACAATATTGTTGCTTGGATTCGATTACAGGGAATGCCTCTACAGTATTATCATAAAACGGTTCTTTGCATGATTTGGAACATCGTTGGAAAAGTGATTCGAATCGACTACAACACTGAGTCATTAACAAGAGGGAAGTTTGCATGTATTGCGATTGAGATTTCACTTAATAAACCTCTTTGTTCGCAGTTTTTTTCTAGATGGCAGAATGCAGAGGCAGCGCCACTTAGAGCTGGGGGGGGGGGGGGGGGGTTCAGCCCTCCTAGAATTAAAAAAAAAAATAAATTCATCTTGTATTTTTGTGAATTTATAATAAAGTCCCCAATAAATTTTTGAAATAATTAAAAGGCCAATATTTAAACCATTGATTAGAAAAAAAAAAACTCAAATTCAAATCCCTAACCCACAATCAATCCTTTGCCAAAGAAAAACTCCATCAGTTACTATCAGTTATAAGTTTAATGAATTTTTATTTTGATGTATGTTATTTGTTGATTACTTTCTTGAATTAAATTATTATGTAAACTTAGGCCCGCTAAAAATAATTTCTGGCACCGCCACTGGCAGAATGCATAAAGTGGAGTATGAAAATTTGCCTGTTATACGTTTCAATTGTGGGATCTATAGTCATAAGAATGAAAATTGTCCTCAGCTCCAGACAATGAAAGGAGCAACAGAAAATTCAGAGAATAATGGGGTTGGGAACATAACTAACAGTGGTGCTGATAAATCGTCATCGTCTACAGTCATCCCGGCAAACCCTTCTTTCGGACCTTGGATGATTGTTTTGAGGTGCTTGAGAAGGAGGATAATGAGGATAAAGTTTTTTCTTCCCTTCATGACAACAATGATTGTCAGTCGCAAAGGAAGGGGGAGAGTCAACAACTGTGGTGGCTCTAATAAATTTTCCAATTGTCATTGAGATACAAAATTTACAGGTGGATCACGTTTTGAGGTGCTCGATGTTGTTACAAATAGATAAGCTGTTGTTCTTTGTGTTATTTTTACTCTCTGTTTCAGCTTGTGATCTTCGGTTTCTTCATATCTTCTTGGCTGCTCCTTTTTCTTCTCGATTACTTGACTTCAAGGCTTCCTTGGAGTTCCACCTCATTCGGTCTTTCTTTTTCCTCTCGGTCCTCCTCTGTTCTTGTTCTCTAATTCCTCACGCCTGTGCTTAGCCGAGTTGAATTCTTCACGATCTTCTCTTATTTACCGTTGCTGTCATTGTCGGTTCTTTTTTTCTCCCCTCCTTTTGTCATAAACTTGCCCCTTTTATAGATAATTTTGTGCTTATCTATTATTACAGGTGTCAACCGAAATTACACATGCCCAACATCTTGACTTTTCATTTGTCCAGCACATTAGACTTATGTCCTTTTATTGTCCAACACCTGGCCACTCCAGCACACTAAGCTTTTATCCTATTAATTCAGTAACAGTAAGCCCCCCATTGTATTATATTTTATTTTTAAATATAATGCAATGTTTTGACAGCTGTTACCACACGCGTCCTTATCCTTAAACCATTTGCTTTGGGTAAGGTTCCAAACGTTTAAATATCCTTACTCTGATCTTGGCTGATCTAAAAAATATCCATGATGTTAGATTAATCAAATATGGGCAGCCATAAATATTATCGAGGGGGAGAGGTTAGTCGTGATCATTACCTGAGAAAGTTTGGTGACTTCAAGAGGGACGACAAGGATCGAAAAAGAGACTGCCACAAAATGTATGGAGGTGATTATTACGGAGCACGTTGTGGAGGTCGCCAAAGGGTTCGTGATGAAGATTATTTTCGCCACAAACGTAAATCCCGATGGTCAGAGGATGTTTCAGGGAAGGCGAATTATGAAGTTTTAAAATTTAAGGAAGAAGAGATAAGATCAGAAAAATCTTCATCGATTGCTCATCTAAGTGTCAAAGCTGCTCAAATGGGAGTTTTTCCATCTACTGCAGCTGTTATTCCAGTTTCAGGATATGAAATTAATGCAAGACAGATAATTTCTCAACCTCTGAACACCCAAACTCGAGGGGATACAATTAGTTCTCGTATTCCTGGCGACAATATTTCTTCTGGAAAGGGTGTTTTGAATGAGAATTTGTCTTTGCTTGATAATTCCCTAGTTGCATAAGCTTTATCAAAGAGAATTATTCCAAATAAGGACAGAGCTTTTCTAGAATCCCTCGACGATCATTCGGTTTGTTTGGGGACTGCTAACGGATTATGGAATGTAAGACTTTACAAGTTTACTTTTATTTTTTAGTTTAATTCCCGAATTGTAATTTATATTCCAATTGTTTTCTAGGCTCTGTGCAATCACACCATTCTTCATGAACGATATGATCGTCGTTTAGGCTTAAATAAGATGTTAAATGATGAACTGAATACTTTGAGGGAATCGGTTCCACTTTTGAGGGAGGAATTGGTCAATGCAAAGGATGTAATTAGAAAAATCGGAGAAGAACATCAACGGACTTTGAGTTGTTTAGATGATGAAAAGAAGAAGAGAACAGAGATTGAAAAGAAATTTCAGGAACTAACATCTGCTAAGACCTCGGAGTGTGCGTCGATGAAAGATAATGGAAAACAAGAGGTTGACTTCTCAGTTGAAAAAAGCGTTGCTCACCGGCATGTAATATCTGAAGTTTCGGGTACTGAAGAAAACAAGGGAAAGCAAATGTGCCAATATGGCTTAGATGAAACTTTCAAAACTTTGGAGCCATCTATACAAAATATTCTGGATGAAGCCTACGTGGAGGAGCTTTGGGCGTCAATCGAAATGGAGAAAAAAGCCTAATATTCTAAGCAATGGTCCATATGCTCAGAAACGCCTAATGTTCTAAGCCTCCGCTGAACTTTCATTTTGAAACTTTTTGTTTTTTGTGTAAATTTTTATGAGGATATAACTTTTGTGTAAACAATCACCTACATAATATGACATGTTTGTTTTGTAAATAACCCTTTATTTACATTTCAAGAAATTTATCTGCAAGGTTTAACCTAAACAAGCCTTATTTTGCGGATTTGTTCTCCTATAACAAAGATATTATTTTTCTTAATTTGTTTCATTAAAACTAGAAGATTCATAATTATTCGTAGGTTTATTTTTAAATGAGTTTGAGTTCATAAATTATTTGTATCTAATTGAAGGTTATGGAACTATTTATAACTCTATAAGCTTTAGAATTTGTAAATTTTCAACGAACTGCTCGAAATTATAAACATTCTATTATGACTTAAATAGTTTTTTTGAAAAGTCAAATTAACTTATCGAATGATAAAAACAGTAATGCTCGTACCTTTGAGTTAAAGTTTCCGTTGACCTTGTTGGCTTGGTTTTCGTGCTCCTGCTACAATTCGGAGCCGAACATATGACTATTAGCTTTCGAGCCTGAGCTTTTAGGTTCATCAAGGATCAACCTTTTAGTTTCAAGTAAGGCTAGAGCCTTGAAAGTTAATTTTATAACTAACTTTCTAGCTGCTGAAGCTATAGGTTAATCATGGATTTAACCTTTTAATTTAATGACCAGAGAATAAGAATTGATCGATATAGATTTAATTCTTGAAAGTTAAATCTGACATTTCATTCTTGCAAACAAAAGAATATTTGTTTTCCCAGCAAGATAGATAATTGCTTTATTGGTATATACATATATATTTACAACTCTTCCAATTTATTTATAGACTAATTGGGAGTTCTATGCATAATAGTTGCGTAAATTATCAGCATTCCAGGGTCTTGGTAATTTTTTTCCTCCCATGTCTGAGAGCCAATAGGCACCTTTAGATCCGACTCCAACAATCTTATAAGGGCCTTCCCAATTTAGACCTAACTTTCCAGAAATGGATTCTTGGCTGTTGTGGAAGATTTTCTTGAGGACTAAACTTCCCAAATGAAATTTTCTATGTTTGACTTTTTTATCAAAGATCAGCTTGGTTCGTTGATGATATGCTTATAACCGGATCAATGCTTGTTCTCTTTTTTCTTCTAGCAAATCCAAATTATGGTTGAGCTCTTCAGTATTAGACATGGAAATTCCAGATTGTGTTCGAAGCGTTGGCATTCCAATTTCAACTGGGATGATTGCTTCGGATCCATATGCAAGTGAGAATGGCGTTTCTCCAGTAGCTTTCCGCTTTGTAGTCCGATATGCCCATAGTACTCCGGGAAGTTCTTCTGCTCAATTGCCTTTTGCAGCTTCTAGCCTTTTCTTTATTCCATTTAAAATCGTCCGATTTGAAATTTCTGCCTGCCCATTTCCCTGTGGGTATCTTGGAGTTGAGAAACTTCTTTCGATACAAAGCTCTTTGAAAAACTCTGAAACTCGTTTCCCAGTAAACTGTGTGCCATTATCAGAAACTAGAATTCTTGGAATTCCGAAACGACATACAATGTTTTTCCATATAAAGCTTTTAACTTCTTGTTCTCCAATTTTTGACAAAGGTTCAGCTTCTATCCACTTTGTAAAGTAATCTGTGGCCAAAATTAGAAATCTTTTTTGTCTTGGTGCAGTTGGAAGAGGTCCTACAATATCTAGCCCCCACTGATAAAAGGGCCATGGGCTTCTAACTGGATTTAGATCTTCTGCAGGTTGTCTTGATACCAAGGCAAAGCGTTGACATTTATCGTATTTCTTCACATAATCTTTGGCGTCTTCATGCATTTTGGGCCAATAATATCCCGCATTTAAAATCTTGTGAGCTAGAGTTCTTCCACCCAAATGGTTGCCGCAAATTCCTTCGTGCACTTCGGTCATGACGTATTGAGCTTCTTCAGGGGCTAAACATCTTAAATAAATCCCATTATATGATCGTTTGTAAAGATTTCCTCCTATTATGGCATAACGGGTCGCCCTTTGCCGAATGTTCCTAGCTATTTTCTTATCATCAGGCAAAATTCCGTTTTGAATATATTGAAAGATCACATCCTTCCAGCTCGGAGATTCTGTTGATTGATAAACTTTTTCTTCAACTGAGTCCAAACTGGGATTTTGTATGTAGTCTGTAGTGATTGTGCATTTAAATGAATACCTTACAGTTGATCCTAAATTGGCTAACGCATCTGCATGGCTGTTTACTCCTCGAGGAATTTGTTCAATGGTACATGATGGAATTTTTATCATTAAGTCATGAACAACTTTCAAATAAGCTGACATACGAGGTTCTTTAGCCGAATAAGTTCCATAAATATGATTGACTATTAACTGTGAGTCACAGAAAACAATTGTCTTCTTAATTTCCAGATCAATTGCTAACTTTAATCTTGAAATCTTGGCTTCATATTCTGCTTCATTGTTTGACGCCTTGAAACCAAATGTGAGTGCTTGTTCAATCATGGTTTTGTCTGGAGTAATTAAAACTAATCCTGCCCCGACATTATTGCGATTCGACGATCCATCGACATACAATTTCCAGAAAAATCCGTCTTCTTCAATCTTCTCGTTATTTTGCGTTCGACTATCCATTGGAGTAAACTCTGCTATGAAATCAGCCAAAATTTGAGCTTTGATTGCAGTTCGGGGTTGGAAATGAATGTCATATTGCCCTAATTCCACTGCCCACTTTGAGATTCTTCCGGATAAATCTAGATTATACAGAATAGATCGCAAGGGAAATTCTGTTATCACAATTATAGTGTGGGCTTGAAAGTAAGGTCTTAGCTTCTTTGATGCTACAATCAGTGCTAGGATTAATTTTTCCATTTTCATATACCGTGTTTCTGCTGCAATCAAAGCTTTGCTTACATAGAACACCGGCTTTTGAATGTTTTCCTCTTCTCGTATCAAAGCTGCGCTAACTGCATTTGCTGATACTGCTAGATAAAGGAATAAGTCTTCCCCTGTATTTGGTTTTGACAATAACGGTGGCGTCATTAAGCATATCTTGAGTTGAGCAAATGCCTCTTCACAGGACTCGCTCCACTTAAAAGCTTTATTTTTCTTCAAAGTCTTAAAGAAAGGCCGACATTTATCTGATGATCGAGAAATAAATCTACTCAATGCAGCGATTCTTCTTCTCAACGTTTGTACTTCCTTTATGGTCCTTGGTGAATTCATTTTCATAATAGCTTGGATCTGATCTGGATTTACTTCAATTCCTCTTTGACTTACCAAATAGCCTAGAAACTTTCCTGATTCAACACCAAAAGTGCATTTTTCTGGATTTAATTTTAACCCATATGTTTGCAATATTGAGAAAGCTTCTTTTAAATCTTTGACATGATCAGATCGATTGAGACTCTTTACCAACATATCATCGACGTAGACCTCCATTGTTTTTCCGATAAGTGGTTTAAAAATTTTGTTGACTAGTCTCTGATAAGTTGCACCTGCATTCTTTAATCCGAAAGGCATTACTTGATAACAATAGGTTCCCCTCTCAGTAATAAAGGAAGTCTTCTCTTGATCTGGTTCGTACATCCGGATTTGATTATAACCTGAATAAGCATCCATGAAGCTCATAAGTTGATGACCTGCTGTAGAATCCACAAGTGAATCGATTTTTGGAAGGGGAAAACTATCTTTCGGACAAGCCTTGTTCAAGTCAGTGAAATCAATGCATAATCTCCATTTTCCATTTTTCTTCTTAACCAGCACGACATTTGCCAACCATTCGGGATAATGCACTTCTTTGATGAAATCGAGTTTAATCATTTTTTCTATTTCTGATTCTATGACTTGATTGCGTTCTGGGGTAAAATTTCTTTTCTTCTGTTTAACAGGCTTCTTACTTGGGTCAATGTTCAAATGATGACAGATGACTTCAGGTCGTACTCCAGTCATATCTTCGGGTTTCCATGCAAAAATATCACGATTTATTTGGAGAAGATTTAGAAGTTGGTCCTTTTCATTTGGTTGTAATAGGGAGCCAATTCGGACGAATTCTTGATTTTCTAGATTTATTGGAACAATATTTACTTCTTCTACGGCTGGGTTTCTTGTGATTCCAGTTCTCTGTTTTGTTTACCCATGCCGTGTGACTGTAATTGCTATTTAGCATCTTGTTTGGCCTGATTTTCGAAATCTGAATCCTTTCTCTTAATTTCCTTTAATGCCAATACCGCACACGTCCGAGCTGCAGCTTGATCTCCTCTAATTTCCTCCGTCCCATAAATTGTCGGATAACGCAAAACTTGATGATAAGTTGAAGGTACAGCTTTCATTTTATGTATCCATTTTCTTCCTAATATTGCATTGTACGGCGAAGTTGCTTTCACAATGAGAAAGTCAGTTAACAGACTGTATGGTTTAGCAAAGACTGGAAGTGTGATAACGCCATATGAATATGTTACTGTTCCACTGAAACCTATCAATGGTTGTTCAAACGGCTTGATTTGATCTTGCTCCAAGTGCATTTTTTGGATAGTCGCGTTATAGAGTATATTCACCGAACTCCCATTATCAATCAAAATTCTTCTGACGAGACAATTTCCAATTTTAATTGAAATCACCAATGCATCATCGTGTGGGGACTGAATCAGTTTAAGGTCTTGGGGCGAGAATCTAACTTCTGATTGTACATCCATATTGACGTATTTCTCTGAGACTTCTTCAGGGGCTTCAATTTCTCTTTTTTTACAACACACCTTTCTTTCTTTGCTCATGTGCACTTCCAAAGGTAAGGGAACTGTAATAGTGTTAACTATTTGTTCCGGTTCCGATGTTGAATTTTCAATTTGATCTTTCTTCAAGAAATTGTTTCGGTTTTGGGGCTGTCTGTCTTCAACTTTTACAAATTCTTTTAGTTGACCCTCGGAGATCAATTCTTCAATATATTTCTTCAAAGCTCTGCAATCTCTTGTATAATGCCCGCAATCTTTATGGAAGGCGCAGTATTTTGCGATATCTCTGTTTTGGCTCTTGGCCATTGGTGCTGGTCTTTTTAACCACGGTTCATCTTTTATTTGATGCAAAATTTGCCCAATCGGAATTTTCAGCGGTGTGTACTTCTTCGGTTGAGTTTTTTCTTCTTTCTTCACTTGACTTAAGGAATCCGTCCGTCGGTTTTCAGAAAACCTTTGCTCCCGATTATTGGCCTTATTGAATTTTGATGCAAGACTCTTCTTTTCTTCTTCTAGCGTTACATACTTTTGTGCCCGTATTAATAGATCCCACATACAATTTGGTTTGTTTTTTACCAAGGATCCAAAAAGCGGGTGACTTGATGGAAGTCATCGCTTAAAAGCTACTATTGCCAACTGGTCATCACAGTTTTCAACCTTGGCAGATTCTAATCTAAACCTCCGGATATAATCCTTCAATGTCTCTGCATGTCCCATTTGTACTGTAAACAAATAATCTGATCCTTTCTTCATATCTCGATAGGTTGAATATTGCGCTATAAAGGCTGAACATATCTCCGCAAATGAGTGTATCGAACTTGAAGGTAAGTCGTGGTACCAATTTAATACTGAACCGTCAAGGCTAGAGGGGAAGATACGGCACATCAAAGCATCGTCATGCTCATATAAAGCCATTGTCTGCTTGTAATGTCTGATGTGGTTGATCGGATCTGACGTTCCATTATAAAACTTGAATCTTGGCATAACGAATTTTCTTGGAAGTTGTATCTCCAAAATTTTTTGGCTAAGTGGAGAATTCGCAGCCTGCAATATCTCATCTTCAAGTCGTAATATTTCCGAATTGTTGACGTGCTTTACCTTTTTCATTTTCTGTTCTATTAATCTCTCAATATATTTAGAAGAGAGCTTGTTATTCCACGAGGTGCCGGAACTCGACGATGATGTCTCATCGCTCTCCGATGTTGAAGCTGATATCGGAGAACTGATTTGATGATTTCGGATTTTCCTTTTCAAGTTCTTCGATGGACTTTCCTAATTTAATTTTCTTTGTTTTCCCTTTTTTGACTCCATCGGATGGGTTGCTGATCTTCCATCTGTTCGTTGCAACTTGGCAGGCTCTTCTTGATTTGATTGATTCAACTGCGTCCGAATTTCTTTCATTTGTTGTTCCAGAGCTGCTGTAAGATGTTGCTTTAATGAAGCTTCAATCTCGATTAAACTCTGATTCTGGAGTGATAGCTGTTCTTGGGGTGCTAAGAACGAATCAACTCGAGTTCTTTCCTCAAGGGTTTCCGTCCCGTGTTCCTCTCGGAGCGTTGGTTCTTGCAATGGTTCTGCCATTCTTATATCTTGAAAGTTAAATATTGTGTAAGCCCTGAGAAGTGTGCCCTGAGTTTGTTAGAATCGCCTCTCAACGAGAGCACCAATTGTTGTTACAAATAGATAAGTTGTTGTTCTTTGTGTTATTTTTACTCTCTGTTTCAGCTTGTGATCTTCGGTTTCTTCATGTCTTCTTGGCTGCTCCTTTTTCTTCTCGATTACTTGACTTCAAGGCTTCCTTGGAGTTCCACCTCATTCGGTCTTTCTTTTTCCTCTCGGTCCTCCTCTGTTCTTGTTCTCTAATTCCCTTGCTGCCCAGGCTTAGCTGAGTTGAATTCTTCTTGCTGATCTTCTCTCTTATTTACCGTTGCTGTCATTGTCGGTTCTTTTTTTCTCCCCTCCTTTTGTCATAAACTTGCCCCTTTTATAGATAATTTTGTGCTTATCTATTATTACAGGTGTCAACCGAAATTACACATGCCCAACATCTTGACTTTCCATTTGTCCAGCACATTAGACTTATGTCCTTTTATTGTCCAACACCTGGCCACTCCAGCACACTAAGCTTTTATCCTATTAATTCAGTAACACTCGAGAAGGAGGATAATGAGGATAGAGTTTTTTCTTCCTTTCATGACAACAATATGTCCAGTACCAAAAAGATCAGCTGACTATTTAGTTCAAATTCAGATCTAAAAAGAATCCTAAGATCACAAATAGCCATGCAAATATCAACTCTCCAGTTATGCAAAATCCAAGTGTCACAACCGCCAAATACCTATTTTTAAATGTAAATCTTGTTAGTGAAAAGTCCACACCAACTCTTGTGCATGCAGAAGCATTGTCACGTGCACAATCTAAAAACCCTGCAACCTCGTCCAACTTACATGTTCCAACTGCTATTCCCACTAGCCTAGACCCTGTAAAACATACAACAATCAAATTCTTTTCCCCACACGATTTTCATTCGGACCCTAAGAAGATTAGTTTAGATCCAACTAGACTAAATAAGGAGCTTGCTGATCCTAATATCTCGATTGAAGTTCGAGACAAACCCCATAATAAGGATTTAGAAATGGATGCCAATGATGAAGATGACCCGAATGATGAGAGCCTTAAGGATGAAGGTGAGAAAAGTGACTCAGAATCTGATGGTAACGAAACCTCTTTGGAAGATGTGGATAACATGGAATCTAAATGAATTTTGGTATGGACATATTCCTCCTTTTCTTTCTCTATATCTTAATGAATTTATTTATACTTTTTTGAAATTGCCAAATGGTGTCTTCACTGCGTTTTAGAAGAACCTTTGTCACAATGGATAAGATTTATAATCCTAATATTGTTGCAATCTTGGAGCCTAAAATCAACGAAGTTAAAGCTGATAACTTTATTCAACATAGTGGTTTTGATTTCTCGCATCGAGTGGAAGTTGAGTGTTTTGTCGAGTATATTTGGATTTTATGTAAAGAGGGCTTTAAGATGGAGTTTATTTTTAACCACAAACAGTTCATTCATTTTAAAGTTACAGATTCTTCAGGCAATTGGTCGTGGGTTACCGTTGTTTATACTAGCCCTAACCCAAATCTGAGGAGGAAGTTATCGACCGATCTCGACTTGGTGGCTAATTCGATTACTGGACCATGGCTACTAGGTGGTGACTTCAACACAATCCCAAATGTTTCAGAGAAAAAAGGAGGCTTAAAAAAAAAAAGCACTTGTGTTTGTAGACTATTTAATAAATGGTTTCATGATAATCAACTTGTGGACCTGCATTTCAAAGGACCTTGTTTTACTTGGTCAAGGAGATAATTATTTAAAACATTATATAAACCCATGTGTAACGATCAGTGGAATGCTTCTTTTACTGAATCTTTTTACATCTTCTAAAAATTTATTCTGAGCACCATCCCATTCTTGTCAGATTTGGCCTTATTTCGAATAAGATAAATGTTGTTAAACCTTTTTGTTTCGTGGCAGCATGGCTGACAAACCAGTCTTTCCAATCTCTTGTTGCCAAGGAATGGTGCAGTTCTAAGGAATATGTACAAGTGGCTAGCGATTTTGTGGATAAAGTCAGTGGGTAAAATGAAGAGAACTTTGGGAATATTTTTAAGAGGAAAAGATGTTTATTGGCGAGATTAAATGGCATTCAGCATGCTCTGGAGAGATTTGATTCAAACTAGCTTCTTAAGCTTCAGACCAAATTGAGGATGGAGTTTGAAACTATTTTATCCCAACAGGAGCTGTTGTGGTACCAAAAGTCGAGGAGAGAACGAATTTCATGTGGTGATAGAAACACTGCTTTCTTCCATAGAAAAACAATGACAAGAAGAAAGAGAAATTCAGAACAGTGAAGGTACGTGAATTTATAATAAAGAAGAGATCAAGTCCCATGCCATTGAATTTTTCTCTGAACTTTTTACTTGTGATGATGAAGTGATTTTTAGTTATCATATTGTTAATCCTTTCCCAAGAATTGAAGACTATAATTTAACCTAGCTTAGCAGACCTATCCAAAATGAGGAAATTAAAACTATGGTTTTTAGAATGAGCCCTTTGAAAGCTCTTGGAATTGACGGCCTTAATAATATATTCTACGAGTCGCAATGGCATGTGGTACGCTCATCAGTTTGTGATCTTGTGAGTAATATTTTTAAAGGCAATTCCCTTGCTCCAAAGCTTAATAAGACCCTTATTGTCTTTATTCCAAAAATGAACAATCCCACTATTTTGAAGTTGTTCCGTCCTATTAGTCTCTGTCCAGTGATGTACAAACTGTTACAAAAATATTGGCAAATAGGTTAAAGGTGAATCTACCTAATTTGATCGGACCAACCCAAAGAAGCTTTATTCCCAGAAGGCAAATTATGGAGAATATTACAGTGGCGCAAGAAATTATCCACACAATAAGAAATAAAAGAAGAAAAATTGGGTAGATGGCTATCGCAGTGACTCTTCCTCACAAGCAACTTAAGATTGCAGAGCCACTATATCTGAAGGCAAAATTTTCTCCATTATATTCTTAAATTATTAATTTATGTTTATTATTATTATTATTTTATAATAGTTTTTGCTCAAATAAATTATCAAATTCCTACAAAATACTCTATTTAATGTTATTTCATTTAAAACTCTATAAAAGTCACACATTAGTTAACTTGTGATCCATTATTATTTTTATCAATTAAAAGAAAAGGGCACGATACATTCGATACTCTAATGCATAAGGGAAAAAAAAAGCTTCTTTAATTTTTACTTAAAAAAAAATCAATTACTTCCATTGATCATTAATGTTCAAAAATTCAATCCATCAAAGTTAAAGTTTCAAATATTTAGGTTTTTTCTTCCTATTCTCTTCTTAATTAGTTGTGCTATTCAATTGTTATTGTTTCTTTTTTAAATATTATAGTTGTTTTCTTTTAATTATCTAACATAATGGATTGCTTGTTTTACTCTTTTTTCACTAAAAAGAAAAAAATGTCTAATAGAAAATGTGCATCAAGATGCAAAAAACTTGAAAAAAAAAGAGAATAATAAAAAAAAATAGTTCAATCTCAAAAAGGAACTCTTGGTAAATTTGTCAAAAGTACAAAAAAATATGTGAATTAGAGTGAAGAATTATTAATTGACAAAATTTTTTATAATTAAAATTGATAAAAACTCATTTAATATCAACTAAGTTGCAAGATTTAGCTATATGGAGAAAAATATATTAGCAAAATTAGAATGTAAAAATTTGATCAACAATTTTGCAACTAAGAAAGCTAAAAAAATTAATTTTAAATCAATAGTTTTTTAGTAAAACTAATACATATATTTAACCTCAAATTTTTTAAAATACCTAATTAAAACAATTCGCCTAACGCCCCAAACTTAGTTGAGCCGCCTCTGAGGCTATGAAAGTGGACCTTGAGAAAGCGTATGATCGGATTAGCTGCGAATTCATCTATGATACTTTTAAGGATGTTGGACTGTCTAAGGAGTTTATTCGGATTATAATGGAATGCATTACCACAGTGAGAATGCAAATTCCGTGGGAAGAAGAGTTCGCTAAGGAATTCACCCCCTCTAGAGGAATCCGACAAGGTGACCCTCTTTCTTCTCATATTTTTTATTTATGTATTGTGTGCCTTAGTCTTGTGATTGATTCGGCAGTAAGGGATGGAAGTTGGTGTTCTATATGTCTTTCGTGCAATGGTGTTCCTTTATCTCACCTCTTTTTTATGGATGACCTGCTTCTTCTCATTGAGGCTTCTTGTAACCAAGTTCATGTGATCAATAAGGTGCCAACTTTTTTTGTAGCTGTTCTGGAGAGTTGATTAGCAAACAAAAGACTCGGGTCTATTTTTCAAAGAATATTGTAGCAGAAAAAGCAAGAAAAATCAGTGATTCATTGGGATTCGCTACGACGAATAATCTTGGAAAATATCTTAGAATGCCCTTTTTTCACAATAGAGTGACCAAAGCCACTTATCAAGAGATTGTGGATAACGTTGATAAAAGATTGTCCAAATGGAATGCAATGCACGTCTCCCTTGCTGGGAGAATTACTCTAGCTCAATCAATAATTTAGGCAGTCCTCATTTTCGCCATGCAAACAACAAGGATTCCTCATGGAATTTTGGATAAAATCGACCAAATTTCTCGAAGATTTATTTGGGGGAGTAAGAATGAAAGTAGTAGACTCAGCTTGATTAATGGAAAACGATTTGTATTCCAAAAGCTGAAGGTGGTCTTGGATTAAAAAATCTTGAAAACATGAATAATGCACTCCTTATGAAAATCGAATGGAACATGCTGACCTCCCCTCACAGCCTATGGATTCGAGTTTTAAGATCAAATTATGGGATTAATTCAGATTTTATTCCCTCCTCTACACTAGAGAATAAATGCAACTCTTATCTTTGGAAAAGCATAAGTAGAATATGGAAATATACGTTGCCAGGCACGAGATGGTTGATTGGAACTGGGACTAAGGTAAATTTTTGGCATCAATGCTGGGTTTCAAAAGAGATTATCATTTCTAATCATACTATAATTCAAATACCGGATGACTTGAAGAATAAATGCGTTGCGGATTTTGTAGTGTGAGAGAATTGGAACTAGGGTATGTTTGGTCATTTCTTTCCCAATCAGATCCTTCTCCAAATTGCAGCAATCAAGTCCCCTTTAGATGAAGGTTTTGAAGACTAACCTTTTTAAGCTCATTCTAAGTCAGGCAATTTCACATTTAAGTCAGCTTATCTGTATCTTAATTATCCAATCCGCAATAATAATGTCCATTTATAGAAATTAATTTGGCATTGGCAAGGACTCCAGTGAATTCGTATTTTTTTTGTGGTTGGTAATGCACAAACGGATTAAAACTAAAGAGGAGTTATTCAAGAAGAACATCTAGAGCTCCATGATTTCTGTGGTCAGGAAAAAGAAGATGTGATTCATGCCTTTCGAGATTGTGTTGTTGCAAAAAGAATATGGCATTATATAGTTCCAGATGTGTTCAGGCAATCATTTTTCTCTCTTAATATTTGTGATTGGTTATGCTTCAACTTGGAAAAGGCTGGCATCAATGAGATTGTAGATGATTGGGCCTGCTTGTTTGGCATTGCTATTTGGAAAATTTAGTTTTGGCGTAATCAATTTATCTTCTCACATAATGCACCTTGCTGCACTCAAATGGTCATTAAAATTCGATCTTGGGTTCATGACATCCATAATGCAAAATCAGGCCTCCATTTCGTTCGTGGTAGTAAAATCATCAAAGAAATTTTCTGGCAAGCTCCCTTTGAACCATTTTTTAAATTGAATACAGATGGCTCTCGATTAAGGAATGATTTGGCAAATGTTGGAGGCTTGGTGAGGGACTACTCTGGCAAGTGGCAGTTCAGTTTTGGAATGAACATTGGTCTTTGTTCGTTGAATTGAGCTGAATTATGGGGTCTGTTTCAAGGTCTACGCCTTGCTTGGGATCGTAGTATCCGTCACTTGGAGGCACACATGGATAGCCAATGTATCTCCCAAGTTATCTCTTCCACAAGATCAATGCTTAATGCCAAGCTTTCACTTATCAATGCCACCGAAGAGTTAATGAATAGAGATTGGCGAATCTCATAAAGCATTTATATCGTGAAGTTAATTTAATTTGCAACTAATTTCATGGCCAATTTCACAGGATCCCTGCCTATCGGTTTTTATGTATTTGATAACCATCCCCGAAGGGATTGGATATTGGTTACGTAATGATATGTATGGGACCTCTGTTCCCCAATCAGTTATATCCTAGTTCCCACAAGGCTCCAATGTGTGTGTGTGTGTGTATGAAGTTACCATTATTAAGGTCAACAGCATGTCGAGCATTTCAATCATCCACATCCCTTGATCTTTTTGAACCTGGATTACATGTGTTGCAAGTTGTGCTAATCCATGTTCTAGCTCCAGCCTATATGTTTTGCTCCATGTGAGTTTTTATATTCATGGTTAATTCATGTCGCCAATTCCTAAAAAAATCATGTGTTTTGTTATTTTGTTGTAGTGCTTGCATCTAGATTCAATATTCGCCAAGGTTAAATAACATTCCCAATGTGATTACGAGGACTTCTATAAGGATGAACACAGGCATACTCTTATTCCCAGTAATGAAATACTTGCTAGATTCGAAGGTCAATAATGTATCCAACATTTTAGTCAGGAGCATCGTTTGATTAATTGCATTGGAGGTAGATGGCATCGATTCGACAGTTTACTACAGAAATTCCAAAGCTCCGAGTTATAGTTGTGCTGTATGTGAGTTTTATATCCATAATTCTTGTGCTCTGTTGCCGCAAGTTAGTTCAGCATCCTTTCTATTAATACCATTCTCTGACTCTTTCGGTTATTGAGATATATGGACACTCGTGTGATGCTTGTCGCTTCAGGATTGAAGGTTTTGGATACCAGTGTGCTGAGTGTGATTTTAACTTGCATCTAGAATGTATCTCTTTGAAAACATAAAAGAATTACAAGCTATAGTGTTTGGCAAGCAAGAAAACACGAGAAAATGAAAGAAAGCTCTGGGAAGAAGCTTGTAGAAGATTCTTGTTCCAAAACTGAAAAATGAATACAATTTGTTTTTTATAACAAGCTGGGGATGGATTAAGCTAATTTGTTGTACACGCATGTTTGTTACTTCATATAAGCAAGGTTGCATAACTAATTTTGCATGTTAGCTTAGTGAACTAGCTAACTTTGCCAAGTTACCTCTGTTATGCTTAGATAAACAGGCTTAGATAAACAGCATCAGAATGTTCTGCTTCACTAGAGTCACCAACATCCCCTTTCAAGCTAAAATGTTCAGGATGAGCATTCGGCTTACTAGGCAACTAACTAAGGCTGCATTTACTTATCGGAGTGGGAGTGAGTAGTGTGGATTCTTCTCACTGCAGTGTTTACTTCAATAATTTAACTCCGGATTGGGAATCTCACTCCGTGGGCCCTACCCACTTTTGGAGTGGGAAGTGTGAGTGGGACTCCCAGTCTCACCTCTCCCTTTTCTACCCTTTTTAATTTAATTTAATATTTAATAAAATAAAATAAATAATATTATATTTATTTGAATAATATTATTATATTTATTTGAATAATATTATTATATTTATTTTTAAAATATTAGTACTATATTTATTTAATAATAATAATTAATAATAAATAGTTTATTCTAAGAAAATATTAATTTTGTACTAAATAATATTATTATATTAATTTAAAAATATTAGTATTATATTTATTTAATATTAATAATTAATACTAGAAAATATTAATTTCACACTATGTTAATAGTAAAAATATTTCATTTATATTGCCCTTATCAATGATTTTTAATTTATATAATTAAAATTAAAATTAATAAAAAATTGTGATGTTCATAATTAAGAATATTAATAATTATTATTAATTTAAAAATATAATAAATTAAATATTTATTCATTAAATATTTTTTTCATTAACTTTGTAATTAAAAACTATAATTCTTTAAATGAGGATAAAATTGTAATTTGAAACTATTTACTCCCAATCCAAGACTAAGTAAACACATAAATTGAATTCTGATCTCCACTCCATACTTCCATTTCAGTGTAAGTAAACAACATACTCCCACTCCCATTCCACACTCTCAATCTTAGGATTCTCACTCCTCAGGATTCCCACTCCAATCTAAAAAGTAAACGTTACCTAAATTACTTGAATGAGAGAGCTTTAGTCAGTGTATCAGTTTTTTGGTCCTGACTAGGCACAAAATAGACCTCAATCTCCTTGGTCGCAACTTTATCTCTTATTGTAACACCCAAATTTCTATTATTCTATTTTATTTTAATGAAATTTATAAATAGCATTATTGCCCTTATAAATAAGGTTATTTATGGGATAATTTTTGGAAAGGGTTATTTTTTAAAATTTAATAGAGTTTCTTAAGACTCCTTATAAATTCATATTTTTCTCCTTCCATAACCCTAAGTCCATGACGTTTCTTTTTTTCTCTGCTGCTCGTTACACTCTTACTCAAACCCTAGGATTTAAACCTTTGTTTAGGAGAGAATCAAAGCGATTGGTGTTGGAGGTGTTTGAAGCTCTTAGAGGCTTAAAGGTGTGTTAATTCAAATTCTTTTATCGAGGTAAGTAACTTCATTTTTAATGTACTGGACATGTATGATTATTTTGATATTATTATACGTATAAATGTGTTTATACTGTTTAGAAGATTAATTGATTTTTATAAAAAAAAATCAGTTTATTTAAATATTTTCAAATCTAAATTCTTTTAGAAAACTATTTTGTAAATGCTTTTAAACATATGAATTATTTTGTTACATCACTACCTTTTATGATTTTCTATAAAACATTTTGCAAGCCTAAATTATTACTATGGATATTTATAAAACTGATACGAATGTTTCGTGCCCATGTGTCGTTTCAACTATTTATGATTGTACGGGGGACATCTCTTGAGACTATACATGATCCACCTGCTGAGGGTCAGAGTGCCGTAAAGTGCCACATATAGTGCAAAGTGCCACATATAAGTCATTACATATGAAACACTAATTCGAATATTTTGGCTCATTGTTCTTACTTATTCTGATTTTGATTTTGATCGTATTATACGATATATATGTTTTGGACCAGTACTGAGTTTCTATTCTGAGTGCGCACACGATATTCTGATTCTGTTTCTTCCAGGTCACCGGGACTATAAGGGATACTATGAGACATGAGCTTAATTTTTTGTTTCCTGTGTATGTGTTATATGATTTACTTTCGTAAGTAACTATACTTTTGATATTCTAAATCACTATAAATTTATGTTATATTATCGTAATATATTGTTTTATGAAATTTATGAATTATGATATATGTTTTACTAAAAGAAAAGACTTGCAATATTTTTTGTATCAATAGGTCTACTGTGTTAGGAATTGTTTTACTTATCAAGTTGACGGCTTATCTCTCGTCATTACATTTTGCAAATTAAGCTCCTTATTGAGAGGTGTGCTTATCATTGGAGTTAGAGATTTCGTTTCATATTGCTAGTTGAATAAGAGGAGGAATAAACTCATATTTCTTTTAAGTCTATTTCTGTTGTGAATTTGTAATTTGGAGTTTTGAGATTTTGTTATTTTCTTATATCTTCAAGAGAGATTATTTAGTATTAGACATATGGATTTATGAATTCATTTGAATAAAAATTTAAAGTATTTTAGTTTGAAGTTTATGAATAAGGATTACGATTTGTTAGTAACCTATTTCATTGCGTGCTCTGCATGTGTTAGTTTTAGGGTGTTACACTGATAAAGTGTATGTCTCGTTCAACATGCTTAGTTTTAGCATGATAAACTAGATTATATGCTAAGGTTATTGCTCCTTGATTATCACACCATAGTATTGGTAGGAACTTAATTTGATATAAAGCTCACCAAGTAAAGTTTCTATCTAAGAAACTTTAGAAATAGCATGAGCTAGAATCTATATTTAGCCTTTGTACTTGATATTGAGACATAGATTATTTCTTGGATGACCATAAAACTAAGTCGGGACGTAGATAAACAGCAAAAATAACCACTGAGTTTCCATCATCACGATCACAGGCTCAATCAAAATCTGAAAAACAGTCTATTTGCAAAGCTCCCCTACTGTAAAATTGCAACCCAAAATGTATTGTTCTTTTTAAGCACCTTAACAATCTTTTGCATGTTTCTCAATGTTGTGCCCCTGGGTTAGACAAAAATTGACTGAGCTTATATACAAAGAAAGCTATGTTAGGTCTGGTAAATGTAACATATTGTAGAGCTCCTATAATACTTCTATATTGAGATACATTGTCAATGATATCACCTGATTCTTTTGTGAGCTAATGGCTTGTATACATAGGAGGAGGAATTGGACTACAATCGGTTGCCGTTTTTAGCTAAAATATTAGCAATATATTTTACTTATGAAAAATAAATTCCACTTGCAAATTTGTTTACTTTAATTCCTATAAAGTAATGAAACTCCCTTAAGTCTTCTAGACCAAAGGTCTGATGCACATCATGAATAACTTATTGAAACATAGAAGAATTAGAACAAATATGTCATCAACATAAACTAAAACAAGAGTTAGATGACCACTGTTCCACTTGTAGAGAAGAGAATTATTAGATTTTGAATTCTAGAAATGCCTTTAAGAAATCATTGCGGCCTTAAATCTACCAAACTAGGCTTTATCAGCCAATTTTAAGCCATAAAATGCTTTGTTTAATTTGCAGATGTGATAAAGCTTAATAGAATCAACAAAATCTTCAAGTTGAGCCATATATACATCTTCGACCAGGATGTCATTTAGAAGTTCATTGTTGACATTAGCATGTCTAATCACTCACTGATTTAACACTGTCAGGCTGAGAACAATTCTAACAATTAATACTTTAACCATTAGGATAAAAGTCTCTGTGTAATCAACTACATGTATTTGATAGAACTACTTAATAACAAGTCTTGCTTTGTATCTTGAAACTGAACCATCTTGAGTTGTATTTGATCCTAAAAGCCCATTTGTTTCTAAGTATTTTGAAATGAGCAGTAGGTAAAACTAAATACCAAGTATGATTTGTTTAAAAAACTTTAAGTTCCTCTTGCATAGTGATAGCAATCAAATAAAAGTACAAGCATTATCTCCAATCTAAAGAAATATCACAACCATATCAAAAATCCACATGCATCAGTCCAGCAGACTATAGTAATCAGGCCACTTTCAAGAATGACATGTCAAACCCCAAAATCTTACTGGTAGTAGTGACACTCTCACAAAGAAATTAAACCCAATAAAAATTGTCACTACAATGAATGGTGAATTGAGAGAAAATAACATAGAAATATCACATACTCTCACCAAGATGAAAGAAATATGCCCATAGTTTAGAAATAATACGATCTCAAACAAAGTACTAGTCAACCCAATATTATTCTTTTTTTTTTCTTTTCCCTTTTTCTTAATTTAATGTATCACTACATCTTAATAGCCCATATAACTAGCTTTTACTTCAGACTATAGTTCCCTAAAATCAAGGACTTTTATTAGGACGTAACGTAAGCTAGGAAAATGGTTAACAAAAAAGAGGAAATATGGAAAACAAAATACATGTTTGAGAAAAAATAAATATTTTTTTAGAAATTAAAAGATGCATTTCGCTTATTTATTATTATTGTATATCTTTTCTTTTTTTTTCTTTTTTTTCTTTTTTTTTCTTTTTTTTCTCTCTTTTTGATTGATTTTTTTTTTTTATATGGCACAACTTTGTTGAACAAAATAATTATTTATCCTTTTTCTCAAACATGAATAGGTGATGGAACTTGTATGATATCGGGTAATACTCCAAATTGGAGTGGGTCAGGATGATAAGTTAACAAAAAAAATATTTTTTTTAAAAAAAAAAAGGCTCAAAAGGGCTAACTATGGATATTTTACAATGGGGATGGCTAGAAAGGCTCAAACGGATCAAAGATGGCCTTCCATCGTCTTTTAGAGCTCTAAATAATCTTCCATATCTACTAGTTAGGTGGGCCTTTAGATGCAGCAACACACATTTTTTTTTTTAATTAAGGATTGACTCAAAGGAAATCTAGAGATCATGTATAAAATAATAAACTGCTAAGCTGTATAAAGAATAGGCAAAAAGGGTTACTCTCCAAGAAAAATTAATAGGCTCAAAAACTCATTTGGAATTTATTATGACATGTGCATTCCTTCAAGCAACTTATATTTGTCCCCAACATCAACATGTAGAATAGCAAACATGGTGTAACATTACTCAAGACCAAAGATAATACAAATACTAAAATTCGAAAGTCATCATATCATCCAATATCAAAAACTCACACAAAATTACCAAATTGTTTTTTTTATGTTTAACGAAATTCGACTCCCAACCTATTCTAAACATATATGTAGAAAAATGAAAAAAAAAAACGATGCAGAAAAATTAATCAAATGATAGAAAAGAAAAATGTCTGAAATTTTTTTTTTTGATTTTTTTTTTAAAGAAGATGCGTTTCTAGAGTCACTACACTCCATATTCAGCCATCTTCGACTCAAAAACTTGAAAATGTATATTTATAAAGAAGAAGTCAAAAAGAAAAAATTAGGAAAAACACAGAAATTTTTTTTTTTTACTAAGAAGATGCGTTTCTAGAGTAACTACACTCCATATTCAGCCATCTTCTACTCAAAAAGTTAGTCACGGTTAGTTCTACACCAAAAAATTAGTAAAAACTTAACCAACATTCCACAATTGTCAACTATTCCCTCCCCCCAACCAGAACGAAACATTGTCCTCAATGTTTGAAAGGAAAGAAGTAGAGTTTAGAAGACATCACCTGGGTAGTACAATACAGAAGAAAATATTTACAAGCGGAGAGTTAAATCTAATTTGTACTTCTTACTGCGGCTACTGTTACCATCATTATTTGAACATTCCAACACAATGGCCCTGGGATCTGGCTCTGATTGATAAGCTTGTAACAGATCAAGTAGCTCATTAGCAGTATGTGCACAAATAAAGATTTTTTTTACTGAGGAAGGAATGAAATAATTTTTTATTGCATGGTTAAGAAATGCGATAAAGCCATCATAAAAATTATATACATTTAACAAACCGATGGGTTTTTGGTGGATGTTCAGATAGGCCCAAGATGCTAATATGATTAGTGCCTCTAGAGTTGCAAGATCTCCTGGAAGAAAAATAAAAGCATCGGTATGATTTAACATTTCAGTTATTCTTTCTTGCATACCTAAGACGACTAACTCTTCTCCAGTTGATGAGTTAAGACAAACAGCCCAAAGGTTTTAGGATTGTTGGGATGATCCCTAACACTTGGCTCCCTCTGACATAAGCAGCTGCTGAGACCATTTTAGATAACCTTCGGTCACCTCCTCCATACACCAAGTGCAGTTTTCTCTCTGCTATTCTTCGACCAAGATCTATGGCTACTTCAACGAACTCTTTATGTTTGCCATAGTTAAACCCAGAGAGCACACAAATGTTTTTGAATTGTTTGCTGGGAGTAGCTGCCATTAGGATACTGTTCAAAAATAATTTGTGAGTGCACAACAAAAAATTATATTTAAAGACCTTGGTGACAACGGGTCACAGCTATGTATGAGGCATTATGTCAGTGTCAATTAACGCGTAAGGCACATGGCTCGAGAGTAAAAAAGAAAACAGTAAAAAGGAAAAAGCAAACAATGATTACAAAAAAATTATTACAGGCAATAATGCGAATGGTAAAACAACAGTAAAGTAAAAGGATATCTACAGGTAGTTGTGATTGTGGCTCACATCTTCCTCTGGTTTTACGTCCAGAAACGGCTTGAACGCCCTCTATGGGTCGAGGATAGGCTTCCCATCCAGTTTTCTTACAAACTGGCAAACAGGGTCGTTTATAGTCAGATTCCCGAGACTGTATCGTGCACGTTCTTTCTCGAATAATGGCCATAACTGGAGAATCGCTCTTTGTACGTATCCACTGGGATGCGTTTCAAGAGACAAAAGGATATTATCCAATGACTCTTTATTCAAGCCATCCCTAATGAATTTAATCTTATCTTCCCTGTTATCAGACACCATTCCTAAAGAACATGGTTTTTTATTGCATATCGTTCTGGCATACTTATGACAAGCAACAGAAAGTCTTCAAGCTCGTCGTTTTCCCGCATAATTTTCTTTACCACAACCAGGCATATATGCAATAAATTTAGGAAGTAACTCACCTGCCAAGCGTACTTTAGCCTCGATTAACCAGCGGATGTCAGTAGGTATGTCATTCTTCACAAGCAATCGTATGCGTTCGGATGGGGCTTTATAGATTGCAAGGAGGGCATTCTTAGGAAGCGAAGGGAATCGTTGGTGAAGCTTTGCTAAAATCTCGTCTCTGTCCATGCCTTCATCTCAGACTATCAGTTATTATGGGAAACTGAAGTAACCGACTTAATTGTCACGGAGTACCATTATCCGCCACTTTACCGGGGTGACAAACTTAAATACACAAAGCAACTAAAACACACAAATGGAGAAACAAATTAAAACACACAAAACAAACTAAAATCCTTCTCTTATTGATTTACCTCAAGCTCCAACTGGGTGTTCTAGACACTTCTCTCAATTTCTCTGAGTTGTCTTTCTAAATCCTCAACGTGGGCGACTAACTCGGGTAGTTGCAGAACCCAAATACGAGATGTTTTACAAAATCGTATCTGTTTTCTAAGATGAGTTTGGATACGTTGAAGTGTTCTAAGCATGTACAAGAGGTACTGTCTCATGATTAAAATGATAAGAGAAAACTATAATGGTTAAACAAACACACTTAAACAAAAATAATTTCAATCAACAAAAGAATAATAAAAAGAAAGAAAAGAAATAAATCAAATCAAATCAGGGAAAAGAAAAGGAAAAAACCTCAATTTAAACTTGGTGGGTCACTCAGATTTACTTCGCTATCCTCTCCATGTGGTTGGTACTCTAGATATGGCTTTAATCTTTGACCATTTACTTTAAAAGTTGCACCATTCTTTGGATTTTTAATTTCAATTGCCTCATGTGGAAAAACAGTGTAAACAATAAATGGGCCAAACCATCGAGAACATAACTTACCTGGGAATAGGTGCAAGCGAGAATTGAATAAAAGCGCACTTTCTGACCTGGAGTGAAAGATTTTCTCATAATTTGCTTGTCGTGAAAGACTTTCATTCGTTGGTTGTAAATCTGGGTATTTTCGTAGGCGTCATTGCGAATTTCCTCAAGTTTTGCCAGCTGTAATCGTCTTTCTGAGCCAGCTTGCTGCATGTCAAAATTGAATTTCTTAATGGCCCAATACGCATGATGCTCGAGTTTCGATGGTGATTCTGATGATAGGCTGAGTTTCTTTTCTGATGGCACTAGTTGTTCAACTCTTGACTTCCATTTATTTGTGTCCACGGATGGTGCTGAGTCAAGTAGTTCATTGACCTCATCGATTGATCTGTCAATGTCAAAATCCAAACCAAAGTGAGTTAAACATGTTTGTAAAGGGTCATCACTAAGGTTTGAAAGAAAATTATTATCAACTAATGTTTCTATTAAATCCACATCAACAATTTCATTATCTGCATTGTGAGGTTGTTTGGCAATGTTGAAGATATTGAGCTCCATGGTCATATTGCCAAATGACAACTGCATATTTTCAGTCCTGTATTGAATGTGAGTATCGGCAGTTGCCAAGAAAGGTCGGCCTAGGATAATGGGGATGTGCTTCCTTGAATCCTGCACTGGTTGAGTGTCAATTACAATGAAATCAACAGGAAAATAAAACTTGTCTACCTGAATAAGCACGTCCTCCACAATACCACGAGGTATTTTCGTGGATCGATCTGTAAGCTGTAACACCACTGGAGTTGGGTGTAATTCACCCAGTCTAAGTTTCACAAATACAGAGTAAGGCAATAGATTTACACTAGCTCTTAAATCCAACAAAGCATTCTCAATTGTGTGGTTCCCTATACTACATGAGATAGTGGGGCAGCTTGGATATTTGTATTTTAGAGGCATTTTATGTTGGAGTATAGAACTAACATTTTCAGTTAAAAAGGCCTTTTTCTGAACATGAATATTTCTCTTTTTAGTGCAAAGATCTTTAAGAAACTTGGCATAAGATGACACTTGTTTTATCGCATCAAGTAAAGGAATGTTAACATTTACCTGTTTGAAGATTTCAAAAATCTCACCTGTGGATTTTCCTTTCTTCCCTTTAGCTAACCTCTGAGGAAATGGAGCTTTAGAAACGTATTCTCGTGAGTTGGTTTCTTCTTTCTCCTCTGGTGATGGGTCCTCAGTATTCACAGGTACAATCTGAGTTGATTTCATCACTGGCATCTCCATTTTGTTGTCAACTTCTTTTCCTTTTCGTAAGGTCATGACGGCTTTGACCTCTCCATGTTACTGTGGTGAACTGGTACTTACTTCATGCACTGTTTTAGGGTTAGGCACTGGTTGACTTGGAAATTTGTCTTTCTCAACGGTCATGGCCAAAGTTTGAACTGAAGAAGCAAGTTGTCCCACCATTTTCTCGAGGTTTGAAATTGATTGAGCTTGTGAGTTGAAGCCCGCCCTCATCTCATTTCGCAATTCATCAATGGTACGGTTCTGTTGCTCAATTCTGGAGTGAGTAAAATTCTTGAAATTCTGGAATGTATCCTCCCATGGTCTGGGTTGAAAGTGGTTTGGGTTTTGATTGTATAGTCTAAATGGTGGCTGAGAGGCTTGAGAATTTTGAGGAATTGGTGGAGGTGGAGCTATTGGTTCATTTTGTTGGAATCCTTGAGACCATGAAACATTGGGGTGGTCTCTCCATCCAGGGTTATATGTGTTGGAGTATGGGTTGTAGTTTGATGGTTTTCTCATGACTCATATGGCATTGGCTTGATCTAAATATGAGTCATGGTCATGTGGTTCTGTTGAGTTGGCAGTCGTCAATGATTCTATTTGTCGAGAAAGGCCTTCAACCATCTCTTTGACTTCTTTAATTCCCGAGCTTGACTCACCAACTTGAACCTCATTCACTCCCTTAATTCTCCTGGTATTTCTGAGTGATCGACTCCGTTGTTGGGAATTATCCGATTGTCGCTAGAAGAATTCCTAAATCTCTGAAGCGCTTTTTGACATTAGCTCACCTCCACTGGTCGCCATTAGCCATTCTTGCACATGCGGCAATAATCCCTCCAAAAAGTATTGGCATTGATGCCATTTCTCGTACCCATGATGTGGACACTTCAAGAGTAGCCCATTGAATCGCTCCCATGCTTCGAAAAATTGCTCGTCGTCTCTTTGATAAATTCTGAAATTTCCCTGCGAATAGCATTTGTTTTATGAACTGGGAAATATTTATTTAAAAATTTTGTTACCATTTGTTCCCATGATGTAATGCTATTAGCAGGCAATGTATTGAACCATGAACGAGCTCTATCCTTTAAAGAAAATGGGAATAATCTAAGTTTAACATCATCATCTGAAAAATTCTCGTATCTAAAAGTTTGACAAATAGCATGGAAACCATTCAGATGATTATATGGATCCTCATTTTCTAGGCCATAGAATGTGGGGAGACAATTTAGCACACTAGGTTTCAATTCAAAACTCCTAACAACTACATTTGGGTATCAGATGCATGATGTGCTCAAATTAGCTAAAGGACTGAAATAATCCTTAAATGGCCTCTCATGTGGTTCTGGTTGTTGATTTTGCAAATCCATGTCAATTTTATTTTTAAATGCAACGTGTTTGTGTGTGCGAAGTGTTTTTTCTAATTCAAGGTCTAATTAAAGGCTCAAGATTAGGTGATAATGACCTTCGACCATGCATGCAAAGAACAAAATAAATAAAAACAAATAAAAATAAAGAAGAGGGAGAAATTACGATACTAACCTTGTCACGTTGTTACAACTTTACTATGAAAACACACTCAATTGCTATAAGAAAAAGAAATTACGTGAAACAAATATTAACTAAAATTAAAATAAATTACAAAGAAAGATAACAAGATAAACAAAATTAAATTACAAAGAAAAATGATAGGAAAATTAAATTACACAAATTTAAAGAAGAGAAAAAAGAAATGAAATTCTAACCTTAATTTCTTTTTTTTTTAAATGAGAAAAGGAAAAAAAATTACAAGAAAACAACTAAAAAAATAAATAAATATTAAAAAAAAAACTAATTCTACGAATTAAAATACTTACCTCCCCGGCAACGGCGCCAAAAACTTGTTGTGCAAATTTTATTGAACTCGCAAGCGCACGAATCTATTGTAGAATAGATTAATGGTGACGAGTGTCGATCCCACGAGGAGGTGGATTTTAATTATGTATAGAATTAATTTTCTTAAATGGGTGGTTGGATTTGTGGTGAAATTAATTTAAACTGTGCTAGAAATTAAATTGGAATGGCAGGAATAACTTAAACGAAATCTATTGAAATAAAGCACTTGGGTGTCCGGATCTGCATCAACATGCTCCATGGGCTAAATATTTCATATTAATACCAATTAAATCATGAGGGGGGATTCCACACCTCATGAACCACGCTCAAATAAATATGGTGCTAAGGGCTTATCGTGCCAAATAATAATAACCTTGTACTAGGTGCGTTTAACTGTATGATATCTAGACAAGACTATTTTTATTTGTCGACGAAAAGTCAAAACAACCACAAATATTAGAGGGGAAGAGAAAGTAAATTTACCAAATTAAGCCCATGGAACATGTTGAGACTTCACCTTCAACCCAAGCTTAAAAGAAAATTAACTACTCATTTTTGAACTAGGGGTAAAATGAAAATTTATTAAAATACGTAGAAAATACAAGAAGGAGAAGGAATTACAGAAATCCAAGCTTAGAAATGAATTCAGGGGTATCAAATTAGAGGGGGAGAGCCCCCTTTTTATAGATACATTGAGTGAATCGTGACCATCGGATTAAAAACAGTTCGGACGCTCAGGATTGCGCCACGTCATCAGTCAACAGTCAATAGTCAACGTGTGAACAGTAACACGGTTTGACCACGGTTTGCACAGTAACGCGGTTTTGCACATTAACGCGGTTTGAATAATAAATAATCTCATGTATGTGCATGTACCGTACACACGATTTTTGCTCCACTGAAATGCTGCCACGTCATCGATCCACAGTACATATGAAATTTAGCCCAATAAGATCGTGACACATCATCGGTTAATACCACGTCATCGGTCACGCGCCATAGCGATCAATGCCGTAATTTGTCCAATCAAATGCTGCCACATCACAGGTCGATGCCACATCATTAGTCAATGTCACGTCATCGGTCAGCATCGTCGTCGGACCGTAATATGACGATGTCGTAAACGATTACCATAGGAAACGATGACCGTGCGTGTATGAGCGATTAGTATATATGACGAACAATGATATTTTTCCTTTTATGCTCCTCCTAAGGTTTTCGACTGTCCTGAGTTCAAATATGACGTCCGTTTTGTTGTCTGATCACTCATTCATTATGAAACAATCGTGATACCCCTAAAATACATAAAATACATAATTATAATAAAACACACATAATTAAATAATAAAATACTTAAATAAATAAAAGTAGCAATGTTAGTGAGACTTGAAGTGTAAAATGACAATTTTCTCCTTTATAAATATGCACTTTCTAACACTCAACACATAGCCTAATACCATATAGGATCAGACAGTGCTTGAGAAATATAAACAGGTTCTGAAGGTTGAGCTAATAAGGCTGACAAATAAATCTTGGGTTTGAAAATACCTGCTTTGGACCTAGTTATCATTGGATAACAATTGGTGTAGGTTGAGGTAATAAATGAGATGGTGAAGCATGTGTTGTAAATGGGATAATCAGATATTATGTGGTTGTGACAAAGATGAGAAGGAAGCTGATGAATATAAATTAAAAAAGGAAGAAAGAATTAAATTTGGTGAAGAATCAGTAATTGTAGGTTGACAAATATTATGAACATTTGCTGATGTTGTTGCTAAAGTAGCTTGAAATTGAGTAAAAGATGAACGAGAAGGTTCATTTACAGACTTTGACGAAATGCATGACTTACAGCTTAAAGAGGATAAAGAAAAATCTAAACCAGAGTCATAAGGAAAGATTGGTCATCAAATGTGATATGATTTGAAATATAAACTCTTCCAAAAAGTGAATACACTGATAGCACTAATGATGTGAACTATAGCCAATGAATATACATCTACCTGCTCTAAAATTAAATTTACATTTATCACATGGTCTAAGCGTTCGATAATGAGCACAACCAAAAGGTTTTAAGAAATGAGTAATTTGGGTTTTGATTAAACAGCTTTTCAAAAGGAGAACTATTATTTAGAACTAGAGTTGGAAGCTTATTTATTAGACAAACAGCTGTGTGGAATACATTCCACTGGAATTTGAGGGGTAAATATGCTTGAGCTAATAAAGTCAGGCCAACATAAACTATGTGTATGTGTTTTCTCTCAATTTTTTCATTTTGATGATTGATATGTGGACAAGGATGTGTATAATGAATACCGGATGCAGTGAGTAATAAAGAAAAAAGTTTTGAATTCCTCTCCTTAGTCAGTTTGAACAATTTTGATATGATGTTGAAGATGTTTCTCAATAAAAAGTTTAAAATGGGTAAACACTTCTAGAGCATTTGACTTAGATGATAATGGAAAAATCCATGTGAATCTACTATAATCATTTAGGATAGACAGATAACAACCATATCCTTGGGTATAACATATATGAGAAAGACCCCAAAGATATACGTATATAAGTTGTAAAAGTGCTAAAGATTTGGTTTCAACTTAGTCAAAATGTAGCATATGACTTTTGCCAAATTAGAATATAGAATTTCAAATTTTCAAACTATAAGCAAAGAGTTATTATAATCTTTAAGTATGGCCTTGAGAGTATAACGTGTACGATGCGCTAGTCTTCTATAGAAGAAGATTTACATTAATAAAATTCTTTGTAACAACTGATAGACATGACTTTTTATTTAATTCATAAGAGCTGACAACATTAGATTTATCAGGATTGAAAATAGGACAATAAGCAAAGATAGACTCAATTTTATTTGGACTAAGTGAACTAGGAAAAATTGATTGAGATGCAGCATGTGTAGAGACTAAACTTTAGACTCTTCGTAAGCCATCTTTAGCAACACCTTCAAGTAAAATTATCCCCGTTTTCTTTGCCCTTACAAAGCACAAGTTACTAAGAAATTCAGTAGTAATAGGATTGTTAGCTAATAGTTTTGAAATGCTAAGCTAATTTTTGGTAATATTAGGTACATGAAAAACATGATTAAGTAATAAAGGTTGAGGTGTTATGCAATACTAATCCCACATGTGTAACGGCTAATTTCCATCTTCGACAAATAATTTGTTAGTACCAATATAAGCTTAAGAGTGCAATAGCTTACCTTTACATTGGTAATGTGATTTGTTGCTCCACTGTCAATGTACCAAGAAAAATCTTTAACATGATCAGGTGACGGAAGTGAAGAAGGCTGAGCTGAGGAGGATGAGACATTGCATTGCCTAAGACAATTGTTACTATAACCAGAAATAAATGTAGATGGTCTAGGAGTAAATGAGTAATAAGTAGAAGGAGTAGTAAAAGAGTTATCTGGATATACTATATTGCCTTGAAAACCAGAACTTCTTGGTGCATAGGAAAAACCAAAGCCTCTGCCACCATTACTATTAAAAATCCTTCCTCTGCCATATTGTCTTTGATTAGGTCTAAAACCACCATTTATATAGCATTTGCTATAGTTTCTCAATGAAAAAAAATCTGAATTGTAACTGTTCTTACACTTATTAGTTGTATGTCCAGGTATGAAACAAATTTGACAGATAGTTTTAGAAGAATTAACCACCTTATTGATCTGTCCAAGACCATAACCATTAAAACCTCTATTAAAACCACCATATCCTAAATTATTTCCACTTTCAAAATTACTTCCATAATTCTTTTGAAAATTACCATTGTTTTTTTTTCTAGAATATGAGTTCTTTGGAGCAACATTTGTTATCATATTATGTATCACATCATTAGCAATCTTTCCTTTCTTTTGTTCAACTCTATGTTCATGATTCAATAGCAAAGAATCTAGTTCATCCAAGGTTATCTTTTCACCTCTAACTAAAATAACAGTAACTAGTGATTCATAGTCTGAGGAATCAAGACCAATTAAAACATGCACCACAAGATCGCTTAACTCAATTGGCCTTCTAGTTAAGGCTAAAATATCAGCTATACTTTGATTTTAACAAAGTAATCAGCCATATGCATTGATCCTTTCTTAATAGTCTGAATTTGCATTCTAAGTATTTGAATTTTAGCTTGAAATTAAGAGATAAACATACTAATGAGAGTCTTCCAAAATTGTGTTGATGTTGAACAGTCAATCACAATTGAGAGCAAACTCTGCTGAATTGATGAAATCATCTAGCTTAAAAGAAGCTGATCAATTTTCATCGAAGCTATGAACTCTGGATTTATAGATCTGGATCCAGTTCCAACTGAAGTTTCAGCTTCATTGTTGTTCTCAGAGAGAAGAAATTGCTCAGGACATTCACGATCGTCATTGATAAAACCTTCTAAACCATTTTCTTTGATCGATGCTAGAACTTGTGTGTACCATAAAATGAAGTTGTTTTGATGTAGCCTTACAGGTGTAACAAAGCTAGAAGAGTTGTTATTTTGATATGTGTTTGCCATAGGTGGCTTTGAAGGCATGAAAGAATTACAAGCTATAGTGTTTGGCAAGCAAGAAAACATAAAAAAATGAAGAAAGCTCTATGAAGAAGCTTGTAGAAGATTCTTATTCCAAAACTGAAAAATGAATACAATTTGGTTTTTATAACAAGCTAAGAATGAATTAAGGTAATTTGTTGCACACGTGTTTTTGTTACTTCATATAAGCAAGACTGCATAACTAATTTTAACATGTCAGCTAAGTGAGCTAACTAACTCTCAAGTCAGCTTAGTGAGTTACTCTGCTACGGTTAGCTATACAGCATCAGCATGTTCTGCTTTGGTAGAATCACCAACAAGACAGCCATAGATTATAAAGTTCCTGACCATCTTCTTACTCTAATATTGGGGAACATGTCATTTTAAGGTGAATTCGAAGCATGCAGTCTTCTAGTTCTGAGTGATTTCTACATGCCCTATGAGGAGTGTAGACTCAATTTTTCATGTGCAATGCGACTCAATCCCATTGCCACCAACTATCTTTCGCAAACAACATGTGCATCCTCTCACTATGAGCATTGAAACTCTAGCTAAGGATAATCAACTTTATAATTGTGGTGCCTGCAACAAAGATAAGATAGTAAACAGATTTTTCACTCCATCAAAGATGATTTGAACGTATGTAGGATTTTGTTTAGGATTATTTCCAACTTACAGCATAATTGTAGAGAGTAAAGAGGTAACTTGCGAATAACCTTTCTTTAACACTGGATTGAGTTAAGATAAGTGTTCGCCAAATGCCCCAATGAAAAAATTTTGGTAGGGACCGTTTCATTTGAATTCTATAAGGTTTCAGGTGCATCAGGATTGATCATCAAGCTGTGGATGAATCAAGGATCATGATGCAATGATGGGTTTACTTGCTAACAAGAAAAATCTAGGCTTATTGTAGATAAGTTTAGTGACTCATAGAAAACAGTTGGACAAACTTTATTATTAGTTTATTAAAAAATGTTTTGTGTTGGTTTGTGAAATATATGAAGAATGATTGATGCCGAAAAATATCATTTCAGTGTGCTTGTTGATGTCTTTTTCATTCAAAGTTCTGCATTTTTATGTCATCAAATCCAAAAAAAAAAACCTTTGTTTGATATGATATTCGCAAATAGCTAACTCGTATCTACATTTCCTTTTAAGCACCAAAATATTTACTCGATGGCTTCCCAATTGCTTACCTAGGAAGAGCAGCATGAGCCATCATATTTTGAGCATACCTTTTAAATACCATTAATTGCATATAGTATGCTCTTCATTTCTTCCTTTCCGAGCTCATTTTTGAAAGTATGAAGGTTTGAGTCTCAAATTGACTAGAGGCGTAGCTATACAAGTTTTGAAGCAGACATATCAAACTTCTCCAAGATGTTGTTCACGTAATATCCTGTAATAGAAAAGAAGTAGACTCCTTTACCATTTCTTAAAACTCACATTCCAAGGATCTTCTTTGTTATGCCAAGATCTTTGATCACTAATTTCATCATCCGCATACAAATAGTAGTGGGGATCTCTGATTACTAAGATTCTTATATTACACACAACTATCAGACATAAATACTCTTTTTGAAGCTGTGCCCGTGCCACATTAGAATTTCTTCATTAATGATCATGAAGAAATGTTATCTTCCTCAGGCTGAAGGTTGTAAATTGTGCAGGAAGGTAACATGTCTCTTACAGGGGAGTGTTTTACAAGAAAATCAACAACCTCCTCCTTTTTTGTAAAGCCATTAGCAATCAGCTCAGCATAGCAAAAAATTCAATAACTATTAAATTATCTTCGAGAAAATTTTAAAATCTAGATTATTGTAGAAAAACTAAAGGATCAGTTCATATTAGAAACTATGCATCGTTAATGTGGTTAAAAACATTAATCTTATTTCAACAACAAAAATATCACACCATTGTAGTTTTTGTATGCAGTTATTAAATTTCATTTGCAGTAAGTTGAAAATAGAGTCAGCTTCCAACTTGAAAATGTAAATTTTATAAAGTTCGAAATCTTCTTTATAACACTGCAAATCTTGCCCGTACGACCAATGAATATAAGAATCTTTTAATTTTGATTTTTTTGGGATAAAAATCACCGAGATAGGGATTAAACAGGACCCCTACCTATAATATAAATCAATAATAGAATAAATAAATAAGGAGAGATTTTTTTAAAATTTAAAATCTTAGGTTTATTAAAGTCTAAAAAATAATATAATAATATTATACTATTAAACTATATGACTTAATAAATTTCTTAAATTTTAATAAAATTCAAGATCTTGAATCAAATCAACACTCTAATATAAAAATATTTCTACCCAACATTCTGGATTTGTTCCAATTACATATATAATATAGTTAAGACCCCCTTTGCTGGATAGTTTAACCAAAAAAAAAAAAATTAAACCTAATTATTTCCTTGTTCATATGATTTGTCCCTTGCAATGAGCGAAGTCAAAGTTCAAAAGTCAAGACATTGGGAATAGCTCAGACGAGTTAAACAGAAAAAGGAAAAGAAAAGGTCTGCTCTGTTCTCCTAGTAAAACTGAGAGGCAACAGAAAGAGAAATGAAGCCTAAACACAAGCGTCATATAGTTTATTAATCTCTATGACTTTGGTAGGTCCCTCACATAAAGTTCAGGATCTTGAATCAGATTAATATTTTAATATAAATATATTTAAAAATGAAATTATGGATTTATTCCGATCACATATATAATATAGTTAAGACCCATTTGCAGGATAGTTTAAAAAAAAAATTCAATATTTTAAACCTAATTATTTCCTTGTCCATGTGATTGGTCTCAAATGAGCAAGTCAACATTCACAAGTCAAAACATTGGGATAGGTCGGATGAGTTAAACAGAGAGGAAAAGAAAAGGTTTGTTCTCATAAAGTGTTAAAAGAGAAAGCAGACAGCAGAGTGGCAACACAAAGAGAAATGAAGCCTAAACACAAGCATCATTTAACACTTTATGAGAACGACAACAATGGCGAATTGCGAATATTCTGTCCTAAATGTGGCCAACACTTGGATGAATCCTACAACTGCATATGTGGTTCTCCTATTGTATGCTATTTGTGCAAAGAACAACTCTCAAAAGGTAGCAGTTGCTATATCTGCAAGCAGTGCTCGAGCACCACATCTCCTATAGCTCATCAATCATGTTTTGAATTACCAAAAGAGATTCAAATCGCCATTTATCGTCCACATTGCTTGCTCCACTATGAAAGAGAATCTAGCAGCAAATCAAAAGAGCTGGATTGCGATTTCTGTAACAAGTACCATCAAGGTCAACGGCACGTCCGACATTTCAGTCATCGGCATCCGTTGACCTTGTTGACTCATCTGGAGAAGCAAAGTACGGCTGTGAATTGTATGATGTGTCACAGAAACATTGACCGTCCAGCAGCACCCTATGGTTGTGCTCCTTGTGAGTTTTACATCCATAATTCGTGTCGTGAACTACCGCAAGAAATCAGACACCCTTTTCATCCACGCCATTGTTTAACACTTATCGACATTGATAATGATGATGATGAGGAGGAGGAGGAGGAGATGGGAGAATCATCTGAGTGTAGTGCATGCTGCTACCATGTTGATGGGTTCAGGTACCGATGTGACGAATGTGAAATTAACCTGCATCCTGAATGTACATCTCTGCAGCCAAATATAAAGTACACAGGCCATGATCATCTTCTTAATCTTGTAGAGAATTTGTCTTATGAAACTAAATGTGAAGCATGCGGTTTTGATATTCAAGATGTTTTCTTTATGCGTTGTTTGGAGTGTTGCCTCGATTTTCATGTGCATTGCGATTCTGATTACCGGCTACTACCAACTGTCTGGGGTAAAGAACACGAACATCCTCTCATTTACAGTACTGAGACAATTGCTAATAAAGATGATTCTGATCTTCATTATTGGAATGTTTGCGGGAAAGAACTTAGAAAATCAGAGGATCTATTTTATCATTGTGCTATATGTCATGAGTATGTAGCTCATGCGCGTTGTGCAATCACGGAGGTGCAGTATGATGGCAAAGAAAAACTGAGGCATCTCAGTCATGAGCATATCTTGGCTCTTCGTGAAATCTCAAAGAATGGTGGCACATTGTGTTATGGATGTGGGAAAGCAGTCCAAGGCTCAACATACTGTTGTGATTCCTGCCAATTTGATCTCCACAAATCCTGTGTTGAGCTGCCAAGACAGATTTGGGGTCCTCAGTCACATAACCAATACCTGACACTCCAAAGATTCGATATTTCAGCTAAAAGTGTTTGTCGTACTTGTAAGAAGAGTTTTAGAGCTGGCCTCGCATATCACTGTGATACACGCAAGTACGACATGTGTCTTGATTGTGCTTCAATACATCCGTTGATAAAGAAGGACTACCATGAAGATCAACAAAGAATCGCACATTTTAGTCATGAGCATTACTTGGTTAACTTGGAGGCTGCTGAGGTGAATTGCAAGTTGTGCCTTAAAAACATCAACGGCCAGTGTCATGGCTGTGCTCGATGGGAGTTTTACATCCATAATTCATGTGCTTCGCTGCTACAAGGAATTCGGCATCCATTCCATCCACTCCATTCTTTGACGCTCTTGGCCATTGAGAATCCCGGTTATCTGTGCAACGTCTGTCGTTTCAATGTTCCAGATTTGAGTTACTGCTGTGATGAGTGTGATTTTGACTTACATCTTGAATGTGCATCTTTGAAGCCAGACATTGAGTACAAAGGTCATCAGCATCCTCTTATTCTAGTACAGAATTTGTCCTATTTATTCCAATGTGAAGCATGTGGTTGTGATACGCAGGGTGCTTTTTTCCTACGTTATGTGGAGTGTGACCTCAATTTTCATGCACAGTGTGGCTCTCTCCCACCACCAACGTCTACTGAGGTACAAGATAATGAAAGAGAGAAGATCAAACATTTCAGCCACAAACATTTGTTGTTTCTCCTTGAAAACAAGAGAAATGATAAAATCATTTGTGTTGCTTGTGAGAAACGTATCCATGCTAACCACCTAGCGTACGGTTGCCATCACTGCGAATTTTATATTCACCACTCGTGTTGAACTGCCAAGAGAAATACAACATCCCTTAAATCGACATCCTCTCAGTCTCCAAAACCCTTACTCTGAAGAGTATCAAGAATGTGATGCTTGTCATAAGCATTACTATGGCTTCAGTTATAGCTGCCAAGATTGTGGCTTCAATCTAGATCTCGATTGTTCTTCACTGCTCCCTTCTATAAAACTCAGAAGTCACAAACATGTTCTGACTCTCTTCAAGAAGTTATATGACAGTGCAGATTGTGACAGCAGAAGTGGGTGTGTTATTGGTCATAACAAGTCTACCCCTCTTGATGACTGTTATCTACGGTGTGCGGCATGCAATTTCAGTCTCCATCTTTTGTGTTGCAGACTACCAAAATCCTTCAAACACGATTGCCACCAACATCCTCTCACCTTGACGGACAATTTTTTCGATCTTTTCGTTGATGATTTTGAAGATGAAGAATATTGTTGTGACTTTTGCGAGACAAGACGAGATGCTCGAGAATGTGTTTATCATTGTGAAAAATGCAACTTTGTGGTAGATCTTGACTGCTTGTTCTCTGAGGTATGCCTATATATCATTGACTTCATTGGGGAAATTACTTATCGTTTTGACAAATTAATTAACTGCTTATTGTTTGCTATAGATAATAAAGTTTCTTGAAGGAAAGCACAAAGCTGTCGAGTCGAGAATTGTCAGAAAAAGATTAATAAAAATGTCAAAGGCTTAACCTACAATGGTATGCTGAAATCCTTAACTGAAGAGGAGAAGATGTTAGAATCCTTACTGGAGGTGGAAAAAATGATAAAAGAGGGCTCTTTAAGGGATGTTTTCGATGAATTGAAAGAGACCAATCATCTGGTAAACAAAAGAATTACAAAAGAGTTGTTTGCAGAGGAGAACTTGGAGAATACAGCAAGGGAATTTGTGCAAGGGATACTACAACTGTGATATTTACAAGAGGATGCAGATGCCGAGCTTGTCAATGTGGGAGATTATAAAATCAATCCCAAATTCTCCCCAATTCCCAGGAACTTGCTTAAAAATCATGAGCGTATCTTTACCAGTTGCTCCTTGACTCAAAGCTTAAAGACAATAGTCCTTACTACACTCTGTGGGGTTATGCAGGAGATGAGGGACAATAAGTTGCGGGAAATCAACAGTGAAGTCTTTGTTTCTTGGTGGTTTCTCTTCAAACTTGTATACAAAGCAGGGTTTAGAATTGATTTTGCCTTGGATCATATCAAGAGAATAACTGATGAACATTATCTAATAGAGGATGCAAGTTAAATCAGAGGCAGCCCCTTTACAAGGTTCATGAGGAGATAGCTTATGTTTTGAAAGAGATTGATCAACGGAAGACAAGAATTAAAAATCTGAAGAAACAAGCACTGGACAACTTGTCTAGCCATGGTTCTGAACGATCTAAATTTCAAGCAAACCGCTTTAATCAAGCTCTGGGATCATGGTGGAAGAATGCAGCTGACAGATTCCTTGACGATATCCGATATCCCAGAATCCTAGCCATCATTTGTTTCAAGTAATTCCCATATGATTTTCTGTCAGAAATTTTCTATTTGAATGGCAACTCATACTTGCTTTCTTGACACACTTAATATTCTAGCTCCACTACTCAATGTCTAACTTCCGTTGCATTTGATACTTGATGGTGCCTTGTGATTCTCACACTATTAAAATCCCAGTAAGAGTTGTAGAAAGAGGTAGCCTGAGAGTGACTATCTTTTATCAATATCCCCTTCATAATCTGCATACATTTAAATTCCCAGTAAGGTTTCCTTGTTTGATCTGACATTCCCATTTAAAAGACCAACAATTGCAGAGCATCCACTTGTCAGCTTCTCAAGAAAACTTACTAGGATTCCCCATCAAGCTGCTCACCACTTCCACAGCATGAGCAACATCACGCCTCGGGCCTATTATTTCATGTAAAATAAACACTGCCAACAGCAATAGCGCATATCGTAAGGTCTTTCATTTCAAACTCAGTTCTTGATCAACAGCAATAGACCATAAAAGGATTTGTTCAAAAAAAGTACACTCTTTTTCCCAAATTCTTCACAGCCTCCTGGTCTCTGGTTGTACCATTATAATTTCTTCATCTAAATCATTACGAAGTGTTGTTTTCATTTTCTCAACCTCAACGTTGTTGATTGCACACAAAGCTAATAAGTTCTGATGTGTGATACCTTATTAGGACTTCTATTAAGGTCATAACTAAATCCATCATCACAGCATGCAGTAAATGGTTTCTGGACCTGGTGTCACCATGATGCGTCACGTAATAAGTAATGAATGAAAACTGAATTCAAGAACCAAGATACCAATTTCAGAGAAACTTGCAATTCCATATTCATTAAAAAGAAGAAAGAAATTAATCTCCATATATGTACAAAATCCTGAAAAATTGTAAGGAGATAACAGGGGAAGAGCTTATCCTTTGCTCATATGTCTTCCTGCTTGCAAACACCCTTTTAACAAAGAGGATCTCTGCTTGCCCTGAGCTACTAGTAGCATTGTGTCTGTATGGATTTCATAACTATCATCTTGCTTTCAGTGCCTTCTTACGGCTTTCAGTCATATATTCTAATTATGTACAAGGCATTGTGTGTTTCTGCACAAGCTCATTTACAGCAACACTGGACTTTCAATCAGGTGGCCATTCAGAATTCCCAGCTATATTTCAATCAAGAAAACACTGCATACAAATTACAAAGTACAGTAAGCTCAGCTCTAGGAATGCTTATAACTTATAAGAAAAAAATTTCCTTTTTCTTTTTTTCATCTGTCCTAAGCATTATCTTAGTGCATGCATGGTAAAGTTGTAAAAAATTCTTCAATTAATTGATAATTGCTTTCAGTCCAAAACACTCATCCGCACAAATGCTTTTTAGAATTGCTTAAGAATTTTCATTCTCATAAGGTTCTTCAATAAAATATTACCATGTTTCCCGAGATGCAAATTTTGGCTTTTGCAGTCAACTAAAGAATACAGGAAAAGATTCATGCTCTTTAGAAAGAATTGTTGCAATGTAATTTAAAGTTGTTACAAATTTTTCTAGACATGATTTGATTGTTTTAAAATAGCTTAAGCAACATATAATGGCGCCATTAATTCTATCATCTGGAGATAATGAAGCAGATGTCTGATGAGTTTGATTTACCCAGAAGAAAACCAAGGAAAAAAATTTCTTCAACTGATTGGTCAGTTCTTCACAAGTATTGCCTAAACTTACACAATCCTTGCATACAATTTAGGTTTACCTGAACTTACACAATCCTTGAATACAATTTAAGATTAAACTTGTACAAAAATTGAGGTCAGTGCTCTGATTACGGCACGCATGGTGCCTCAGCCTTTTCATCAGCATGCTTCAATTCATTGGCATCTCGACTTTCACTTTAAAAGGAAATCTAACCATCAGATCTTCATTTCCTCAATATACAAATATGAACACATGGAGCACATGTACAAATGTCTCTTAATGAAATTGAATCGTTGGTTAATAGTATAATTAACTTCATGTGACAATATCATTTATCATTACACGAGTTATTTTCTACGCTAAATGAAGCTTGTCCAAGCAACAGATTCATTATGCACTAATAGGATTCAAAATTATCATTACATGAGTTATTTTCTATGCTAAATGAAGCTTGTCCACGCAACAGGTTCATTATGCACTAACAGGATTCAAAATTTTGTTGTTAGGTGATGCACTTTGAAAGATGTGATCGCCGTTTGGTATTAAAAAAAAAAAATTCAGCACCATTCGCAAGGAAGAAACAATTTTTTTTTAATTCAAAAATAGAAAGGAAAATGAAAAAAGAATGATTTACCAACACTCAAATTAATGGAATCAGAAGGATCATTCCATGGATGACTCTGCACAGGCGTGTGTGGGTAATTGTGGGAAAGAAAGCGATAAAAAAAATTAGATTACTGAAACCAGTTTCATGAGAAAATTTTACCATGAACAATAGCACGGTTTTCTTCTTCAAATTGGAATTTCCAGGTTAATATACCTGCCAACTGAGTATCAAAATTTTATGATGATTAGAGATCAATCTAAACTCTGAAGATCTTTAAAATACTCATGCCGGAGTGCTTCATGAGCTGTAAGTCGTTTACTTGGATCCAAGCAAAGCATTCTCTGGAAATATATAGAAAAGGCATAAGTAAAAATCATGAATCTTCAAGCAAATCTTTTTCAATTGCCTGCAATTATATACAGCTACAAGTTCATGCAGGCTACAAGAAATCACTTCGGATGCAATTCATCACTTGAAATGTGAAAAATTGAAAAAGCTGTGTGTGCAGATAAAACTATAACTTACATGCAAAAGGTCAACTCCATCTGGTTCAAGACCACCAACTACGGTAGCCAGGTCCTGCAATGCATTAGGAAAATTCACTGAGTCTTATTTAGTTTAAGGATAATTTTGACAATAATACAGATTTCATGTAGGAAAACTAAAGGATGGAATGCATATTAGAAGTTAGCATTGTATTTGTAATCATAGTTAAGTAAATGACACAATATATCAATAAAATTTATGTTATGTAATAGCTGTGTAGTATGGTGAGTAGAGTGTATATCATATTACATATAAAAAATGAAAACGAAAAAAGGCTTTTTATAAAGTCCCTCCTCAATATTCTATTTCAATATTTTTGTGTTCTCAAATGATACGTATAAATCAATTATTTCACAGGATCTATGGTGCACAAAAAATTGCTAAGCGTCTTTTCAAGGATAGAGAAGTACAGAACCCTCATACCTTTATAGGACTTCTATTAGGTTCAAAACCAAATTCTTCAGAGAATGAAGTAAATCCGGGCAAAGTGTCTGAATCTGGCGTCCCCATGATGCTTCATTTAAGAAAGCAATATTAATAAGATTTAGTGCCTTAGGAGGAAAATAATTGTACAAAAAGATTTATATTATATACCTGAAAATTGCAGCCAGTAAACCAGGAGCCCACCTAGAATGGAACAAACGCTGATGGGTCACCATCTCAGCAAATGTACAAGCCACAGCCCACACATCAACAGGAGTTGAGTATCTGCCAGAACCAAGTAGGCGCTCAGGTGCCTTGTAGCAGAGACTTCCTCCCTAGAAGAAATTCCAATAATATCAGAAACATATTGCAGGCTTGCAGCTAAAACTGGAAATGGAAAGAGTAGATATAAACAAAACATACTGCTGTGGTTTGGCACTAAAGCTAATGCAATTCAATTCTTATGGACTATCAAATACTAATATCTCCTATTGTGTCATTACAAATCCTTTTTTTTTTTTTTTTGGTATTACATTAAGTAAGAAAACAGAAACATGACTGTCCCCACATAGAACAGACTTACTAAAAGACATATATATGATGTGCATGTCAAAGGGTAAAGTTCTTCACCATATCATTGAAGAACATAATTTCGAAGCTGGAAAAGTCATAAAGTGAAAGTGTATGCCAAACATATTAAATGTCAGTACTTTTTTTTTTTTTCATCTAAATATCAGTAAATTGAACAATGGAAACAGAGTAGCGTGTAACAAACTCACAAGCTCTTCCCTTTCTATATTTATAACTTAATGAATGGATTAGGGTATTTGGACTCCATTTAAACCACGATCCAACAGCATGCTATTTAAAAATAAAAAACAAAATAACTCTAACAATATCAGATGGGAAAGATACCACGATTAGCAAGTTTATCACTAAACTGAAGGTGGTAAAATGCAAACTTTGAGACCTTAATTGTATAATTTTCAAGAGGAACATCAATTGGCCTTGCCAACCCAAAGTCTGCAATTTTAACAATGTCTTTACTGCAATCTATCAGAAAATTCGCTGGCTTCAAATCCCGGTGAAGAATTTCCTGAGAATGGCAATACGCAATGCCATGAAGAATCTGATGTAGATACTTCTGCCAAGTCAAGGTGAAAGATAAGATCGTGCAGTTAGTTGTGTCATCAAAGCTATAAAATTCCTGTAATATCGTGTAATACTTTAATCAACATATACAAGATGACTTAGGGTATAAAGGGCATATCAGAAACTCCAAGAAATGACTCAACCACATTTCCTCACAAACATTTGATATAAGCAAATAATTATTTATGGTCAATTGAAATACAAGTACATAGCATTTAAAAAACAAAATTAAACTTCCATACAGTAGGGTCATTTTAAACCTTTTAGCAGGTTATTCCCATGAAATTGCTATCATTTTAGTGACACTAATTCTTTGTTAGCCTTACGGAGATATTTCAAATTCCACTTACAACAAATGGGCATAATCTCATTTTCCTCACAGAAAAGTGAGGACAATTATGCTCAGATGATGCCAAGATTATTGAGAAAGAGGTGAAACTTGGTAAGCATAAGCTGATGCAAGACAATCCCAGTAATATTACTGCTAATGTTAGCCATTTAAGAGGAAGAAAACATTAACATAAACTTTTTTCCCAAATATCTTAATCAGGAAAGAGAGGGGGAAAAAACAGCACCCTAAGAGAAAAGAAAATTATTTATTTCTCTAAACTACACAAAACTGAAAATGGCAGAATGATAATACCCACTTTTATTTTTAGTGGATTCTTAGTAACTGTTGGTTCAGTCTTCATGAAGTGCAGCAAATCAAAGTCCAAATTCTCGAAAACAAGGTCAATGCTATCTACACTGCTCTGTACATTAAGCAACCTGCCAAAAAAAAAAAAAAATTTCGAAGTTGGTTCATATAAACTCTCTTAACAAATATGCGTTCTTGATATTTGATTCAACCCTGGGACTCCAAATAAATTTATTAAATACTTATAGCCAAATAGTCGAGCATTAGATCCAAACGACTGATGCATCAAAAACAGAAAACAAATACTCAGGAAATCGATATGGATTTGAAATGTAGATAGGTACAACGGATGGCAAAATGGACAGCCAAGTAACTTTGCTTATCGTTCAGTAGCAAACTACCGCTGGACCACAAAAGACTGGACAGATGAAGCTGCTCAAAATGGGAAATTATGGAGAATAAAGTGGCAAGACATTGGAATTACTTGCATCACAAGCATCTGGATCCTATTATTTCTCCACTTCAATGGACAATGCATATTGCTAAAAAATCCAATCTGAAATCACACGTTGAGAGGCCCTCCATTTTGTAGTATCATTTTAAGATGAAAGAAATGTGAAAGACTCAGTTCGCAGTACATTTGCATTCATAAACCAGTCCCATGCTTTCAAGATGCACCTTTTTGAATGGATCAGGTGCTTAAGCTACCAACAACATCCTGAGATATTCACCATTGCCATATGCAAACTCGGACCAAAATGCATACACCAGCCATTAGATTCTTCCCTATTTTTTATCACAAATCCTATCCTAAACATTGTTTAAGAAATCCCCAAGTTTAAAATATACATTTCTAGATTGATTCAGCTGTCACAATGGATTTTTGGCAGTTTGGGCACCGCAATGAAATGGTATGAGATAGATTGACAAAATAGAAACTAAAAGCTACTTCTTAAGACTATTCTTCGCATGAAGATAATCAATTGTTTAACCAAACCTCAGTATGCTTTCTCATAAATTTGCACATGAAAGGTCTTTTCAATGTTTCATTTCAATGCAAATTATTCCAAGATTAAATAAATAACAATGACATCAAAAGTAATCACCTAACAATGTTTTCGTGCTTCAGCTCTTTCAAAAGAGAAACTTCTCTGATTACTGAGCTAGGGACACCTTCAGATGGATTCATGATGGGGATCTTCTTCACGACTACGGTATCACCTGTCAAAGAGTCATGGGCCCTGTGAACCGCACCGTATCTGCCTTCTCTTATTACCTCCAAGAGTGTGTATCGCTTGTACAGACAATCCATCCATCGAATATGTTAGAAAAAGGCGATTTTCAAGAAAAATATTTAAACTAGATAAAAACAAAATCAGTGTCTCTACCTCGTTCTCCATTTGAACAGCTCAGAAAAGCCCCACCAATCAAACTAACAGAGAGTAACTAAAGATGCTGATTCATGAAAAGATTTAACACTATGGTAAAAAGATGAATTAACAAGTTAAATAAAACGACTATAGTAAATAATATGTTGGTGTATTTGAACAGATACAAGAAAGAAAGAAGTCAAAATGATTTCAGCATGGTTATACAATCGAAAGAAACTTACAAACTAGCAGACTGATCAATCAACAAATAAAAATCAAAAGGAAAAAGACTCAGCACCAAAATTATTAATCTAGAATCTAGCTAAAACAAAACTGTCATTTCCTTCTTTTTGTTTTTCCTTACCATGGAAGGGAGTGGAAAAAGCAGTTTCCTTACATGATATATTGGATGCTAAAGAATATTATGAAAAAGGAAAATTTGGTTAACACCTAGAATTCAATAGGTTTATGCTTATCTGCATAAGATAAAACCTTTCATAAAAATGTAGAACAGATAGTTCATTATTTCAGGACTTTCAATGCATTATTGCCCACAATATGACAAAACCATTCAAAACAATCTAAAGAAAATCAACCAATCAAAAATTAGATCTACATATGAAGTATCAAACTGATTGTGTGAATGCTCAGTTTCTTTCTCTGCATCCAGATTAACAAATTATTATGCAACAAAGGAACTAAAAATTGCAGCCTTATTTGCTGTGTCTTCAATGATTCATTAGAAAATCCTAGACTTAGATAACGAGGGCTAGAAAGAAGATAAGGAGGGTAATATTACAAGCCAATGTCCAATCTAATCTTTGTGCATAGGCTTTAATTTTACAGTTCTCACGTAGGATGAAATAATCTTTTTTTTTTAACTTGAAATAATGTTCACAAGAACAGTACTCAATTCGCAAGATTTTTATCAACCAAATAAATAGATACAAGAATTCATCTAAAAGCTACGATCAAGAAACTCAACAAAGATTCAATATGAATAGCTACAGTCAAAACTTAAATTAAGTGATTATTTTACTCTTGTTTCACTTTCTTTAGAATAATTTTCGTAACAGCCAAACAGATCATTAGAGAAAACTAATTAAATGATTCTTATCTAGTAAACTTAGAATACAATTATAGCCTAGCCATTGATGTAATTCAAAGCATATACAAAGGAAAAGAGGAGAGGGAATGTAAATGTAATCATGGAAACTTTCTCTTTGGTTGCCAAGAAAATGGAAATTTTCTTTCCATTTCTCTTCTCGGCAACCAAACAAGACTCAAAAAGAGATAATTTCCAGTACCTGTGGCCATGTGTGACCGTTAATCGCCAAATCGGAAGTGAGAAGTAAGCTGTAGGCTTATAGCGATCGAGTAACTGTATCTTTTGCTTTAAAGCGAATTTTTTCGATTGGGCGCCAAAATAAGTGAATAACCAAAAACGAGTCTGGAAGTGGGCCGGTTGGTTCGGGTCGGGTATAAACTAATACACGTGTCACGTTTTCCGGGTCTATTTCTAAATAAATCAGCACCGTCGATGGCGGATACAAACTCGACGCAATCCGACGGTTTAAGATGAAGGAAATGCGACTCCTGAGAAGCATGAAGCCAGTCGCTCAACAGTCTCCTCACCTCAAAGGCTCAAAAATCAGAATCCCAAACGAACCCTAAACACGCTAAAAGCAGAAACCTCGAAGAAGAAGAACAACAGCTGAGGTTCTGATTCCGATCATGGCACTTGCTTCTCGCCTCGCATCCAAATCCAAACAGGTATGTTTCTTTCTCGCTATTCCGATCTGGAATAAGAACATATCCGTATCCTCGTACAGGTATCCGATATACTTAACCTAAATTTCGATTTTTTTCAATCCTCATTGTTTATTTCCTTTAATTTATGAAAGAAAAATGAGATATTGTTCGTTGGAGCTCAAGTATCGTGGCGTTTGACTCATCGCATCTGACAAAAGAGTTATTTTTCTAATTTAATAATTATTTTTATTGTTTCATCTCGGAAAAAAATCCTAATTTTTGATTTTTTTAATTCTTAGTGGTGGATTTTTTTATTTTTTGAAGCGAAAATTTGATTATTTGTGGCATATTTATTATCATTTTACAAATATAAATAAATATCTTTTAAATATGTTTATGCTATTTATCTCTTGTTTAATGCTGAAAATTTTTTGTTTGAAATTGTGCAGCTGTGCAGTAGTCAAGTGATACTGCAACAGCAGCATGCAATTCCAGTTCGTTTCTTTGCAAAGGAAGCTGCTCCTCAGGCTCTTAAAGGAGATGGTTAGTCAATATGTTGTTGTTTCATTGTTTTCGCAAACAAATGTGTGTGTTTTTTATTATGTTTTCTTTGTCTCATGTGATATAAAAGAGATTAGAGCTGTTTGTCATTTTGAATTTACTTGGTATGCTTTGGGTTCAACGCGATTTCATGAGTTATTTGTGTTCCAATATTTTGTGGGGATTGGAAATGTGTGACTTTTTGTTATATTTATTAATGGTGATAATGCATTTTGAAGTTCTTATGAATCTTTGCCATGTTATCTGGGAGTTTACTGAATGTACTTCGGTTTATGTTGAAAGAGATGTTGAAAAACATCTTTTTGGATGTTAAGAAGAAATTTGAGACTGCCTTGGGAGTACTCCGGAAGGAGAAGATCACCATTGCTCCAGAGGATCCTGCTGCTGTTTCTCAGTATGCTAATGTCATGAAGACTGTCAGAGAGAAGTAAGTTTCCTTTTTATCCTCTCAACATTCATTTTGTTTAATGATTGTTAGCTTTAATTATTTAGTGCATGCACGTTATAGTGAAATGAGTTCAGGTATGTTCATTTTGTTTGTGCTCGATGCCTTTAAAAGATTGCTTCCATTCATCTGAATATTACTTCCATGTCATAAGCATCAAATTTTATTATTCACGGTATAAACTTTAGTACTCTTTGTTTCAAATATTAGATTTAATTAATCCGTGGGTGCAAAAAATTTGTTTTGTGTTTGTGAGTAGGCGCTTGTCTGCTTCTTGCTACTGTATTACTATTAAAAATGTACCTATTGGTGAATATTGAATTGACAGCAGAACTTTTTATCTTGCTATAGTCCATGCTACAGTGTGTCACCTGCGCTCTGGAGGTTTGTATTAATGCTTAATTTACCTATGTGCAGGGCAGACTTGTTCTCAGAATCCCAACGAATAGCGTATACCATTGAAACACGAACAGCAGGAATTCCAGATGCTCGAACATATTTGTTGACGCTAAAGGAAATAAGGGAGAGGTATGCATTTGTTTGTCTTATAACTACTTGTTTTTAGTGGTATAGATATAATCAATGTAGTTAAAAAATTCTTTTCTCCTTTTGGTAGAAAGAATGTTTTCTTGCCCATACTTTTATGTTATTCTTTTAAAGTTGACGTTTAAGAAATGGTTAAATTTTCTTCCGGCCTGGAATGACTTTTTCAATGATGAACTATCTATGAAGTTGACCACTTGTACATTTGTAAATCCTCAGTAGTTCCAAGCCACAACTACCTCTTGTTTAGTATATGTAGTTAGACGTTGAATCTCTTACCGTTTTTATTATTTTCAGGAGAGGTCTTTTTGATGAGCATGGTGCTGAGGCTATGATGATGGATGCATTGGAGAAAGTTGAAAAAGAAATTAAAAAACCTCTTATGAGGAATGATAAGAAGGGGATGGCTCTTCTTACAGCTGAGTTTGACAAGAATAATAAGAAGTAAGCATCATTCCAATAACCTAAGCATATTATTTTACATGTAGTGTGTGTATGTATTGTGGTGATTACATTGCTGGTGCCCAAAGTGAGCTTGGTTTGTCTCCCGGTAACATTATTGCACTTGGTGAGGTCCAATTATGAGCTGCAATTGCATATGAATTAGTTTAACATGACTGTTTTTCCTACGTGAAACTCATATTGGTTTTAACTCAGAAAGTCAGTGTCCTTGTATGCACAAACATTTCTGCATGTGATCTTGTTTGAATTTGTGCTTTTGGGGAAAGCCATGATGGTGGAAGTACCTTATAAACCTCTGACTAACATTTTGTCTTAATAGGCTTGGGATCCGAAAGGAGGATCTACCAAAGTATGAAGAACAGTTGGAACTCAAAATTGCCAAAGCACAGATGGAAGAATTGAAGAAGGATGCTCTTGAGGCCATGGAAACACAAAAGAAGAGGTGCGTTATTTGCCCCTTGCTTACCTCCTTCACATCATAAAGCCCATTTCTTAGGTGTGGTCTCTAGTCAGTTGGTGAATAGACCATTTAGAGAAAAACCAATTTTTTGTAGTCTTTAATTTGGAGGTAACTGTGTGGATGGTCATTCAGAGTTCTCTGAGGGCCTTATCTTTATTTCCATAGGATTGTTTTGGGTATCTTTTCTAGCAGTTGGTTGATTATCAAATGACTAGAACCTTTCTGCAAATTGTTGCTGTTTATCTGCTTGAAGCTATTGTTTTAGTCTGACATCTGGGAAGCGAAAATACATCATCATACAACATAGCATTGGTGGTTGAAAGATCGCCAAAGGCTAAGATCAGATTGTGAGACTATTAGGCAAGTCTGTTGGCCAGAAAAAACATTAGAATGGGAAGGTTGCTATTGATAATTTTTTGGTTGTGGAGGCGTGAACCTCAATTTTGGGTGAAATATAGGAAGTAATAGTTAAAATAGCTAAGGCAAAGTTGTAGATGCACTGACTGGGTGATGTTGCAATCACAGTTAGATGCATTTGGAAATGAAAAGTTTGTGAATGACACAGATGTAGCCTGCCTCTAAACTGGCCTGTCAATTTCTTAAATTATATTTGATTAGAAATACTTTCATGCCTTTCAATTGTTTGGAACTGCTGCTTCCTGGTTTTGCTGTTACTTGTTATCCTTCATTGTCTATAAATAATAATTCTATAGAAACTGAACTTCGAATTGATAATTGTCTTCTTTATTTGCAGAGACGAATTCAAGGATGAGGAAATGGTCGAAGTGAAGTCCTTGGATATCAGAAACTTCCTTTGAGTCTCTGAATTTACTTTTTACGGTTTTTGAGCATAATGGAAATCAGCAACTTGGAATGTGGAAAATACCATCATTGCTCGATTTTAAGAATAAGAGACCATGAGAGAACTGGAATTCCGTTATCACTGTTTGTGCAATGAAATCGCACATTCGGCACCTTTCATCCTGTGTTATTAGCCGGTTTTAATGTATTTAATGGATCCTGTTCCCATCGCACTTTTCCCCAAACGTAAACAATGGACGGATTGCCCCTTTATTAATCCTGGAAGATAAGTATTTGCTTGCCACATTGAGTTTCTAATAAAAGAGGTTACTTGAGTTTAAAGGTATTGGCTGATGTTTCGGCGAATTGGCACTGAATTTTCATGGACGCTGTGCACCGTCCATTCTGCTCAATATCAAAATCCACTGGGTTTTTTTTTAGCATTAAGATCCTTGCAAAATCGAATGCTCTGACATTTTTGTCTTTTAACCACTGGTTACAATTTAGATCATCAGGTAATCCTGGTAGTATACATTATCTCATAATATGGATATCATCAAATGATGATAATATTAATGAAATCTACTTATTTAACGGTGTTCATATTGTGGGATATGATATCCCATGAATTGTTATCAGTTCTAAATAAAGAAGCAATATGAAATTTATAGCAATATTATTCTTTTTTGTTTTTAGAAGTATAGCAATATTCTTCTATTTTCATTATTTTAGATAAAATTTCAAACATGCATCTACAATATATTGCATCAAATGTCCATTCAAAGTTTAAGAAATACTAAATTGGATCGTATTTTACTAATTTTTCAAAACGTTTTTCTCCTGACAATGTTCCTAACCTGATCAACCATAAGTGTAGAAGAACATTAATGAAAGGTTATAATCAGTGACAAGAAGTTGTATAATTCTTGAAGCTTCCGATTGGAAGAGAACACGACTCGAACATATAATTTATTTTATACTCATGTTTGCGGAAAAATAAATAAATAAATAAATTGGATAATATGAGGAGTAGTAAAGGACTACGACCTCAGGATCTAAAATCGAGTGGCCAATTAAATAAAACTACTTAAAAACCACTCGGTTAAAATTCCTGGAGGAGGTTGCCGTGGCAAAAACACAAGTTATTAATTAATTCAATTAAATTAAACTTTGGAAGTCAACAACCATACAATGGTCCCAAATTTCAACACCCCTAGCCACAGCTTTCTTTGGATTAACTTGAGGGTATTGAGGTGCAGTTGCCTCCACAAGTTTCTTGTGACAAGCACTCCCTGCAGTTATAAGCTCCTTGCAACAATCATCACAGGCTTCCTCGTTTTTGAATATGCTATTAGCAATATTTTCACCACACTCTTTGCTTAAATCTTTCCCACATTCCGCAAGATCTTTAATTGCAAGAGCCGATGAGAGCATCACCAATGCACTAATTATGAAGAAATATTGAATCTTGATGACTCCCATTTTGATTCTATTTTAATATGTACTGTAGTTTTATAAGTGCTATTTTGGATGAGATCAGATGAGGCTCATTTATAGACAATGAGAAATGAAAGTTTTTACTATTTTTAGAACTCTATAATTTATCGCAGGCTAATTGGCCAGCTAATGTATTTATATGGTTGTTTTATTTGAAGCTCATCTATTTAATTGTTGGCTTTGACGAATTCATATGCAACACTTTAAATAAGTGGTAGCTATAGAAGGGTCTTTTGTTATCCACCTTTTAACCAAATTAGAATAACCTTTTAGTTACATTTTCGCTATATTGCAAGTGTAAATTAAACGAATATAATGGGTTCTGGTGCTCAAAAGATCATTTTCATTAGGATACGGTTTAAACTTTTTGTTTAGTTTGTATTCTTTCTGTTTTTAATAACTAAAAGACTACGACTTTGTTAGACATGTATATCCAATAAATTGTTTTCTGAATTTCAAAATTTATAAAAGCACGTTAACGCGAAAAAGACAAGTATATTAACTAAAATCCTCTCATCCTCATGAGCATGTACAGCTCTGTATATTGTGCTCCTTTTATTTTGGATTAAAATCTGTTGTTCTCAAGTTTTGAAGAATTCACGTTGCTTTCTGCTTAGGGTATTTGAGCCATATTAAGATAAAACTTGGCCCCAAAGACTTGATAGGGGCCACTTTATTTTACTCAGTTTGAATCTTGAGAAAGTATAGTATGAGATTAAAAAATTATAGTATCCTTTAGAGATAATTCATCGATTGCATTAATATATATTAAATGTCCCATTTTTAGTACCACTATTTATAAAACTTATCGCAATAATATTAGTTAGAGATCCCAATATTCGAGTTTCAATTGACGTGACGACACATCATGTTAAACATTAATTACGAACCTAATATTCCGGTTATAAAAAAGTTACCACATGAGTCAATATTCAAATGCTAATACTTTATGATTTATTAGAGACACGACTAAGATAAACCTGAAACTTCAAAATTGAAGAAGATTAATGCTACACTTACAGTTGCATAGTTGGAATCCATCTATAATTTTTATACCGAGTTATGTGAGGTATGACGTGTCATTCACTGATAAGTGATGGAAGAAGCTATCACATGTTAATAGAAAATGAAATCAAATAACGCCTGACACATGACAAATAAGCAAACACAATCCCTTGAGATGCAAACTATGTAAGCATCATTATTCTATTTAGATATATGCATGTTGAAACCATTGAATTATTGCAATGATTTAGGTGGAAGCACATTTCTAATTTTGAATTTGATAGCAACATTGATACAATGGTTCCAAAGTCGAACACCCTGCTGCATAGCATCGGATTGATTCATTACTTGGAAGAGACTAGGCAATGTTACCTCCACAAATCTCCTATGGCAAGTGGGTCCTGCAACCATTAGTCTCATGCAACATTCATCTGAAGGTTTAACGTCTTCTTTATGGTTGTGCATAATTGCATTGAAATTCGCCCCACATTGTGCGGTTATAAATTGTGCACATTGCTCTAACAAATCATGAAGTTTTGCTCTCAGTGGGGGCAAAGCCACAATCTCTTCAGCTGCAAGCACTGATGACGATGAGAATATGATGACTAGCCCACAGAGAAGAAGTAATAAAGCAATTTTGATGGATTGGTGGATCTCGATGCTTATTGTCATGCTGCCTCTATACATATGCTTTATTAATGAGGCTCATTCACTTACAGGATATGGGAAATGGAGCTTCCCCAATTTATAAAACGTATCATAAGCTTATTACCCCAGGACGTTTTATATGAAGCTCATTTACTTAACTTTAATTGCATGCTGTTAGCGTGAATGTTCTTTATTTTAAGATTTTATTATCAATAGAGATTGAATAATGAATAACACATTGAAAACATCCCTTATTAACCTAGAAGGTAAGGATTACAATTAAACGTCTAAATTTTAAGTTTCAGTTTACCCCTTCGTAGATTAATATATTTCAAATCCCTTAACCGATTGAAAACATCCATGCACTCAAATTTATCGGTCCAAAATAGATTAGGGTAAATGAAGCCTTGGATTGATGAAAAAAACATTTTATCTTAGTGTTTTCAAAAGGTTTTAAGGTAAATCGAAGTACATCAATTTGTTTGAGTAAATTCAAATCTACCCCCTCTCGTCGTACTAGAAAGTCTAGAATGTAATTATATTAAAAAAATAAAAATAAAAATAAAAGCACTATTACGTAGCACTGCCAGATTGAACACAAGCCCTATTGATATTTTATAGCTGCAACATAATAATAATAATAAACCAAAAATTGAATAAAAAATCAGACATTTTCTTCTAATCTAAAAGCAGCCGCCAGCATGTTATTCACGTTGTTGAAGGAAAATTACACAGATTACTGTAAACCGAGGGCAAAATTGCATATCTTGATTGATATTCTAAGTTTAGTTAGTAGGACAACAAAAATAACCAACTAATACAATCTTTTGTGTGTCTAGTCTATAACTAAGATTTACGCTTTTTATTTGATTTGGAGCCGCTTAAGTCTTTGTTTCGCTTTTTCCCACTTTGGTGACTCTCTTTGTGCTTTGCGGGCTTGTCAATTTTAGTCTTGCTGGATTTCACACTTATAACACCCCCAGCGGCAATCTTTCCACCACCACTTTGTAAAGCCTTCTCTAAATCGGCATTCTTGTCGACAATGGCGTACTGTTGAAGAAGCTCGGGATTTAACAGTCCTTCCATCTTCATTTTCATTCCCTCCTACAGATGGCGTCTCATCAGTGGATTTGGTTTGGAATGGACAAAGAGAGAGAAAGGAAAAGAAACAAAGGCCACAGAGTACAGAGCTCACCTCAACTTGCTCTGCTGCATCATTCAGATCCTCATCCAAAGAGATATTGTGAGGTTCAAATGCTCTCTGAAAGCAATTTTAAAAAGTCTCAGTCAGGATGCTGAAACGTTATTAATGACGAAAGCATTTCAAAGAAGAAAAACCAACAAATCTTGATTCTAAATATAAGGATTCTGTACTTTTTTCCTAAAGACACAATTAACCCACAATTTTCTAAGTACTTATCAGGTTTACACGATTGGGATAGCCACTGATTTTGACTAAATATACGGAAAGATCCACTAGTCAAAACTCAAACAACCTTACGTAATTCCCAGTGAAGCTTTTCACTTCAGATTTTCCTTAATCGATGTGCCAAACCAGCAGAAAGTACAATAAGCCTAATCATCAATCTACTGTAAAGGCAATAGTGACAAGGTGGCCGCTCAACTTACTTCTTTCAGTCTAGGAGGAGCTGTTTTAATCTCCTCTGAAGAAATTTCATATAAGTAGTCAGTAAGTTTTGTCATGACCTTTCTGAATAGCACAAAAATTCGATCGGCTTCTAGCTTCATTTGTTCCTGAAATACAAAAGTTCAATTGAGTATCAATCAGTATCTAGACATTATACATAATACAATAGAAACCAGGACAACCAGTGGGAAGTCAGTATGAATCTATAAGGTGCTCAAGAAGGTGAGAAAACTGATTCAAAATGTTACATGCTGCAAGCAAACAGTTGTATATGTGCACAAAGTTATTCCAAGAGTCTGGTGAAAGCAAACCTGAATGCATGAGATGTCTTGTCCCAGCATGCCAATGGAAAGCAGTACAGTGGCCTGAACATATGAAAGTGTAACTGGAAGCTTCTCTTGAAAATATAGATGTGCCAGTCTTGGAACAAGGTCTAAGATCTGGAAAAAGACAATCAAATAAGCCCCGCAGAGTCATAATCTAGAACTAAAGAGAGCCAACACTTTTTAAAGTTCTCACTGCTGGAACTAAATAGCAAAGACAACATGTTACTGCCAATTTGAACTTTAGTGATTGATTGCATCAGACCATCAGTTAAACTTTTGCAAGATCTTCAATCTGTAGTTTGATAACAATAATAGGAAATAAAGAACCAGTTTATTATTAAATGCACTTTACATCCTACAAGTATTGATGCCATAGCCATATAATCCAAACTGTGTCCCTACCCACTAACAAAAATTGTAAGGAAAACCAAATCCAAAGGTTGAGGTCCTCAAGGAAATGTTTTGATCGAGCAGTTCAGTAGATTATTCAAGTGCAGATGCCATTTTATTGATCAAGTATCAATATGACGTGGGTCGTTTTACGAACAATTCCGAAACAAATACACAATTGTCATCTAAGAGATCTTACCGCATAATGCTCAATAAGACCATTTGTATAATCTTTCAGCCGCAGGATATCATTTGCTGAAAAAACACCAGTCAATGACTTCAAAAATTTATCTGAGTTGTCCTGTCTTGGGTCCAGTTCTTTAAAGTTGATTTTCGGGTCCAAAACACTGAAAAATTAAGATTGGAATGAGAATACTTCACAACCAAAACTAATTTGAAGAGGGTAAAGATATAATCCTAACCTCATTAGAAGCTTATAGTCCATTCTCTGCAACTTGTGTTGCACGAGCAGCCAAAAGAATCTTTGTTTGAAATCTAGGGGCAAGAAGCAAAATATAAAGCTAGGTATTGAGGATACCAACCGAGAAAAGAAAAAATATACAGACGAAGAAAACATCATTGTCAAAAATGGCCTCACCTCGGTAGAATGGACCAAAAAAGCCCCATTCATCAGATTCATTGACTTCGATATCTTCACTATGTAACGGTTTCAAGACCATACACGTATGTTCACCAGTTACCGCATTCTTCGAAGGAAAACAAGAAATGTCAAATTCCACACTAAACATCCAAAGCAAGTAGCACTGTAAAGCGAGAGGCCAAGAGAAAAGAAAAAAGAGTGGTGAAAGGAGCATCTTAACTGCATTCTGGGAAACATAGAACGGACCAAATTTATGCTTCCTCCAAAAGCGGAAAAGGTCTAATGTAAGCCCAAAGGAGACACCAATGTAATTGAGCTTCTCAGGCTGCCGTTCACGAAGATGTACTAGCAAAGGAGGGAGATTAGTCTTAGGCTTTATATTTTCTTCAAGCAATGAAACCTGCAAGCAGTGTGTACAAGGTCAGAAAATTCAGATATACTGCCAACATAAATACCAAAAGAAAATGACAGAACACTAATTCAAACCCAAAAGACATAATACTAATAGCTAAAGCCAGTCAGATGCTTATGGTCTGTTGACTGCCATTTTATTTCAAGATTTATCAGATGATCAGCCAACAAATGAATGTGGGTAAATAGCAGTTTGAACAAAGCATCAACTCTCAAACCTTTATTTTTAAAAAAAAATTGTAAAATGGGGTATGAAAGTGGTTCTCTAAGTGAACCTTTTTTGCAGCTTCTGTAACTCTAACTTCTGGAGTCTCCACAGTATCTTCGATGTCTATTTCGGAAAAAGTTGTCAACTGTCCTTCATAGTACCTGTGGACACTATATTTGTAAATGGCTCCCTTCAAGACAATTTTGAAATTAAATTGTTTTGATCATATTAATACAAATAACAGTAATTTCTTATTTTGATTCTAATATGTACCCCCAAAAAATTGGATGTCTTATCATGTAACAAATTAACACGAAATAGCTCTCCCCAAGTCATTTCATATTCCAGAAATAACTGCAATTCAAATTCTCAGGTCGTTAAATTGTTCTCCTAGGGATGGCAAAATCCTCCATGGGTTTGAGGCTCCATCGGGCTCCACCCCAAATGGGGTGAATTTTAAATAATTTTTGGGGAATGGGGTGGGGAATGGGAGAAAAATAATCCCCAAACTCTTAATGGGGTGGGGTTTGGTTTTGTATTCCCCACCCCACCCCCACCCCAATCCCCATTATATATAGATATTTTTTCTAAATTTTATTTAATAATTTTTGTTTTTTCAATTACAATGTTAGTTAATAATTTTTTTTTAATTTCTACTTGATACAAATAGATTATAACTAAAAGAAAACATTAGAATATAATTTTTATTCAACTTTAAAATATTATTGTGTTTTCTTTTCTCTCTTAAGAACTACTCTCTTCAAATATTTTTTAATTTTAATATTATTTCAAGATATTACTACAAATATTTAGAGATTTTTTTTTACATAATTTAAATACATAGTAATATGATAATGATTTAATTGAAATTTTTAATTTCTAATTTATTGAAATCATATACCTATATTTATTATAAAATAAATAAATGGGGAATGGGGTGGGGATGGGGAAACCGTTCCCCACATGGGGATTCCCCATCCCCACCCCACTAAATTTATCGGAGAATGGGGTGGGGAATGGAGGCAAAATTTTTAATGGGGTGGGGAATGGGGTAGGTATCCCCACCCCCACCCCACCCCATTGCCATCCCTTTCTCCCCCTTTCAGATGTGGTGGTGCAATGGACCAATTTCCCTTACATTAAACACACAGAATTCTTCATGACTTAATAGCAGTGAATAAGATCGACAAATATTAATGGGAAAAGGAAACCTGTGACCCTAACAAACCACATTTAATTTAAACATTAATAATTTTTCACAAAACAATGAGCACAGCAGTAACTGAAAACATTTAAAGAGGGCACTACACATCATGCAAATGCAATATTGCCACCATATATGACACCTCCAGCGACACTGCACCTTTTTTCTGTATGAATCATTTTCTAAATATCATTTGCAAATTAGTAATGGATGATATTTTATGCAAATTCTACATCTGTCAGGTCTTATGCAACATATAACAAATAAACAGACACCTGGAATGAATATTTTATGGTTCTTCATTTTCCTTCCTCCTATTTTAGGGGATTACTAGAACCCAAAAAATAATAAATGTATGTTTTTAAAGTTGATATCAAATCCATCACTCCTGCTCCAAATTCCACCAAATCTCCCCAGTAAACTGGTACCAATTTTCAGGCTAGGATACTTGACAGACAACCCAATTTAATGAACTCATGGTGATTAAATCTTAGCTTGCTAGTCACTATCCTTGTTTAGAAGAGTAATGTTATGGCTACAAATTATTTTTGTACAAACCGATGTAGAAATACATGATTGGTTAAATGAATACATAAAATAAAATAAAAATTGATCCTGTGGACCAAGTGTTGTCTTGATTAAACAGTCATGTGATACCACATCAGTTTGTACAAATAATTTGTACACAAGAGTTCTTGTAAGAATATTGGCCTCACCAATTGTTATAATTCATCACAAGGAAAAAAAGCATAACACAGATAAGCAGAAAGTACCAAAAACATGACCAAGGATGACAAAAAGAATAAAGTTTCTGTCTTTCTTATCATGTACATAGGGTGAACATACTCATCAGATTCTCCGCAACACTTATGCATCCTAGTGCGAGTTCAGTGATTGATCTAGAAGAGTAATAAAATGAACAAAAAAGTGAAAAATGCATGTACCTTGTTAAGAGTTCCACAGCAGCAGAACCATATCCAAGCTGCAGTGGCCACGTATTAAACAAAGTAAAATGACTTGACAGGAGCCTGCAAGTAAAATCAAACCAAAAGTATACATGAAACAGAAAATTACCCTCATTGCACTTGGATGGGTGGCAATGCGTACGATGCGAGCACCTGAAAGACTTGGAAAAACAGTATCCCTGAATTGCTCAGAGAATTTCCATGGTATTTGGTCCCCAGAGGGTTGGTGCCCCTCGCTGAAACTTTTAAGTACAGATCTTTGAGAAATCTGCCCTTCAAGACTGACCTGTAAAAAGTTGCATACATAAACATGTTCATTCATACATCCATGTATACTGATATACATGGATGTATATGTAACGCATGTGTACATGACAATCATGGACAGTTGCTAGTTAAAGGTCTTCTAGAAGCTGTCCCAGCATAACTTATTTATAAAAAGGGAAACTCAGAACTTTTGACAAGGGAAATTTGCAAAAAACACTTCTATAGGTTTGAAGACAGCCACTCCGAATTTAAAAAGTAGTAGAAAGCTCAAGAGCATTGCTGATACCAACACAAACTGATAGACTTGAATACTTGACAGCGGTTTAGTTGGCAAAATTACAGCATGACACTAGGCAGGGAAACAGGCAACAAGATATAAATAATTCAATTTCATACATATGTGAAACTTGATACCATATTTTTTCCTGCTTTTCCACTCATTTTGTTGTAAAGCCAATTTTCTTAAAGATATGCACTAGGATCATAGAACCCCACACACTACAGTGGAACGGCTAGGAATGATAATTGATCTGTTTTGTATGTAAGAGTGACAAACCTGGATGACACACAGGATATCAGGAAGTTGATTTTTTGACTCATCAACAGGTCCTGTGAACAGCCGGCTAGGATGAGAATCTCAGTTTGGAATGGTAAATGAAACAATTAAGAACAAAAAGAAAAAAGAAAAAGGGAAAAAAGGTGATATACCAAGTAACACAAACAAATGGTGAGCTGGAGCATCGGCCATTAATTGGAGATCATTGGGTGAATTTTTATAGTGAGAAGAAACATATAGTGCCATCATTCGCTGCAAATAATAAGAGATATAAGTGCCAAGTTTATGTTAAAACAAAATAAACATTTAAGTATAAGGTAATTACCTGCAAAAATAACTCGCTTTCTTTATGGTAAGAAAATAGTGTATCTCGATTAACATAGTAAAGATCACACTCACTAGGAGGAGGTAACCTAAATGCCAAGAGAGAGGAATCAATAAAGATAATGAAAATGCGTTCATGAAAAATGCATCAATGAAGGTGTAGATGGTTTCGACTTAAGACAGATCATAAACAATCCAAGCCAAACCTGTTGATATGGGGTATGGAATTCATAACATCCAGGCAAAGCAAGCCGTTAAGCCAAGACTCTATCGGATCTCCAGGAGCATATCTAATAGATTCACTAAGTTCTATCTTTTTGAAAAGGCGTCCTGCATTTAAGCACAATTGAAAACTCAACAAATTGATCAAGGAAAAAAAAGGGTAACATTTGAATACATGTTGGCAAAATATACCCAAGCTGGAAAGGTTTCTTGCAAACCTTATGGGAGGCTGTAATCTTTATGTTTTGATAAGAAAAAAAAAGAAAGTTTATTATAATTATCATATTGTTAACTAGTATAGCACAACCTTCATATGTATCACAACATAGTGTAGAACGATTGTCAACAAACTATAAACATGTACCATAATCACTTTGACAAAGGAATTCTCTTTATTTACTTATTGGATGAGAGTTAGGGAGAAGAGGTGCATTACTTTGGTTTATCTAACACAACCAACATGAATTGCTGGACAGCCAAACAAACATAATGAATAAGTTAAGTCCGGTTCCATGCCCGGAAGCTCCACTGTATAACATCTATGACACGCTGAAACTACTATCTTTTATTCTAAAAATGGCATCTTTAAAGGTCCACGTGCATAAATTTAGCGATAGAGCTAAAAAAGCTAACTCAAGCTCAAATATACCGTGAGCAGAACCCTCGACACCCTTTGCAGGCATATGGCTTTGCTGTTCCAATTGGTGCAGAAGTTTCAACGACAATGATCGGCCAGTTCCTTCATAGCTTTTAGGGCAAGAATAAGAAACAAATGAAAAACCTAATGTCAGAATTAAATCTAATCAAGATTTTGGCTCCTGAACTAGGAGACAGTACTGAACGTTCTCAATGGAGAAAATTATCCAAGAATTTGCATCGCAGGAACGTAAAGGTAAGCTAAAGTCAATGCATTAGGATGTGTAAGGGTAGCCAAACAGGATTGGATAATATAGGGAATGACTGATATAGTATTATCTTGTGTTTGATTTACTATTGGATTGGATATGAATGCAAGATGAATAATATGATAGAACTAATCAAAACTAATTTAAATGAAAGTCAAATTAAAATATTTTTATATTATCAATTAAAAGTTTATATTAGCCACTAATAAAGATAATTTAATAACTAACTGAATAACAATTTAAATAAAATATTAAACATCGATGATTTTTTTTTTGAAAAAACATTGATGAATATTTTACCTATCATAAACTCAAAAATGTGTAATTTTATATTAATAATTTTTATATCACTAATTTTAAATTTATACCTTTAGCTTTTTTCAAAAGTTTGGAAGGGCATGAGAAACCTCCCACCAGAGGCATTTATATCATTAGTTATCATATTGACTATTTAATGACCAGTTATAAAATTCATATTTATATTTTTACTCTGTAATTTAAATTTAAACTATGACAGAGAATTTAGTCCCATGAACATGAGGTAAACAAAACCAAAGGCGTCCAAATGATTGTTTATCCCATGTCCATGGGATTATATAGTACATCAAAACTTATAGTAACTTGTTCATCGGACTCGATTAATTGTTTCACAAGATTATCACAAAAAATTCATACCCATTTACTGTAGATGAAAGGAAGACAAGATAAGGACCAAGCAAGGATCTGACAACAGGCAAGGGAATAGCTGCAGCTTCATCAATCACTAGAAGCTCAACTTGGGAAAGCTTTTCATGTTCATGTGGCTGTATATACTGTAAGTCAAGAAGAATGAATATGTCAGCAATTTAAGCACATATTAAAATTATTCTAACACAAAAGTTATGATACTCGAGCAGTATATCACAGGAAAACATTATCTAATACAAAACAAAAATACATATGCATTTTTATTAAACCTGAATTGTTTGTCTGTGCTGCCTGTAGATATTGATTCTCACGATTGGTTTCCTGAGATCAGGATTAGAACTTCTAACTATATCATAATCAATGTGTTCCTGAGAATAAAGAGTAAGAATCACAATAAATACAAAAAGGATTCAGAAAACAAACAAAATACCACGACAATTGTGCTGTCAATATCTAACTAAATCTTATAAAAGAACTCAGTAGACAATGAATCACTTCATGCACAATCACGTGAAATTCAATATAACAACTATATTATATAACCAATATGCCTACTGCAAAACTAATTGAAATTCAAAAATTTCAATAAAACAGATCACAAGAATGGGCCGGCAACTACCCTGCATAACTACAACTTATTCAATGAATCTGGAAATGAGTAAAGAGCAGTTTTGGTACTACTAATGCTATTCTTTTAATGTGATTTGGTAAGAAACAGACACCATATTATAAATGAAAGAGAAAAACTACAGCTGGTGTGGATAAGCAAAACAGCAAAACCAGAGAAAATTAAGAGACAAACAGCAATGGATCAAAGAAAGTACAGCGCCTAGTTAGATTGGGTGAAAAATTGAAATATCTCCAAACTCATTAGAATTAGATCCCAACAACCAAGCCAGAAAAGAAAAGTGTATGGTAATACTTGAACATATTCCCAACACTTGATTTTCACCTTCTTTTTCATTTCTTGCAATATACATCTTTTCAGTTTCCTATAAAACAAGCAACTCAATGGCATATAGTCTAATTCCCCCATTTATGGGAGAAGTACAACAAGAAGAGCATAGCATGAGTAGGATGCAAGGGACTTATTTTTAAGAATCACATAAAAGGAAATGCACCAAGGGAGAGGGTACAACTATACCTTATATTCAATTGCATTGAAACCTTTGCAAACAAATTCAAATAATGTTTTTAAGTTCTCAGGACTGGGCGCGGTCACAAAAACATTTGAATACCTACCAGGATAAATTTCTTCCATCAGAATCTACCAAAGGTCAAAGTCAAAACAAGAAAGGAAAACAATTAATTGTATATGTTCAGCAGATTACCCAGCAGCAATAGCCCCAGCAATTGCTAAACCAAGTGCAGCCGACTTCCCACGGCCACGAGCAGCAAGCAAAGCCACTGTACTACGTAGAGTTTTATCCAAAATTGCATCAAGAAATGTAATGACAGCTTTACCCTATTTCAAACACAAACATATGATCTCAAATCATAAACAAAGTATTATTGAGATAATAGTCATCCACACAGGAAGAATAAAAAATATTGATACACGCCAATCATTCTCTACCTGATCCAGGGTACTACATTTCTTAATCAAAGGACCAACAGGAAAATCATCACACAGTTGCTCTTTCAAATCCTTCAAGTCCCGTTCTGCTTCTGAAAGCCCTTCAGAGTCCTTCAATCACCAAACAGAAGATAAAGAAAAAAGCTACATAAAAGTACAAGAACATTTGAAAGTCAAAAACCAATGAATCCACACACGACAAAACAGTCCCTGGTTAACAAACACAATAAGCAAACTTCATTTTAATTCCCACAATTATAAGGCATGCAGCAAAACTCTTTACACATCCCAAGAAATAATCTGTGGATAGGGAAAATAAACTACGCATCAAGCTGCACAGTACAGCTAAAGTTTAGCTCTTTTAGATACTTTATCGCTAGTTAATCAAGCTCAAACACACATCTATGGTTGATTAAAATATCAAACAAGGAAGAACAGTCCCAAAGTTCTTTGATTTGTTAATGAGTGCACTACATATATATATTTTACCATTTGAAATAAATGAAATTTATTAAAAACTGAAATATATCTTATGTTCATAACGAATAATACAGCATACATAACCAGTTATAAACTCTATAACACAGCATATTGTCACAAACATGCAATATTGTAGTTAAAACATAGGAATTTGAAATGAGACACAAGATTTGTTTGTGTGATATAGCCACTAAGCTCACAAACAAGTTTGAGTGGTGAGCAGGTTCAGACTTTAACAAAACCAAAGTTGAAAACTGATTTGAGCTATGTCTGAGATTAATCGTAGCCTCAAGTTCAATCTGTGTTTAAAAACACAAACACACGTTCAAACAACATAGTGCAACTCGAGATAAGCTCTTTTACAGCCTTATCCCAGATGGAGTACGATTCAAAATATTATGACGCTAAAAAAGTTTCATCATAGTCAACCACCAAAACAGAGAAGCCATAGATTACCTCTTTAACTGGAACAGCAGTAATTGACCTTATATGAGACGAAATTGGTAAAACATTCAGCTCATCATCCATAACCACACATGCTCTGCAAGATGCAAGTGATAATAGAAAACGTTCATTAAAACGTCCAGCAGCTTCAGAATGGGATTCAGTACGAAATCTCTCATGAACATCCTGTATCAGCAAGCTTTCATAAGTCTCCACAGTGATAATATGTGCGAAGTATGAAAATCAATAGCAAAATAATTACTGAAAGTCATTGTGAGCCTTTTATATATATATATATATATATATATGTATGTATATATATATTTATTTTTTATTGTTTAGCCTAGTGGCTACCCAATCCCCTCCTCATCCATGTAAAGCGGGGTTTGAACCCAAATTCTCGCCTTCGACACAAGAGATTTTATCATCTCAACTAAATAGCATCCACAAAGTTATTATGAACTTATAAAGCATGAATACAAGCATTCAGGAATAGTTATTTTTATATACAAGCAGATCAACGAAGTGACCAGCATAAAAATATAGCTAACCTAAGCCAGGTGCTACACTTTCTGAATTCCTAATGGAGAGTGTCAAAATCAATTAAAAAGTGTGAATGGTTCATACCATGACCATCGTACATAAACTGGTTAAAGAAGAAAGAGATCGAAGCAACAATACAATTAATCCACCACCCTCCACTGTTTCTATCGTTCTAGCCAGTAGATTTGGTGTCAACGCCTCAAAATCCTAAAATCAAATCACATGAAGATCTTATAAGATTATGAGTCCGCAAAATTTGTTAAAGCAACAAGCATCTACTGAACTTTACCTGTAATACACACATTCCAAATGTATTACCAAGAATCCTTTCACTATCCTTGTACAAGCAATGTGTCAATCCTCCAGTTTCAAGAAAAAGTTGAAAAGGATCTACTTTCTCAGGATCGAGCAGTCCTCTCTGCATTAACTTCTTTATCTGTTTTTGACGCTTTTTCTTGTGACTGTATAATTGTAATCACTTTGTAATTATTTTACACACAAAAAGTCAAGGGTATGAATCAACAAATGTAACATAAAAATCAAAAAACAACTATATCTCATTTCTATCTTTTGGTTTTTGCTATTTTGGTTACTAAACAGAGTCTTGGTTCTGTATAAAGGAACACTTGACATTACTTTTGGAGAATTTTTTGTGATAGCACGAACAATTGTTTAAATGCATTTTTGACAAAAACCCGCTTTCCAAAATACCACCTCCGAAGTACTAATGGGAAAGCATAAGAAGTTACTTTTCTATCCAAAAACTGCTTTTGTAAATTTCATAAAAACACTACAAAACAAACATAATACTTTTTTTGCTATTCCGAAATCCAAAAAAAAAAAAAATATTATTCGTATTGAAAGCACTCCCAATCCCCCCAATGCACCTAAACACTTGTGTAATACAGATTATAATTATTAAAATTTTAAATACAGAAAATATGAATTGAACTTAAAAATAAGACCTGCTGAGCTCAAGTTTATCTTTGTAGCACCACAAAACAGTAGGCCGAGATTTGACCACCGCTTTGCTCTGCATATAGTGAAGATTCACAATCTGCATAACACAACACGGCACGAAACAACATAAAAGCAAACACAGTATTAAATCTAACTCAAAATTATCACATTTTATAACCTTTTAAAAAAATAAAGGCTTAAAATTTATAATTGAAAAAAGAATTATAAAAAAGCGTACCTGGTCCCGAGACTTGTCGCCGATTATGACGAACATGGAACGGTGTCGTTGCTTGACGCCATTTTCGATCAGAGTTCTGATGCGTTCGTCCACTTTCTTCCTCATTTTCTTGTTATAGGATCAATGGATAATGTTTATTATCGAAATTAATAAAAATAATAGCAAAAATTAAGAATTATTGAGTTTTCAGTCTCTGCGTCTGCTCTGATTTTAGGGTTTAATTAGGGTTTTTAGAATGACGAGGCAGACACCCGGGAAAAGGAGAAGGGGTGGGCACGGGTCAGGGTGGGACGGTTTTAAATCAACCCGATTCAACCCGTATATAAAATTGGTTAAAATTTTTTAACCTGACCCAACTTATTACATATATCGATCCCAATCTATTTTGCGGATAGAGCGGATTCAGTTAGGTTAGGTTAATTGAATTAGGTATTTGAAAATTTTTATTTTTATAATCTAATTAAATAGTAAATAAAAATAAATTAATTAATTAAAATATTAAAAAAATATAAATATTAAAATTTATAAAATAAATTTAAAATTTTAAAAAATTTTATTTAAATTTTTTTAATTTTTATATAAAATATTAAATTTATTTAATAATTTTTATATATATACACAGATTAACAGATTGTGAATTTAATAAATTAATCAAACTCGTATATTTTATCAACTCAACTTAATCTGTAAAAATTGATACTAGTTGAATCAGTTTCACGGATTAAACGAGCTGGTAGCCTGGTACCCACCGGAAAACCAACTAATTTGATGAACCGCTAATTTGCGTATGTCCGGTTCAGAACAAAAGATAAAACGGTACCGTTTTCTGAAAATAAAAAAATTAAAGTTGGGAGAATGAAACGACGCAGTTTCAAGTTTGCTATCTCAGACAGAAACCCAATTTCTTCAACAGGTTAAACCCTCACACTTTCTTCGGTGAAGAAACCAATCATCTACCCTGATCACTCCCCATGTAACTGATAGGTTCATCTTCGAAATGAGTTCAATCAAAACATTTTCTCTTCACTTGCGCTCAAATTATGACCACCCCCTATTCCCAAACCCTAACAAATCACCATTCTTAAGCTCACTCAACAAGCAAAAGCATCACACTCTCTCATTTCAACAAACCCAAAAACAAAAATTTCACTCTTTGTTCATCACAAACTTCTCCCAATCCCACATTGCTAAGAAACCGTGTTCGTCTCTCTCACCTGAGAACAAAATTATGAAAGTTTTGAAAGAAAAAGCTGTCATTTTTCTTGTTGGGTCTGTTATTTTTTTGGGGAGTTTTGGTTCTAACCCTAGGCCAAGTGTGGCACTTCCAAGTAAAATGAGGGCTAGTGAGAATCTGAAAGAAAAGAGAGATGCCCTGATGGGGAAAAGTGAAGTGGAAGAGTTGTTTGAGAAGCTTTTAGAGAAAGAGCCGAGAAATGTTGAGGCTTTGAAGGTGGTTATGCATGGGAATATGAGGAGAGGGAAAAATAAGGAAGCTTTAGAGTTTGTGAAGAGGTTGATTGATATCGAGCCGAATGAGGTTGAGTGGAAGCTTTTACAAGCGCTTTGTTACGAGTTGATGGGGAAGCTGAGTACTGCAAAGAGATTGTTCAAGGATATCTTGAAGGAGAGGCCTCTTTTTCTTAGAGCTCTACATGTATGATTCTTACTTTCTCTTTTTTATTGTTTTTTCATTTTTGGTTGTGTTTTGTGTTATTGTGCCATGCGTATGCTATGCTTTGCCTGTTTGTATAGGTCTTAGGAAGGTCTGTAAGTGTAACTTTGCAAATTCAGTCATTCTTCGAAATGAATGATTCGTATATGTGAGCATGCATCCTTGGATCATCAATAGATTCAAGCTGATGGTTGACTTTTGAGTGAAGTGGTTTCATTCCTATCTTTGTAATGTTTAGCTCTGAGCTAGAAGATAACTGAAACTGTCTTCTTATCTTGTGGGTATGCTTAATTTATAGTGAACAGATATTATGTTTAATCCATCAACAATTTGTTTTCAGTTGAAGATTGCTGTTGCCCAAGTTGCCTGGTGGACGATGACATGAATGAAATTCCTACCCATTTGTTTCCTTTCTGTGCTACCAGCTACTAACTTAAGTGTGCTCTTTCTGCAGGGTCTGGCATTGGTGATGCACAAAAACCATGAAGGCCCAGCTGTCTTTCAGATGCTGTCAAAGGCTCTAGAAGTTGCTCGGCTTGAAAAAAGAGTCACTGAAGAGAGGAACATAAGAATTTTAATTGCACAAATGCATGTTGTAGAGGTGACTTCTTAAGAAATTGTCGCTACAAGTTCATATACTCACCAATTGAAACCATCGCAATCAATTGTTCTTGCATTCAGTATGAATGTAAACCTTTGGTCAGATAATCTAAATTCTTCTCATTCATCACCATACTTCTTGCAGGGGGAGTTGGAAGAGGGGCTGAAGAAATTTCAAGATCTGGTAAAAGAAAATCCTCGAGATTTTCGGCCTTATCTTTGCCAGGTAAAGTTCTTTAGCTATATACGTTCTGCGGAAAATTGCTATCTGTTACCTGCTTCTGTCAAAATGAATCCTTTCTAAATTTAGCTTAGGGTGGAAAGTTTGTGCGGGTTGTACCAATAAGTGTAAGCCTAGGGGGATAGCAGTAGAACTTAGGGGATCTTAGGTTATTATTTCTCTGATGGCCTGTAACAACTGATAATGTTGATTGTTGATACTCTGACAACTTGAATCATTGACACTTGGAATTTGTATCCATGTAATGTTTTCTCAAAGCTGGTCATCAAATACATTTTTGGAGACGGGAGGGCTTATGCATACCTGGTGTTGGTTCCCTCGGATAAAAGTTTTGTCGAATTTATAAATTGGCAGGATAGAGGGTTGGTATTTCAATTTAGGCTACCACTGAAATGTATGGTTTTCACATAGGACATGCTAAAAGGCCAAAATAGATTTCTTTTATATTCATACACAGATTTTGTGGCAAATTAACACATTTTAGGAAAGATAACTCATATAGGGATTTGTGATCACATTGAAATGAAATAATATTTTGTTTCTGAAGCTTTACGGAATAACCGGTCGTTGAAATTTGTGGCAGGGAATAATCTACAGTTTGTTGGATAAAAAGAAGGAGGCTACAGAACAGTTTGAGATTTATTGGAGCCTCGTACCTGATGAATTTCCACAATGAGGATTTCTCGATGACGTGGTTTTGGCAGCAAAGACCAAATCTAGAGAACGGTCTCAGAAGAATTTTGATGCTGCATTCTCACACCGGAAATAAAGCACCAGCTCCTTTCTTTTCTTGCTCTCATTATTGATTTAGCTGCTTGCTTGTCATATTTTTAGGTTAGTAACTTTAGAAACAGAGAGAAAAGTTGCTGAATTATGTGATAGTAATGTACAGTATAATTTTTGGGCAATGTACAAGCTCTTTTGATACGATTGGTCTCAAAGAAATATCACAATTCACAACATTTCAGCCGCTGCTAGTTTTAGCCTTTCCCCCACTCTTTCCCTAGCGAACCCCAAATAATCAACTAAAATTCAAACAAATATGAGCATTGGATATTCAATGGACATCAAAATCTCAATGGTAGAGTAATTTGATGTTATAATAGAATAATGATTTAGTGGATGATAATATTCACCTTATGGTAAGTGATAATATTGCTTAATTTAAGTTTCAATACTATTCACGGAAAGATATAGAACTACACCACGTGTTTAAATGTTCATCGTATGATAGGTATTAGTGCTCCCTAGATTATCATCATATGACAACTATATTTTAGAGAATTTTATTTAAAAAACAAATGAGAACTACTTATGTAATTAGCTATATCTAAAAGTACTAAAGGGGCAATTAAGTTTTTATTTTAAAATAGAAAAAATAAAATAACCACGTCATCTTAAGATCAGACACTCTTCGATTAAGTTCTATTTCTTCCGCGGCTCCGACTCCCGCATTCTTGGCCCTTCTTCACTTCATTTATCACCACAATTATGAACACGTCTCTGGAGACACCCCCTTTCGCCAAACAAAATCGCGGTATTTCCCAACTAAACGGCCGGTTCAGCATTTCCCCCACCGGCTCAACTCTACTCATCCGCCGCCACAAATACGTCGCCGTTCCAGTAGCTTTGTTTTCTCAGCCGAAAAAAGAAACCTGTCACCGTATTAAAAGTAAAGTTCCCGCGGTTTTGGAGAAAAATGAGAGGGCGATGGCTGAGAAGCTAACTGACCCGCCGGTGAGAATAGTGGCCATCGTGGGTGAAGGTTCTGTCAGCCCTTTAAATAACGCCACGTGGCAGGAGGTCATGCTGCACACGGTAAGTTAAAAGGCAGTTGATAGCGTTACACCTAGCTTGTTATTTCAGTTTATTGATGTTTCTATGTGGTTGCAAATCCGACGCCGTTCTGCCTCAGTGTTGTTGATAATTTTTCCAACCGTACTCCGAAAAGCACTTTCTATTAAAAGTGCTTTTTGAGACAAAGATTTCGATACTTTTTCTGGAAGCACGTTGTGAGTACTTCTTAGAAAGTTTTTCTCATCTAAGAAAAGCACTTGATTGGTTGTCTCGCTTTTAAGCTCTTAAACAAGCTTTTTTTTTTAAAAAAAAATTTTTAACGTAAAAGCGCTTTCAAACATCTTATGTGACTTTGGATGTGCCCTAAGATGTTGCACATGAAAGGGTATTGAGTTTGAATTATTGTGAAATCTTTCAATTATTGTTTTTTTTTTTAATTTTCTTGACCAGAGGATTTCAAAATTTTCCTGCAGATTTGTGTTTTGTCTCCTGGACTTTGCATTTTAGTCGTAGAATTTGTTGAATGCTTATATCGTGTATGCTATTTTCCTTTGTGTAAGCAGGCGAAAAGACTAAAATGGGTTGATGAAGCATATGAAATGGTTGTGTTCACTGACAATCTGAGTCACTCTCATGAACGAACATTCAAGAATCTGCAAAGGGAACTAAACCATGCAGAAATTTTGGTGACTGTTGCCGTAACAAATCAAGAGTCAGTGAAATGGATTCAGAGCAACAGCAAAAACATCCCGAACATAATCAGTTTCGACTCTTCTCCAGATATAGCAAACAAACTAGGAGGATCTTATATCCATAGTGAAACAAAAGGTACCTTCTTTGACAAAATAATCAGCGTTTCCCGACCGAAGAAAGCAAATGAATCGATGGAAGTTATCAATACTATATCTGAGGCTTGGGCCCGGAAAAATACTGATGATATAAGGTTCTGTTTGTTGGTCATAATCAACGCTTATATAAGACCAGTGCCGATACTACAGAACTTGAGATCAAAGGGCTTTTCGACTCTAAGCTGCATGGTACAGAACTGTGGACCTCAGATACTAAACTGCATTTTGGATCCTAACTGCAGGAAAGCCCTTCAGTGCTTGAACCAGTGCAGTCCCGTGGATCAAGTGTGCAATTATCGTTGTATTGCTTCCTATGAAAGTCCAAATCTTGAAGCATTTTCGCTCTGTGTACTACAGAAGAACAATTGTCTAGAATTGAATGCTAACATTCCAGAGAAACCTCATGTGCCTCCAATGGTTAAGTTTCGAGGAAAAGACTTGTGTCATGAAACTGCTGAAGATCTCTTTGTCGGATGGCTAGGTAATCTAGATTGGAGTTGGCGTGTTGTGGCCGGACAAAACCCAGCTTATGATCAATTTCCATGCCAGTATCAGCTTTTTTACAGGGGAAAGGCAAAAGGATCTTTTTGGTATGAGCCCGTTTTTCAGGTTAAAACTCTAGAAGGAATATTGGTTTGGAGAAGGCGGAGGTATAGAGTTAAGAGAAACAAGATCCCGGGGACATTTTACTTCAGTGTACTAGACAATGGGGTTGTTTCAAATGAGTTTTGGACTATTGTTGGTGTATCCGATGATTTAAGCTGGGGATTGTTTCATTACCATGGGGCTGCTCGAGTAGCAGGCCAGTCTTATACTGGAGCAGTGCTCGTTAGCCCGGATGGGGCTCTCCCGAAAGAGACAGACACCAGGAGATTAGCTGCTGCTCTGGAAAAGTGTGGAATTAAAGAATGGGAACTATTTACTGTTGATAATTGTTCGTGCAAGGATCCTCCTTTAGGAATTCCAGAGGGTTCAAATTTGCATTCTGTCATTGATGTTAAAGACCGGAATTTGAACCTTCCTTAAGCCTCGCTCAATCTTGATTTTAATGCTATCAAATGAATGATTTATCGGCTCCTGATGGATCGTGGGATCAGCAGATCAGGAAATTACTCCACACAGATTGTTGAATATGCAACGTTTTCTTTTCCTTTTCCTGTGAAATTACAAGCTTTATAGAAATTATGAAGGAAAAATGTTTATGCATGAATGAAAGTCAGTACGTAATTAATTAAATTGTAATGTATGTGTTATTTTTTTCGTTTTTTGTCAAACCATAGACGGAATGAGGGACGGTATACGACGTTTAAATACATTGCATCAATAAAGTTTTTAAATACGTTGTTATACGCAATTGATGTCAATAGTTGAAGGTTTTGAATTAAAATTGGATGATCAATTTCTTTGCGAAAGGAAGAAAAAATGCTAACAAATAGCTAAATCCAAACAGGAGTCTATAAGCAGCTTAATCATCTGTCTTTAAACTTCACAATCTTCAACTTTGAATACCAGCCATAAATTATTAGAAAAATTACATCTGATCCGGAAACCAAAACAAAAAAGGAAGCAAGATACAAAAGAACAAAACAAATCAGGAAAGAAATTCTGGTGAAATTTCCTTCTTTCTTTTGGTTTTGAATATCACATTTCGGCACATCAACTAGCCAAAACTTCAAAAATTGTCTTTGTTACTTGACTTACGTCCACTTAAAGCAGTCATGGGTCAGCCTTTTCAACTGCAACAAGATCAAGCTCCGGTGAGTTCTCCGGAGAAACCAAGAATGCAATTTATGATCCTCTAAAGAAAGCATTCTCAGTTGTTGATTTTCCCGAACTCAGCTTCCAACTCCAACGCCTTGCCTCAGGACAGGGATGGTTACTTCTGCTTTAGCGAAGAACGACTTCTCTCTTCTTTTTCTATCCATTAACCCGCCGACGGATTGATCTTCCTTATCGAAGCTCCGTCTTCAATGCTGCAACTTTCTCCACTGCTGCTACATCTGCTTCTTGCACCGTGCTCGCCATTGAAAGGGACCCTTATTACGGGAAATTCAATTTTGACGTGTTGCGCGTGGGGAAAGAGAAGTCCCGGACTCGCCATTCATATTCTGTTGGCTCTGGTATCTTTGGTTATGCTGTCAACATTGTTTCCTGCAACGCGGTTTTCTACTGTGTGGACATGCAGGGAAGAATAAGTTCTTTTGACACCGAGAATTGCGAATACAAAGTGCTTTCCGGGAAGCACTTTCGGGGACCTGGGGGCAGGTTCCTGGTGGAGCATAATGGAGCAATTTTTGCAGTGACGATTTGGAGATGATTTTATAGCTCATGACGCTGCAACTTGGGAAGAAGTGAAAGACTTGAGAGATGTGACATTGTTTCTTGGTCTCCATGGATCTTGTGCTTGTTCAGGATTAGATGAAGATTTCCAGAACACAATTTTTGTTGCTGGATTGGGCCCTCAATCTGAATTAGTCTGCAGCAAATTTTAATGAAGGTGTTGAGTGCATGGATGTTGTGACGTTTGATGCCAGAGAATTTAGCAGCTTACATGCTCCTGATTGGATATAGTTAATTCGTTATTATCTTTTTTTAATTCAATTAGATTAATCTCAGCAGCAAAAATATTCCGTTCTTAATGCAAGTTCAAGTTCATACTTCATGATTTCGACAAAATTTTGTTCCAATTTGCCGGAAACCTTAATAAAACGAAAAAATAAAAATACAATGAAAGGAAAATCATGCACCAGCCGAGCATCGAACCCGTGTCTGTACCGTGGCAGAGTAGACCACTGGTGCTTTATTTGATCAGTTCGGAAAGAAAAATGGAAATTCGGCATTTGATGACTTTGCCTTTGCAATCCCACAGAATAATCCTTCTTAACCTTTGCTGATAAAACCCTATGAAAATTTTTTTTCTTTCTTTCTTTCTTTCTTTCCCCGAACAAGTAAACTAGATAAGGAAAAAGGGTACAACTTCATTTGTATTCTAGGAAAAAGGGTACAACTTCATTTGTATTGTAAGGAGAAAATTTCTGAAAATTGCATGGGATATGACTCAATCCTTGCTAAAGAAAACTTGAGTTAGGAAGTTTAAGAAAAGTTATCACGAGGTTTAGAAGTCACACAGTAGGCGAATCGAATTCTTTCACCGTCAACCGCTCTTTGCGTTGGCCGTTCACTCGTGTCTCGTCGGAATAGACAAAATCAAGCATCACAACAAAAAATTGAAGGTTAGTTAACCATAGAACCATGCATGTATTAGTTTTGACAATTTAGGGTTCATTACTTTTGAATTTAACATGGATGTAGAACTTTTAAAATTCGTAGTTGAGAATGCTATTTAAGGATGATGAAAATGGTGCCTTGTTTTTGGATAACTTATATTATGTTACTAGTTGTCATTAGAATTATTTGAATCTTGCAAAATAGATTGCCCGACTTCTAAACTTGTTTGGTTTAGAATTTGAAAAGTTACAGAATTGATTGAGCTTTTACAAAGTGTTATATTATTTTGATAACAAAATGTATACTTCCTTTTGGGATGGCACCTATATTGAAAATAAAAATAAACGAAGCCGATCATTTCAAGCCAAAAGTATCAATACTCTCCCAAATAAAAGCAATTAAGAATATCTAAGAGCGTCTTAACAAAAATCAAAATCAGATGGATATGTTTAAGGCATCTTGCTTTGGACATCTTATTAATATCAAATATTTACAATTTTCTGGTACTATTATAAATAGCCTTTTGCTTAGAGAGGTGTATTCTAATGATTTCTCTATGTGGTTTAAGGTGGGGAACAAAATATGTAGGTTCTCTATGGAGGAGTTTGCACTAGTTGCTGGGTCAAATTGTAAACCTCTCTATAAACCCAAGATAGAAAATGTGGATGGTGATGGTTGTGGTAGATTGTATGATGAGTTAATAGATGGTCTTGAAAGATATAGCACCTCTAAGTTAGAGCAATTGTTCATGAATTCCACATCAAGCGACGATAGAAAAATTGTAAAGCTTGCTATGTTGTACTTTTTAGAGGATGTTCTCCTTGGGAATGATCTAAAAACTAAGATTCAAGCTGAACATATGCGACACATGGACAATTTTAAAGATTTTAATAAATATCCTTGGGGTCGTGTTTGTTTTATGAAAACTTTAAAAGGTTTTAAAAAAGCTTTACTAGATTGTGTGAGAATACATATGAAGAAGATTACAAAAGACCCCAAACACAAGAACAAGGCGTACACCCTTGCTGGATTTTTTATGGCGTTTCAGGTAATCAACTAATTTTAAACTTTATCATTTAATTAAATAGCAAATAATTGTTTTCTTGACAATTTGTTATTATGTTAACAATATAGATATGGGCTTATGAGGCAATGCCTGATTTTCGCGAGAGTTTGTCGTGCATAATAAGAATATAATTTCTCGAATTCTTAATTGGCCCGGAGCACGCAATGTTCAGTGTGGTGACCTCCGGAAGTACATTTTCAATAATGAAAATGTGTGTATTGTAAGAGTGAAATATTAATACATATACATTGTTTTGAAATTATTTTATTATACTAATTTTATCATTTTTTTATATAGATTACGGTATTTGAAGAATTACATACTAGCCTACATGGTGAGAAGGAACAATATTATATGAGCTAGTTTTACAACAGTGATTGGCATGAAGAGGTTGGTGAATTCAAAATTGAAAATGATGACGAATCAGGCAATGATTCTGGCGACATCCAGTCAAAGTCTAGCAATAATGAAGCAATGGATAATCATAGATCTAGTTCAGTCTCTCTTAGTAGTGCAGATAAATAAAATATGAGAACCAAAGTGGACAACAAAAATAGTGAAAAGGTAAGAATGTTGTCTCTTAATGTCAATACAGCTTTAATAATTTTTTTTGCTTAATATATCAATTTCTTTGTAGGATGGTGTGTCTTCTGCAAGTCTAGGCAAACATAATTTTGATATACATTATAACAATCGCCTGGATAAGTTAGAAGTAGATATGCAGAAAATGCAAGTTGAAGTTTCCCATATTGGAGGCAAGATTGATAGTTTTGAATACAGTTTGGATAAAATAATTAAGCTACTTGAAGAGTTGAAATCGACACAGCCCACAAAATTTTACGATGAGGTATGAAACTACAGAATATAAATATATATACCAATGCGGAAAATAATTTAACAAATCTTTATATGTTTTCATTGCAGGCAACTTACAACTTCAATGACAATTTTGATGTTACTCCTGCAAGACCCACCATGGAAACGACACCAATCCATGCTCCAGACAGAAAAGGTGATGATCTGATCATAACACCATCTATACAAACTCCAAGTGTGCAGCAAGTAACAAACCTAGCTCTTAAAGTTTATGTTAGAAAGAAGAGAGCTAGAAAAGAATCCATGTATTTGCGTTCTCCATATACTGACCCATTAAAGAAGCCTCGGATGCTAGTTGCCTTTGAAGTTAAACCACCGATTGAGCTAAATGATACACTTGCATTAGAAAGATGGATGACACAAGTAGATAATATTGAACCGTAAGATTTCACTTTTTATTAATTGAAAAAATCTTATAATTATTAGTATATAATTTATAAAATTATAAACTAATATCGTATAATGGTTCATGTAGAAATTTTGTGAAATGGCCTGTTGGCGATGGTGATAGAAGTTTCTTCCGAGATCTATACAAATCAGGGGAGTGGCTAAGCAACTTGGTATTTTTCTGGATTTTGACTAAAAAAACCTCAATAAACAACTCATGAAATTAGTCACTCATTACTTGATTTTTTTTTCTGCATATATGTTGAATAGCACATAGATGTCTTTTGCTATAAGCTAAGATTGGCTATGAGCAAATACACAACACCCCACATGCAATCTTGTGCTGTTATGAACTCTCATTTCCAGGTACAAAATGAAAAATAATATAAATGATATAATTTGTCTTGTTTCTATATTTTTTTAACAAATAGTATTATTGTTATTGTGTAGCAACTACTCAAGGAGAGATTTAATGCTTATTTGAAGAATCCAGATGATTTTTGGCTTAAAAATGATTTACTTATCCAATATGCAAGTGGAAATAAAATTACTCCTGTAGTACCATGGTTTGAGGCACTTAAGGTACAATTTTAATACATATTTCACACAAATATTTACACTATCAATTTTTAATTTTGCCATTCCTTGCACTGGAAGGTTTACATTCCGATAAACTTGCGTGGAAAGCATTGGGTTCTAGGGGTCGTTGATGTATTGAACAGAGCAATTCATGTTTACGATTCAGCCATATGTTTCACCTCTGACAGCGAGTTTAATAATGAAATGAAACCATATGCTGTGATGGTACCTCTCATTCTTAATAAGGACTCACGACTTTCTTGTGCCACATTCAAATCAACGGATCCTTGGCCTATACACCGAATACGTGATGCACCGCAACAGATTATTAGGTATATGTTATAACCTTAAAGACCTTTTGCTTTTTTCTTTTTTTTATTTGCCAGATACTTATTTAATTATCATTATATGGGTGATTGTGGTGTATTTGTCCTACGATTCATGGAAGTATTGGTGCATGGACTAGATGTTCAAGCTCATTGCAACCAAGAGGATATCAATTATTGTAGGAAGCAAATCGCAGTAGACTTGTTTAAAGATAGAAGTTGGGAATTGTTATGAATGTACTGCTTACTGATATGGGTGTAAACTATAGTAGGATTTGATTGGTTGTAGTTCCATTGTCAACGGATGCTTGTATTTTCATATATTAGTAATACAAGTTAATATTCTAGACTGATAGACTAGTCTGGATGTTAAGTTCTTGACTGATAGACTAGTCTGGATGTTTTATATATAGTATTGTGGTATATAATTTAACTGAATTAAGACATATCTACATTTTAAGTTAATAAAATTAAAATATTCAAATCTCTGAATAAATTGAATACTTTGCATAAATTTGTTTATATTCTCGATTGATAGACTAGTTTAGATGTCAAGTTCTTGACGTATATACTAGTCTGGTCGTCTAGATATATATACAGTATACAAATTTTCCCTGTAATGACAATATAATATAACTAAGCATATATCATAAATCATTCATAGCAGCTTATAAAAGTACAATCTCTGATTACAAAATCACATGTTCATCAATTACTTCATAAAGATATTGAAAAACAAGTTATGCAACCCAAGAGGGGGGGTGAATTGGGTTTTTAAAACTTAAGCTAACCAAAACGCCCACCAATTAAATCTAATGCCTTAATGCACACAAAAACAATAAATCTTGCAACAATTAAATCAAATACAATAAATTTAACAATGCTTAAAGATAAAAGTGTAAGGAAGAATGCAAACACAAATTTTACGTGGTTCGGTCACGCCCACGCCTCAAAGCCAACCAAGCTTGAGGATTTCACTATCCAAGCCTTCCAAGGCTTTAAGTTCTTTACACTTGACTTCAAGGTGTCAATAGACCTTTACAATGAAGAGATTATATCCTCAATCTCTTTATCCCAAAGTGTTTCCCTCACTGAATACACTCAATTTGGTGAAAATGAAAATTACACAGTAAACTCACTATAAGAGTGGATTCACAAATAATAGCACAAAATGATTTAATCTATGATGATTTTGCAATTTGGAAGCTCAATATATGTTATGGGATCTTGTTTATGCTTGCATTAGTCTTTAAAAAGAAGTTGGAGTTGAGTTTTTATAGTTAAAAAAAAACTAGTTATTGTCAAATTCAGTGCTCAAGCTGGCACTTTGATTTAACTAACTAGGAATGAACAGTAATGTTACCGTTATTTTTGAATTTTGCTACAGTAACACTGTTCATGAAATTACAGTTTTGCCCCAATTCTTTCTGTAATTATACTATGGCCCAGAAAGTATCAAAACTTTTCAAACAAGTCCAATTTCGGAATATTTAAAATTAAATAGTTCCCAAAACTTTCTAAAATTATGGTATGGCCCCAACTATAGCAAATCTTTTCAAATGGGTCCTTTTTGAGTTTTAACCAAATTATCAAGAAGATTTAAAGTTCTCAAAAACTTTCACTTAGACCCTCAATCTTTTGTAAGTCACAATATAGCCCAAAAGATTTAAAACTTGATAAGTAAGTCCAACTCCGAAATTTAAAACTTTTTCATCTTAAACCAAATTTCTCAAAACCAAAATAATTATTTACTAAAACATCTATTGAGCTTCACAAATGCTAAACCAAGCATAAAATAAATCATACCGGCTTTACAAGAAATTGTAGCACTAGATTTATCCGTTGAGCTTTAATTCCTATTCTTGATTTCGCCGTTGTCCTTTGAGTGTCTTGAACTTGATTCCACTTGCATAAAGATTATCCTTCAAAAAACTAGTGAGCTTGTGAAATACAAGAATTATTAAAACACTTAATACATATGTTTGTTATCATCAAAATTATAATATGTATAGCCCTTTAGGCTAACAATCTCCCCCTTTTTGATGATGACAAACATCTCATGTATTTTGACATAAATACTCCCCCTTAATATATGGCATACATAATTAAACATATAAAATAAATATATGCTCCCCCTTAATATTTCAAAACCATACATAAATACTAAACAGAAAAAAAATTTCCTGTCTCCGAATACAATTCACAATTCAAAAAATACATGACTTCTCCCCCTTCATCATCAAAATTAAACTAAAGCAATGCTTTCACAGATAATAATAAGCAACCAAATAGAAGTAAGAGATGAAAATGTAATATCCAAATATTCAAAGATTCGCAATACATCAAGAAGTCATAACATAGCATCCAAGTACAAAGCATCCAAACGTATCATAATAATCATCCGCAATCCATACATAAAACATAAATGCATATATTAAAAAAATGTAGTGCAGAGTGACAGAGGATGGAAGAGTAAAAATAAAGAGCTATAGAGATGGAGGATGAGATGAAGATGATGGTGGTGGAAACCCAAGAGCTGCAAAAAGCTGCTGCTGGCCATCAAGAATCTGCTGCTGTTGAGCAAAAAGCCGATGTTGTTGATCAAATAATTGCTGCTGTTTAGGCTAACAGATATATTACTTCAATTACAGTGATAGTTAAAAAATTATCACTAATACAAGGCAAACAACGAAACTGCTGCAAGTTTGGGTAGTGTTCATGACCCAGCAACATCTGCAAGTATTATTGGTAGTACGCATTAGTACAAAGCATGCAATAAATAAGTTTTTAAGTGGAAAAACAATGCACAAACACAAAGAACTCACTTCAAACTGTATTGTTGGCATTTGTTCAGTTTTCCTCATACAATGGTATTGATGTTGTGCAAGTCAATCGATTGCGACCTACTTTTCCACAACACCCACATTTTCGTGCAACAATTTCTTCACCTACAGATGGAATCCTATTTATTTTATGACACCCTTTCTTTGGCTTTAATATTGGAGGTTGCATGTCTGTGGTAATCGACTCAATAGGAACGTCTCATTCCTCTATTGGACCCACAGGATAAATTGTCTCTGCTATGCCATAACTCATGCATCGATAGTATAGTATGGAGAACAAAATAAGTGATATTCAAAAGATTGATGCCTGGACATTGCAACAGCATGTTCGCATAACATATGGTCAAGTTGGAATACTCGACAACTACAAGTTTTGGCAAGTATATCAACATGGGCCTCAAATTTACCACCTTTCACAATAAATTCATGCAAATTTAGAGACAAAACCTGGTATGTGCGAGAGTTATCTTGCTTCAAAAGAAGTTCACTTTCAGCCCATTTTGTGAGTTTTGTAGTCACGTCTACTGTCAATTGACATCGCTTGCAAAACCAATCTCTCAACAAATCAATAATCTTGTCCTTATGAATTGGTAACATTCTTGCCTCCTCAACACACCATTCAAACATTCTGTAATATTAATGGTCATTATGCTGTAACGTCTTCCATCAAAGTGAGCACAAGACCACTTATTATACCTAACTTCAAACAGGTACTGAGCAATGTCTGTATTAATCCTCTTTATCTCAATCATGACAATGTCAAATTGAGAAACGCGATATAACTTTGCAGCATGTACAAAGATTTTGTGTATATCAACTTCATTGAAGTTCGACCTTAGATTTTAGCCAAGATAATACATACAAATATCGTGGCTGGCATCTGGAAATACCATGGCAACACACTTTTTTATGCTTCCATTACGATCTGAAATAAAAACCAAATCTGTAACATTACTAATTGAATCTCTAAGTTTTGTTAAAAACCACTCCCATGATATATCATTCTTGCCATCACCAATACCAAATGCAAGTAGATATATTTGCTTGTTACCATTCATACATGAAGCCACAAACATGGTTCCATTATATTTCCCTTTTAAAAATGTGTCATCAATTGCAATTACTGGCCTAATAGTTGAATTGAACCCTCTTAGACAGCTACCAATAGTCATAAATAGATACTTGAAGTGATTTGAACCATCAGACTCAATGAAAGTGCGAGAACCAACATTTTTCTTTTCAATCATCTTCACATATACTGGAAGTAACTTGTACGATGTTTCTGGTGAACCCCATGCAAGTGTCATTGCGTGTTCTCTTGCCATCCATGCTGTGTGGTAACTAATATCATAACCGAAATGATTTTGGAAGTCTCTCATGATCTCCTCTGCTTTGTATACTGATGAGGTACCTTCAAATTTATATTGAATTGTATGGGCAATTAGTTTTGCAGATGCTTGTCGATGATCTCTTTGATTTATGCTAAAAAAACATTTATGCATATGTCGATACTTCTGAATTTGAAAGTAACTTGAATCCTTCATTTTTGTAGTACAAATACCCCAATGACAACTGTTATCCACGCAAGTAACAATCAAAATATTCTTCCCAGACTTAATTGTTTTAAACTGAAAGTGGTTTTGTAAAGCAAACTTACAGAGCCTCGCTTGCAACTCCTCTTTTAATGCAAACACCTCATTTACCATAAAACTATCACTGTCACTAACAACTTCATTACTCATAATGTTGTCGATACATTGATATGCATCACTAATACTTGCGGTGTTGCTACTTGCAAGTAAACTGATTTTGCTTCTAGGCATATAAGTATTGTTAACGGTTGGCTCAATCTGATGCTCATCCACAGGCTCTGTATTTGGTATATTTTCTAGTGGTAAATTAGATCTAAGAGAAAAATGTTTGGGGCTAATCTCACCTTTTCTATTAGTTTCTGCAGCTTCATTAGAATATGTTGATGGCATAAATGTTGGATAGGCCTGACTTTCCTCCCACGAATTGTTCAAATGCTGGTCATCCTCTTCACTTAGATTTGCTTGCAATATTAGATTAGTTAACCTACGTTGATATGTGATGCAAAAAGGTGTTCTGTATGAAATACCACTACAATTCTCATGCAAAAAGAATTGCACATCATCATTTGAGATAATTTCCACAAGTGGCACTAGATCTGTTGAATTGCATTTGAACTTCATAATAATTTCGTACTCTGAAATGCCAATTCCAATAGTTTGAACAACCTTTTCAAGCAATTGCGAATATGTACAGGAAGGATGCACCATTATTCCTTTGTGGCTAAGGCATTGAACTTGTATTCATTGCTTTGATTAATCCATTCACCGTTATACAAGATAATAACACGTACCATATCCATTTACCTAAAAATTATGTGATGACAGAGTAAGAATATTAACAAAAATAAGTTGTTAAAAGTTCTTCTAGACTTCTGTGCTTCTGTTCTAGACTTCTAGATTTATAGACTTACCTACAAGTCCATAAGTCTAGAAGTAAAGATGTCACGAAAATGATAACCATGATAAACGAACTCAACTTTTATAGATCAAACACCATAAATGTGTTCGAAAGAATGATAAATAACATGTATGTTTAAATATAGTCGATCATATTTTACTAAACAAAGGCTAAATAACAACAACCAATCCTTTTAATTTTAAGAAAACATCAAAACTAACCCTTATGATAAATCTTCAAGACAATGTAGTTTCTTTCAAGAGCTTGCAACTTTCTACAGCAACAAATTTGATGTGTAAAAATTGTGTTGAAGAATTTCTTGGAGTTTGTCCGAACAAATAGAGTGCTGGGCACATTATAGTACTGTATGCATGCTTTTGTTGGAGATGATAAGGGCATTTTAGACTAGAGATCACCAAAATATCATGCAAATTTAATTGAGTAAAAGTTGTCATATTTATGCAAACTATACATGATTTTGTCATATATAAATAAAAAAAACCCAGAAAAATTGCCTCTTTAAAAACTAACTAAATTACTAAAATACCCAAACAAAAATCCAGCGAGCAAAAGATATGCAATTTACCACATATGTAGTCTTTAGAATCAAAAACTCTCTTCAATGAGCATGTTCTCCTTTAGAGTGATTCGAATACTTAGTTGACAAAATAGATACTATAAACTCAATTATATCTCAATTTCTGTAAAAATCTTTTTAATTATCATATTTTTTTTCACCAATTACATGTTAGAATTGTTTGAACTTAAATTCTTTGAAAGTAGCATGGGTGTATTGAGTAATTTAAAGAAAAAATACATGGAATAATTTTAGCCTTTTTTTTTGTATCAAGATTCTCTACCTATCTCTTGTTTGAACAAATATAACATCATAGTTGGTGGTTAATAAATAAGAATATAATAAATAAATAAATATTAACCATATGATGAAAAAAAAAAAAAAACACCACCACCAATCTTAAATCCATGCAAGCAAAATCTCAAAACTCGTAATCTCTACACTGCATTAGCCAGATAATATACGGAAGCAGAAGCGTGCCAAGAACAAAGGAAAAAAGGGGGAAAAAAAGGTTACATGATTCCAGGTCGAGTTATGCCGTTAGTTTATCATATAGGGGGCTCCTCATTAAGGATGCTTGGGTGTGCTATCCAAAAGCTCGGCTCAATTATGTTACAATGCGACACAAGCACTTTGTTCCGTACTTTTTCAACGGATGAGTTTTTCTCAGATGCCACACTCTTCTCCGTCTGCATACAATATGAACCAATCAGTTCAAGTCAAGGCAAGCACTTAACAGAATAAATAGCCACTCTCATTATGTATAAAATATACATTTTTTTTTTTGGCTGTAGTCTACATAATAAAAATTTATCAGGAAACTTTCGTCCTCTAAATTCTAAATAAAGCACAAAGAGTTAAATTTGATCTTTCCAGCAATGAACACAATCTGTGAATATAATTTTGAGCAAAGCACAAGTGGTAGGTGCATAAATGATAAAAAATTTTCATGACCACTGCTGTACGGATTGCCTATCAGATGATGAGTGCAAAAGAGAAAGCATTGATAGGAAGGGAAAAATAGAAGGGAAGGCCAAGTGGCATACACCATATGAAGAAGATGGCTTCTCAGCTCAAGCAAGAGGTGGCTCCAGCCAACTGGACCGTGAGCTTGGAAGAAAGCTTACTAAAAGCTAGATTAAAATAATTAGACGAGGTAATATATATAGCCATGTCAACCCATCTTGTTCTAACCAAGTATGTACTAAGTGCACAACAATGCACCATCTTGTTCTAACCAAGTATGTACTAAGTGCACAAATATGTTATTTGTGCATATAGTACATAAACAACTACTATGGATTTAGCAAGGAGAAAAAGTAACCTTGGTGCGAAATATGGAGGAACCCTGTCGGAACATGAGTGGTAATTTGCTGTATTCAATACCAAATTTCTCTATTAGCAGTTCATTCTTCTCTCGTGCTTGGGTGCCCTGCAATGCAGACAGAGTAACAACTAATAATAATCATAATAATAATAACATGACAGTAATTTCAAGAACTTAAGGAGACATATCAAGTATATGCTGTCTCTCACTCGGGGTATTCGCAACTGATATATGCGAACATGCTAAAAATATCACAGCTCATAAATGATACCATCAACCAAATGATTCTATTCCCTCTAACAACATGCATTGATTGGAATGGTCCAGGTATAGGAATATAACTACAATACATCCAGCTATAAGTAATGAGGAATGGGGAGTGCTTCTCCACTCTAAACCTCAATATGTCAGGACTGCTACAATGTTTCAAATACATATTTCTAAGTTGTCTAAGTTGCTAGAGTAAATGGTCTTCTAGATCCAGTATTTCATGCAATGGAAAAACTGATACATCATAGGAAAAAGAGACATCATACTAAATTTGAAATCCATTATAATGTACACATCAGAAGCATCCATAGTCAAATCTGCAACACATAGTAGTGCAATATTTAGTTAAGGAACAAGTCCTACTAATACAGTATGAAAAGCGATATCACCTTTAGACAGCCCTGAGCTTCACTTTTGCTTTTCCCAGACTTAACAAGCATCCAGAAGCAAGTATTGTACTGATTATTAATGTGGCCTGCAAATAAATAATTTACATGACCATTGACATAGTGTCGATATTGACATAAAAAATGCTCCAACTTCAATGCAGTATTTAGAATACTGATTACTTTTCTGCTCATATTAACACCTCAAAATGTAAAATCATTGGCTTTCAGAAAAATACTAAAGTATACTCACAATCTACTTGCCTCCATGCTAGATAATCTCGTATAATGTCAGATGATGGATAACATACAGCTCGTCCATCGAAAGAGGGTGGATACTTCAACTTTTTCTGTGGGAAGAACTCTTTCCATTTCACTACATACATTGAAGTGAAGAAAGAAACAATGACTGATACTATTTCACTGCACAGATAACGTAAGTTCAAAGTTAAACATCTGCTTCTCAAGCGATACGTCAGGATGAAACGGTTTTATATCATGTTTGGCACAATTCTTTGAACAAAAAATAAAAACTCTAGGGGCCAAAGTGACCTTTTTCTGCCAAGAAGAGACAGCAGATGATAAGTTACAAAAGGCTTTCGAGAGAATTGTCATCTCAAAGCCCATTTTGTCGAAAAGCAGAGAGATCTTAAACAAATTATAGTAGACAATGTGAGATCTGGGTGTTCCTATCTTGAAAGATTAACTATTTCTCTATCAGAAACTACAAATGGAAGATAAATCTTTTGACAATAATTCAAAACAGAATTCAATATTTACTTTCGCTATGAACTATATACATTTCCAGATAAAGACAACAAATAACTCCCTCGAAGTGTTTTGTTTAGGGTAATCTTCCAGGATGGTAATGCAAAAAGCATGGAATATATGTAGTTTCTGCTACTACTCATGCAAGTGACGAATATCAAGAGATGGTAGTTTTCAACAGACAAGATGTTCCCATAAAGGAGTATCTACCTAGATAATTATGTCACATAACAGCCCATAACATATGCAGCAATGTAAAGTTGAAGAAACTTGTACATAAAAAGAGAGAAGAGAAACCTGGCTTGTCTTTGATAGAACATTGATGCCTTCTTCAAAACAAAGCTGGAAGTTATGACAGCAATGAAGTGATTACACTTTTCATGAAAATTTTAAACTGAGCCAAAAAATTACAAAATATATAAAAAAGAAGTGATACCTGTACTCATCACTGACCCCATAAGCAAAAGTAATATCTTCAAATTCTTCCAACACAGCCACTGCACATGAATTCATAAGATTCAGAGCTTGCTCATCATTGGGCTTGTCAAATTCATGAACTTCAGAAAATCTATCAAAAGACACAAAACGTCTTGAGTCTGATGCAATATCTTAGCAATGCAAACAAGGAACAATATGCTATGACATATGATCTGTGCAACAATAATCCGTTCATGGAGAATAAGGACAGTTACCAGATGGAACACACTTGATTTTAAACTAATTTCCTAGAATCCTAAGGGGAAATCCTAAACTGTCAAGACCATTTTACATTGTATGTCATATTACAATTGCCCAAGCCAATATGTAAGAATAAGAGGAAAGGCACTTTTTCCAGAACCTCAGATTGTGAAAGACTAAGATAACCACTCAAGTTACCTATATTGATACAATATTGAGAAATAGTATTTTTATATTTTCAACATACACAATAATCAAAGATGGAGATATGCTATGTGAACTGCAGCTTTACCTGTGAAAATGGCAGCCATCAATTCTGATTACGATCCATGTAGATGGCATTAACTTGCTCTCAAATACAAATGATCTGACATAATCTGGTTTAATTTTGCCAACATCCTCATCAAAACGCCCAAGCTCCTTAAGAAGACATGAGTGACCATTCCAAAAGCTTTTCCCAGCTATGTCCTCTGAGTGGACTATTCTTGCCTTTCTTCGCAGTCTTTTGACAGGAGCACCATTCTCATTGTACTTCACAATATCTTCCATCTGTATGAATTTTGAAAGGAAAAATCATAAAATGAAAAACAATATCAGGGAGATCAGAAGTTATAAACAAGGCAACCGTGTGCATTATGTGACAGTTACATAAGTTCAACGAAACTCAAATGCATTATATCAAATAAATTAAGAAATGAAGCTGAATTGAGAAGCTATCCACCAAATACTAGTCTAAAATGCCTCCAGCAGCTCCCCAGAAAATAAAATCTGATCCTCAAAGCAGCATAAAAATCTCACTCGATTTCTCAAAATTTCTTTTTGTCATATAACACCTAAAGATAATTGATGGCCATGTAAATCCCATCCAAATTGGGTCTATATCATTCAATTCCGAACAGGAAATAATATCATCAACTATGCAAAACAGAACAACAAATCCAATCACAAATACAAGCAGATTATTATATATGTAAGGAAGACTCCTAACAAGATTCATCATTTTATATTCAAAATGATTGCCAAGATCTAAGTGTAATACCTTTAAGCTAATAGGGTGGATAAATGATGAAAATGAGCCACTGATATTTATTGAACCATGAAACTTAAATCAAGAATGTCTGCATGATAAAGGGCAAGATTACCTCGGTTTTAAAAACACAAGATCCCTGACGAAACATTTCAGGAAGTTTCTTATAGTTGATACCAAACTGTTGAAAGAGAAGCTCGTTTTTCTCTTGTTTTTGAGTGCCCTACAGAGTTTGCAAATGCTGGTAAGTAAACAGAAAACTTATATAAACATTTTTGTAACACATGATTTGGACAAGCAATTAGCACCTTCAGAATTTCTTGTGCTTCATTTTCACTCTTTCCATGTTTAATCAGCATCCAGAGACAAGTTTCATACTGGTTATTAACATGACCTGCCAAAACAAGCATGATTATGTATCACCAATTTCAGGTTATTAACAATTTTTCTCTTGATTCTCAAAAAGGTTTGCATGAATTCAGGGATATTACGGGAAGAATAAGATCATAAATCACATTAAAATGAAAATAGATAATATAGGAAAACCAGAACAATAGTACTTACAATCATTTTGTCTCCATGCAAGATATTGTTGAAGAACCTCTATTGATGCACAACTTATGACCCATGAATGAAATGAAGGGGGATATCTGAACTCTTTCAGCGGGAAAAACTCTTTCCACTTTGTGACGTACACAGAAGTGAAGAATGATACAATGAGGGAAAGTAGTTTGCTGCATATTGAATTTCAAGTAGCACAAAAATGACATAAAATTCACCACAAAGGAGGAAAAGGGGGTGGGGAATCTACATGAATTGTATGAAACCCTGCATGTAAACACTATGATGCATCGGGATGGGGGGAACTGAAAACAATTATTATGGTTTGGCCTAATTAGATTAAAATCATAGCTAGACCTACATACAGAAACGAGGCGCTAAACAAACCCCAAGTACTAGATCGTAGAACTAGAGGCCAAGTTCAATATTTCTATTAGGAAAAATGTAAGAAGACAAAATATGTGAGGTGCTCTGACTATTTCAAAAGTTCAAACCCCAGGGGAAGGCTAAAGCCTCATGGTATTTCAGCAAAGTTACCTATCCCGTCCAGTCCTTTTAGCAGACCATACTAATAACATTTAGAATCTTTTTTCTCCGTATTATGACTCAATAACATGAATGCTGCAGTAATAACACTGCCAACAATCATTTATACTGAGATGTAATGAGAACTAAAATGAGAGCAAACTGAAAACCTGGCTCGCCGCTGGTAAAACTTGGAAGTCTTCTTGAAAACAAAACTGTAAATGATATAATAAGTTATAAATGCATAAACCAGACAAAATCGAGATACGTGATTAATACCAAATCAAGGCACCAACCTATACTCATCACTATATCCATACGAGAATACTATATCTGGATACTCCTCTAACACGGCAACTGCACAGGTGTTCATCAAATTCAGTGCTCTCTCATCATTTGGCTTCTCCAAGCCATGATCATGAGAAAATCTATCGCAAAATAACCAAGCAAAGTATTAGAGCAGAAAGTAAATAAATAAATAAATGAAAGCAACCCACTTAAACAAATCTCACAATAAATCGACAATCAATGATTTGGGGGGGGGGGGGGGGTGTGGTTGTTTACCTTTGAAAGTCACGGCCGTGGATTCTAACAACGAGCAAATTGGGGGAGAAAATTTCGTCTTCAACTTCAAAAGACTTCACGTACTCATATTTGCTATTTGCCATTTCTACTTTAATTTCTTTCTTCCCTTAAATTTTTTTTTTTTTTCTTGTTACAGGATTTTTATCAAACACTTGGAGAGCACGAGCTCCCTACGACCAAAAATAAAACACATGGATTTTTTTTTTCTCACTTAACCCAGTAAAACAATAACTACATCTGAAAGGCCGCGAGGTTTCAAATTTCTGTTCTGCGCGGCGGCCGCTTTACCCGTGAAGATTTCAATTTTTAAAAAGATAAACGAATTATATTTAAATTTAAAAAATAAAAAATTAGAAGCAGGATACGCCGATACGGGACAGGATATTTAGTTTAATTTCAATTATAATTAGGGGTATTTTACTATATGTTATATTTTCGCGGAATTTGAAATTTTGTGTTAAAGCGATCAATAACAAAGCATTTTTTCTTAATAAAATATTATAAATCAAAAGAAAATAAAATAAATATAACGTTGAGAAATAACTTAACTTCTAAAGTTGTTTTAGAGACCAAACATTGTCAAATTAAATAACATGGAGCTTATGCCTAATGGCCCCGAAATTTATAGGTGTATCATACGCTTCATTCCAACGTCAACAACACACCATATCTTACATTAGATTATGTCACCGAAATTGTTACTTTAGGATAATTTAGGTTATATTTGGTATTGAGACGATATAATTTTTGAGTGATCATACAGCCACAAACTCTTATACAATTTTATTTTATACAAACTAATGTGACACTAATTCATTGATTGAATGAAAATACAAAATAATGAAAATAAATCACGTGGACCAAGAGATATTTAATTCAACTAATTTTATCATGCTACATCAATTTGTACAAGATAGGTTTGTACAAGAGTTTGTGACTATATCATTACTCATAATTTTTTGTGTTATTTTTGCATTAAAAAATTTATAATAATAAAATAAAAGTTAATTTTGTACAATAAATATAATTTTAATTAAAAAAAATAAAGATTTCATATATTTTTCATTATACAAATAGTATATCAAACTAACTTAATCAATGAGCTAAAACTGTTAGTGTTTTCTAAATATTTTAATATAATAGTTTTTAATTGAGTTTTAAGGGATGTGAAAATCTTGTGGGTTTGAAACAATGCTCCAAAAATGTAAATTTTAAAAAAAATTTGGGGATCGCGAATGGGGTGGAGAATGGGAGAAAAATAATCTCCAAACTCTTAATGGGGTGAGGTTTGGTTTTGTACTCCCCACCCCACCCCCAATCCCCATTATATATAGATATTTTTTCTAAATTTTATTTAATAATTTTTGTTTTATCAATTACAATGTTAGTTAATAATTTTTTTTAATTTCTACTTGATACAAATAGATTATAACTAAAAGAAAACCTTAGAATATAATTTTTATTTAACCTTAAAATATTATTGTGCTTTCTTTTCTCTCTTAAGAACTACTCTCTTCAAATATTTTTTAATTTTAATATTATTTCAAGATATTACTACAAATATTTGGAGATTTTTTTTTACATAATTAAAATACCTAGTAATATGATAATGATTATGTTAACATTTATGTTTTCATAATATTGATTTTGATGATAACAAACAAGATTAATTTTTGAATCATTCTTTAAAAACATGAAAGATTTGTCATCATCAAAAAGGGGGAGATTGTTAACATATATGTTTACATATTGTTGATTTTGATGATAACAAATAAGATTAAGAATGATTAAGTTTTTTAAAAGGTTAAATTATTTTTTATACTTTTTAAATAAATCATTATTTTCACATTATAAAGGTTTTATATTAAATGAAAAAATGATTTTATGACATTGGTTGTTTTTCAAGTTTATGGTTTAATTAAAAGTGTTTTGAAAACTTGAAAATCAACAAGTATTGTTTGAAATTCTGGAGAATGATTTATTTGAAAAGTGTTATAGTATTTTGAGCCATCTCATAATTTCAAAAAGTTTTGGGATTCACAAATTATTATTTAGAAATTCTGAAATTGGACCTATTTGTAAAGTTTCATAACATTTTGGGCCATAGTACAGTTATAGAAAGTTTTGGGGCAAAACTGTAATTTTTGGTAAACAGTTTACTGGAAATTACCCCTTCACCGTTTACAGAAAACGGTGAACCGTTTATTTCCAGAATGTTAACCTTGAACCGTTTAGTAAAAAGGTTAAGCCAAATCTATTTTGCAAGTCTCTGGAAATTACCCCTTCACCGTTTACAGAAAACGGTGAACCGTTTATTTTAATGTTAACCTGAACCGTTTAGTAAGAACGGTTAAGCCAAATCTATTTTGCAGTCTCGAAATTACCCTTCACTGCTTACGGAAAACGGTGAACCGCTTTATTTCAGATTACTAACCTTGAACCGCTTTAGTAAGAACGGTTAAGCCAAATTTATTTTGCAGTTCTCTCCAAATTACCACTACAACCTATACAAGAAAACGGCGAACCGATTATATGAAATTCTGCTCAACGTTAACTATGACCGTAAACGGTTAACCGTTAAGCGTTAACTCGATCCGTTTTACGGCAAAATGCATAACGGCTAGTTTTTGAGCTCCAACTATAAAAACTCAAATCCAACTCATTTTCAAGCTCTCATACGCACCAACAAAAGGCATACAACATATCTTGAGCTCTCAATTTGTGAATCATAAATCTTTGAGTGAGCTTTGTTCTTAAATTTGTTCATCTACTCTTCAAGAGAGTTTTTATTGTAATTTTCAATTCCTCATCAAATTTGTGAGTGATTAAGTGTGTGATACACTTGAGTGAAGAGATTGAGAGATAATCTCTTTGTTGTAAAGGTTCATTGACACCTTGAAGTCAATTGTAAACATTTGAAGCCTTGGAAAGGCTTGGATAGTGAAATCCTCAAGCGGTGTCTTGGGCGTGGACGTGGCGGGATAAACCACGTAAAAATCCTTGAGTTTGCTTTCTCCTCTCTTACTCATTTATTATTGTGCTTTTATTGAATTTATTGTTTTCAATTTTATTAAGGCATTAGATTTTGATTGTTGTGGATTGTTGTGTGATTTGATTAGGATAATTTTTAAAACACCAATTCACCCCCCCTCTTGGGTTGCACACTTGTAAATTGATGCATGATTTAGCATTTGAGAAGCTCAAGTTTTGTTTAATAAATTATTACTTTTTATAAACCAAAATGTTTTATATTTAAGATAAAAGTATTTTGTGGATTTGAGTAATTTGGATTAAAATGAAAATGTTTCACAATCTTTGATTTTAATAAATATTATTTTCAATTTGAATTTAAACTTATTTGCAAAGATTTAAAACGTTTTGGGCCATATTGTAACTTATAAAAGTTTGAGGGTCTAAGTGAAAGGTTTTAAGAACTTTAACATTTATGTTGATTATGTTAAAACTTAAAAAGACTTTTATGAAAAGTATTATTACATGTTGGGCCATTGAATAATTTCAGAAAGTTTTGGGAATGATAAGTATTATTTATAAATTCGGATTTGGACTTATTTGCAAATGTTTAAAACAATTTGGGCCATACTATAATTTATGAAAGTTGGAGGACCCGAATGTAATTCAAATATTTTGATGTTCAAAATTGGACCTATTTGAAAAGTTTTGTGACTTTCTGGGCCATAGTATAATTACAGAAAGTATTGGGGCAAAACTGTAATTTCATGAACAGTGTTACTGTAGCAAAATTCAAAAATAACGGTAACATCACTGTTCATTCCGGCTAGCCGCTTGAGCACTGGAATTTGTCTATAACGGCTAGTTTTCGGGCTTTAGCTATAAAAACTCAATTCCAACTTCTTTTTAAGAACTCTAGCAAGCTAAAACAAGTTTATAAAACATATATTGAGCTTCCATTTTGTAAATCATCATTCATTGAGTCATCATTGAGCTATAATTTGTTTATCCACTCTTGAAGAGAGTTTTATTGTTGTAACATTCATTTATCTTCGAATTGAAAGTGTTCAAGTGGGAAACACTTGGGGTGAAGAGATTGGGGAGATAATCTCTTGATTGTAAAGGTCCATTGACACCTTGGAAGTCAATTGTAAACATTTGAAGCCTTGGGAGGCTTGGATAGTGAAATCCTCAAGCCCGGTGTGCTTGGAGGCGTGGACGTAGGCGGGGATAGCCGAACCACGTAAAAATCCTCGTGTTTGTTTTCTCTTCCCTTACTCCTTATTATTATGCTTGCTTGAATTTATTGTTTTTGATATGAATGCTTTTATTGAATTTATTGTTTTCAATTTTATTAAGGCATTAGATTTTGATTGTTGTGGATTGTTGTGTGATTTGATTAGGATAATTTTTAAAACACCAATTCACCCCCCCTCTTGGGTTGCACACTTGTATTTCAGATTAATTGAAGTTTTTAATTTCTAATTTATTAAAATCATATATCTATATCTATTATAAAATAAATAAATGGGGAATGGGGTGGGGATGGAGAAACTGCCTCACATGATTCCCATCCCCACCTACAAATAATGGAGAATGGAGGCAAAATTTTTAATAGGGTGGGGAATGGGGTAGGCATCCACAACCCCCCCCCCCCCAATCCCATTGCCATCCCTAGGGCCTAAATGATTTACCCAGCTGCTATAATATTTACATATGATCGTATTAAGTTAAACTCAACAAGATACTAGAACAAACAAGTTAATTATTATCGAATTACCCGCATGCACAGATAATACATAATTTTCCATTTGCCAGCTTACACCACCAAACAGTGACTACTCAATTCCAACCTTTGAAGGGGGTTTTTAATTAAATATGCCTCAAAAGTGTGATATTTAGTTAAATATACCCCATACTTGAAAATTATCTAGATATACCTTTTTATGTGGTGCATTGTCTAAAATATCCCTAGAGAAAAATATAAAACACACACAACTCACCTCCAACACACTTTACTCTTTTTCATTCCCACAACCAAATCTCACTCCACACCACAAATCACTCATGAACGGCAATGCACTGAGATTTTAGTTTGCAGCTGGGTGCATCATTCATCCTATGAATAAGGTATTTGAAGCTTTATTTTTATTTTTTGTTATTTATTCATTTTGTTGACATTATGTTATTTCTAGGGTTTTGTTTGGTTTGTGATAAACAATAAAGCAACTCACATTTTCATTATATTTGCATCATATGACTGTTGTTTGATGGATTTTATCATAACTCGAATTAAAGTATTACCGCCGATATACGCACCGACCACCGATCGATTATGTACATCGCATTTGAATTACGTTGTACGCAGATAATTTGGTAATGTATTGCAAATGCATTGCGATCTCATGCACAGATACAAGACTGCAGTCGGGTATTTGCGCACAGAGAGCTGGTCATGTATTGCAAATACCCAACTGTAGTCGTGTATTTGTGCAGATACACGACTGCAGTCGGGTATTTGCGTACAGAGAGCTGGTCATGTATTGCAAATACCCGACTGTAGTCGTGTATGTGTGCAAATACCCGACTGCAGTCGTGTATTTGCACACAGAGAGCTGATCATGTATTGTAAATTCCCTGAGCATATATGGTCATGCTGTTATATCACATACATTGTACAAACTATCTTCTCTATCATTAATATAATTAATAAAAAAATAAAACATCATAATGCTTGTACATACTATTTTTAATAACATCAAATATCAACAACATCCTCATTGTAACCATTACATCTCATGTATAGATTTACACGACTGTAGTCGTGAAACCATATAAAAGATTCCAATTGTTATGACGCCCAACTATTTTATTGGTGCAAAAAATATATTTTTTCACTAAATATATCCTTTTACTATTACTAAACTATAGTCGTGTGTTTTAATAAGTTACACAACTATTATCATATATGTATGAACTTACATACTATAATTGTGCATATATGAAAAATGTTCCAACTGTTATGAGATCCCAACATCTTATCAGTGCAAGAAAAATAGTTTTTTAAGAAGAAATATATTCTCTAACTGTTTACTGGACTATAGTTGTGTATTTTAGTAAGTTATACAATTATTGTCGTGTAAAATAGCAATTACACGACGTCCGTCGTGTAAATTAGCAATTACACGACGTCCATCGTGTAAACTAACAAATACACGACGTCTATCGTGTAAATATGTAGGCAGTTCTATACTTCGTTATATACCTTGTTTGATTTTATTTTTGTATTTGTTGTATAATTAATTGTTATATTATTGCAGGAAATGACTTCAGTACGTGTGCCTATTATGTTTTGTGGTGAATGGATTGAGCAAAATGGCCATTATAGATTTAATAATACAGAGACAAGAAGAATCATGGTGCCCCGTTCTACAACGTATTCAAAATTGATAGAAATAGTATCTCGAGTTATTTGCATTGATATTTCTGAATTTGACATTGAAATGAAGTTCAAGCTTAAAATATTCGATCCAATGCCGCCCGTTCCAATTATGAGTCATGATGATGTAGATTATTTTCTAGAGGAAACAATTACGATGATTGTGCACCAATTTCCATTGTATTACATCTTATTTACGATTTGAATAAATATTGGATTTGTGTTATTTGACGTATAACCACATTTATTATTTATTACATTGAAGTTTGATATGGTAAATACCCGACTGTATGTATATTTGCAAGTACCCGACTGTAGTGGTATATCTGTGCAAATATCATCATAGAGGTATTTGCACCAGAGTCGATCATGTATTACAAGTACGATCGTGTATACGTAAATACACGATTGCGATAGTATTTGCACACAGAGAGCTGATCATGTATTGCATGTACCCTACTGCTGTCGTGTATCTGTGCAAATACACTATTGTGTGAGGGATTAACAATGCATATTAAATTAATGCAAATGAGATACAATGTCGATTATTAAAAAGTCCTGATCCAACCTAATATCTCTTATCCAAAAAAAAAAAGTGTCGAAATTAGAAAATTTTAAAGAACCATTTAGTCATTTATGTGTCAAAATATTCTACAAATTTCTACACCTTTTCAAGTGCAAAATTGGGCTATATTATTGGAAATCAACATTTTTCATTAAATACTTTCTCCAGCTCAAAGAATGAAAAATACAAGTTTTATCAACAATTGTTTTTTCAATTTTTATCATTTTTCGTTAAACAATCATTGGTTCTGGGAACAAGATAAATACATTTCGAAGACACACATGCAAAATTTCAAGCAGATATAGAGCAGAGATCATCAAATACTTGTCTGATATTACACTTTATCTCCAGCAGAGCTCTTTACAGGGCAACTCACTACTTGTTTGATGCTCTCATCTCTTCCAATATGCAATACCTAGATGGATATGACCGTAAACTAGCTCTGAAAAACTCCGCTGCTCAAACACATAGCATACCCATTAATCATTGCAGTCCAAGAAACATGAGTTCTGTCATACATGCCATCAAACAAAAATCTAGCGGAATCAGTATCTCCGCACTTGAAATACATTGAAATCAGTGTAGTAACCACGGATATATCTAAATCAAAGCAAAAATGAAAACTATGCTGCTCAGACATATAGCAGCAAGAACATTTTAAATGCCCAGAAACCACTTCATGAATGGTGAAACAAACCACTTGATGTTATCATTGCATACTATCAGCCACTCTCAGTTACAGGGTCCGAAAATATATCAGACTTAAAAGTTTGTGTTAGGCAAAACAACTGCCCTCATTGCAATAGTTGTTCCCCAGAAGAAGAACCCAACTTGTGGCCCTTGAAAGCTCGCAACAACTCCTCTGCATAATCTCCAAAACTGAGCACAAACTTCTTCAAGAAATTCTCCTCACTTGAAATCAGGAACGATGGAAAACTCCAACCCTTCTTCAACATCCCCCTTGACATGACAATTTGAAAAACCTTATATCGAGGAATCACTCGACTTTCTATACTTAGCGTTAAACAAACCGGAATATGAACCAACACGGCCTTTTTAAATTCAATCTCTTTCAGAAAGAACTCAAGTCCCGACTTTAACCTCTCCTCAGACGACTTAAGTATTCCAGGTGCCCTCCGAAACATTTCCATGAACTCTTCTTTTGAGAATCCATAACTCCTAAATAATTCCAATTTTCTGTCAAATGTTTCTTCACTCAAGCAACTAAGGGCATGCAATCCATAAACAAACATCCTTGAGTTAGTTGAAAATCCCATTTCTAAAAGCCGTGAAACAAGGTGTCTAAGTTTCGGTTCATTGAAACAAAATAGCCTAGTTTGCCTCACTAATAACCTCGAGAGCTGAGACCCAACAATGCCACAACGTTTCTTAACAACCCTGCTTTCTCTGTGTCCATTACAAGATTCCAACTCATTATACGAATAACACGAATCAAATCTTCATTACTAGAGTCCTCCGCTAAAATTTTCTTAAGAATTTCAACACATGTAATCAATTTTCTCTCTAAACTAGCAGTTAAAACCGTTGGATACTTGGAAATTTTCTCTGCGTCCATTATTAGATTCCAGCAGCATCTACGAAAAACACGAGTCAAATCTTCATTATTAGAGTCATCCACTAAAATTTTCTTAAGAATTTCGACACAAGGAATCAATTTCCTCTCTAAACTAGTAGCTAAAAGAGATGGATTTTTGGAAATAAACTTACCCAAATCAGAACCCACAAGACCCAGATGCTGGAAAAATTCAATCTTTGGTTTTAGCGTTTTGTCAACATCAGAGAATAGAATTTTGGGTCTTGAAGTAACAGTCAATTGAATGTGAGTATCAGAGAATCCAACATTATGCAAAAATTGACGCACGGTTTCCGGTTTTTCAAGGGATTTAATGCGTGAGAATTTGTTCGAGATAGGAAGAGCTCGTGATTTTGGAATGTTTTGGGTTTTGATTAGGAAATTGAGTAAGATGAAGTTCGTAGAATTTGGGATCTTCGAAAGAGAAGAGAAAAAGAAGGAAAGGGATTTGATCACTAAGTTTTGTGAATTTGGAAATGGAGTGAGTTTGAGTCTCTGCATTTTTTGGGAATATTTCCACTGGAGAGCGAGATTAGGAGGTGGAGATTTAGGTTTTAATTAGGGTAATTTTGTAACTGCACATGAGAAAAGGTATATACGAGAAATTTTAAAATATGGGGGTATTTTTAGATAAATACCCTATTTTTGGGGTATTCCACGGGCAAATCCCTGCCTTTGAAGACAATTTTATTTTTGTTATTAAAAGATACACAAATGTGATACATCCCCTTCTTAAGTCAGTTAAACTTTGTCTAAGCAAATATTCATATTTTGATTACATTAAAATTGTCAACAAAATTCCAGCAACAGTAGCTGCCATAGCCGCTGCCCCAGTGGCCAAAATCACCAAGCCTGCCGCATCACCACTATCAATCTGTATTGGAAACAAACAGTTGCCGACACTTGCATTCTTATCCGTGATCAAAGCCAAGCCCTCAAAGTCACAAGCTTTCTTAGCTTGCTGATTCATTTGAAAGTACATGTTAAATGCGTATGAAACTTTTGTTAGGTTATCAAGGCCGCTGCACGATGAACCCGGTTCAGTGGCCGTGCAATCTCCTTCTTGGCAAGCTTTAAACAGCTGCTTATCGACCAACTCAAAATTTGTGACCTCTCTATCCAGCACACACCATTTGTGATCATAATACTTCACCCCTTTGGCCCCAACAGGCATCTTATTCTGCCCTCTTCCAGTGAAATCAATAGGGAATTTCGGCTGCCCGTCAAATCGAAAGATCCCCCAATGCCTCTCGAATTTACCCGGGGCAATGCTCTTTGCGTCTTCATCGAGAAACCCAAACAAGTAGATATCAAATTCAGTTCCTGGCCTGAGTGGGGTGCCATCTCGTTTAGCCAACTTTTTGAACAACCCATCATAAAATTTCTGTGCGCTTTGGCTGGTGGCCGCCTTGTGACCGTCCGTGGGCCACCCGATTTCTCCGATGATGATCTTGATGTCCGGGTAACCGGTTTTCTTCAATGCGGACAAAAGGGTGTCGTAATTTCCATCGAGAACGTTGGTGTAACGGAGGTTCTTGTCCTGAAGGCCTTTTGCACCATCCTCGAAGAAGGCGTACTCCGCGGGGAAATCAGGGTTTTCGTAGAGACTGAGGAAGGGATAGATGTTGACGATGAAGGGTGACTCGTTGTCGTGAAGGTTTTTCAGAATGTTGTCGATGTGCTGCTTTATGTCCTTGCGGAAAACCCCGTCCGACGGCAGAGTCCCTTCGTAAACGTCGGCGTTCAACGGCACGGTGGCCTTGACCATTTTGCCGTGGCCAGCCTCTACTAGAGCCTGTTGAACGTTCTTCAAGGCTGGGTATGTGTCCTTGACGAACGAATCATTGTAAGATTTCAAAAATGGTTCATTTCCAACGGCTACGTATCTGCATGCATGCAAAACCATTAATTTCTCTTTTAAAAACCACACAAAATATTTCTCAATATCTATAGTAAAAAAATAATATAATCAACACTTACATGCATTGATTTTTTAATAGTATTGTTAGCTGTCTACGTCAGTTTGAATTTTTTAATATAGTCTTACTTAACTTTTAGTTAATGAATATCTGCTTAGGTAAATGCCCTTTTTTTTCCTTGATTAATTTATACAGTTTTTTTTAAAATTTGAAATTGAAAAATAGATAAGGAAAAAAAAAAGCATACTTGAGCTTCACGGAACCATCCTTGACCCATCGGGTGACGTTTTCTTTAACCCAAGTTTGGGCATTGCTATAATCGACAGCCATGTCAAATAACATGCCATTAGGAATGGCGACCATTACTTCAATACCTGTGTTTGCAAGTTCTTTGACACTCTTTTCATCGGCATCGAAAAGCTTCACTCTCTTGATTCCATTATCCTTGAGCATTTGCACAATGATCTTCGCCGGCAGCGGATGCGATGCAAGGTTGCCCCAGTTGACGCCAATGTCAACGGGTTTAATGTGGGCATAGTCAAAATTGTCGACCTTGGCGTTGTTGTTGCCGCCGTTGTTATTGTTGCCGTTATTGTTGCCGTTGTTGTTGTTGTTGTTGTTGTTCCCACCGTTGTTATTGTTATTACCATTGTTGTTGTTGCCGCCGTTGTTGTTATTGTTGTTGCTGTTGTCGTTGTTGCTATTGTCACCATTGTTATTGTTGTTGCCATTGTTGTTATTGTCGTTGTTATTGCCACTGCTATTGCCACCGTTGTTGTTTCCGTTGTCATTACCATTGTTGCCATTGTTATTGCCATTGTTGTCATTGTTGTTGTTGTTTTTTCCGTTGCCATTGTTATTGTTGTTTCCGTTGCCATTGTTATTGTTACCGTTGTTGTTGCCATTGCTATTGCCACCGTTGCCATTGTTATTTCCATTGTTGCCATTGCTATTGCCGTTGTTGTTGTTTCCGTTGTTATTTCCATTGTTGCCATTGTTATTACCGTTATTGCCGTTGTTGTCGTTGCCGTTGCCGTTGTTGTTGGTTCCGTTTCCGTCGTTGTCACCCCCGTTGTCTTTGTTTTTGTCATCTTGGGCTAAAACTTGATATATCAAGTGATTAGAGATGAACAAGAAAAGGAAGAAAAAGAACGCGGCTCGAGCCATGGTGTTGAGCCGGCCGGTTCGGTAACCAGGCTATAGAGAGAGCGATTACTAGTAGTTAATGGTTGATCAAGACAAAGATTAATGATTGGATCTTTGGGGGGTTTATTAGCTTCTTGTGGACTAAACAGATTATGGTAATATGAATGGTTAATTCGATTAATGAGGTTTCAATAGAAAGTTAAGAAAATATTGGGAGGCCAAGCGGGAGTTTAGAAAAATTTTTGCTTTTTATAGAGGTTTTTATTTTTTGTGTTGTTAATTAATTTCATTTTCTTGGTAATAATTGGAGGCTTTTTTTTTTTCCCATCGTTGTTGTTTATGCGGAAAACAAGCTGTTCTTTGGCCCAAAAAGAATTTCTAAATTTAGTAATCGTTTTGGGAATGCTTTCTAGATTAATGTCAAGAGGAATAATACGAATTTTGAAATTTATTTTGCATCAGTACGAAGATTTGATTTTTTTCCCCCCTTTTTTTAACTTTATGTAGAGTTTTGATAATTTTTCAATGAATAGTCTTGGTCCATTCACAATATAATGTGGATTAAGAAGAATTGATTACATGAACTGACATAAGTATATAATTCACAACAATCTCAAACCGGCCCCTTTTCGCTAAATTGTAAAAATTTTGATTCAATTCTCCAGAATAGCTAATTGCTTTTTTAAAAAAAAGGTGAAAAAAAAACTCAAATGAATTGTATTTGTATTGAAGGCTGATATTTACATATTGTACATTTGCTACAAAATTGACATAACCTCACTACATAGTTCATTAAATGGAAATTTTACTTTGCGCTGACTTGGTCATCTGAAGAAGTGATATGTCAAAAAATCAAGGAACTCAATTACTTTACAAAGACTTAGCTAGCCAAAAACATACTGAACCTAATCTGAACAAACTCTTCAAGACACAATTTATCTACCTTCAGGTGTAGACAGTGAAATCCGTGAAGAAGAAACTAATTTTCAGAGCACGCCAACTAGTTTACATACATCTGTACTAATTTTTATGCATATTTCTCGCTAATTCTTCAAGAGTCATTCCGAGGATTTAATTTCACCACGATCAAGGTGTTAAATCTGCACAGCTGTATCACTGCCCTCTCAAAATCATCATTATAAGCATGCACTCATATCATAACAGTTGCCCATCAAGATCACATCAATGGCAGGTATGCCCCGCCATGTCCTCTCCTCAGCACAAGTGGCCCAGCATTTTCAGGAACTCTGTCCAATGCTTTTGAGCATGCATCGACCACATCATTGAACCCAGTTGCCACAGTAGCCAACTGCAACCTTAACCTCAGATCCCTAGTTCTCTTCAACAGGCATCTAAATGACCTACCCAGATACTTAGCCCATTCTGCAGGCAATCCTCCGCCAGTTAGCCAAACTGAGAATTGGGACTGGTCACCTCGGGCCGCCACCTCAGCCCTATAAAATTTTGCCAGTTCTCCTAGCATAGAAGGCTGGAGGGGAAGTACAGCCACAAACTCAGCCACAAACTCTTCCGTACGGTCCGGATTGAGCATCTGATTCCAAAGCACCAGAGCCCACTCGCTTGGCTGGTTAAGACCGTAGGCTTCTGCAACAATTAGAGCCTCCTGAAAACGAGATTGCTCAACAAGTGCTCTCCTGGCATTGGTTTCAGATAGGTTGAGCCACTTAGAATCGGGCATTCGGATTTGAAGGGACACAAGGGAAGCTTGGGCACAAGCTCTTCGTGTTTTGTTGCCAGCATCAATAGAAGAGTGGACTTCAGCGGCTTCAATAAAATAGCGCATGGATTCAAGGAGGTCTTCATTCTGGTCCTTGTCAACACGATAAAACCACTGCTGAGAGGACTGCTCTGCTCGTGACTCTAAAAGAGCAGCTGTTTCATGCTTCATGTCAAAGTGGTTATAGACCTGCAAAAAGAAGAAAGGGAAAACGATGATAAGACATAAAAACTGATACATGGCTGAAAGGTCCAAAATATAAATAAGAAAAGAAGTAAAGGACATATTGCATGAGCCTATGCAAAGAGGAATTGAACCCTTGACCTCTTGATTCAGCAGCAAGAGGCCAACCAACTAGGTTAACGTTATGGAGAATACATTCATTAGATACTTCAGCAAAGAGTTTTCCACATACATATCTCAACATAATAAATAGAGTAGCTGTGTTGACTCAAAATCTTTCGAACAGTCTAATAGCTTTGGATTTCCCAGGATCTCCAACCCAGATATAAACATCCCCTAAACCAGCTTTACAGAAGAAATTAAGGGGTAACATATATATATAATTAAAAATGATTGATGGCCTGATTTAGGGGCCAGCATGTCTGCCAAGAAACTATATTCTTGAAGACCCATAACACGACTCATTAGTGCCTAGCTATCATCTGTATGATGTACGTCCATAAGAGTAGACGTAAAAAGTTATCCAAGATATAAAGTCAGTGAAGCATATACAAACCATTGCAAATGCGTCAAGGTCATTAGAGTTAAAATGCTTCAACGACGTTAGAACAGCCATTCGGAATCCTCTGACAGCCTCAGCAGTGCCAGTATTTGTGTCTGCAGCAGCAGAATACTTCTGCAGAAGTAAATCCAGCTGACCATTTTCAATGAGAATGCCCAAAATGAAGTTTAAAGCATGGAAGTTCCCCACTCCAGTTATCAAGCGAGCTAAACATGGGAAATCACCCTCATATACATAAGCTTCAACTCTAGTTGCAGCAAGGGCAACAAGAACATCAACTCCATCAAGGCAAGCTGATGATTTGTAGAAGTGGTGGGAGAGAATGAGAAGCTCAACCTGACAACAAAATTGATGACTTGCACGTCAAAAACAAGATGAGAGAGAAACAGCATATATAGTTATCATTTTTTTTTTATCTTTGTAGTGATTATCACCAGAATTGGTTGGCACTTTCACAAATTCTTTTTGGACCGGAAAATCTCAATGAAAACACACTTCTCAAATAACAACCATACCTCACATGCATGTGGTATTTCCTGTCCGGTAATTACTAAGCGCATCAGTGCATGGCCGATTTCTGGTTCAGAAGGACAAAGCTCTGCCCACTTCAAGAAGTCTGAAAATCTCCACAATAGAGGAGCTGGTCCTTCCTCTTTTTGAGAATCCATATAACCCCCACGATGTGCAGCCAATAAACCCTGGAGAAAATGGAAAATGTTTAACCAAAACATATGGCAGACTACAAACCCCATTGCACATAATATATCATAGACTAAAGTGATAAGTTCCTGGTTCGAAAGTCTTTACCAGTAGGATAGTTTTGTCTGGCCAAAATCAATTCTTAATGCAAATCCAAAGTTCTAGAATCTAATTTAAGCATTCCAGTGAAAATGAAATTCACATGACACACCTTCAAAAAGGATTCAGCAAGAATTTGAGCAATACTAGCAGCTGGCATAGAATGAGTTTGCACAAGTAGATGGGCTTCTTCAAATGATTCTTGTGCTTTAAGAGAAAGAAGCTGTAGCAATTCAACTGGCTGCTTGTCGAATGCCTCCGAAAATTGAAGACCCAAGACATTTGCGGCTTTTACAACTGCTATTATCCTCCTACAAATTCCACGTCCACGACCTTCAGGGAAAGAAGTCACCAAGCTCTCTAAAACCTATATTTGCACATTCAAATATTATAGTCCAACAAAAAATAGAAATAGAAGACCATCAAAAGGTAAAGAGCCAAAGAAACTAAAGGGTCAACATTTATCGCATTAAAATGGCCTCATAATCTGGTATTTACCATTGAAAATGTAGTTTATTTACATTGACCAGCCAGTAACAGAAGAAAGAAAATAATAGATTTGGATGATAACCTGCAATGGATTGATCAATTGTCGTTCAAGTGGTATATTGCATGACTGAAGGACAGAAAGCACTTCCTCATCAAGGATTGATATTGATACTTCACTACTAGGTGTGGAGATAGATGCAAGCTTTAAAGCAGCATCCACAAGAATGAATTCAGATGGTATGTGAGCAGGAAACAGCTTATGTTGCAGTTGCTTGGCCGCTGTTATTTGTCCTACCTCCAACAATGAAAGAACAGCTCTTTCCAGCTCAGCAGGTTCAACCCTTTCCTCCCACTTTGGAAAAGACATTTCTACCGTCGAGCTTTCATCTGGCAACAGTGACTCATTCCTGGAGTTAGGAGCACCAGAACTATCTTCTGAATCAGTACTTCTATCTACAGAGTCCGTTACTTGTCGTCTAGAAGACACAAAGCCTTTGGCCCTCCTTTTTGTTTTTGAACTTCCCCCAGCAGTGGTTGAAGAGCTGACATCTAAGAATTGGCTCTTGAAATGTGTTTGGTTATTTTCCCTAAGATCATGTTTCTCTACAATTCTCTTCCTCATTGTATTGATATGATTATCCATTTTTGTTATTATATTCGCTGTCTGGTCAATTATATTTGAAGAATTTTCCCGGGTAGAATTGATTAAACTGAAGTCTCCTTCACTTTTCACCTGTGCTTCTGATTCCACTGCTAAGAGCCACACTCTAGTCTCGATTTCTCGCAGAAGATGCAATGGATAAACCCTGATAAATTAATCATCACAGCAGTCAGAAAAGATGGTTATACACTACAATGCATAACAGAAACAGGATCTGCATTAAAATCACTTACGGATTAGACTGGGTTATCATCCCACTCAGCCACTGCAGTGAAAGCAGCAGCAACTCAAGAAGCTCTTTAGCAGGAAGATTCTTCTCCAGCTTTTCTGCATGTTTTAGGAAAAATAGTCCAGCCTGCAAGCCAAATGACAGTTGATCCTTTAAATACCATGCAAGCAGATGGAAAAGTTGTGATTCTGCATGGTGAGTATTGATTGCACAGACAAACATACCTGTAAAGGAGGGAAGGAATATCTTATAAACAGCGTCTGGCAGTGGCTCCACAAAGCGACTCTCTCTTCTGGGACATCCCAAAGGAACTCTTTCCATTCAGCCACCAAGGATTCAGCCTAAAAGTGAAAGCAAAAAAGATAGGAAGGAGTTGGCATTAAGGATGTTCAAAATAATACCAGCTACAGCTTAAAAGTAAAAAATCCATGCAACCGTGAATAATTAGGAGGTATGTAGCAGAGCAACCATCAGCAAAGAGGCATTAATCTGAATTTAAGCATTAAAAGGAAACAACAGAAAGGAAAACTGCAGGTAAAAGAAAAGAAAAATAGTTTGCCCTCAAACAGTGCCCAAACTACAACTCAAATGCATGTAAATGACACTGTTCTCCAATCTCTATATAAAATTAACATTGGGTTTCACTTCGGACTGTCATCTCAAAAATTGAAACATTGAGATGAACATTTCGCTGCAGCCTTCTTATTAGAAGAATCTCCAAGGACATGTACAAAAGAACATACAACTTATCTGCCATAAAAAAAAACTTAAGCACCATGCACGAAAAGATCATCACTAAGAGAATTCAACAACAATGTACTAGAGAACTGTCTAGGGTCATAAAAAATATAATTTTCCACTTGTTGAATTTTAGGAAATAAGGGAAGTCTTGGAGTGGTAATCCTGTTTTAGAAGAATGGAAACAACTATCAGGGTGGCCTCAACAATACCAGAGACTTTAATGCACTCAGCGTCTTAAGGAAAACATTTTACCAATAATATCACTACTACATTCTCAATTTCAGGAAACAAAGTCATTTAAAGAATGCAAATGGAAATCGGTAGAAATCCTCCAATCACATGATATTCTGGAAATAAAATGTCTAGCCCATCCTTATTGAGTTAATGAATGTAAGGATAATATGCTTTAAGAAAATGCACTAAATTTATACTCGTGTGGACTTCATAGTTCATCCTTCCACACTTTAAATTATTTATTCTTTATTACTTCAAATCCAATCATAAATCCTTTGTTGTGAGATTTGTCATGCAACACAGTAGCTTTGGGAAGGAAGAAAAGATTTCCTTTGAATTTATAGTACCTGATTTTCTGTAACACGATGAACAGTAGATTTCCAAGGTCCACCACTAGCATCCAACTGCTTTGCCCAGTTGCGTGCTTGATCCCATTGGCCATTCCTTTCTAAAGCTGTTAAAAGCGAAGCATCATCTAAAGTCTCATTCCCTAGGTGTAGACCATCATCTTTCCGCAATGAGGGTTCTGCTAAATTAATTTTCCAGTAGAGTCGTCGATAGTAAGTGGCAGCAGAACTTCCAACACCAAAGTCAGTAGCAGCAAGAAGTTGCAGCAAGCATCTTTTTTCATAAGGAGATGGACAGGCTGAAAGCATGGCATCAGCAGCTTGCACAGCAGTTGAGCTAACCCATGAAGTTCCAATCTGCCCCTCTTTTCCTGTATGTGCTGGCAACTGGCTCGATTCTTCCTTTATTCGGGCAGAGAAGGAACCCAAATGTGCTGATGCTTCAGATAGGCGCATCTGTGAAAATGCCTAAACAAAATAATAAACAAATGAAGTTGTATTAGAAAATGATCCTCAACTCTTTTCCGAATGCAAATACACTGTCAACAACTATTGTTACTCAAACAAGTCAATAATTATTCCCAAGTGAAAATACCTAAGCTTATAACTGAGGAAGCAGGCAATATAGGGTACGTCATAGTCAGCCAATAGTATATTCCATGTAAGTTTTGACTATAATGAATCCCTTATGTTTCTTCCTCAAAACCCCATCAATTAGCCAATTCTTAAAACATAACACTTAAAAATTTCTGCCCAAAATAACACTTAAATGAAAATGTTGCACTAAGGTCCAAAACAGTTAGAGACCTCAAATTATCAAATAAAAGGTGTAATGCTTTGGGTTCTGTTCTACAAGAAAATGAGGCCGCTTAATAACCCATCATCTGAAATTATGTATTCTCCTTTGAACTCTAAAAGGAGCATGTAGATAACACTAATTAAACTTCATTCCTTTTTGATAGAAAGCAAAAACAGATTGTATAGATAGAAAAGGAAATTAGCAAAGGTGAACAATCTGATGAGATGAGCTAAGAAGGCAGAGTTTTTGGAAATTTTTATTTTTATTAATTTATTATTTTCCTGAAGGAAAAGTAACAAATTTAGATGATCGTATTCTTCCAAATTATTTTAAATAATGTACTTTAATTACTTGCTTTGGAGCTAAGCGAATATCCATCTATATTCGTAGGATCATTGGTCACTCAATTGAGTGGTTCAGACATTAAGGAATAAAACCTACAGCCTGCCTCCAAAGAGATCAGGATGCATGAACCACCATTCGGTGAGTGCGTCAGAGAGGTGGATCCATCTGACTCAGCCAAGACTCATAATTTAAAAAAAAAAGGGTTTCTCCAATTAAGAAATGCAAGGGTTTCTCCAATTAAGAAATGCAATCCACAATATGGATGGAAAAGCTGAGTATAGTTTGGTTACCAACCTGAAGAGCACGGATAAAAGGTAAAAAAGAACATGACGGAAGGAACATTTCAAATGCCCTTAACAGTGGCAGAAACAAGTGTTGTTCACAAAGCACTGCAACCATCTTGGAGAGAGAAGCAGATCCTTCAACTGAATCACTTTGAAAATTTAAACATTGATTAACTTTTGTTTTTCCTTCTTCCCCAGCAGTGCCTTGGGTAATCTCTACAGTTGAACTAGAATAACTAATTGAAACATCGGATAAGACACCCAAAGGATCTGCAGATATTGGCTCTATGAGCCGCCTACGTTTTGGACTCTGTCGGTTGTAATGAAATGTAAGAGCTCTACCATCCGGTGGTATAGCATTAGCAGCTTTCACAGCTGCTGCAACATTATCCGCTATCTGGGAAGCAATGTCATTCACCTTTATGGAAGAAGTTTCCCTGTAAGTTGATGAGCATGATTGTATGTAAGTCTTGGCAATCAACAATATAATGTTTTCACAAAGAGGACAACACTCATAAATGGTAGCAACAAAAACAGTCATTTTAGTATAATAATTAAACAATCATGGAGGGCTGCAGCCTAAAGCTCAAACATTTCTAACTTGAAAAATCATTTAAAAAAAAGAACTAATAAGGATCGTTTTATGATCAGATGTTGATGGTAACCTGGCTGCGGTAATTTCCAGCCAAACTGTTAAGCAGGATAATGGTGTCACATCTGGATAGCATGATGCAATCATTGCCAACACAGACCAGGATAACTCCTTTGCTTTGATCAGTAGGGCCTCTCCAGGACTTTTCTGCTTCTCACAATCTGCTAAAATCCTAAAGAGCTCAACAGGGATATATAAATTTTCATCCAATACGGAACTTTCACTGCTTTCTGTAGCACCTGAGTTCAATGAAGAGCTAGCTTTTTTTCTTGACCGCAGGCTTCTCAAAACTGTTAATATGTGAATTTTGAGACGTGGATTACTAAATTCCTTTGATGCCTGAACCACAGAAGAAAGACACAAAATGGTAAATACTTTCATCGTAAAGCTGTGATTTTCATTGATCAGAGCAAAAACTAACCTACAATCATACAATAATAAAAATGGAAGCGAAACTTACCACCTGGACCACAATTTCAAAAGGGTATCCTCCCACCTGAGCTTCGTACAAAAATCCAACCTTACAAAAGAAGAATGATAACATAAGATTTCAAGCCGGAAAACAATTCATCACTCGCAAAAACAAAATATCAAAAACAGTTGAGATATACCCAATCATTGTCTCGTGCTAATACAGCAAGATATTTTGTGCTTAAGGGAAGCTGATGCATCTGGCAAAAAACTGTGACTAAATCCCAGTGCTGACTTGCAGCTTTCTGTTGGGATCTTAATTCAGTGCCATCACCATTGCCAGTTAACAGCCAAGACCCACATGTCTTTCCATCTAACAGCACTGGAAGACTAGCCTTTTCCAAATGCTGTAGTACAAGCAGAAGAGCCCTACTAGCAACTGAACTTGGAGATCCCTTTTGCTTAGCCTTGGTTGCACTACCCTCTTGCAGATATTCGTCCGCCAGTGCTCGAGCTAGAGATTTTGTAATGTCACCTTCATGGGATAATGCATAAAAAGCAGAACTCTTAGGCGAAAGTTGCTTATAACTCTCAGCATTTTCGCTAGATTTATAGAACGAGGATATCCTTCTCAAGGCTGATACATCCACTCGGAGCAAGCTGGCAGATAGACCGCAAAGCTCCAGAAAAAAGGAACATGAAGCAACCAATACAGAATCTTCAAAATGCGAAATAGCAAGTGGCATGACCTAAAAATTTACACGCCATCAGTTTCATATAACTAAAAATAAGTAACCTGACTACAACATTATTATAACGTAAAACAGAATATCAGTTACGTATAACTAAAATAAGTAACCTGACTACAACATAATAATGCCATAAAACTTATAAAAGCAAAAGAAACTCATTCAGTTGTGAGTAAATATAGATTCTAAGAAAATTGATCCTTACGGATGAAAGTAGAAACTCTTCACTTTTTATGATGGGAGCAAGAAGTGTCTGAACATCAGATTGAACATTTGCCAATCCAAGAGCTGAGGAACTTGATCGGCCTTCTGATTTCATCTTCTCAATTCTAACACCAAGAAGCTGGTTGAAAGCTGCCAGTGCACGACCACGATGCAAATGATGCTCAAGTCCAATTCCAGTTTCCTAAAGGTAATGGAGGAAAGTGTGACAAAACCATAAACTTGATCCAAGCAACATGAGAGCAGCCAATGATCAGAACAGAAGTAACAGTAACACCATCCAGATAATTCCATTGCAGCCATGAAAAGAGTTTTTTGGTCAGATTTGTATCTTTCAAGCACTTGAGATTCTGTGCAAGATCTTCCTGAGCATTCAAAGGAGTTCAAAGCAAGCTTGATTTTTAAGGTCAAGTCGGATTTAATCTTTTTTTTTTCCCCTCAAGAAATCTGGGTTTAGGAATTTCCATAGTAATTGATAGATTGTACATGTTTGGTGTTTACACGTTTTGATTTGCAAAAATATTGAACTAATGATAGTGCCTTTGATTATCACCACTGTAGTGAAATACACAATTCATTCACTGCAGAAACACATTGTTCATGCTGCTGTAGCAGAATTGTACAGTAGGAATCTTCATCGTTTTAGATTCTTTCAACAATGATTTTTCTTTATTATTAGGATGTCTTTAATCTAAGGATTTGAGTCAATGATAATTATTTTATAAATAGCTTGAATCTACTTTCTAATATGGCAAATGATTATTGAAAAGATCATGGGCACATCTCAAAATTTTCATTTGCGGGCCCATAATGTTAACAAATAATTGGGTGGTCAATGCACAAAGATTAGGCGTGGTAATTTGGGTTGGCATAGAGTTTTATCTGTAATATTCCGTATTTTAGCCAACAAGTACTAACCAAATACTAACCAAACCCATTTATTAGTCATGTAACTTTTTTACCATGATTTTCATAATTTTATTTAATCAACCTTTAATATTTTTAAAAACATTCTCCAGAATATTTGTATTATTACCTAATAAAACTCTAATCAATTTTTTTTAAGATAACTAAATATTTTTTATAATATGGCCAAATTAACAAAGTTCAATGGGGAGTTCAAAAAAAAAATATCAATACAGTTTGGTTAAACAACCAGGGAATATGATTTGCTTAAATTTTGCATAAATAGAAAAAAATATTCTAAATGTTTGAAAACTTGCTTAACCTACAAGCTTACGCTCAGTGATGGCCAGAAAAAATAGTTTGAAGCTCTCAAATAGGACCACATAAGTGCAAGACCCATACCAAAGGGGCTTATCATGTGGACCAGGCCCAGAAAGAGACTCAGGAGAGATAAACACACACACACACACACACACACACACACACACAAAATAAACAAACACAACAGCAATCATGAGGGGAGATTCAAACAGAAGACCTCTAATACCTCCATGTTAAGTTAGCTTGACATGAAAGGCTAAGCTTAAGCTCTTGCTAATACTGAAATATCAAGCATATCATAGAAGTATCCTTTATATAGGGAACCAATCATATACACCACTTGGAATCTCCTCAATAAAGATATCTCAGCACATGTAAGAAATTTCACCTACAACAATACTAATAGTTCCATCTGCAACCATACTAACTACTCAGATTTCAGGAAATAAGGCAGAAAGGAAAACTCTGCCAAAATTTGATTAAAAAAACAGTATTTCATCAACATTTCATCTAAATTGCATGAACTGATTGTTTTATGCAAAAAAGTACATACCTTGAGTGAAGCATCATAAAGTTCCTCTTCAATGTGTTTCTGGATAGTTGCTTCCCACGAAGTAGCACTAACCTCTGCATCTCCATCAGCAAATGTGAAAAAATCGACATCCCCTTGCAGCAAAGTTTCTGTAGGCAGACCTGAAAGTGACTGCCATCCTAGAGGACCCTGAAATCCGATACAAAGGCCATTCCCAATTACCAAGAAGATAAACATATTAGATCAGTAAGAAGTAATAGATAAAACTGCCTCTGTACAATTATATAAGCATACAATAAATATTTTCACTGAGTTGTAAGAAAACAACTGTGAAACCAATTTTGACCAAAAATTAGAAAATAACTTTGAAAGGGCAACACCATAAGAGAAGTTTTTTTTTTAAAAAAAGAAATGGGAAAATATAATAATAATAAAAAAGAGTTTCAAAAGAAAGGAGCAGCACTCCCCAAAAAAAAAAAGTTACAGGAACAAAATGCAGAACAAAAACATCATTTGACAACAGTTTCCCAATTTTACAAATAAAGAAGAGATCCCCTAAACTCAGCAGAAACCAACACCAAAGAGACCCATGAAAATGCACTTTATCCCAAAGGAAATCAAAGCCCTCATTTTCTGCATCCTAACCCAAAAGAATTTGCATGAAAAAACATTTCCATCACTATTGCAGATGAGGAGCACAAAAACATGTTAGCAGGAGATAAAAAGACTGACCTGCGCATAAAGCTGAATCAACCTTCTTACAGCCTTCGGAAACCAGCAAGGCAGGATCTGTGAAAGTGAAGTATCACGTCCGGAAGAGAAGAAGATGCTGTCACGCCAATTAAGGTAGTCTGATAAATCTGAATTAACAAATATAGAAAAAAAAATTATGCTTTAGCAAATTAAGACCACTGAAGGATTAATCTTTACATGTATAAACCAAAGAACCAAAGAAAATAAGAGTTTTAAAGCTAACCATTCTTTGCTTTAGGACCCAAAAAATTGCACCTTGGCTCCTCTCCAAAACATGCCGCTACAAGTGTGCGCCACAATGTAGGGAAGCGTTGCAGGGTGGGTCTCAAGTTCTCTAGTGTGCACTGGGCTGAAGAGCTACTATGCCTTATACTACCACTACTTAAGCAGTTTTGAATTGGGGCTGGAGCATACATTAGTGTTGCTAAAGCAGCCATTTCTCCCCCTCCTTCAGCAATGTCATCAACAGTACGAATTATATCATCAATCTCAGGAACACTCAGGTTGCTACCAGACACTACACTATGCGACATTGTTGAACGAGCATTAGAAAATGCTGCATCATATTCATGCCCCTTAACCCTAGAAAAGAGCAACCATCTGGCCCAGTGACAATTTCCCTGAACAGTTGTATTACAGAAAACAAAGACATAGGTAAGAGCACACACACAAAGTATTTGTCACATTAAAGGCTGGGCCATGTGTAAATATTAGCAAAACACGTACGGTATCAAGGAGCTTAAACATTGTTTATCCTAAGCCTAATTGACAACAGAGTGGAGACTGCACCTTGATTGTAACACTCAAAACAGTTCAATATTGATATGTTTTGAAACTAGAGTTAAGCTTGAAGTCCACTTCAGAGTGCATTAGGAAAGAAGTTGAGCATGCAAGGGCAGGGGAATTTTGTTTAACCACCATTCTGCAAGTTTTCCTTCCTCAGCACAATTAAATGGTGAGGGCACTCTTAGCTTGACTAAAGTAATTCAGCGTGAAAACTAAGAAATCACCATCTCTAAGACTGTCATTAGCATGTATCACACAATTTTATGTTCCAGTCCGCACAAAATAGAATTGTGAGCTTGGACCCAAAAAAGGAATAATAAAAGAAGAAAAATACTATTCTGGCTGGAAAGTACACATTTATTTTGGAAGGGATTGCTTTGTGCTGGCTCGTTCATTAATTTTCTGAAAACGCCAAGATTTACCAACACCAATGCCTTTAGTCCAGACTTTCTCCAACTAACCAAAATGGAGCTTAATAATAAGGGTAGATTATCATTATCAAAACCTATTTTCTGTGTCTTGAATCAGAAATATAAGGACTACTCTTCCTTGAAAAAAAAAAATATATTGGGAGATAAAAATAATTAATTTCATCAACTCATGTGAATCTCAAAGATGATGACCTGATGATAAATAATTTACAGCCAATAAACATTTGGATGCAAAATTGTGATTGATAGAAATAATCAGAGTAAATCCAACACAAGGGATGATAATTTAATGAGAAAACACTTACTGCTGCTGCTTGTAATGAACAAAGTAAATCATTATCTTGAACCAACTTGTGATGATCAAGGTAGAGGTCCAAAAGGTTTGGCAAGTTATGTTCTGCACAGTGATGTACAAGTAATTTATGCAAAGCGTGCACTGTGTCAACAGTAGATCTTCCAATACTTGATAAATTCAGATCTGAGAAACTCTCAATAGAATCATCTGCAGATGACATTTTATTTCTGTTCATAATGAAGCCTGAACGGGCCAAAAGAGATACTATTTCTCCTGTGCCTTCCCAGTATTCCTTCAAAAAGACAAACTTTTTTGCCAGCTCCTGCTCCACGAGCATTCTTAACCACATGGAGCATATACCATTGGCAGAAAACCTGAAAACTTTAATTTTGGGAACATCCAAGCAAACAGCATCCAGATCTTCAATAGAACATATATAATTGCCAAAGTCAGGTAACTCACTGTTGCAAGCAACAGTAGCAGGCTGCAAAACATCTAAAGCAATCTGGAGGCTTCCCTCTGATAGCACTGATGCAGGAATAAACTCCAGAAGTTTGGAGACTTCATCCCAGTCATTATGGCATATATGGTACTCCAATTGTGATTCCCACAATACATGAACACCCATATGAAAAGGTTGGTCCAGTACTATCTGTACAAATAAGAAATCTATTAGGAAAATATTTAGAAATTCATATTTGAGTACTATGCCATATAGAGAAATGAAACCAAATTATGGTTGCAAGAATCATAATAATACGGTGCAATACAGCAATAGCATTCAACAATAAAGACATGGAGATTAAGATGAGCAAGAAGATAAAGAAAATAACCATAAGTATGGAATGCAAATATAAACTTATCTTAATTTCAAATATAAACATTCTAGCTAACTGAGGGGCCAGCAGGAGTTCACTGACAGATAAACTGAGTTTTAAAGCAAAAAAATAAAAATAAATAAAGAACTGAGAAAGTATAGATTATTGTGAATTATAAAGTAAAAATGAAAAAGCCATTGATTTTGTAGAAGAGAAAGAAATACTATAGATATCGTGAAGAACATGTACCATTATAGAGGCACAGAGGAAATAATACCTCTCTTACTTCTAAGGAGAAGAGAGCCATTCTTTCATGCTTAAGCATATGAATCGAGAACACTAATACCTAAAGCTCAACATTCAGTTATGGTAGAACTGTAGGATGACAGATAAGTAAAGAATTCATTCAACAGCATCAATTATTGCCTCTTTTTGATATCTTGTAGCATGAGCTTATTGTAATTACCCTGAAGCATAAAAAGGTTAAAATCGTCGTATGAACCTTACTTTGTGCTCAACTTTAATTACAGCAATTATTAAAATTAAAAAGATCCTATAATTCAAATTGAGAAAAATAAGTAGATCTTATATCTAGTAAATTCTCAATTGATCACATACACAAGAAAGATTTAAAAGTTATTGTGCAATAAATTTCTTGTTCATAGGCATTTAGTGAAAACATACGTTCAATTTAAATATTGTTAGTTGCAACCTTGACCAGGGATTACATTCTATCTCACTACAACGACAACTTCCTTCCAATACAAATTCAAAAGGATAAATGTAATATTTTAAATGGTAGGACACAGAAGTAGTGACTTACACGATCAATGGTTCTTTGATCCCATGCATTTGACCACACTGCAGCAGCAGCCCAATATCCAATATGAGCATTTTCTTCATCAATCACGGGGTTCGATGAACTTTCATTGACATTTGTCCATGAACCCAAAACAACCCCATCCACCTCACCACACTCAATGGTAAGATTGTTAAATAAAGGTGAATCCAACAGGCGCAAATATATTTCTCCTGGAGACTTTAAAGCTGAAGAATCACTTATGAATTCTTTTTGCCTGCCACGAAATGTTTTCCAGAAACTACTGCTAGGGTAAAGCCTCTTTTCCACCAGATGGCAAAGCACAATGAAGGGAGATCAAAGAAATAATCAGACTATGGACCTCAAACACGGAGAATATGCTTGCAATTAAGAGAATTACAAATATCACTTTATAACAATCACATACCTCAAGGAGTGACATCCTCTCCAACATCTTCCACTCATATGATCCCAAGTATCCGTATTTTCTCATCTCCTCAGCAATTTGCATTCGTAGTGATCTCCTCACAGTACCGAATACCAACTGTTTGAGGCAGATTTCGATGTCTTCCCCCAGTCTTTGCAGTGTTGCCACAGCTAGTCCAGTTTCACCCTATTGTTCATGTACCATTAGTGCAGAAACAAAAACTACTATAGCTTTGTTCAGAGTAACAATAAAGCTACCTTCAAAAATAAGTCATATGCAATAGCTCTTCCAATGTCGCGAATTTCAGTGAAGGTATCATGATGCTCTTCTTCGCTGGCAAATTCTGTTGAACGATGAAGATGCAGCTGCAGAACTGCCAAAGGGAGACGACCAGAGAGTAGAGCATCTTTGACTACAGTTTTCAAGTCCAATTTGTCTATTTTCCAACGTGCAATCATCTCCTTTGGATTTTCCAAGGGAAGAATCTTCCTCCTGAGAGCTGCTCCTTGTGGCACTGGAAGAGATGCTTCACCAGAATCTTCCAGTTCCAACACAGCTTTAGAACTCAAGGAACTATGAGGCATCAATGCAAGGTTCTCAACATCACTAGCGGCGGGCTCGGACAGTGTAAATGGAATTTCACGTTGATTTACAGCATCCAACAATCCCACATCTGCTGCAACTACAGATAGTTGAGATTCATCCTGTGGCAAATTTGGATCCACCAAATGTAATGCCTCCTCACTTTCCTCCTGTATCATGATGAAAAGGCATTGCTTGATTCTAATGATATATGTATGAACTATATCAACACGTAGGAAATAAAACAACAGCATACCGGTCCTTGGCCTGGTTTTTTAAGTTTTGCACTAAGTCGGCTCTGCAAATTGCGAATAATCTCCAAAAATTGAGCCATCTCATGAAGCCCTTTACAATTTTCCATCTCATTTTGTTCTTCATCTGGTAAAATCGGTGGAAGAGGAAGTATTCCATTTGCATTAAAGCCTTGTAGTAAGTACGCATCATTTTTTTGCTGTTGTAGTCCGTATTTGCGAATCATTTTGGTTACAAAGCTAGTAGCCACTGCAAGAAGCCTGTGATAAAGAGCATCAGTAACTGGAATATCTAGAATACTAAATGCAAAATAAAAATAATCATAATCATTAATGCATTATGGTACCAAAGTTGATTGACATCCAGAATCATATACTTCATGATTCCGTAACCTGAGACAACTTTTCAGATTGATAGACTTTTTTCCTTTTTTTTTTCTTTCTTTTGATAAGAAACTGTAAATTGTGTTAAAGATGAGGAATCATTACAAGGAGTGGATCAGCTGTCTGCTAAGAAAGCAAAATAACAAAAACTTTCTGTGCTGTATGAAAATATACTAATCACCCCTCTACAATACTAGACCAGCCTAGACACCTGTCCCAACACACTCTGCCACCTATTCATAGATATTATCCTTCACTTTTTTAAAAGAAACAAAGAAAGCTGTATTAATACAGGAAAAATGAAAGTAGGTACATCTGAGAACCAGTCGTCCACAAAGGGAACAAAAAACAGGGGAGGGGAACTTCTCTATACCAAAAAAATCCAAGAAAAAGATCCTTATTTTTTGCATTAGAAACTCAAGATTTTGTTAAAGATGAAAAATCAATAACAGCGAAGTGGATAGCTGTCCACGAAGTAAGCAAAAACTAAAACATTTCTGTTCTATACAAAAATATATCCGATTACCCCTCTACAAGGCTTGACAGCCTTTACACCCCATCTCAAAAACCCCCTCCTAGTTGAGATGAATGAAGACAAAAGAAGAATCTTGGTAGTAATTAAGGGTGGGCAAAAAACCGACAACCCATAACCCAACCAAACCCAAACAAAATTAGATAGTTTGGGTTGAAAACTAATATGGATTGGGTTGGGTTCAACCCATTTAACCACTCAGCCAATAAGTATAATATTTTAGGCATCAAATTTACTCATCCATAATACAGGTGAAGGTACCACTGATTAACGGCACAATGAGATCAGTGCGCAGACCGCCCTTACTGGTGTTTTTTAATAAAATCAATTTTCAGTATAGGTGAAAGTGCCACACATCAACAAATAGACTAGAGGGGGCATTTGCCCCACTGGTTTTCCACTCCCAAAAATAAATAAATATATATATACACACACAGTGAAGGTAGTATGCATTAATTTGATGACAGAAAGAAGGTAGCAAGCATTAGTTTGATGATAAAAAGAGACTTAAAATAGAGGGACGCAAAGAGAGCAGAGGGGACAGTCACCTTACTGGATTTTTTTGAACAAAACGATAATTTTAATATGTATTTATTATTAAAATGCATGACAATTGATAATGTTTTTAATAATATTATATGATAGGTGAGTTAACCGAAGTCATTCGAATTGAAACTCAAACCCAATTAAAAAGGGTTGGGTTGGCTAGGGTCACAAAAACATTACATTGGTTTTAAGTTTTGTCAACTCAAATCAAACCAAGAAAGTTTGGATGTCCATGCAATGGCCCCAAAATTATGGGCTGAGTAGATTATATAGTTGGACCCATCCCAAACAAAATAAATTTTTAACCCATCCAAACCAACCCCAACTACCTAATTTGGTTTGGGTTTGGGCTAGGTTGTCGGTTGTTGGTCTTTGCCCGCCCCTACATGATACTCCTTAGAAACTAAAGCACAAAGCAACCCTAGATGATGGACACCCTTCCACAATTCATTAAACTGTCCACATCTTTCTCCTCAAAATTTAAAAAGAAAAAAAAAAAAAGGAATCTTTCCTGCCACACTACCCCAAAAGAGAGTGCTACAGCACATTTCCAAAGAGTTTTAGCCTTTATTCCTTTACCAAAAGCTAAGGAATTCTTCATAAGAAGAGAGTTACAAGAAACCGGGATGACCGATAAATACTAGCCTCTTTGCGTAATCTATTCCACAACTTTGAAGCCACTAAAACAATGAAGGAAAAGGTTTAAAAGTTTCTGCACTTCTTTTCCACAGCACACACCAAGAGGGAGGGAGACACAAATGTGTCCAAAAAATATTTAACCACAGTAATATAAATACAAGAAATGAACAACTCATATCAACAGAAGCAAACTTAAGGAATACGTTGCATTCAGACCTACCAAAAAAAAAAAAATCCCTGATGGACTGTATGGCTTTCTATCTGAGGCAAACATCAGTGTACCTACACCTCTCTCCTGAATTATCTAGAGGAGGAATAACTGACGATTCCATGTGCAACAAAATTTTATTCACAAATTTAAACACTAATCAAGATAAGATCTAAATTGTTGACAAGTTTTGTCCGAGAGTATGAAACCTTCAACAGTCATCATGAGGAGATGATAGAAGCTTCTACTAACTTGCTTTGCAAATGAATAACAAGAATGCAGACCTTAGCAAATCCACAACAACAAATGAAAATGGATGAAAAGTCTTTACCTTGAAGCAGTAGAAGACTCATTGTCATTGCCATTTGTACGAGTCATCAGATAAACTGCAGCAAAGAGTAGTCTCAAAATGCCCTCTTCTACCAGATTGACATCCACCAACATTTCTAAAGATCTGTTCATTTATCAGGATAGTAAAATCAAATAATCAAAAATGTTAGTCAAGCCCTTGTAAAAACCTATAGCTCAGTTTGTCCATTACGCACATGATGTTCAAAAATCAAATGCTTGTCTTAAAAAGAAGAATTAGGATTTCAGAAAACAAGACCAGAATTTATATTTCCAACCAACTCCGAGTTTTTAATCAATATAAAGGCATGCAAAGTAGATATGCACAACAACAAATAGATAAATATATTCAAGTCTACCCTGCCCTATCTCACCTAGTATTTTCGGATTAGTGCTTTATGGATCTTATCGATTTTCTTTAAGGACAGGATTCAAGAATTTACTGCCGGAGACAATTGAAAGCCTCCGAGAAAACAATTCCCAAATTAATGTAAAACTGTACTCCTGAGACTGTAATAACTGCTTTAATCTAAGAGTGATGCACTTCCCAATTCATTATTCCAACAATTGCTATGAAAATCAACCCAGCCTCAGTCCCAAAACTATTTTGAGTTAGCTATATGAGTATTATCTCTATAATTATCACAAAATATCACCTAAAAAGTAAAACATTCTCCTATCATTTTGCATTAGCACTCAAATCAAGTTTCTATAAGGAAAAGGGAGGGGGAGGGGAGATGAGGACAAATTTTTGGACCATATTATGAGGAAATACACCATCTGAGACAATTCAAAGCCCCTGAAAAAACAATTCCCTAATTAAGCTAAAAAATACTCCTGAAAAGTACCAACTGATTTAATCTACAAGTGATGCACTTCCAAATTCACTATTACAATAAAATCTACAATCAACAACCCAGCCGCAGTCCCAAATAAACTATTCTTAGCAAGCTACAAGAACACCCGCTCTACAGTCACTGCAATATATCATCTATAACATTCTACCTATTCTCTGAGTCAGTACTTCCTCTGCTCCATATCACTATTAGCATTCAATTACAATTATTCAAATAAGTGAAATATAAATAAATAATACATATTTAAATGAAGCCCCTTGCATGACATTCAAAGATATATATCATAACTTCACTTTATTTCATACATTTAAACTGGTAAGGAGTTTAAGGTTAGGTTGATTTTGTCTTTCAGGAAGCTTTTGCCTCTCTTTCAGATGTTGATAATGTTTAACTGTCTCAAAATAGAAGCTTTCTTTTTTGAGATGCTCTCTTAATTGTAAATTTTTAAGCTGTTTTTGACGCCAGGGGACATCTTGTTCACCTTTTGCAAATTTTTTTCCCCTATATAAAATCTACTTAACAACAGGATTCAATGAAATTTCCACTTCATCGATCAGGACAAAGCAGTTATAGAAAAGAGTGCATATACCAACACACAATGTACACGCAGAAAAATGAGTGCATGCATGCTCGCACAGAATCTTACTTTTTTATTTCGTCAAACTTCATGTACTCTAATGCCATTTGCAATCGACGCATATGAGAAATTTTCAGCTCCCACCCTGACATTGCAGTAACACACATGTCAAGATTACATTGAGAAACAGTGTATCAAAAAGCTTGATAGTGGCCAATCTATCGAAGCAACAAGTACTATCACATTATGCTAGTATAGAAAAAAATGCAGTAGAGGAGCTACACCTCACAGTAATTGAATATTAGATAAAAGATCTCATATCATGTGTTTGCCCTCACTATAATCCATTTGCGGATGAGAAGAAAGGAATGATTGACATTGCTGCTCTCCCCAGATATAGACCAAATCAAGTCTCGGCAGTTCCTATTTCTGTAAAGCTTTTAACCAGCTTTACAAGAAATTTTTATTTTCTTAATTCTTTTTTAAGAAATTTTATTCTTTGACTACTAAAATGGAAACATGGTTAAAAAAATTTTGGTCTCATACTCTTAAAAGGAGTAGTAATGAAAAACATGAAAAGAGAGGGTAAAGAATAAAATAGAAAAGGAGGATCCTCCAGTGAGAGCCAAGTTCTTTCTTCCTCTCTGTCAACTAAGAAAAGAAAATCAAACTCCTCCTAGCATAGGAATTCTAACAGCAAGGATCAACCACATCAAATGTTAAATTTTAAGCTGCATGAGGAGAGAGCAGTTCTTGCGTAAATGACAAATTTGCAACAGAAAACGAGAAAAATGCAGGTGCCCACAGCAGCTTGCTGGACTATATCTAACCACAACAGCCTAGACAATATGAGTTTTTTCAGAAGATACAAGAAAAACCCGTTTTTGACAGTCATGGCAAAGATTAATGAACAAAAGTGTGATGTGCACAAAACTAAATGCAAGCACCAAACCGTTCCAATTAACACCAAGATGCATTCATGCTCCTAATCATTCTTCAATATACCTAGGAATAAGATTAAGAGACTTGGTAGTCAAGGAACACACTGTTCCTCGTACATAGCCTCTTTTAGCACAATAACAATCCTCGTTATGATCCTGTCACTACTCCTCGATATTAAAATCAGCATTTCAACAGCAGCAACAAAGTCAAGTTTAAATCTACTTTTCTCTTCTTTTTTTTTTTGGTTGCGTCATTATATTGAATTAATTTGTTTAGTGTTAACAGTAGGTTCATTTTGCTTCATCAATTGTTTAGTATCAACAACAGGTTCATTGTACTTCATCAATCTCATTTAGTGTTAATGAAATTGAGGCATAAACTTGACCACTGCTAAATTTAGCAACATTAGATTCTTAACTTCGGAGTCTCAATGAAGATCAGAAAGCCAAATATGGAGTAAGTAGCTACACTTTACTAGATGATAACTACGGAATTGAAGCATTGATCCTAGACACATTCGTAGAAACCAAATTAAAGACCACATACAAAAACTTGAGGAATTACTCTCACCATTTTCCAAACATAAGCGATCTGCCTCTTCAGGGCCTTCATACAGGAGAACGCTATCCAAAATTTCAACTTTCCAAGGCGACCAGGGCTGTTTAAGTTCTTCTACTTCGAGGTTGCTTTTTATTTGACTTCCTACACCTGTATTTATACATGCCTGCCGATATCCAATGGTTTCAATAGGGAGGAAATTTGGTGAAACTGAAACAGCAGGGAGAACTACGGAAAGACCACCCTCAGTTATCAAATAAAAACATCCCTGGAATGTACAACCCACTGCTTCTACAACAGAACTTTCTTTTCTCCCTTTTAGAGAAAACGTTTCCAAACCAGGATTTAAAAAACTATCATCATGAACTGCTGAACTCGTATGAAGATCAAAGTGAACAACTTTAGAACCATTTCGCTCCTTAGTATGATGCTTCTTGGTGAGCCGAGTGATTCCCAAAGATGAAAAGCAGATGCAATCATCCTCGGCATATCTATCAGTGGGGAGAAAGATTTTCCGCATCAGGTGCAACTGTGCTTCAGAATTGCATGAAGTCTGGTCATTTGTCTTTGACACAGCAGAAAATCCATTCAAAAAGATATCTTTCCGCCTTCCTATTCCATGAAAGATTTGATTAAAACCATGACTATGAGAACTTGAAAAAAAAGAATGTACCCTTTGATGGCCTATATCAGAACCACCAGCCTCCCAACCAACCAACATACCAAGCCCCAACTGCGAAGAATGAGCAAGCAGTTTCGTGGAAGTGCTATATTTTTCCATAATATCATCACCACCACTTATGAGATATATTACACTATATTCATCAACCACAGCTAAGAGGGTGGTATGTGAAGCAGCAATCAACTTTTTAAACATCCTCCCATCAAAATTGCCATGTTGATGACAAGTAGATGTGCCACAAACTTCATCTTCTTGTTTAACTTGCATATCAGCAGCCGTGGATAACTTCTCTTGCTCCTGCAAACTTGAACACAGGCTGAGCCCATAGGTACTTAGAATATCAAGCTTTGCCACATAGTCACCAGACATTGCAGCATAGAAAAAGATAAAGCCAGAAGAGCTGAGGCAAACAAGAAGCTCATCAGTAAAGCAGAAATCAGTCCACTCAATCATCGACCCTCCATTTAAACTTTCCTCAAGCTTCACGGCAGAAACCCATTGGATTCCCCAACTACTCAACCTAGAAACAAGAACTGCATGTTTGCTTCTGTTTCTCTCACTGCCATCCCTAACGCTTACAGACAAAGGATCGACTAATGCTAAAAGGAACCCAAGTAAATCATGTGAATTCCTAGAAAACACTCTGGTGCATTTGAATGAAATGTTATTGTCAATACCTAAAAAATCTGGTAACACGTCAGACTGAAAACTTAAGCTAGATGAAGCCAAATGAGAATTTGTAGGCACATCCTTCCTAAGATCCAAAACATTCTCCTGCCTATCCTCCTTAACTGATGCAGAGTTACCATTAGTGGGGATTTCTAGATTTGATAAATTACTATCAAAAATCGTAAATGAAACAACCTTCGCAGACTCAGGAAATGAAGACTCCTCAGGAAACCTTGTCCAAAAGCCACCATCTGATTTGATGGTTTCAGCTTTGGTGAAAAAAGACCTCAACCACCTCTTCGAACCAACACCTCTCGATGACCCATCATCCCTAGCTTCCATGTGCATATTATATGAATTTTTCCTATTTCCATTAGTTATGTATTCATCGTCAACATCTCCAATGGCCTCACAAAATAAACTAGAGGACTCTTCTACCTCCACACTATGAACTAATGTAGAAGAGGGCCCCCACTCCACCCACCTCCCTTGCCCAAAATTATCCTGCATAGAACATCTGGCCGTTGAACTGATATCACTAGGATGACGAAAAGCATGGACTGTCACACACTGGTTGCCAGACACAAAAAGAAGCTCTCTAAATGAGGTATCCTTGTGCTGATTATAGGCGTCCCCGCATACACCCCAAGCCAGTGAGTTCACATCAGAAACAAAAGAGTAACTGTTAGATCTTGAAAAATTACGTTCATGAGAAAAACCATTATCAAAATCCACTACTGATCCAGAAGTGCATGGGGTGTCGTCCTTTGAATCTGACCTACTAAGAGAAGATGAACATGGATCTTGCAGACTTCCGTCATAACAATTTTCCACATTGTCACAATCCAGAGAATACCCTGCACATGACAATCAAGGGGAAAAAATAATCAAATCAGGAAGCTGACAAGATAAAACAACAACGGGAGTACAACCAAACTAGGTGAAAAATATATGCAGTAGTATTACAGGCAACAAACAAACATATGTTCAACTATTGACAGTCTGGAAGAAACAAAGTAAGGAAAGAATGTTACCTGGAATTAGAGGAAACAGCAAAGCTTCACAATGATATGAAAGCAGCAATAATAGCTCTCTCGTTGGAGATATAAAGGCTTCACGAAATTCTGAAAGGTCGAATGGGAACTGGGAGGGGCACCATTTGCGCAACTGAAGTATTGCAATATCTTCATCCCCAACAGAACAACCCATTTTGATCCTATGAGTGAACAAAGGAACCAGAACATAAAATATGAGAACTGAGATTGCAATAGTCAGCATAAATATCATAATACCATTCAAGGAAAGGTGGAGCAGAAAAGAAAACCTCTTTAATAGAATTCAGTAGAGAACCAATATATGCAAAAAGACATCTCATAAGATTACATTCATAAGGCAAAGTCAAAAACCATTTCAAGTTAGTCAAAATGTACTGATCAGTAAAATGATATGAAGGGATGACAAAGAAACAAATAATTAGACACTTCACCTACATCAGAAATCATTCATAACAGAAGGTTAAAATGTTCAATGGAATTCAAAGTAATAACAATTTTTTTTTTAATAGCAAACAGAGAAACTTATATTCTAATCCGATGTAATAAGAATTGATTTACATGAATTCAGCAAATGGAAAGGCTTTTTTACCCATCTGAGTTCGACTCATTTCAGAATGCAAATTTTTAATTACATTCAGTTTGGCTGTTTATATACAAGCTATCTCCAATGTTCTTCTCACTACTCACTCTATAACACATCAATAATGTAAGTTCAGAAAAGAATAATTGATCGAATTTCATTAACTACTAATTCCACAGAAAGGTGAAAATGACACGCTAGGTTGCATTTGTTATCATCCCCAAAACTTGTGTTACATTTCTCCGAATCTCTGAAAAAATTAGATTACACATTTATTACTAGTTTCCAACCACTAGTGGAATTTCATTTTCCAAAATCTTGTCATACACTCAAAACCAATTTTTGTATTCTGAAAAGGAGGAACTGCTGCCATTTTTCAGTTACAATTCTCTAACACGAAAAGCACAAAATTTAATTCCCATTTTCATTTGATGAAACAGTTACTGAAAAGAATAATTTGCAAAACGATTCAAATCAGTCACTTAACTCATATTGTCTACCAAATGGTACCTAAACTCTCCTTTTCCGCCAATGACAAGCTTAGAGAAATAACACTACAATCAAACAAATCATGATTACTTATCAATTGAATATCACTAAATGATAATCAATGGCTCTTAATTTTCTTAACTAAACATCTCACCTAATTTCACTTTCCAACACTTCCAAGCATTAAGCAACCAAACACAGCCTTAATCTGAATACACTTTAAACTTAATAGAGCAGTTGAGAAGCCAAGAAAAGAAAATTAAAAAATTAAAATCGGATAATCAAATTTCAACTACGTCATCTAACAATCAATTACCATCGGATATAGTTACGTAATACATATAAAATATGTGCACAAAACGACATCGTATAACAGAAATGAAGATAGAAAATCAAAGGGAAGCATCACTAAAACCCTATCAAATCACAAACAAATTGAACTTCAAAAAGGAAATGCAACAGAGGAGGATTCGAAAAAGAACCTGAAGCCTAAAACGGATTGTCGTTTAACGAACAAAAGCCATCGCTGCAAATCACAAAATTCTCAATATTTTATTTTGCTTTCTCTGAATTTTAAACTTTTCTCTCTTAAAGGATTTTGTATTTCGTTCTTTTAAATAAAAATAATAATTTCTGAGAAGATCCTCCGAGGGGAGAGTGGTGTGAGAGAGAGCGTGAATTTTAGGATTCGAAGCTGGGTTCTGGCGGAGAGAGCAAGTTAAGGGTGTTTTAGACATTTCACTGCTTAAACACATGCGCCTGAGCCGCCCGCAGGCAGAAAATCTCCGCCGTTCGGCGGACGTTCAGTTGGCTGACTTTTAAATAATAGCGTTAGATATCAGCCGTCCATCACCCGAGAATATTTTTGGTTCCTTTTATAATTTAGTGAAAAGTAATTGTGATATAAATTTTGTGTCAATATTTATTTGCATGTATTAAGTGATATTTAATTTTACTATCTTATCATTAACGCGGTAATTATATCATTGAATGATACGCCATATATCATTTCGTGATATAAATTATGTTAACAAATTAATACAACAATAATTAATACAACAATATTTATCTAAAAATATGTTCACTTATTAGTCGATAGTGGATTGAATTTTTTGTGTGAAGAGTTCAAGAATTCCTATAAGAATATTTTTAGAAATTTTATTTATTAAGCTTCTGATTTAAACATTAATTGTGTATTTCTTTGGGCATATACCTTTATTTAAAAAGTTCTTAATATTAAAATATGAATTGTTTCCGAAAATAAAATTTTTTAATCATCTTAAATTAAAAAAAAAAACTACTTATACTAGTCGGTCAAACATATCTCAAAAATTAGGTAGTTAAATGATAATTTACCCTCCATAAATTTTCATACTTCAAATTATGACGAAGTAGGGATATATTCCACTATATTTGTAACAAATCCACCCATTTCAAAAATTTATTTACAAAAAATTCATATTATGTTTTAAATTTTAAAATAAAGAAAAATTTTAAACAATTAAGTAATTACATTTTTTTAACATAAATCTCCCAACTGTTTTTTGATCATTAATGTTATTTTAACATAATTTTAATTTAACTATTTTATCACTGTCACAAAAAATGACCTAATCGTCTAAAACGAAAACTTTTATGCCATAAGCTTAAACAACTAATGATAATTTTTTGTATCTTTACCAATTTTTATTTTTAGATATGAAAACATAATTTTGATTTTCAAATTATACATTCTGACTTTTGAAATCATGCTTCGAGTTTGATAACGGTAAAAGTAGTATACTAAACAAGATAAGAAACATACCCAAGTAGACAAGTAACATAAAATCAAATAATGAAATTAATATAAATATATATAAAATCTTTCCTTCCATTCATTGTGATTTGTGGGACAAGAAACTGAATATTCATTTATTTCAGATTGTTTCAAAGTTCCAGGGCATGACAAGTTTGGGTTTCATCGAAGAGCAGTTGCTTCTGAACTAAAGACTTTTGAACTAAAGACTGGACGAAAGAGTTTTAAAAAACATTATTGAAAAAATCAGCATTTTCTTTAAAGTAACATCCCTTAAAAAGGCATGATGGGAACAGTAGGAATAATCGGAAGCAATGTGCTGCAACACTAAGAGCTCAATCGTAGATATACAACCTAACCGGATCATTCCACTATACAAACAGTAGAAGAGGATTATGTGCACAAGAAATAACATGTACTAAATGAATTTCATTTGGATCTAATGCGCAGGTCATCAAATGCTAAATCGAGAAACAGATGCTTTGTATAATTGATATCCATTAAGATGATCCTAAGCTGATGCTGTATCAGCATCAAAGTCAGGACGATTGCATTCGTAATAAATTAAACCCCATTCCTAAACTATTATATGGAGAATATGAATTCGCTACTAGTATGGAGTTCCAATGCACAATATTTACAGCTAAGAAAGTTCACATTAGAAGAAGATCCGAATTCATTAACAACACACATTGTTTCCCAAAGATGTGGTAATTTCATTAATTTCATCAATCTAATATCATTTTCTAAACATAACTCATGTCTCAATATATATGGAAAAGATATTACTGCTACGGCACATTAACTGAACAAGACAAGAAAGCTACAGAAAGTAACCAAACAACAACCAGCAAAAGCAATGAAACATATACATAACCACATAAATTCAGCACAATTCAAGGCTAATGAAATATCACTGATCGATATATAAACCAAATGTTTTCACATCAAGCTCCATTATGCAATAATAAAGCAACCAACTGTACACAGACATAAATAAATACTGGAACAATAGTACTAGCAACTTATTATCATTAAAACCATACTCCATTCATCGAACCACCTAAAGCCCACCACATCTCACAACTCCTCGTCAGATCTTCTCAATCTTATCCGCCTTCACAACGGGGTTCGCTCTAGCAATGGCATCCTGCCCTGCACTCTTGTAATCAAACACGCAATTGTGCTTATCAGAATATCGATGCGAGGAGCAAAATGTCTGCTCACACCTACATTTAAACCCCGTCAACCCAATCCTCTTGCGGCAAAAGCTGCACCGGTTAGCAGGCCGCTTTTCGGGGTTCTCCGAAGATGCCCCTTCACCGACAACAACAACTTGGGCAGCAGGATCCCTATTTTCAACCACACCCCCAACTGGGATGGCTTCAATTTGTTCAATGTTCGTTTTATTCTTGTTCTTTTCCTCTTCAATTGGGCTAGGGCTAGGGTTTTTGGATTGCTTCAAAAGATAATCTTTGTAACACTTTGAACAAAGATTATTAGTGCTTGCACTTCCAAAAAATCCACAACTATTTGCACAATAAATTGGGGTGTTTTGACTCTCGTGGCTAGTCTCTTCTAGCTTTCTCTTTTGTGATTCTTGCTCCATTTTTTCTTTTTCTTTTTTTTAATTTTAGCTTCAATTAACCAGGAAAAAATTTAGAAAAATAAAATAAAATTCAAAAATTTCCAAATTACAAGAGAAAAAAAAAACTAAAACCCTTTAAACATGAATCTGAAATGAGAGGATTTAAATTAAATTTTCATAATTCAAGAGCTAAAAAGAATAAATAAGACATAACTTTAATAAAATAAGCAACGTAAACGATCAAGGGCAACATACACAGTTGAGATGATGACGAATTCAATTCACGATGGCAGAAACACAAATAAGAGGGAATTTTCGGGTAGGTAATACAGATCGAGAGACCATAGACTCAAATCAACGGCTGTGATTTGCTGATAAGTGATTGAAGTATCAGAGATTCGAGGGTTTTGGTGGAAAATTGTAGAAAGTGGGTCTCGAAAATGGAAGAGAGACGAAGAAGATAATTTTGTAAAAAATTAAATGTCCATTTATCAACTTGTTTATATATGTGGAGGAGTGCTGACACTTTGATCCCTTTAGTATTGTATTTCCACAAATAAGAAACAAGGTCCCCATCCAAATGGTGACTGGGATCAGGTGACGCCCGGCCGGCCAGCTGTAGCCTGCCTACATGACACTAAGCGATTATGACAAATGATCTATGATTTTATTTGAGGCGTATGAGATACTCAGATAAGAAACGATTTAGTTCTACTTTTAATAAATAATATATATATTTTTATTCTGGAAAAATCATAATAAAATATAAAATTACGATTTATATTATATAAAATTTAAATTTTATAAGTTTATAAGTTTATAATCATGTATTAAAAAATTCTTTATAAGTTTTTATTTATTGTAGTATTATATATCAATAATTATGTTTTTAAATTTATAATTTTATTAAAAAAAATTATTTAAAAAATCATTTTAGTTCTGCCCCTCTCGTCAGGCCTCTGGCAGGCCCAAACCCACGCTGAGCGCTCAGAGGGCTTGGGCTGCTAGCCAGCGCCAAATCATTACTCCTTACAGGCTATCAGTGTTCTAAATTAAATTTTATAAATTGTACATTAATGTTTATACAATCTACGATTTTATAGATTATAAATTATAAATTTGATTTAATTTATAAATTAATAAATTTAATTTAAATTTAATTCATATGTCTGGGGATCGATGTCCTTTGACCCAATTTATATCCAGTTCATTATTTTATAGATTAAAATTTTTTAATTCTATTGAATTCAAGAAATAATTAAAAAATTAATATAAAAATTATTTTACTGTCGATTAAATTCAAAATAAATTTTTTAAATAAAGCTAGAATTAATACATTCAAAGTTTCAAAATATAACACACAAAAAAGGAAAAAAATCTAGATCAATGTATGAAAAACTTGAAAATAAAATAAGAAATTAAGCTTAATTAGTTAATTACCTCACATGGTGAGGTAAAAGGTGATGGCTTTACGAGTGTGGTGGGATAAAGGTTTGGTTTTTATGTTAAAGTGTTTTGTTTGGCTCATAATTTTTTGATTTACTTTAGAATTTTTATTGCTTGGGAAGCTATGTTTGTTTATTAAATTATTAAATTATTTAGTTTTTATTTTATTTTATATTCTTATTGGATAAGATATAATAATATTATACATATTATATGATATTACAAATCGATATTTATGGTACTAGTTTACATCAATTATTATGAAACCCGTCTATATTTTCACCCTCTACTCCTCTCGCATTTCGAAGAGGAGAAGACTGACTTAACTCAAATTGAGAAAAAAAATTAATTCCCTACAATGCATTGTGGGGGGCTCAAACCCATGACCTCACAATTATAAGGTATGAGTTCTAAGTACTAGACTAAAGTCTAGTGGCTACATAATATAGTGTTAATATAATTACATTTAACTTATTTATCTAATAGTAAGTAGTAATCTCACATTCATAAGTTTTATTTTTTAATTAATAATTATTTTTTATGTTTTGTAGATTCACAAATTTTTGTGAATGTATACAGAAGTAAATTCATATTCAATTTACGGAATGTGAATTTTTAAATTTTCAATTCAATCCAACCCAATTCACTAATCCACATGTCAAATTTTTACGGATCAGAAGGATTGAGCGGATCAAATTGAATTCGGAATACTACTATGAGCTAAACTTGACCCTTAAGACGTTTGATCGTGGGATAAAAACACAAGATTTGACTATTTGAAACAAATCTTATCCTATCTTATAAGCGCACTCCTACGGTGCCCATTTTAGTTCGTGTGCTAGGCTAGTAATTGTGCTATTAATTTAGGTCGATATAAATCTAATTTATTTATTAATCACATAGAGAATGTAAAATACAAAGTCGATTTTTTAATTCACATACCCATTTAGACTCAAATTTAAGACCTGAAATTTAGAAAGATTGCTCCTTTACCATTGAAGCCAAACTTTAGCTTCACCGAATCTACCAATGAATCATGTTACTAGTTTAATATATTTTAATATCTTTCAAAAAGAAAAGTTTACATGGTTAGTTGTTTATTTTAAACCAATATGTAGCTCTAATGGTAATGCCTTATTAGAGCTCAATAAGTGTATGAGTTAATGATTAAAAAAATATTTTTAATAAATTTTTAAAAATATTTATATTAAAATCTTATCAGTTTTTATTAAATATAATTAAATAATTACAGCCGTTGGATTTCATAGAAAGATTACAGGACATTTGTGTACCTTACATTATTATATAAGGTAACAAGTGACTTTATTGAGTAATTAGAGATGTTTTACAAAGGCTGAAACAAATTCAATATTTTAGTTTTCAAATGTGTGTTGTTCTTGTATTGTAGCTGCCCATGAATTGGTTAGATTAGCTTTGCAGGTTAATGAGTTTTATAGTGTGAATGAAAAGCTTTTCATCTAATATATTAAGTTACTTTGCAGTCCTCCGTCATTCTAATTATGGATGACAATAGATGTCACCTATTGTGAATTTGTCATTACCAGACATACACTAATAAAAATTCAAATTCCTAAATCCACCTACAGTCCGCTACATGTTTTTATTTTTTAAAAAAATCTACCAGCAACCTACAATGGATTTTTTGAAATTTACACATTTAAAATCACATATGTAAAAATTTAAATTATATAATTCAAACTATAAATTTATAACAATGGTTTAAAAAATTCGCATAAAAATTAATTCTAAATTTTATTAATCTAAATGAGAAATTAAAGTTTCAGCAATAAAACAAATGCATAAAATACATCAACATTAATACACGAAATATATCAATCTAGCATAGAATATTTTTGTTATAAATCATCATCTCTAATATTAATGTCTTACTCTATTTTTTAATTAATATACAACTATTGTCAACTATACTAATAAGTAAATTTTGGATAACTACCGCTAGCATTTAATTAAATAAATTAAAACTCAACTTTACTAATCAATCATTAGGTTCAAGTCATTAAAGTAAAATAAATAAAATTAATCACATCAAAACAAAATTTCAATAATATTAAACTTAAAAAGTACAAAATTTATATTTATTAAAAGCTTATCACATCTATTTTATATGTAATAGAAGGCATAGAAAGTGCGGCTGCGGTAAGCAAGGTGTCACGAGTAATAAATTTAACTGATATATTTTTATGATTAAATTTTTAATGCAATTTTATGATTAAAATAAAAATATAGATATTACAAAAAAAATGTGGTTTTTTTTTAGATACCAAACCAACTACGCAATCTATTTTAAATTTGAAATACTGAATTTGCAAATAATCTGCAAAATCCCTCAAAAGTTTTGGAGGAAGCAATATTTAGTCTTAAAAAGAAAAAAAAAAGTAGAACTTGTTTGATACAAATGGACCAAGTATGTTACGTTTTGTAAAACAGATGAACAAAAGGGATCTCAATATTATTCCCCTAAGGCGAATAGTTCGGTTCCTCTGTACAAGTGCGCCTCGTGGATCTGTTGCTGTCAGTGAGTGACCGAACACCCTCGCCTCGATTATCGCGGAGCTGCTCTGTACTCTGCTAGCTGACGTTGCAAGTTCTGTGCACGTTAATAAATGTATTTTCTCAATCAGATTATTCTTTAAAATTCACAACTAGGTTTTTAATCTTTACACTGTATTAAATAGATGTAATCTTTTTTTTTGCCCAAAAAAAGTTGTATATTGATTTATTTTTTTCGAAAAACCTGTTATTTATTTTAGTAATGATAGAGGCCGATACTTTTTTAAAATCAAATCTTAGATTCTAAATTTTTATTTTTAACATTTAAAGTTATAATTTTACCAATAAAAAATGAAAATTCCCAAAAGCTGACTAATTAGTTTTCAAGTATTTTCATTTGATAAGTCATTAGAGTTCGAATTATGAGATAAATAGAGGGTGTGACGAAAATTAGTAAATTAACATCTCGGGTTGAAAAAACAATTTTGTTTTTCAAATTTTATAATATAATGCAAGTTTAGTTAAACTTGAGAGCAAAGTTGTTTTACCGCTATAACATTACGCTGATGTCATAATTTTAGTAACAGTGGTAATAAAACATATAATAAAATGTAAGATTTTGTGATGAGATAGTAATAAGATGTTATAGTTCAATATTTTTTTAATCCAATTGTTATTTCACAAGTCTTAAAATACTGAAACGATATGTCATCATAATCCTAAAAGAAATTGTGAAATGTGGATATGAGTTACAACATTGCAAATTCTCACATGTTTGATGATCATGATAATAATCATATCGAGTATGTTGATAATTAAATCCGTTTGCGTTAATTACAATAAAAATTTAACAATGAAAATCTCTTATTTCTTCAATTAAGATAAAGTAAAAACTCCTCAAGTTAAGAATCTAAATTTAAAAACACATGTTATATGACTTCAGAAATCGAGTGCCATAATTTGCAAGACAAAGAAAATAACAAAGGGTGCTGGGATTGATAACAGCGAAGACCCTTCGATGAAACAATTAAACATGACATAAATCTTTTACTCTGTATCAAGCTGAAAAATGAGGGAATTTTTGTTGACACGTGTGCTAGAATATCAAGTCTATAAAGTTTATGCTCCAAAGTAAAACCACACGGCAGGTCCCTAGAGTGGCAGACGTAATGCAGTCTGACAGTATACATTCTATTTTATATATAAATAACAAAACATGTCAAATGGGTATCAATTTTATGCATATAATATATTTATTAATATAAAATTTAGAGTGATAAAACTCTTTAGATATTTATATAAATTTCTAATGTGTGGAATCCTCATATAAGTACTATATATATACGATCCTTCTCCAGTGACATATCTTCAATTTAACAAAGTGAAGATGCTATTAAAATATATATTAAAAAAAACACATATTTCAAGATACATCGAAAACTATATTTTTGCATCCCCATTTTATCGAAGTGAGGATGTTCTTATTAGAGGATGGTTATATATAGAGAGAAGGAAAAAAGAGAGTTATTATCTAATGATGACATCCTCATTTTTTTAAAAATAAGAATTTCACTAACATATAAAAATGTATATTTTAGTACGTTAGAGAATTAATTTATTTTTTTGTCTATTAGTGCATTGAAATCTATATTGTTTTTAATACTTTTGTAACATCTTCACTTTGATGTCCTCATTGAAGAAATAATAATAATAAAAATAATAATAACTTTAATGCATTGGAAACAGAAACAATGTTCTTATTCTATTACTATATTGAATTATGTATTTTTTAGGAATAAAAAATAATAATACTAAAACCCCTCAAGTTAAGAATCTTAAGTTAAAAGAAAAAAATCTCCAATTTTAATAAATTGGAAACAGTGTTCTTATTCTATTACTATATTGAATTATGTATTTTTTAATATTTTAGTGACATCCTTACTTCATTAAAATAAAAATATCCCCACTAGAGAATTATTTTATATTTACAAGGGTATAGAGGTGGACAAAATCTAAATTAATTTTTAATCCGGTACTTTTGCCAACCAAATAAAGTAAAAACCACACGGGCAGGTCCCTAGAGGCTAGAGTGATAAAACTCTAAAATTAAGCATTCCTGCAAAATAATAATAATAATAATAATAATAATTCGGCATAAAATTATGGAGATCGGGTTGTGAAATTTTCTTAGGAACAATGTTATATGACTTCAGAAATCGGATATCGTGATCTGCAAGATAAAGCAAACAACGAAGTAAAGGTGCTAGATTTGATACCGTTGAAGACCCTTTGATGAAACAATTAAATGTGACATAAATTTTTTACAATCTTATTATTTTAGAAAATTATTTTGCGATTTGTGTTCCATACGAGGTAAGCACTATGTACACACACATATATATATACACATACATATCTATATATCTATATATCAATATAGATATGAAGAGAGAATGAGAGTTTTTCTCGAATGACGGCATCCTGATTTTGTTAAAGTAAGAATTTTATTAAAATATTATAAAAACACGTATTTAAGTGTATTAGAGAATTTATTTTTTATTTTTATTTGTTAATGTATTGAAATTTATATTTTTTATACTTTCACGATATCTTAACTTTGATGTCCTCATTGAAATATTATTATTATTATTATTATTATTATTATACAAGTTGATGCGCCCTTCAAATATTTCAGCAACTATCTAGAATAATAATTCATGATCAGCATGTTAAAATTATTAAACCCATAAAAAATCCTTAAAGGAAACAATTACCCTCGATCTCTTAATCAATTGAAAGAAGTGCTATGACAGCAAACACAACCATGACAAAAAGGAATAATTTCAATTATCCCTAGCGAATCTAACTATCTGTAAATTATCTACTTTATTTTTTAAAATCTCAATTTAACCTCTAATTTTTTTTTTAAGAAGACAAAAAAAAAAAAATATTAACGCTCCCTTATTTTTCCTTATCTTTTAAAAAAAGGGGTAATTTGAGATTTTAAAAAATAGGAAGAGTGATCTAAAGACAATCAATTCACAAAAAAAAAGTAATCTGAAATTTATCCCGACAAAAATAACATTTTACGATGAAAGATAGACAAAAAAAACTTTTATCTTTTTTTTTTTTAATGTTCAACAGAAAAATTATTTAATCTTAATGTTTTGATTTCCTTTTGTCTTTTGTAATCATGGTCATTTATAAATTTAATTTTGTGATGCTTTCTTTCTCTTTTCAAAATGAGATCACATATATAGATTTAATTATTAGGTTAGATGAGCTCATCATATTAATCTACGATGAAACATAGTTGAAAGTTTATTATTATTATTTTAATAAATATTAGTTGAAAGAATCTTTGATTCACGATTAGCATCACATTATCTGCATATAAATCCACTATGCGTCCATATGTATGCCTACGTGTAATAACCAAACTAAAATTTTCCAAGCGAATCTCGTGAAGTTTTGTCTTGATATATGAAGGCTTATAATGCCAGCGCCAACAAGTCCCATTTAAATTAACATAACGCGTGGTTATGTCAATCGTATTTTCAACTGGGATTAGTTAAAGGGTATAAAATACAGTGCTTAATTAGTTGAAATTAACCATCAAAAGCCCTATTTGACAACTTTTAATTAATCAGCTTGCTTATCAAGATATTATTTTTTTCCCCCATGGTTAACATCAATAATACATTATTAATTTAGCTTCAATTGTTGGAGAAAACATGCACGCTGAGACGAGCAATATAAATGAGTAAAAGGATTAGGTCATTATATATTTCTTGATATTGAGTTCGCACAAACTGGTTAGCCAACCATTTTCTGGTTTTAGGGAAAGAAAAAGGTTAAATGCAACAATCAAAACAATTTTTTTATTGTGCTTCCTGCACATTGCTTTCTTATTTTTCAGAGAATCTCGTGCATTTAATAAAGGAATAAGATCCCTCATAATCTGAGCTCTACTGAGTTTTTAAAGATATTTTAACATGTATCTTTTAGTCATAGTATTTAGGTAAGATTTAACTTCTTTTATTTATTTATTTATTAACTACCAATCAGCAATTGAATTATTTACTAATGACATGATTATATCATTAGAGAATCCTATCCTTTAATAGAATAGTTATTCTTGTGGTGGGACTCACTATTTTAAAAATATAAAAATATATTAATTTTAATTTTAAAAAAATAAATATTTATTTAATTCCTATAACAAGTATATAATGTTCATCACAACCAAGCGTATTGTTGATTCAGCTTAGTCTAGAGCACCACATTGCCAATGACTTGGTCTTGCTTGGCACAAGACCCTAAAATCAACTTTGCTAATCAGTAAGTCTATATTTATTAACATTGATGATACATAATGGTATTGGTAGCGACATTCTAGTGATTAGGCTTGGCCAAAAAGCCTTAGCCGGCTTGACTCTCGGACTCTCGTGGGCTTAGATCCAACCGTCTATTTTAATAAATTAAATTTATAAATTAAAATCTAAAATAAAATCTAAAAATAATAATAAAAAAAAAAAAACTTAAGTCCTTAATTCATAAATCAATGATGATAAAAAAAACCTAAAATTATAATACTAGATTCTCTCTCACATCTTAAACCTTTATTAATTGAGGTGATTAAATTAGAGAATCCACTACTAAAAAAATTAAATTTATGAACTTTTATTTGATTTATTTCTTTATTTATTATTTTATTTTAAATATTTATTTTTGTTGTTGAATTTACAATCATTTAAAAAATAATTATTAGATATTACTAATAAGTATAGGGCATTAGGAGTAGATTTTTTTTTTTTTTTACAAAAAAAAAAGAAAATAATATCAGAGAAGGTCATCGTAATGATGTAGCCAACAAGCTACCATAATCGACAACTTCTGAAGGACAAAACAAATTAATATTATACAAAATTAGGTCAAAAAAATTTATGAAAATGACGTTAGATTGTTCGTTTTATTTTCTTACATTTCTTGCCTGTCTGTAACAAATAAAAAAAATAATGTCAACGAGAAATTATTTCTTTCTATGTTAAAGATAAGAATCTTTATTTCGTTTGCATTTACATTTTCAACTGTGAATAGTTAGAGAATAATAAATTAAATACAGTGTTTAGTTTAAATTTAAGCCATCAAGTGGCCAAATTGTCCTTTAAATTAATCAGTTTGCTTATCAAGAAATTATATGTGTCCTTTTTTTTTCCCAATCGTTAACATCAACAATGGAAGATTAATTTAGCTCGAATTAGGTGATGTTTGATTGACAGGAAAGGAGAGTGGAAATATTTTTTTTTTCAATTGTTAACATCAACAACGGAAGACTAATTTAGGTTGAATTAGGTGATGTTTGGTTGACAAGAAACGAGAATAGAAAAGATGAATTCATATTCTTTCATGATTCTTTTGATTGGTTGGTCCTAATTGATTGGAAATCAATTTCTAAAGTAACTTGAAATCAATGTAATTGAGGAATTTTAATTCTGCTCCATAATTTTAAAAGAAAAGTTTTAATGTTGTCTTTAATAAGTCAAAATAACATATTAAATAGTTTAAAACAAGTAATATATATCTATTAATTGGATCGCATGGACGATCCAATTGATCCAACTGCAGACGACATCGTAGTTTTGCCCTAATTAGAAATTATTATTAGATCATCACAAGACCACCGCCATACAGACATCAGAAAGCTGCCAGACCACTGTTGTCGACATGATTTCTTCATCAATTTTTATGCTAATTGAATTTCTAAGAGTCGATCAACAATTTTAGGGCAATGAAAATGGCACTAGATGTCTTTTCTTGGGCTCAACTCTCATTGTAGATATCTGAGAAACTTTTAACTCTTCTATTTCCAACACAATTGTAATTTTTTTTGGATATTTTTGTTTCTCTAATGAGTAGAACATTAGTTTTTTTATCATTTTGGTGTAATTTTGGAGACGAAAAACTCTATTCCAACAATGATTGGCTCTTTGGCAATGAGATTTTAAAATTTAAATTATTTTCTAAATAAACAATTTTTAAATACAATTTCAATTTATTTTATTTATTAGTTGTTTAATTTTTAAACTAAATTATTCAAAGTTTAAATTTTTAGTATTATATTTGTAACGAACTTTGAAAGTTTAGTATATAAGGTGAAGGGTAAATTAGTCCAAGAAAAAAATTTGTAATGTTCTTTCCCTTTAAAATTCTATGTTAAATTAAACAATTAAATTCAATTTTATTTTCTCTTCATCTCCTTTTTTGTCCCCCATCCTCCACACTACTCCAGTACTCCTCTCCTGTCTTCTCATTTCTTTAAACCAAACACCACCTTATTGTAGAAAACATGAATGCCAGGGCAAATGAGCAATTAAAGTAAAAAGGATTGGGATATTACTATGAAGGAACGAGAGAGGGGATCTGGAATGGAACCATAAATATTTGTATAGATTGATATAACAGCATCGATTGAGGAAAACACCCAAGAACCCACGTGACTTACTTTAACAAATACCTTTTTACTACATCCGATTGTACAGAATAAATTATATCCAGTAATGTATGATTTATCACTGCTATAACTGTACAAGAGAAAGCAAAATCATTTTTGGGAGTAGATAAATAAAATACAAAAAATACTACATAATGTGCTAACCATAGACTAGACATGGTAAAGAACTTTCAAGAAATAATATTTTTATGTGATTCATATCTAAAATGATCTTTCACAATTAAGTTGTGACGGAGCAAGATTGCGAATGTGGATTAATAAGGTAGATAAATACTAGATATCATTCTAGTATTAGTTTAAGTAAAGATGATTAGGTTACACTCTAATTGATACGTGATTAAATCTTGTTTTAATTCAAACGACTCTATAAGAGAAATTTTAATAGACAATTATGAAGAAAATTATAAAAGAGAAGCTTTTATTAATAAGAAGTCATGAAAATAATAATAAGATCTCGTTATCTATTGTTGGGTAAACCCACTCCCCTAGAAATAAAAAAACTAAAACACTGACTAAAATTAAAAAAAATAAAAAGAAAATATCAAGAATACATAAATAAAAAAATTCTAAAATTTTAAAAAGTTGTGCTCTGATTATGATAATGAGAAGGATCCTTAGTAGTGAAATTGATTAGTTATGGTTTTTATTCGTGTATGTATATAACCAACCTTTTTCGTTCTCTTCCACCTTAGAAACTAATCATTTCTCAATATTCTTCGTTCCTAATTGACTTAAGCAAGATTTTAACTGGACGCCTTTTTCCAGTATTTCTCAGTTTCTGCCTTCTTAGCCTTCAAAATCATGATTTTGGGCGACATCTGGACCATTCTGAAGGATTGCTTCCTGTGCTCTTTCTATGTTTACGGTTACATCCGTGATCTCGAAGAAAAAGTAAATACATTGAGCGGGAAAAAAGATGAACTCCAAGGCGTCTATGATGGAGTCAATGGAAGGGTCCAGCAAGCAAGACAAGATGGTTACGTGCCTAGACCGACAGTGTTACACTGGTTGGGAGATGTGCAAGATGCTGGCAGAAACCAGAGAGTGGATTCCCTTTTGCAGAGAGGTGAAGAAGAGAAAGCAAAGCTATGCTTGCGAGGTCATTGTTCCTGGAATTGTTGCTCGGCATACAATGTTAGTTCAGAACTAGTTAGGATGAACGACGTTTTGGAGAGATTAATAAATACCGGGAATGGATTCGCAGATGTTGCCGATCAGCCGCCTCCGCCTGTTGTGGAGATGTTACCAATGGAAATCACTGTGGGCATGGAATCTAGACTGAATGAAGTTTGGGGATACGTTCAAGACGATAGTGTGAGAATCATCTGCTTGTATGGGGTAAGCGGGGTGGGGAAGACTGCCCTGTTAAGAAACCTCAATAGGAAGTTCGGCAATGCCGGGCATAACTTTGATCGGGTGATTTTGGTTGAGCCGCGCACAGATGTAATAAATATTGAGACAATTCAGCTAGTTTTAAAATACAGACTAGCGATACCGAAGGAAATGTGGGATAACAAAAATCAGCAAGGTAGGGCAGCAGAAATTTTCCGGAGGTTAAGCCAGATGAGGTTCGCTTTGTTGCTGGATGACTTACGAGAACCAATAAATTTAGCCGAAGCGGGTGTTTCTGTTCAAAATGGATCGAAAATAGTATATACAACCATAATGGAGGACGCGTGCAACGCGATGGGTGATCAAAAGAAATTTAAAGTCGATTATTTGCTTCCAGATGATGCATGGAATCTGTTCCGACTCATGGTGAAGGACGATGTACTCAACTCCCATCCTGATATACCAGAACTTGCTGAAACTGTGGCCGACCTGTGTGGAGGGTTGCCGCTTGCTCTAATCACTATTGGAAGCGCCATGGCGAATACAAGAAACCGTGATGCGTGGGAAAATGCAGTTGTGGAATTGAGCAATTACCCGGCCGAATTTCGAGGTATGGGGGACCTTATCTTTCCTCGTTTGAAGTTCAGCTACGATCACCTGAGCAGTGAAACCCACAAAACTTGTTTTTTATTTTGTTCACTATTCCTAAAGAACCAACTTATTAGGAAAGATGAACTTGTTGATCTTTGGATTGGAGAGGGACTTCTACGTGATTCTCATAATATTGCTCTTGCACGATTGCAAGGCAAATCCATAATTGATTGTCTGATATGTGTTTGTCTATTGGAAGAGGTTCAAACTTACTTTGGAAATTATGTTAAGATGCATGATATGCTTCGGGATTTGGCTTTGTGGATAGCTTTCCAAGATGAGGGCAACAAGATTTTGGCTTCGAAACCTGAAAATGATGAGTTGATTATAGAACGACAAAGTCTCAACTGGAATGAGGCTGTACGAGTATCATTGTGGAGTTTTTTAGTTACATCCCTCGCCCCAACACCATTATCATTCCGGAGTTTTTTTAAAAAATCCCCCACCCCAGCGCCGCCCTCCTGTCTCCGTCTCTTAACTCTGCTCGTAAGGTATGCTAGTATGAAGGAAGTCCCAAAAGGGTTCTTTCAATCGATGCCTGCCTTGAGAGTTCTTGAGTGGTCACGGAATGGGCACTTGACAAAGTTGCCTGTGCAGAAGGGTGAATTGATTAACCTGCGGTATCTTAATCTGTCAGATACAGATATATCACAGTTGCCAATTGAGATTAAGAGATGCTGTCAACTGATAATTCTACTGCTAGATGGTACTGACAAACTGAAGGCGATACCGAAAGGACTGTTATCAGAGCTTTCAGCTTTACAGGTTTTCAGCAGGGTACCAACTGATCCCTATGAATCATATGATGACAGATCATCCACCCTTGGTGTTAATGTCTCGTCACTGCATGAGTTGGAGAGCTTGCAACACATTCAAGATGTAAGTGTCGTCTTATCAACTCTTGATTCTGTGCAGAAATTCCAATCATCCTCTAAGTTACGGAGTTGTATCCGAAGACTGATCATCAAGACCCCTGAATCATTTCCGACGTCATCTATCACAAAAATGCCGCAGGATGCCGATTTCCAGAACCTTCAAGATCTATTTATCAGCAATTGTTCCGTACAATATTTGACATGCCTTGTCGAAATTCCTCTCCTTCGATTCTTATTTGCAACTAACTGTCCATTACTAGAAGAAATAATTGCCAATGATCAAGCTGGGCAGCCCATAATTGGATTCACTCATCTTAAGCAATTGAATTTGAATGGTCTTCCAGAACTGAGGAGTATATGCGGCCGCGCCATGGCCTTTCCTTCCCTCGAAAGTATATATGTAAGTCAGTGCCCAAATCTCAAAAAACTCCCTTTGAACTCTCAGAGTGGGAAAAGAAATACAGTTTTCATCGGAGGAGAAGAATGGTGGAACCAACTGACGTGGGATGATGATGCCACTAAGCATGTTTTCAGTTCAAAATTCATCCCATTCTCAGATTTTCCTAACAGAAACGAACTGGAGCCATGTTACACATATGAAGCGTCAGTAATAAAAAGGTACTCCATAATGTTATAAACTAGTTACAGTGTGTTAGAAGAATAAATGATGGAGAGCCTAAAGCCGATACAATGGTGATAAAAGCGCATGCGGGATTATAGTGTTGATTCAAAACTTGTGCCAGATTATAGTATTGAGTCATTTTTATTTCCATTGTGTTAGATCTTTTTATTCAAATGTCAGTCCAATGAGCACGGGTGGAGTCATAATGTATATAAATAAATACACATGTTATATATGGTATTTTAATTAATTAGTTCGTTCAATGTATAACAGATAAATGTTGAATTCATCGAATGCTTTTATAATAACTATTTTATGCTGCTTCACAACTTTTGCAGCGCCTTAATGGAAGATCTCCCCAATGCCTGCACCATCATGTGATTGACGAGATGTTCAGGTGAAATTTATCTTTCTTTCTTGTTATCGGTACGTCAATTGAATGCCCCCTTTTTAATTTAATTTTCCACCAATTCTGAGACTTTGATTCACCGTTTTTTTGGCTTGAATTATTAAAAAAAAAAAAAACTGTTTGTTTTCGTGTTTACTGTATCCGATGATGCTAAAAAAACTTAAACCTAACAGAATGCTAACATAAGTAACGGTAAACTGATCTGTTTTACTCTGTTAATCTGTTTTACAGTTGATCTTGTCAGTGTTTTGTCTGATATTTTTGTTTAAATACCATTACTCAATTATTATTTCTGTACTCACATAATTGATCATTATTGCATTGCAAAACCTGTTTGATTAAGAGCCTTCATTGATAAATACCTTTTTTAGATCTCTGAAGAGTGAACAGAAGAGAACCACAGGAGTGCTTGCAACTGTGTGGACTCCTAATGTTTATTTATTAGATGCATCGGCCTGCAGTGCCTTGTGCGAGAAGCTTGTTCATCCGTGTAATCTGATTATGTGTGAAAAACTCATGTATTTAAAATGCTCACTGGTGATATATGGTTGTTGCTTTTATTGGTGTGGTACTTCCATGCTATGCTCATTAGAGCCTGGAACTGTTCTATTTGGTGTGTTTGAAAAATAATGTTACAATGTATTTTATAACTGTTCACGTTAATTTATTGTTTACTATGTGTGAAATTGGAAATTTTAGAGGATAAATATGTATTTTATTCATATTTTAATTTTGATTATAATAAATAAAATATAAAACTATAAATTATATTATAATATTATTTTATTCAATAATACTATGTAATATTTTATTATTATATTATTATCCTTATATATTAATTATCAATGTAAAAGAATAATTTAATGATAAGTTTAAATAATATTAGTATAAAATTAACATAGCACAATGTAATGCTAAATAATGTCAATATTATTATAGTACAATACTAACATAATGTACTTGTATCAAATAATATAATTAATACATTATGCTAAATACATCCTCCTTGTTTACATTTGAACCCACAAAAGACCCTTAATTAACATTTAATAATTCACAACATTATTATAATAATAAAAAAGAGTGAACCTAAATGCAACCATCTTATTTATTTTAACAGTGTTGAGGGAGTGGGATCGAGTTTTGTAATTGCAGGAACTTCTACTGTCCTCCCAAAAATTGGTGGGTAAATAATCTCTACTTGAATTATTGGTAAGTACGATGTCTCTCCAAATATAAATAGAAGTAAACATGTTAGGAGTATGGAAATAAAAGTTTAGATCATGTCTTATATAATAAAAAGGGATATTATCATTTTATTACTAAAGTTATTCTGAAATATCATGTCAGTACCATAGTTTACCGAAAAATGCATTTTACTACCAAACATTTGCGTCGTTATCAATTTACTACCATTCCGTTAAAAATGTTAAAAATTTGCTGATGTCATAAGGGCATCAAAGACATTTCTAGTTGTAAAAGTAAAATTGTCTGTTAATTTGATAGATAAATTATCATTTTACTATCAAGGTTTTAGGAGTATTATCATTTTACTACCAATATTTTAGGATGATTATCATTTTACTATCAAACTTTTAGGGGTAAAATCAACTTTTAACTCAATTTCCGTTAAACATTAACGTTTTCTTAACGAAATGGTAATAAATTGATAACGGCACAAACATTTGGTAGTAAAATGCACTTTTCGGTAAAGCATGGTACTGACATGATATGTCAGAATAACTTTGGTAGTAAAATGATAATATCCCTAATAAAAATGATTTGGGTTACTCGCAAAAGGCATTGATTATATAAATATAAACATTAGTGTTGAAAATTATGTGTGTGTGTATATATGAAAACCAGCCAACACTAAATGGATCCCTCCTATCTATATGAAGCCTAAACCTATAGGGTGTATTTGACATACTATATTGTATTATGTCATATTATATTATTTTAATACAGATGAAGTGTATTATTTTATAATAAAATAGCATTATATTATAATAATGTTGCATAATATATGACATCTGATCAGAATTTTTTGTGATTAATTTAGATTATATATTATATTATATTAATATTTTATATTATATTCATAATCGTGTTGGTTGAAAAAGTAAGAGGAATGAGAGAAAGGGATCAGGATGGGAACTATAAATTATTTTACAAATTGATATGCCATAACCGTGTTGGTTGAAAAATACACTCCACGAACTGCGTAATTTATCCAATATATATATGCCTCATCAAGTCGTAGAAAATAAATTTATACAATAACACGTAGTTTTGTCGCTTCTATAGTACAAGATAAAACAAAACTATTTTTGGCGGTAAATAAATGAAATATAAAAATACAAGAGCTATTAAGTCATTTGATAAACTTTTTCATAAACTTCCTACGCCACAGCAAATTCTTAATTTGTAGCCAACGAACTAGTTATTTTATTAAATTTACCATGTTAAAAAAAAATTTTATATTACAAGGCATCAAAGACATTTCTAGTTGTAATTAAATATCTGCATTCTAAGATGATAATTATCATTTTACTATCAAGGTTTTAGGAGTATTATCATTTTACTACCAATATTTTAGGATGATTATCATTTTACTATCAAACTTTTAGGGGTAAAATCAACTTTTAACTCAATTTCCGTTAAACATTAACGTTTTCTTAACGAAATGGTAATAAATTGATAACGGCACAAACATTTGGTAGTAAAATGCACTTTTCGGTAAAGCATTGACGTGATACGCCGTAATAACTTTAGAAGAAACGATAATATCCCTAATAAAAATGATTTGGGTTACTCGCAAAAGGCATTGATTATATAAATATAAACATTAGTGTTGAAAATTATGTGTGTGTGTATATATGAAAACCAGCCAACACTAAATGGATCCCTCCTATCTATATGAAGCCTAAACCTATAGGGTGTATTTGACATACTATATTGTATTATGTCATATTATATTATTTTAATACTGATGTATTGTATTATTTTATATTATATTAGCATTATATTATAATAATGTTGTACAATATTTGGTGTGATACTGTACTGTATTAATTTTTTTGTGATTAATTTAGATTATATATTATATTATATTAATATTTTATATTATATTCATAATCGTGTTGGTTGAAAAAGTAAGAGGAATGAGAGAAGGGATCAGGATGGGAACTATAAATTATTTTACAAATTGATATGCCATAACCGTGTTGGTTGAAAAATACACTCCACGAACTGCGTAATTTATCCAATATATATATGCCTCATCAAGTCGTAGAAAATAAATTTATACAATAACACGTAGTTTTGTCGCTTCTATAGTACAAGATAAAACAAAACTATTTTTGGCGGTAAATAAATGAAATATAAAAATACAAGAGCTATTAAGTCATTTGATAAACTTTTTCATAAACTTCCTACGCCACAGCAAATTCTTAATTTGTAGCCAACGAACTAGTGTAGTCATGACATGCATTAGAAAAATATACATGTTATATATAATTTCGTTAATTAATTGGCTCGCTTAAGGTACAACAGATCAGCGTTGAGTTCATTTGATTATTATTATTTTTTCATTCTCCCTAAAACGACGTCGTTTCATTATCTTTCTCTTCGTCTCACAGCCCCTTTCTCCTTCTATTTCTCTCTTTCTCTTGACGCTTTGGTTTCGATCACCTCTGATCAGGACCTGGCAAATCTCATCAAGGAATACGATCGTGTTGCATCACCTCCATGTTCTTTAAAGATCAGAGCTTTCCTTTTACTACCCAAAAAAATCTCTTCACCAACTTCTTCTTCTTCATCATCATCGGCTTCCTCATCGCCAAAATCATCAACAACAACAGCCCCATCAACTTCTGTCACCCACTGCCATCGTCATGTTTCGGCAGCCGGTCTGGTTGTGTCTCCACTCTGCTTAAAAAAATCAGCTGCCAAGTACATTACAGCTCACTATCCTCATCATGGTTACTATGCTCATGGAAATCCTAGCCGTATGGCTCGTATCTACCTCATTCACAACGGCAACTACTTGCAGTAACCACATATCACAGAATGATCATGAGGACTTTTTATGGAAAAAAGAAAAGTACGCGAAAGTTAAATAGAAAAGGAGAAAAAAAAAGAACTTGAAAATAAATAGAGATAACATATGATGATGATGATGATGTAATGGAACTGTAAATCGTTAAGAAGGATTGCTTTGCTTTCTTTTTGATGCTGCGTAGCCATTAATAAATTTTCGATCTAATTTCGTTTGGGATCCAAAATTTTTTTATGGTGAGTTGATGATTACTTAATTGTCATCTTCTTATTTTTTTTGGATGTGATGCGTACAATTTTCATCGTTCCATAACAGCATCCAGTTTCCCATGGCTGATGGCTGGGTATATATGATGGAACCCTGCGTGATGGTGGCTGCCAGGCTGATGGCTGTCGGTGTGGTGGGTGCCGATGGTTGGGTATGCGTGATGGTGACCGTGAAATGAAGGGGAAGAGAAAGTTGTGGTTCTACAGAAAAGTAGAAGGAGAAAGGCTGTGAGACGAAGAGAAAGAGGAAGCAAATTTGGGTTGGGGCTGTAACAATTTTGCTTAGCTAAAACGACGTCGTTTTAGCTTCAATGAAGGAAAAAAAAAAGAGATTGAAACGGTGTCGTTTATTGCTTGCGGGGTTTGACCCGGGGCAAATAGCAGAATTCTTAAGTTTAATCGAACCTGTTTGTTCTTCTACTTCTAACTGTAGCTAATGCCTATTATGAATATATATTAAAAAAAGAGGGTCAAAGAAAATGCCAGCAAAAAAAATTGTAAAACTGAATCAAATATGTTATACGGTACTAAATGATAATTTTCAATTTACACAATAAACCTGACAGTTTTTATAATTGTTTTTGTCAGCTTTCAGTCTGATTTTTCTTTTTCAATACCATTGCCAATACATATTTTTTGTTGGGAATATATGTTGTTTAAAAGTATCAGTTTACTATTTAATTATAATAATAATTTTTTTTATTAATAAAATAAATGAGATATTTTATTCAAGTATCTTAATTACATTAATATTTTGAGTAAAGTGTATTTAATCATATTATATATATTTATGTGATCATCATGTGAATTCACAGAAGAAATAAATACAAGTTATCTTATAATTAAAAAAATTAAATTCGCAGTTGATAAATAAAGTTGAGAATTTTATTTAAATATAGACTGTAATAAATTCATTAAATGATTTGTTTTAATCATGTATGAATTTATTGATGTAGTATGACTACATTGAATAGACTTACATATGAGATTTAATTAACTTTGTAATAACTGTCAGACTTATTAAATCTCATAAGCATTGATTTTACTATAATCTTAATCTTGAGTTAGTTATAATTTCATGAATGTAATTGTTACTTCATTTGAGTTACCAATGAGCACGACATACACTTATAGTCAAAATTATCCGGCATCTTAGTTGGAGTAATTATGAGTATTAGAGTTATAGATTAACAATATAGAATTTGTACAACACATCTCTTGATGAGTTTTCGGCACTTGATCATACAATTCTCTAGCCAAAGTGTGTCGACATATTTAATATGTTGAAAATGATCATTAGAGAAAATAAGTATCAAGGAACAAGATATAATTAAATTGATTGGACAGTTGAGATATCAATTTTAATTAACAATGTGGTATAAAGGATTGTGCAGTAAAAAAATATTATGGCATGGGTTGAATTATTATTCGAGAACACTATCATAGATAGCATACAATTATGGAGGTGAGTTTTAATCTTTTAGTGGAGTAGATTTGGAATAAAATAATTGGGCTGATTTAATTACATGCCAAATTATTGTAACCACTATTGCATGTACCCATATGATCCCCGGGTTGGCTCATTTAATTGACTACACCGCTACTGGATTAATAAGCTAGATAACTAGCTATTTAGGTTAAAAGCCTAAATATATTATTTAGTGGGAGGCTCCATAAATTATGTTTGTGTGTAAAGAGTCTTGTGTTATTTTACAAGGTGGGCTCCTATAACAAGAAGAAGTATCTTTACTTTTGGTTTTATTATTTTTTAATTTAAATCAAATTTGATTTAATAGAATTAAAAAATAAAAAATATGAAGTCTAAGGTTTCCACCGAATAGAGATATAAAAGGGTTAGTTTTCCCAAAAAGAAAAAAGAAAGCCACATTATACAGATAAGAGAAAAAGATTTCTTCTTTCTAATCGTGAGAGGAATATTTTCTCTTGTTAGTTACTTTTAGTGGTGATAAAGGCGTCTATACGTAAAGTGCAGATCAAATTTGAGCTATATCTTGTAAGATCATTGATGACGGATCGTGATCTAATAAAGATTGTGGTAACGAATCGTGATCTAACATGGGTGGTGGTGACAGATCGTGATTTGGGAGTCTAGATTATTTTAGCAAAAAAGCAAAGTCAGATTTTTAATGTATGATTTTTTAGATTACTTATTCCTATATATTGTATGAGATCAGTCTTAAAAGTTTTTATAAAAGTTAAAAAACTGATTTTTAACCAACACTTGCTACTCACATAATTGATTATCATTGCTTTACTTTCGATGTCATGTTATGCTTGTTAGATACCTGAACTATTTTATCATTGCTTGAATTTAAACTCGCAAAAGACCCTTGATTAGATTGTAATAGATAGTGTCATCGTCGTCATCATCGTCGTTATAATAATAATAATAATAATATAAAAACAAAAAGTGCACCTAAATGCAACCATCCTGTGTCACTTAGGTTTTTAGACACCGTTGAGGGAGTAGATTTGAATTTTGTAACTAGAGGAACTTTTACTCCTCTTCTATAAATAGGTGTGATAAATAACCTTTATTTCCAATGTGAATGAAATAGATGACTCTCTGGATATTAATAAAAGTAAAAATATTATAATGTAGAAATAAAAATAAGTGATCTTCCTTAGTTCCCATGGTTCTGATTATATAAACATCAATTTTTATATTTTTTAAGGGTCTATCTATGATGCTATATTAGACACACCAACATTAATAGTTGGGTGCCTGTAGATCAACAATAATTTAGTAATATAAATAAAATAATGAATATAATTTTGCAGTTTACTATTTATAAAGCACAACTTTACTGGTAAAATTTTATAATGGATAGGAGATCATGTCGATGAAATAAGATAAAAAGAGAGAAAAATAAGAATTAGAATAGAATTCAAACACAACAATTAAAGGTTATAGAGATTTGATTATATATTTTTTTCTTTACACGTATCAATCATATAATAATTACATAACTTATTGTTGGAAAGTGCTATGTTGGGAACTGTAGAAATAATAGCTATTAACTAGCTACAATTAGTAAACAGTTGTTAATTTAGCTATTATTAGTGGTTAAGTACAGTAGATAGTGGTTAGATTAATTAATAATGGTTGGGTGTTAGTAGTTATTAGTCTCTCTGTATATATATTCATGTAATTTCTGTAAAGGTAAAAATAAGCAGAAAAATAAAGTCTTTTCTCTTCATGGTATCAGAGCTTTAGATTTTCTACCTAGTGTTATTCACGGCCTTCATAGCCATTTTCTTCTTCAGCCTTAATTGCCACTTTCTCTTTTAGCTTCATTGCCAACTTATTCTTCCTGAAATCATGTCACAAATGACTAAAGCTAACACCTTTTTCAACCCTATCCATGCTGAGAACCCCACCCTCCAGATTACCACCTCCAAACTTGATGGAATGAATTTTATGGAGTGGTCTCAGTTTGTGAAAATCTCCCTGAAAAGCAAAGGAAAGTTTAAGTATGTGAGTGAAGTACCACCCGATGTGAAGGATTCCAAATTTGAGACATGGGATACAGAGAATTATATGGTTATGTCTTCGTTACTAAACTCTACAGAACCCCGAATCAAGAAAACCTATATATTTATATCACAAAGCAGGGATCCATGAATGTCACAGACTACAACAACACTCTCAAATGGTTGTTAACTAAATTGGATTTGCACGAGAATGTGGAGCTGTAATATTCTAAAGATGCAAAGACAATAAGAGATCTTATGGAAAGAGAACGTGTCATACAGTTTCTATTAAGGCTTAATTTAGTGTATGAGCAAGCAAGGGATCGAGTCCTCGGGATAAATCCTCTATCTGATCTTGATGGAGCGTTCGTTATCATCAGAGGAGAAAAGAGTAACAAAGAACTAGTGGGCATTAAAACCATAGATGGGGGAGATGCAACCACCGAAAATTCTACTCTTATTGTGACGAAGTCTGCTGATAACAAAAAATCTCAAGAAAAGGACAAGCTTTGGTGTGACTACTATAATAAACAGAGGCATACATGGGCCACATATTGGAAGCTACATGGGAAGCCACAAAATCAGAAGCAACTTGGCAACCGAAGAGGATTTCAGCCTAACTGGACAGGCCAAGCAAATCAGACCTCAACTGTTGATGGAAACAACGGACAAAGACTCGAGGGATTTAACCAGTAAGATTTTGAAAAGCGTCGAAAAATGTTGAACTAACTTGACAACACCAGTACCAATCATGAACCCACCATTACGGGTTCTTGTTCCATGGCGTCTTCAGGTATAAAAGCCTCCTTAATGCCCTTAAAATCTAATTCTTGCATCTGGATCATTGATTCAGGTGCTTCTGATCATATGACAAGCATGTCTAATATCTTTTCTAGCTATGTACCATGTTCAGGTAGACAAAAAATTAAAGTAGCCGATAGGACTTGTTCCTCGATTGCTGGTCAAGGGACTGTCAAAATCTCAAACACCATAACTTTACAATCTGTTCTTCATGTTCCAAACTTGGATTATAATTTGTTGTCTATTGGAAAACTCACAAGACCTAAACTGTTCAGTTCAATTTATTCCATTTGGTTGTTGTTTTCAGGACCGATCAAGGAAGATGATTGGGGCTGGTAAACTGAGAGACGGACTTTACTACCTGGATACTTATTAGAGTGATAAAGAAAAGCATCAATGTCTAGTTTCTCAGCAAGACAATTTTGACCAGATTTATCTTTGGCATAATCATTTAGGGTACCCACTTTTTACCTTTTTAAAGAAATTGTTTCCAAAGTTATTTCAAAAAATAGATGTTAGCAATTTACATTGTGAATCTTGTATGTTTGCTAAACATCATCGCTCTATTTTTCCAATAAAAAGAAGTCAGATTTCTACACTATTTAGCCTAATTCATTCTGATGTATAGGCCCATCTCGTATTACTAATATTTCTGGCTCCTAATGGTTTGTTATCTTTATTGATGATTGTACCATAATCACATTGGTTTATCTTATGAAAAATAAGTTAGAGGCTTCATCTATTTTTTCTTTATTCTATAAGTTTATTAAGAATCAGTTTGGGGTCTATATCCAAAATTTGAGATCTGACAATGGAAAAGAGTACTTTAACTAGAAACTCAAGGCATACCTATCAGATGAGGGCATTTTATATCAGTCAACTTGCATTGATTCCCCTCAATAAAATGGTATCGCTGAAAGAAAGAATAGACATCTTCTTGAAGTCGCTCGATCTCTTTTGTTCCAAAGCGAAGTACCAAAATCCTACTGGGGTGATGCCATCCTTACTGCAACTTATCTGATCAACATAATGCCAACCAGAGTTCTTGATAATCAAAATCCTATGAAGAAACTCATGACTTTGTTTCCAAATTTTTAGGGGACTGGATCTTAACACCTAAGGTATTTGGATGTGTTTCGTATGCTCTTGTTCAACCCCATTTACGAAGTAAACTTGATCCTAGATCTGTGAAGTGTGTTTTCCTAGGCTACTCTCTAACAAGAAAGGGGTACAAATGTTATCATCCTCATACAAAGAAGACATATGTTACTATGGATGTGACCTTTGTGGAAAATCAATATTATTTTAAGGCCTATCTTCAAGGGGAGAGTGACTTAACAAAGGAGGAAGATAAATTGGAAGCGGAGATTGGATCGCTCAAGGCCACTATTGACGAGCGATTTAATAACGTTCAGCAAAAATTTTCATCCCTTGAAGCCATGTTGCTGAAATTGATAGAACTCCACCTCAACCTACCACCGGTAGTATCAACAAAGCGGCGCGTATGGGAAGGATCTGGCGACATGGAACCCGTGTTAGCGATCGCGAGGGGAGGGCCGAAAACTATTAGTCTCGACACCCAGGGCAACACGCAGATTTGGTGGCGAGAGGTCAGCCTGTGGGACTTACGACTTGTGAGCCTTTTCAGCAGAAAGGGTGTGCGAGAATGGGTTCTTGTGGTAGTGGATCTAAGGGTTACGCTGGAGGAGCTTAAGAGTTGGGAATTAGTGTTTGACCGAAACGGGGCAAGAGTCGGGTTGGCTGGACTTCGCCTCGACGCCGTGGGGTGACGACACTGCATGGTCGTTGGGGTCAAGGCAGGTAGGCACATTGTGGGTCAGTCGGATTTGGGCTGTGGCTGGATTTGGGTCCGACAGTTGGATTTAGGCGGATGGCGGAGGAGAGGGTAACCAACGAGAAAGCGGAGCGGTTATGACCGAATATACCGAAGAAGCGGATTCCACAATTGGGACTCAAAGAGAATTTTGGGTTGGGTCTTTGAGATTCAGGAACCGAATAGATTCGGAGGTCGAGACCTTCAATGGCGTAATCGGGCGGCCGACTCAATAAGCGGATTTTGGGGTAAGGAAACGAAAAACGCCCATTTTCAAAAGCAAGGATGCCTATGGATGGGTGTATAGGTTAGAGCGGTATTTCGCCATCAATGGACTCTCATAAAGGGAAAAATTGATGGCAGCGACATTATGTTTGGAGGGAAAGGCCCTTGCATGGTTTCAATGGCGGGAACAACGACAACCATTGAGGTGGGTGAATTTAAGGACCAACAATTGGAGAGGTTTCAGCCTCTCAAGAGGAGATTTGCCTGACTTTTTTGTCCTAATCCGAGAGAGAACATCATGGAATATACGGAAAAGTTTGAGCTGTTGGCGCCCGAGGGAGTCTTAGAGGCGTGTTGGAAGGAAATTTTATAGCGGATCAAGCGGAAATTGAGCATACGGTCATAAGGCCAAGAGGATCGGGGAGTCAATTGAGTCAGATGATTGCGGATAAGAAAACAATGTTAGCCTCGGATTCCACCTTGAGGACAAGGTGTCTTTTTGGAAGGGGAGTAATGTTAGACCTATGAAAACTTATGTTAGGCATAAATATAAAGAGGCATGGGCTGTTTAGTAATTTTAAGGGCAGGGGTAATTTAGTAATTTTATTATTAATTAGGGTTTAGCTATAAATAGAGATTATGGAGTCATTTAGGGTTTATGTTGAGTTTTGTCTGGTATTAGGAACCATTAGGGGTTTTGGGAGAGATTGACCTACCTCTCGAATTGTAGGTCAGGTTTGTTTCTTTTTTTTTAATATAATCAATAAAAGTCAGCCCTAATTTAGCCCTAAGTCCTATCAAAGTAGTCAGAAATTATGAGGAGAAAGTAGTGTCATGTATATTCAATTAGTACAGGGATCCCTTTTAAATAGGACAATTATAACAGAAAAGGAAACTAATTAAAGCTAATATTTGACAGATATCATCTAAATTTACATAGGAAACGAATCCTAGAATATCTCTAGGATTGAGGCTGAAATCAAGGCCTAATTTCCAACAATTTCCAACACTCCCCCTCGTCGGCTCAAGATATCCTCCATAGCTTGCTAGTCAACTTATCAAATTGCTTCTCAGTGCAATCCCTTTGTTAATACATCGCTAACTGCTCATTTGTTGGAAGATATGTCATACATATTATTCCAAAGATTGAGTTTCTCCTCACGAAGTGTTTATCCACTTCTATATGTTTTGTTCGATCATGAAGGACCTCGGATTACGAGCTATAGAAATAGCGCTTTGTTGTCACAATAGACTTTCATGAGTTGAGGAAGCAAATTTCAGTTCTTCAAGAATTCTTTTATCCACATAACCTCGCAGATACCACGGGCAACAACAATTCTACTCCGCACTACTCAAGCTACCACATTTTGTTGTTTACTGCCATGTAACTAGGTTCCCACCAACAAAGGAACAATAACCAGATGTCGATCTCTGCTGACACTTCCCGCCACCCAGACTGTAGACTTCAACTTAAAGATGTCCATGTTTTTCAACAAGAGCCTCTCCTGAGTTCCTTTAGATATCTTAAGATCCCGTAGGTCACTGAAAATGCTCGCCTCGGTGAGTGCATAAACCGACTTACCATGTCGACCGCAAACGCGATATCGTGTCGCTGATGAGACAAGTAGATCAACTTCCTACGAAGTTTTGACATCGCTCATCCTTTACTTCTTCAACCTTAGCATGTCAGAATCTCGTTAGGATCAATCGGTCTCTACCATCTTACACCAAGCAAACCTGCTTTCTCCAAGAAGATTAAGAATATATTTCCTCCGATTCACAAATATACCTTCCTCGATCTTGCAAATTCCATTCCAAGGAAATACTTAAGGACTCCTGCATCCTTAATTGAAACCTCTGCAAGTCTCTTCGAGGTCGCTAATTGCTTTCATCATCACCGCTAAAATGATATCATCAACATAAACAATCAAAATTGCAACTTTACCATCTTTGAGTGTTTATAAAATATTGTGTGATCTCGCTTGGCTCGCAAGAAGCCATAATCGATAACCCGCTTTTCCAAAGCTGCTCAAACCATGCTTTTGGTGACCGCTTTGAGACCATATAATGCCTTTTTAATCATACTTTATCACTTCCAAGTCTCTCCTCAAACTCGTGGTAGGCTCATGAACACTTCCTCTTTAAGATCACCATTGAGAAATGCATTTTAACGCCAAGTCAGTGCAAAGGCCAATCAGAATTCATCAAGAGATAACAAAATTCGATAGAATTTATTTTAGCAACAGAGCAAAAGTCTCGATAGTCAATCCCATAAGTCCGAGGAAGCCTTTTAGCCACCGCCTCCCTTATACCTCTCAACTCTTCCATTAGCATTACATTTTATAAACATCCACTTACACCCAACTATTTTCTTGTCTCCGGGTGGATCAACTATCTCCCAAGTACCACTTCTCCTTAGTGGCATTCATCTCCTCCATGACCGCTAATTTCCAATTCGGGTCATCCAGCTTCGTACATTTCGAACAAACAAGTGTGAAATCCTAGATGTGAAAGCTTTTATGGTTTTTGATTTCGATAGGAAAGGTAATTTGCAATAGGATGTTTGGTGCAATTTCGAACACCTTTCCTAATAGCTATAGGGACATCAAGATCAGGAATAATTGGTGAATCATTGGAAATAATAGAAGGAATCAAAGCTGGAGTTAGGATTTGATTACCTGAAATTTCGATACCGGAACTCGATTTTTCAAATTGGGCTTGTGTAGGATTGACCTTTAAGTCTTTACTTCTCAGATGAAATCTTTTCCTAGTATAAACCTGAAGCTCGTAATTTGATCGCCGATCCGCTTTGTAGTACTTCTCGAATGAGAATCTCCTCAGATAGGCACTAAAGAACCCGTTTTTGAACGATCATTATCAAAAAGTTTAGTTCTTGAATAGACAAATAACTTTGGAAGTGGGATAAATGTCCCAAAATTGTCTTCTACTCCATTTGTCTCCCGAAGAGAATTTTAGTGAAATAAGGAGTTTTTTCCAAAAACCACACATCCATACTCACATGGAATTTTTTTGTTTGAGGGTCAAAACACTTATACCCCTTTTTGTTCGATGAATAGCCCAAAAATACACATTTTATAGCATGTGGGTCAAGTTTTGAACGAAATTGAGGTGGAACATGAACATAGTACATCAAAAACTTTGTGGTAAATCGAAAACAACCTTGTTCTTTGGAAAAAATTCTTTAAGGCAATCAATGGGTGTTTTGTATTTTAACACCTTGGTAGGCATCCTGTTATCAAATAAGATCTTTGTTAAAAGCGCTTCACCCCATAAAGACTTAGGAATATGCATGTGAAACATTATGGCACGTGCTACTTCAAGTAAATGTTTATTTTTCCGTTCTGCAATGCCATTTTGTTGAGGGGTATCCCGACATATAGATTGATGAAAAATGCCTTTATCATTTAAAAACTCACCCAAGTGCTCATTGAAATACTCCGTTCCATTGTCAGAATGTAAAATACCAATTCTCGTTTGAAATTGACTTTCAATCATAGTGTAAAAAGTTTCAAATAAATATTTTACTTCAGATTTTTTATTCATAAGAAAAATCCAACATAAACGAGTATGGTCATCAATAAAAGTAACAAACCATTTTTTACTAGAAATGGTACTGACCTTAGAAGGGCCCCAAACATCACTATGAATCAAATAAAAAGGTTTGGAGGCACAGTGCTTTTGGTGATAAGTAGAGCGATGAAGTTTTGCAAAAAGCAGCATTCACAATAAATGGAAGAGCAATCAATCCCTTTAAATAATTAAAATAAGTGTTTCAAATAAAGAAAACTAGGATGTCCTAGTCTATAGTGCCATAGCATTATTTTTTCTCGAACAGAAATTGAACTAGTACTAATAAAGCTCTGAGCTTTTTTATTACTAATAGGTACTTCATCAAAGTAGTAAAGACCGTCAATCATCCTAGCACGTCCAATCATCATCCCGAATTACGGTCACGAAATTCACAATGTGATTGAAAGAAGGTAATCGACAATTAGCATCTAGATAATTTGCTATGACAAAGATTGCGGCTAAGTTAGGGGCATGAAGAGCAATTGAGATTAATTTTCTCGGTTGGTTTGATAAGTCCTTTTCACGCAATGGGTGAAAAACTCCCATCGGCAATTCTAATTTTTGATTTCGAGAACAAGGAGAATAGGTATTAAATAAATGAAAAAACTAGTCATGTGATCGGAGGCTCAGAATCATGATCCGTGGAGCAGTTTAAACAAGAAAGGGCTATAGGATTTACTGCTGTTTGAGCGAGAAACATTAGGAATACGAGAGAAGTTGGATTTTATCGAACGAGTTGATCAATCTACTCTTTGTTGAAGTGGCTTTGAGTTGGCTTCGTTGGCGAAGGAATCCACGATTCTTCTCTCGCTTGCTTCATGTTTTCCGGTTCGAGTTTGCCGTGAAGTTTCGGTATTTCTCGCGTGTATGGCGAGGCTTGTGCAATGATCGCACGGACTGCGCGATAATTTGCGATCTTGTGATAATTTGGATTGACTCACGGTACTCCTTTTCACGAGCATTACACTCCTTGACTTTCTTCTCTTGACTTGAAAGACTTCGCCAATGGGTGGTAGAGGAGGTCTGCAATAATCCTTCCTCTTCATCAAACTCAACATTGGTAGGCAGAAACTTGTAAATCTGTCTTCCACGGTTTTCTTGTGGTGGTTGCGATCATCACGGATTTCCATTCATACGTGTTGAAGAGGTCAAGATCTTGCCAACCTTTTCAATGAATTGAAATATTTTGTGCGAGTCATCTCCTTGTGAATCTCTCCCAACTTTAAAGTTAACTTTCGAAACACGAGATTGGTTGCCCGGTCGAATACATCGACTAACATTATCCCATGATTCATAGCGATGGGATACGTATAATTGGAGCTTATATCCTCCGTCCATGGAGTTGACCAGCCATGTCATAACCATGGAATTTTCAGCATCCCAAGTGGTGTCTGACGGATCATCATTAGCGAGGAACCTTCTTGTCACCGGTGATGTAACCAATTTTTCCTTGCCGGATATACATCAGGAAGATTGCGACAAGCGGAGGAAGTTATGTCGCCATTTAGGCGGATGGTGGTGATTTGAATAGAATGAGAGTTGGAGTGGTTTGGCGGTCTCGGATGTTTTCTTTGGAATGGCGGCGGGGTTGGAGTGGTTTCAGATGTGACTTCTGACATGGTTACAACAGTTTTTTTTTTCTCTGGGGCTGCTGTGTTTTTAGGGTTATAGACACGATTCTCTTAGCGCTCTGATACCAAGTCAGAAATTATGAGGAGAAAGTAGTGTCATGTATATTCAATTAGTACATGGATCCCTTTTAAATAGGGCAATTATAACAGAAAAGGAAACTAATTAAAGCTAATATTTGACAGATATCATCTAAATTTACATAGGAAACGAATCCTAGAATATCTCTAGGATTGAGGCTGAAATCAAGGCCTAATTTCCAACAATTTCCAACACTTAACAAAGGAGGAAGATAGGTAGGATTGGAATGTGAAAAACAGTTTGCAGCCAATTAATAAACCAAATATAGAGCCAGCTATTGAGAAATCAGAAGTAATAGCCATTGAGGACCCTCAAAATATGGAGTTAGCCACTAAGGAATCAAAAGTAATAGCCACCAAAGATCCTACTACAAAGGACCCTCCTTCAGCCCTTCAACCTGAGACTACAATTCAACTTGACAGCCACTATTCCAACTAATCAGAGTGTACTAATCCACCTAAAACATCCTCTTAACTGACAACAAATGCAGAGACAGACATTGAGGCTATGAAAACATCCACTCTAAGAACATATTCTAGGAGGAAAAGAACTGTCATCGATTCTCATACTCCAATCATTAACCTTGAATAAGGTAATGATAATAATGCTTCAATTCTCATCCCTAATTATTTTACTCAAAATGATGTTGATTTACCTATTGCTTTATGAAAAGGGGTTCGGAGTTGTACCCAACACCCTATGTCTTATTTTTTGTCTTTGCAGAACCTGTTTCCTCAATATAATGCTTTTCTTACATCTCTGTTGTCCCAAAGAGTTCTTACATCTATTCAAGAGGCGTTAACCTCAAATCTATGGAAAGAGACAATGATCGATGAATTAAAAGCCTTGGAGAAAAACCAGACATGGCAGATTGTGGACTTGCCCAAAGATAAAAAGGTTGTTGGCTGCAAGTAGATCTATACCATAAAATACAAGGCTGATAGGCCATTGGACATATACAAATCAAGACTAGTTGTGAAAGGATACACACAGACTTATGGAATGGATTATTATGAGACATTTGCACTTGTGGCGAAAATTAACACAATCTGAATTCTCTTGTCCTTGGCAGTAATAAAAGAATGGTCGTTGTACCAACTTGACGTGAAGAATGCATTTCTCCATGGAGACTTGGAAGAAGAAGTTTATATAGATATTCCACCGGGAAACCAAGAAGATTTGAGAGGGAACGAAGTGTGCAAATTGAAAAGGTCCCTTTGTGGTTTGAAGCAATCACCATAAGCATGGTTTTGAAGGTTTACAAGAGCTATAAGAAATTGAGGCTACTTCCAGAGTCAAGGTGATCATACTCTTTTCATTAAGAATTCAAATAAAAGGGGAATTACAGCTTTGATTGTGTATGTAGATGATATTGTTGTGACAGACGATGATCATGATGAAATTACTTGCTTGAAAGCTCACCTAGCAAAAGAATTTGAAATTAAAGATCTCGGAAACTTGAGATATTTCTTGGGAATTGAGGTAGCTAGGTCACGACATGGAATCTATATTTCTCAACAGAAATATACCCAAGATCTTTTACAAGAAGTCGGATTAGCTGGCTGCCGACCAATTGATACTTCAATTGAAGCCAATCATCAACTTAGAGAACTAATAAAGGGAGAGGAACCTATGGACAGAGGAGAATATTAGAGAATAGTGGGCAAACGTATCTACCTATCTTACACAAGGACAAACATTGCCTATGCTGTGAGTGTATTTAGTCAGTTTATGCATTCTCCTCTAAAGTCTCACATTGAAGCTGTCTATAGGATTTTGAGGTACTTGAAGGGATCACTAGGAAAAGGCCTTCTATTTCGAAAGGGAGAAGTTCTTAAACAAGAAGCTTACACAGATGCAGATTAGGCTGGTTCTAAGACAGACAGAAGGTCAACTACGGGGTATTATACGTTCATTGGAGGAAACCTAGTTACTTGGCGAAGTAAGAAACAACCTGTGGTGGCTCGTTCTAGTGCAAAGGCAGAGTTTTCCGCCATGGCGCACGGTACATGTGAGCTATTGTGGTTAAGGATAATTCTATCTGACTCTAAAGTCAAGGTAGAAAGTCCTATGATGCTTTATTGTGACAACAAGGCTGCAATAAGTATTGCTCACAATCCCGTTCAACATGACCGGACTAAACATGTTGAAATTGATAGACACTTTATCAAAGAAAAACTTGACTTAAAGCAGATTTGTATTCCATATATTTCTTCCAAGAGTCAACTAGCATATGTCCTTACAAAAGGACTACCAAGCACCATGTTCCAGAATTTAATCAACAAGCTTGGAATGCAAAGTATCTTCGCATCAGCTTGAGGGGGCGTGTTAGTGCTATGTTGGGAACTGTAGAAATAACAGCTATTAACTAGCTACAATTAGTAAACAGTTGTTAATTTGGCTATTATTAGTGGTTAAGTGCAATAGATAGTGGTTAGATTAATTAATAATGGTTGGGTGTCAATAGTTATTAGTCTCTCTGTATATATATTCATGTAATTTCTATAAAGGTAAAAACAAGCAGAAAAATAAAGTCTTTTCTCTTTATCAACGTTACATTATGGTATTTAATAATATTTTACATTTTCAAAACTATTGTAAACTACAAAATAAAAATGAAGAACTTAAGTTCATATGATGAAAATGCATTTTATTTGAGTTTTGACATAATTCTACAGGGATTAGTTTTATTGTGTATTCATTAATGAAAACAATATAATTAATATGTATATATGTACTTTATTCTTTTTAATCTTTTTTAGGGATAAAAATATATATTCTTTTATTTTTTCGATGAAAAATATTTGCAATCATTAGTTTTAAGATTTAACTTAAGTTGCTGTAAATTGTATTTTATGTGACTTAGCAGCTATCTTTTTCTTGTATGTGCTCTGTCTTCTTCTTTATTTTTCTGGTATGCTTATTCTTTAACACTATTGATTCAAGCAAATAACCAACATAAAGCGGTATCAGAGCTTGAAGATCAAAGGGCTGGTCATAGAAAGAATTTAAAAGATTAGGATATCATATATTTCTTGATATTGAGTTCACACAAACGGGCTAGTAACCATTTTCTGGTTCAAAAAGAAAAAGGTTAATCCAAGAGTCAAACCAATTTCTTATGCTTCATGCGCAGAGAACCTTAACTTTATGTAGTTTCTTTCTTATTTAGAGTGTAAAAAATACCGATTATAGTTTTAAAAGTGTAAATATTCGTTTAATAAATGAAATATTCATCCTAAGCTAGCCTATTTTTGGTTCGACAGAGTCTGAAACTAAATTGTCACTATATTGATGATAAGAACCTTTGTTTCTTTTGCATTTTCATTTTTAACTATGATCCCTTACCTAGTTAAACATAGTGTCTAGTTGAAATTAAGCTATCAAATTGCCAGTTTCTCCAATGGTTGGGTGCCAAATTCAACATTTTAACTAATAATTTCACCAATCTCAAAAAGTTGGGTTCCAAAGTTAAAAGTTTAACCAGTAATTTAGCTTCAATGATTGGAGAAAACATGCATGCTGAGACAAATGAGCAATAAAAGTGAAAGAGGAATGAGAGAGAGGATTTGGATCGGAACCATAAAAGCATTCGGATCGCAAATGTTGATGTGCCGTAACGGTTTTTGTTGAAGAAAACACACCGGATCCATAAGATTTTTACAAATATATTATGCCACGTCAAAGTTTTATAAAATAAATTTATACAAAAGCATGCCGTTTTATGACCAATGTAGTATAAGAGAAAACAAAATTATTTTTGGCAGTAAATAAATAAAAAATAAAAATACAAGACATGGCAAAAGCTATTTTAAAGCTAATTAAGAAGCGTACAAATAATGATTTATAAATAAATAAGTATATTTACGTGTCAAAAAATCTTTCAGAACTAAGCTGTGCTCGGATCATGAAAAGGAGTCTTAGTGGTGAAACTGATCAATCATAGTTTTATTGGTGTATATATATAAGCAACCTTTTGTTAGAGCAGGGGAAACTAATAGGCTAGAATAATTAAAGTGAAAATTATATTTAATCAAGAATATTTATTCAAAGATGAAGGGAAGTCGTCAAGATTTTAGAAGTGGAAGAAGATTTTAGATAAAACTATTTTTTTGTTCTCAGCTACAGTCCATTTAGAGATATGTATGGCGTATGGCCTTAAAACTGACTTTAAAAAAACACTTGCTGACCACAACTTTAAGTAACTTATTTTTCTACCACATAATTTACCATATTTGATTTCTACCAAATATTCTAACTATCACTAACTTAAATTACTTGGCTAACATACTTGCCATATATAGCAACTAATCTCTTGGATTTTTCTTTACTTATTTCTATAGATATTTTGACACTTTAGATTACAATTTGTCGTTCTTTTCCACCTCGGAACCCCCCAAATCACCCTCGGCTGGTTCTCAACCTTTTTCGTTCCTAATCGAGTAAAAATGATTTTTAATTTCACGCCATTTTGAATATTTTTGTCTTCGTAACCTTCCAAAATGTTGTCAAAGATTGCTTCCTGTGCTCTTTCCGTCTTTACGGTTACAACCGTGATCTCAAAGACAAAAGTAGATACTTTGAGTGACAAAAATGGTGTGAACTCCAAGTTGTCTATGATGAAGTCAATCGAAGGGTCGAGCATGCAATACAAGATCGTGATGTGCCTAGACGGACAGTGTCACGCTGGTTGGAAAAGGCGGTACCAGAATATACAAACAAAACGAAAAAGTGGATAGGAAGAGAAAGCAAAGCAATGTTTGGGATATTGTTCCGTAAATTGTTGCTCCATTTACTATGTGAGATTAGACGTAGTTAAGATGACTGAGGATCTGCAGATTTTGATAGATGAGGGAAAAGGGTTAAAAAAAGATGACAGACGACGTACTAAAATCCCATCCTGATATTCAAAAACATGCTGAAACAGTCGCTAGACGGTGTGGAGGGTTACCGCTTGCTCTTATTGCTATTGGAAGCGCCATGGCGTGTGGTAGAAACCGTGATGCGTGGCAAAATGCAGTTAATGATTTGAGTAATTATCTGGCTGAATTTCCAGGTACGGGGAATCGTACCTTTTCCTCGTTTGAAATATTAAATTTAATATCCTAATAATTCATGGAATCATCATACATGATTTAACAATAAACTAGAAAATTAAAATATGTATAGATTTTTACATAGACATAATGAACGTACTTTGATCCATAAATTTAGAAATTAATGCTGAAAGTTGTGTTTCTCTCCCTTAGCCTCCTTTTTGTTTTTAAAATTTTACGTAATATTTTGTGTAACCCTAATTTAATGGAATAATGTTTCTTTTATAGGTAAAGAATGGACTAACTTTCCAATCCTAATAATGATTCACTTTCAATTAAAGTTGAGTTTAATTATTAATTATTAATGTTGATACGCGAAATTGTCTACTCGGCAACAACGAAATTTTCTCCTCGCTTGATTAACCAACTTCACTCCCTGCTCGCCTCTTCGCTAGTATTTTCTGCTATCTCGAGCAGAAATGTCCGTTCATGTACCGAATATCCTGCGTACCACAAGTACCCGGTCGAGTCTGTGGGTGGTTTTCGGCGTAAACCCTCAAACCAGTCGGTATGAGTGTTTGGGAAAAACCTTTCTCCACGAATCTCGTGGTTTTTTTACTTAATAAAGTAGAATGCTGAGAAAAGATTAGGAATCTCCCTTAGATCTTAGTTGTGTTTTTTGTCCAACCTTTTACGCCTTGATCGCGCCGTTTATAGGCTTCACTGTGGATTCGGTTTCCACCGCTGCGTTTCCACTTCCCGGCTTAGCGTCATGGGTGTGGTAGTTGATGGCGGCGTGGCGGTTTGAGGCTCGTGCAGGTTTGGAAGGTGTGGGCGTAAATGGACCGTGGCTTGGATCTCGCCGAGTGATCACGCGTTCGGCGGTCGGTAGTGGTGACCTTCATGTGATGACCCTTCCGGGGCGGTAGGAGATGTTTGCTCGCGGTGGCATCTGGTGGAATTCGATGAGTGAGCGAAATCTTGCTCTAGCGTGTCGGCGAGGACTTAGGTTACATTGGGACAGCGTTCGGGGTCCTCGATTGTAGAAGGCGAGGAAACTCCGGGTATGATGCAGTGGTTATTCATCCACAGTCCCGGTTTACGGTATTTATAATGAAATGGGCTAATCTAGAAACTTGATAATTTTGATCTCCTCCCGTAGCCTAACTTCTTGTCGAAATGGCGTGACCCATTAGGTGTGGCCTTTCGACCCGTTGGGCTCCGCAGTGGATAGACATCTCTTTGAAGAAGCAGCGTCGTAATGAAATCTTTGGTGAGGTGGCGCTTGATCTATCCATCCGTTTGAATTTCAAGCGTGATTCTGGACCCACAAGCGCGTGCGTCTGATTGGTATAAATGAGAAGCGTCTGGGGTTGAGCTGCGATTGACTAAACAAAATTTTCTCCTTTCTTTGGAATTTCTCCGTTGTCTCGACTTTTTACGTCGGAATCTGGCGTGACCCAGGTGTGCCATTCTTACAGTGTCATTTCCTCTTTTTGACTTTGATTTACTTTGTTGTCCTCTTCTTTCGTTTCTTTCTTGAATATATGAGTGTTGGAGATGTCGAAAGGAAGGAAAATAATTGAGATTGATGATGATGAGTCGGATTTTCCATGGGATTATCATTTGTGTCTCCTTTTGTTCTGAGGTTCCATAGAGTTAGTATTGACCTCATGTTAGGGAGTATCTTGAGGGGGCATCTTAGGGTGGCGTCCTCACTCGTGGCGATAATAATGAGGGTCTTCGTGCTCGGAGGATATCCGGTGAGAGTCGAGTAGGAGTGGTGAGGCATCCTCGCTTTGAAGTGGGAGACACGGAAAGAAAGAAAGAATAGGTAGTAGAAACCCGGTGAGAGCTATCCTATAGATTATATGGTTAGCTCGACCCATAGAAGACCTCGAGGAGCTTGGGTTAGATGCAGTATTCCAGGACATACCCAGTTCAGGAAAAAGGATACCCTGGCCGACCTCCCGAAGTGCGTTACTCTATTACTAGAGTTTCAAGTTTGGGATGAGACTTAGTTGCAGCCATATTTTATTAATTTTCGGCGGATTAGGCACAGCTCTGCAGTCGACAACTTGAATGGGTGGAGGCTGCTTTCTGGTCTATTCGTCTTGTGGAGCAAATGTGGTCGAGGCCCAGCCTGATCGGCGAAGTTAAGTATTTATACCGGTGAAGAGTAGTCCCAGGCGGGTGGTATTACTTCATGTCGAGCTCGAAGACGGAAACGCTTTAAAGACCTTGAGCGGTGGTGGTGGGAAATGGAAAGGCAGTTCTTCTTTCTTTGGGGGCCGCAGGGTCGGTGTGAAGGTTGATGGGAGGAGGGTTTATGTCCCTTCTCGCTTCGTAGTCCCAGGTTGCTTGCTCTGTTTTTGGATATTTTGTATCTCCAGCTCTCCTTCATCAGCCCTTCCTCCTCTCTTTTGTACCTGTCGTTTGTAATATGACTCTTGGTTGTTTGCAGGTTCTTGGGGGGTGAGCTACGACCTCGAGCCGGCAGTACTCGTACGGGTTCAAACGGCTTTGGCGAGATCCTGCTCGTATCGAGATCTACTCTCTCCTCACAGTTTGGTCCAGTCCCGTCTTATACCAGCGGGTGAAGTCATGGAGGAGGATGTGGTTGGGGCTTTGACTAGAAAGCGTCGTCGTCCCGCCCCTGCTAAGGGAGGCCAGAGTAAAGAGGGGCCTCCTGCAAAGCGAGTTAATGTAGTTGAGAAGGCTGCTCCCTTGAAAATATTACCTCCTTCTCGTCCTTCGGCTGGTGAGGCCAGTGGCACTACTAGTAGAGCTGGGCCTTCCTCCTCTAGAGGAGCACCTAAGCAAGCAGGATGATCGGCCCAATTGGCGCCTTATGAGCAGGCTTGCCAAGGCGGTGACGAAAAAAGACTTGGAAGTATTCGAAGCAAACACTCTTGGCGAACTCGTTGCGGGTATGCAATTTGGTGCTTACCATTTGGGTTGTCTGGCTACTTACTACAAGGCCAGGGTCGGTCGATATGACCGCAAAATGAAAGATGATATTGATCAATGAAGCGTGCCGATGAGGTGAAATTTAAATGATGAGAATTTGAAGTGGTGGAGCAATCTTAACTTTTCTGGCGTCACCGCGAAGATGAGGTGAAGAAGGCGAGGCGATTTTGAGACTCGGTGAACACTTACGAGGCTCGGTGGAGTCGCTCCCGCGCCCATCTTGCCACCGGTGACACGGAGAAGTGGGAGAAGGAAGGCGGCGATCGGTATGAGCAAGGGTGCGACGTGCTTGTCGATGCATCATGGCATTATCGGGAAGCAACACCTGAGTGCGAAAATGGATCAGGCTGGGGTGACCAGCATGGTGAGCGGCGAAGAGGCGCGAAGAGTCCGCAAAAGGCTGGATGCTCGAGCGAGATTCTCCGGCGGGGCGCTTCCGAGCAGGATGGTCTGGTGGATGCTCCATTTGGATGTTCCGGCGGGATGCTCGCATCGAGGTGACTTCCCTCACCGTCTTGATCTGATTAGTGGTGAGGCCCTACTCCCAGTGGGGAGACTCCTCGCCGCTGGCCAACTTGGGAAGCGGCTCACTTTATTGAACGCCATCTTCTTAGATGTATTATAGGCTTTCTTTAATATGCTTATGTCATTATCGGTCCTCCTTTAATAAAATTTTCTGGTTTTATCTTGTTTTGTTCATCTGAGACAAGTATTTTGCCTTTGAAATATTTTTGGTGCTTAGAATGTCTGCTTGACTTGAATGATTTAAGCGGGTAAAGCAGTTTAGCCTTATTCTCTTGAGTGAGATCAGCAACCTTAAGTCGTCAAATGACTCGGAGTATGCATAGATCACAGCAAGCTTGGCCGTGTCTCCCGTGCCGGCGGGCTCGAGACATTGAGCATGTAGTTGCTTTAGGATATTTTAGAAATTTTGGAGTCTGCTCGCCTTTGCGTGGTCGGCGGTCCGTGGTTAACCCGGCGTCTCGCCATCGAACAGGCTTTGAGACATTGAGCCTTGTACTTGCCTTAGGAATATCTTGGGAGACTTTGGAGTCTGCTCGCCTTCGTGTGGTCGGCGGATCACAGCCTGCAACAACCGTGTCTCGCCGTCGGACCGACTTTGAGACCAGGCCTTTGCATGCATTAGAATATTTTTGTAGACTTTGGAGTCTGCTTGCGCCCGTGTGGTTGGCGGATCACAGCTTGGCCGTGTCTCGCCGTGACGACTTTGAGACCGAGCCTTTGCATGCCTTAGAATATTTTAGGGAGACTTTGGAGTCTGCTTGCGCCCGTGTGGTTCGGCGGATCACATGCACAACCGTGTCTCGCCGTGACCGGGCTTTGAGACAGGACCGAGCCTTTGCATGCCTTAGAATATTTTGAAAGACTTTTGGAGTCTGCTCGCCGATGTGGTCGAGCGGATCACGCTGCAACAACCGTGTCTCCGTGACCGAGGGCTTTGAGACCAGGCGCTGTATGCCTTAGAATATTTGAAAGACTTTGGAGTCTGCTCGCCCGTGTGGTCGGCGGATCTGCTGGCAACCCGTGTCTCGCCATCGTGACCGGGCTTTGAGACCTTTGAGCCTTTGCATGCCAGAATATTTTGAAAGACTTTGGAGTCTGCTCGCCCGTGTCGGCGAGATCACATGGCACAACCGTGTCGCCGTCGACCGAACTTTGAGACCGAGCCTTTGCATAGAATATTTTGAAAGACTTTGGAGTGCTTTCGCGCCCGTGTGGTCGGCGGATCTGTGCAGCAACCGTGTCTCGCCGTGACCGGGGCTTTGAGACACTGAGCCTTTGCATGCCTTAGAATATTTTTGCACAAGTATTATTCATGAAATTCCTCATAATTCTCATTAACGGTGCAGCTCGTCATACATGTTATTGATGAAAATAAGCAGAAACAATAGCTGATAAAAACATGAGTAGACGTGACTCACAGTCGTCCGATTTCTTTGGAAGTATTTTTGAGATGGTGCGTTCCATGGTCGCTTGCCGGACCCATACTGCACGAATGAGTTTATATGCTCTGGTCCAACCACCACTTCTTACTTATCTGGACGCTTCCAGGTTGGGCCGAGCACCCATGGGTTGAATCTTTTGTACTACAGTTCCTTTCTAAGCACCCAGTCCGATTACGGGTCGGATGTGCACATACGGTTGTAATATCGGCCACCCTCTGTAAGTGGCGAGACCTCCTCGAGGCAATGTCTCTCTTGCCCAAATCTAGATTCGGGCACATCGGTCCTCATTTTCCTCCTCTTGAAATCTGCGTTCGATGGGTGGGTACCGATCTCCATGAGTGCAAGCGCCTCGTGTCAGCTAATGCAAATGGGTTTCTCTGTCGCGGTTTATGCGTGGTTACGTCGCCCATGCTTACCCACAGCGGCTCATCCACACCCATGCCTTACCATGACTGGTCTTGAGCCTCTTATGTTGTTCGTCGCCTCGACGCCCGTTGGATGGGGATGAGCGGGAGCAGAATTTAGTTCAATTCTAGGATTACGGAAGTCTACGAAGTTGTGGTTATCAAGCATGCGTTGTATGCATTACTAAGGCGTACGAATTCCGTAACGGACCAGTTCCTCGTATAAAATCGTAAATCTTCTTTTTACGTGATCTTTGCTTGGGGCTTCGCCGATCCAGTGAAGTAGTCTGACCACCACGGCGTGTGGCCTCTCTCCCTTTTGGTAAGGGCAGATTAGATCAATTCCCGTTGAGCGACGGCCCGCGGTGGTCATCTTTGGTGAGCTTTTGGTGCTGCGGGGATGCTTGCAAAATTTTGGCGGAACACGCAACTTACGGTCTTCTCTTGTGCATCCGTGCATCGTCGGCCGAAATACCCTTACTAGAGCTTTATGTGCTAGTGACCTTGCCACAGGTGATTTCCACAAACTCCCTCGTGCACTCCTTAACCATGTCTGCATCGTCCTCGTCCGGACATGAAGCGGTAGTGTGTACCCTCGTCGTCTGACGTTCCATCGATCATTGTATATCTCGGCGGACACTTGATCTTTCTTGCTCCCCACTTGCTGTGGTAGTATCCGTCTCTTATGTCTGAGGTTATTGGATCCATCCATGGGCCTTACGCTTTCGATTCGTCACCTCGAAGTTACGCTCGATCTTAGGGTGGGTTTGGTTTCAAAGGGTGATTTGGCTTTGGAGTGCCTTGCGGTGCCATTCGGGCCAGGATGTCGGCTCGAAAGTTCTCGTTCCTTGGAACTTGGATTACTTCTACTGATTCAAACATCTTGATCATCTGCCTTACTTTTTCCAAGTATTGCCCCATCTTGTTGTCTTTGGGCTGGAACGTCTCACTGATATGGTTGGCCACCAACTGGGAGTCAGTCCGTACTTTCACCTTATCTTCCTTGCTTGACTCGACCCTGTATCAAAGCCTCGTATTACCTTGGTTGTTGGTAGCCTTGAACTCCAATCTAGCATGAGATCTCCTCCCCTCGGACTTTCAACACAATTCTGCACGGACCGCATTGTTCTCAGGGACCGTCAGCAGACCAGCAGTTGCTTCCCTTTGTCTCGGCGGCAACAATTGGTTTGTCGCGCCTATTCTGGTTCAGTAAAATCTGCCTGAAAGTACGCCCTTTGCTTGGGCCTTTATTCTTTTCGCGGCTTGTAGTTGATCTCGAACTCACTCGGTTCTACCGCCCACTTCTGAGCCGACCCGGAGGCATCCAAACGTGTAGTGTGCCTCGTGGTGATGCATTATCACGAGTGGGAATGCTTGAAAATAGGGCCTCATTTCTGTGCCACTACCGGGGCGGTGCCCATTTCTCCATCGGTACCTTGTCTGCATCGACCAAGGCTTTTTTCGTATAATATATTGGATCTTTGGACTCATCCTCTTTCACTAGAAAATTTGGTAGCATGGTGCAGAAATTGCTAAGTATAAGCTCGTCCCTTACCGTGGTGTGGCCAATAGCAGGGCTGCTGCAATCTTGCTTGACTTTGATAAGCTTCTTCACACTCAGGGGTCCATTCTGTTTTTCTGCTCTTCCTCATCACTTGGAAGAATACGTGACACCTATCTGTGGCTTTTGATATGAACCGGGTGAGTGCGGCAAGCTTCCCTGTGAGACTCTGTATCTCCTTCAAATTACGAGGCGACCTCATCCCCACTATTGCCTGAATCTTCTCGGGATTCGCCTCGATCCCCCGATGGCTCACCATAAATCGTCGAATTTCCACGACTCCATCGGCGCCTCGGGTTGAGCTTCATCTTATATCTTCTCAAAAGCTCAAATGTTTCCTGCAAGTGCTTTACGTGCTCGGCTGGACTTTTTGACTTGGTGATCATGTAGTCGCATACTTCCATGGTTCGCCCGATCGGTGGTGAAAAACCTTGTTCACCGATCTACGGTATGTTGCTTGACATTTTTTAAGCGGCATTACCACATGTGAGAACAATACGATTAGTAATAAACGCCGTGTGCTCCTCATCTTGCTCGCTCATTGGGATTTGATTGTATCCCGAGAGCATCACGGTTTTGAAACAGCCTGCTGTGGAATCGACGAGCTGGTCAATTTTAGGCAGTGGAAAACTGTCCTTAGGGCATGCCTTGTTGAGGTCTGTAAAGTCGACGCACATTCTCCACTTCCCATTGGCCTTCTTCACGAGGACAACATTTGATATCCATTCGGGGTAGTTCACCTCGCGAATGAATCCTGCTTTCAAAAGCTTCTCCACCTCTCCATTTATGGCTTCATACCTCTCCTGATTGAAACATCGCCTCTTCTGCCTTACTGGCCGAGCACCCTTCTTTATGGCCAACTTGTGGCAAGCCACCTCCGGGTCGATTCCAGGCATATCCTCATGCGTCCAGGCGAAAACATCCGCATGGGATTGCAGAAAGTCTACCAGCTCCTGCTTCACTTTTTTCTCCAATCTCGTCCCCACATTTACTGTCTTTCCTGGGCTGCCTCGTATCAAGTCTCATCTGCCTCAATTCTTGACTCACTCTCCCACCGGTTTCGCCGGGTATCTAACGAAGTGATTTGCATCGCCTCTTTTGCCGCCGTAGAATAGCAGCTCCGAGCAACTCTCTGGTCTCCTCGTACTACCCCAACTATTCCATTTACTCGATACTTGAGGGCCAGGTAATGCGTAGATAGTACTGCCTTGCTCGATCTCAGAAAGGGGCGGCCTAGAATCACATGATAGGGACTCTCCTCATCAACCACAACAAAATCTAGCACCATGGTTTTTTCTGACGGGCCCGAGCCAATTGTAATAGTAATGACCACACCAATGGGGTTTAATCTCCCTCCCCCAAACCCTTTCAGGGAAGTGTTGGTGTGCTCTATCTTCAGATCCGCTATCCCCATTTTCTCCAATGTGGATTTAAAAAGAACATCAACTGAACTCCCAGTGTCGACCAGGATTCTATCAAACCTCTTACTAGTAATGGTGGCTTTGATAACCAGCGCATCCTCGTGAGGATATAACACCCCCTCTTCATCTTCATCCGTCCACATTATATTTGCCTCGGTTACGCCCGCTTACACGGGAGTATTAAAAAACACCTCCTTGCTGGTCATCGCATATCTGGCATAATTCTTCCTGGATCTGTTCGAATCCCCAGCTAAAGTTGGCCCTCCAGCAATGACTCTCACCACAGGCTGTTCACTCCCCATTCTTCTGTCCCTCTGGTCGATCCCCCGCGACGACTCAGTGGTTGGGAGTGCTCCATCTATAAACTCGTCCAGATATCGGTTCCTCACTAGGTCCTCCACTTGGTTCCGCAAGTCTCGACACTGCGCGGTAGTGTGGCCATGAGTCTCGTGGAATTCACAAAATCGTCCCCTGTCTCTCCTGCTGGGCAGCTTGGTTATAGGAGTGGGGGGGTATAGCAGGTCACGATTTCTGATCGCCTGATACACTTCGTCCAGCGGTGCTTTCGGTAGATATCACGCCCATAACTTTGGCTGCAGTGCACTGCTCTTTCTCTGGGGGCATTATTTCGACCAGGAGGTGGGGGCAGAGCATCGTGCCTGCTCATCCTTTCGTCAATCACGTGCTGGCTCACCGGTGGATGACGGTATGGCCGCTCGTACGCCTGCTCCGTCCTTCTCCAAGAATCACGAGGTGGATGGTGAGCAGGTTGCCCTCTGCTCTGCTGGGATTGAGGTGGCCTCTGGTGGGGTTGATACAGGGAGGAGCGGCTGCTCGTGTTTCCCCCCGGTGCCTGCTGCTCCCTACGTTTAATTGGCCCACCTCCTCCTGAGGCTTTCTTATCCTTCCTCCTTAATCCTTCCATCTGCTCGCTTCTAATCTTTGCAGCCTTTTCCTCCTCAATCTCCATGTCCCTCTTTGCCTGCTCATAGGCTGCTGCGTACGACTGTATTGTGGGGCTTCTCAGGTTATACCACAAACGCCCTATTCTGACTCCGCTTTTCAGTCCCTTGAGAGCTTGAGGATGATTGAAAGCTCCAAGGTCGAGCACCGCCCGATGGTACCTCTTAATAAACTCCCGCAAGGTCTCCTCCTCCCCCTGCTTTATGCTCATCAGCTCCATCATGTCATCTTCTGGTGCCATCGCCCCCCGAAAATGCTCAGCAAACTCCTGGCACATCTGGTCGAATGCTTTTATGGTCCCCCGAGCGAGCTGTCGATACCACTCCCGTGCTCGCCCCTCCAACGTCAATGGGAACACTTGTATGCGTTGGGGTCATTCGCCCACAATAGCAATTCGCGATATCGCGGGTAGAGGCGGAAATCCCTCGGAATGACTGCTCCCATAATTTCTGCAGAGAGGGGTGACTCATTATCCAGCATTATCCTCCAGCTGGGCAACTTGTTACAGCCCCTCATGTCGTCTATGACTTGCGCTAATCTCCGAACCTCTTCCTCCAGCTGCATAGCTCGACCAGGATCATGGGCTGCTACTTGGTCTCGCTCGACATCGTGCAGATGTCGTTGGAGTTCTCTTTCCTCCTCATTCTCCACCCGGCCATTGTTACCAACACCTTGCCTATCGGGGAATTGGTCCCCTCTTGCCTGACTTCCTCTCCAGTAACTGGGATCATTGCCGCCCTGACTCAGGCTTCCTGTGACCCCCTCCCTTGTTTGCGTAACTCGCTCGTCACCATTATCATCGGCGGCCTGCATCCCCACACCGCTTCTTCTACGCTCCTCCTGAGCTTCCCTTTGTCCACTCCTTAATTCGCACAGGAGGGTTGTCAAGGTTTCCATCTGCCTTTCCATTCGTTCCATTCGTTCGTGCATTCCCCGTTCTCGCGCCTCATTGGCTATTTCCCTCAGGGTGGCAGATTCGTTCAACCCTGTGTCTCCTCCCTGAGCGCTACTTCCCGCCATGTCCATGAGTTTCTCAACCTTCTTTTTCTTCTTCTACTTTCGGTTATGCGGAAGCTTTTCGTCCAGCTCCCCACAGACGGCGCCAAAATGTTGATGCGCGAAATTGTCTACTCGGCAACAACGAAATTTTCTCCTCGCTTGATTAACCAACTTCACTCCCTGCTCGCCTCTTCACTAGTCTTTTCTGCTATCTCGAGCAGAAACGTCCGTTCCCTTCTTCTCAAATATCCTGCGTACACAAGTACCAGTCAGAGTGCGCCGGGTGGTTTTCCCGGCGTAAACCCTCCGACGCTCAAGTCAGCTATGTGAGTGTTTGGGAAAAACCTTTTTCCACGAATCTCGTGGTTTTTTACTTAATAAAGTAGAATGCTGAGAAAAGATTAGGAATCTCCCTTAGATCTTAGTTGTGTTTTTTGTCCAACCCTTTTACCTTCTTCGATCGCGCCATTTATAGGCTTCCTGTGGATTCGGTTTCCACCCTTCGCGTTTCCCACTTCCCGCTTAACGCGCGTCATGGGTGTGTGAGCAGTTGATGGCAGACGTGGCGGTTTGAGAGGCTCATGCCTGGAGTTTCGGAAGGTGTGGGCGGTAAATGGGCCTCGTGGCTTGGATCTCGCCGAGTGATGCGCGTTCTGACGGTCGGCGCGGAGTGAGTGAGTTCTTACTCATGTGATGACCCTTCCAGTGACAGTAGGAGATGTTTGCTCGCGGTGGCATCCTGGTGGAGATTCTTTTGATGAGGCGAGCCGAAATCTTGCTCCAGCGTGTCGGCGAGGGACTTAGGCTCATGGGACAACGTTCAGGGGTCCTCAATTGTAGAGAGCAGGAAACTCCCGTGGGGCTGGTCTGGTCGTTATTCATCCACAACAATTAATATATTTGCATAGGTCTATTAATCATGTGGGACGTAAAATCTTGGCCTATATTCACTACAACAAAATTGAGATATGGTAGCACCTAAAATGTGCTACTAAAAGTAAAAGGTAGCACTTTTAGAAGTGCTGTGTTAGCCCATGTTACTAAAAGTATATCTTTTGGTAGCAGATGTGGAATGCTATAAATTACATTTTTGTAGCATATAATAAAAGCTACATATGTACTTTCAGTAGCTTTAGGTAGATGTTACTATTTCATGACTCGTAGCATTTATAAAATGCTACTAAATACCTAATATAGCATTCATAAATGCTACCAAATTCTAAGTCATAGCATGGTAAAACCTACAATCTCTTATGATTTATAGCATTTTATATTGCTTAAAATTACATATTTAGTAGCATTTAAACATTGTTATTATATTTGGTAACAATTTATCACGTTGTGATCATAATTTAAAAGAAATTGCTAATTAGTTTAGATATTTATATCGTTCATCTTGATAATAATACAAAACTTTCACAAATACAAGCTTATAATCCAAATGAACTAAAAGTACCACATATTATATCACATATTGCATCAAGTAACAATGTAAAATTTCATAAGTTGAAGATAAATATCAACCCAAATAAAAGTGTGCTTGACTATGAACAAATATGCTACTTTTAAAATAGAAAAACAATAAACAAATACTAATGCTTCATCTTCAGAATGTGGCCAAGACTCCTTCACTTGTATTTATCATCATAACATGCATTATTATAAATTGAGAAAATAAAAAGGTGAGTATATACTATCATAAAAGAAACAAATAAAGTGAAAATTTTGTGTAAGCATTTAGATACATAAATTTATTGTCATGAGTTTTGCACCTAAGAATTTTCAGCATAATGTTTAAATAATAGTAAAAGTTTAGTCCTAATAACTTTCTTTTCAACTTGTAGCTCTGGACCATCATAGTTGTAAGAGCATAACAAATCAAATATGGAACTAAAATAGAAAAAGAAGCAAATAGAAGGCAATTTATTTTCAAGAACAATATAGGAAAGAGAGTTACGGTAGTTAATGGAAGACATTTATGGTACTTGATTCAAAATGAATCTCTTTTTATATGCATCACCAAAATTGTCTTCTCACATGCAATGCTCATTTGGGTAATTCAATTGAGCTCTATGGAGATAAAAAGGCCTACCTCGATTTCTATAGACTACACTTATGATCCTTATCTAAAAACACCTTTGCCCAAGAGCTCCTGAATCTGATCAGGAAAATAAGTTTTCATATCTTTATCATAGAGATGCCAAAAGGAATATCATGGACATTCATGTTTAAAAAAATTAAGATAAGCACCAAAAGTCTATCACCCACATTTGTTGTGCTCCATAAAGATAATACTTTCCTCCAGCTCACTTACTTGCTATAGTTCCCTACCATCACCAATGAGCAATAAGCACAATTGAAATAGCACACAAATAGTCAATCAAACAAAAATTCAGGCAGTATTGAAAAAGGTAATACAATGTGAGGTGCTGTTCGCAAGTCCAGTAAACATTTTTTTATGATCCATAGTTTAAAAGAACCAATACACAATGGACAAGAATTTAATCTTCAATACAAACCCACAAGCACATCCAAATTTAAAATATCCCTAATCAAGCACCGTCCGAGCCCCCTAAATAAAAGCACAAGCCAAACCATATAAACCTTAAAGAAACTAGTTTTTGAACTGTCAAATCCCTAGAATGAAAAAAAAATTCTTTTAATTAATTATATTAAGCAAAAGAGACATATGAAGTGTTGCATATACACTGTTGCAGGCCAAGCAAGGAAGCCTTATGACTTCGGTAAGTTTGATATTGCTAACCTTTTATTGGCAGCAACAATGGCCGCGGATTTGCCCACCTCTTTTCTTTGAATCCGTACATCACAGGACTCTCAATTTTGTAGCATCTTCCTTAATCTCCCCTGCCTAGGGTTTAAATAGATCGTAAATGAAGTTGGTGACATTTGAAGAAGTAAAAAGAGAGTGATAATATGAAATTAACAGGCGCTAAGAGTTTTGCAATCGATTCAGGGGAGATATTAAAAGAAATAAAAAAAAAACAACAAACTTGAAATCAAAACCCATGAATTACCTCTGGCAAGTCATGATGAAGCTGTTCAGCAAGTTATGGAATTGGTTGGGCGTCCGATTTTTAGTGTGAGATTTTGAAATAAAGAAACTAAATTGAGGGATTTTACGAAGTGTGGTGTTGTTGGATGGTTGAGAGAAAAATAAAAATAAAAAGCTTTTGGCGTTTTGGACTCAAATAAGGTTTTAGGTAAAAAGAAAATTATAAAAAAAAATAAACATGGAGGCATTTTCTTAATGTTTGGCGGCAGACAAAATTTTCCAACTGAGTATTTTTGCCCTTTCGTAGCATTTTTCTGGTGCCACAAAATTGTTGTTAACTTGTAGCATTTTTATAATACTATATCATTAACTATTATATGTAGCACATGTAAATATGCTACTATATTAGATATTATTTAATGTAACATTGTTTTGTAGCATTTCTTGGTGCTACGATATTAAAAATTAAATGTAGCATTTAGAAAGTGCTACGAATTAAATGAGAATTACAATTAAAAAATAAATAATATTATTCAATGACTAATTGTAGCTTTCTTTTATAAAATGCTACAATAGTATGATATTTGGTAACATTTAAAAATAAATGCTACCGTAAAATGCTACGAAAGGTGGTATTTCTTGTAGTGATTATACATTTACTTTAACGGTTTATAAATTATTAATGAACAATTTACTCTAATCATTATTACCATAGTTAAACATATATCAATGCGAGTCACGACGGTCATACATTATTATATTTGACACACTCCCTTCCGTGTACCACAACATTAATATATAATCTAACATAGTTTATAATTGAGAATATCAATAAAAGGTCCAACATTAATATCTATTAAATCTATTTCTGTTGTCACAATTAACTTCATACATGCATGTATATAAAAAATTGAAACAGGAATTATCAGAAACACTTATTGAGCTCAGAGTGCCTAACTTAAATTAAGGAAAACCATAAACTATAATTCAATAATCACACCTCAAACCCATTTTTTCCACGTGGTTCCCAAATGTCTTTGGTGGCAATGCTTTTGTCAAAGGATCTGTTATTATCATTTATGTGCTTATGTGCTTTATTGACACTCTTTGTTTTTGAACTTCTTCTTTCATTACAAGATATTTCAGCTCTAAGTATTTAGTACCCTTAGAATACTTGTCATTCGTAGAGAAGAAGACAGCTACGGAATTATCACAATGAATTTTCAGTGGCTTGGCTATAAAATCAACAATCCCAAGTCCTGAAATAAAGTTCCGCAGCCATAATCTATGAACAGTGGCCTCAAAACATGCCACAAAATCAGCTTCCATTGTTGATGATGCTATGATAGATTGTTTCACGCTTTTCCATGAGACTACTCTTCTAGCTAATAGGAACAAGTAACCAAAAGTGGATTTTTTGCTATCAAGACATCTAGCAAAATCTGAATCTAAGTAGCTAATAACTTCCATATTATCAGATCTCTTATAAGTAAGCATATGATCTTTTGTTCCTTACAAGTACCTAAGTACTTTCTTGGCAACTTTCCAAAGATCCATTCTAGGATTGCTTTGATATCTGCCCAACATTCCAACAGTAAAGCTGATGTTTGGTCTTGTATAAACTTAGGTATACATTAAGCTTCCAACAACTGATGCATAAGGAATATTTTCCATTTGCTTGTGTTGTAATTCATTCATTGGACATTGCTTGAGACTAAACTTATCTCTCTCTGGGATAGGGACAACACTTCTAGAATAATTTTTCATTTCAAAGCTTTCTAAGACTTTATTAATATATGCTTTCTGAGATAATCCCAACAATCCACGTGATCTATCTCAGAATATTTCTATTCCTATCACATATGATGCCTCTGCCATATCTTTCATTTCAAAGTTCTTGGAAAGAAAATTTTTAGTCTCATGCAATATACCAAAATCATTAGTGGCAAGCAAAATATCATCAACATATAGGATCAGAATTATGAACTTGCTCCCACTAACCTTCATGTAAATACATCGATCAACGATGTTTTCTTTAAATCCAAATGAAGTTACAGTATCATGAAAATTAAGATACCATTGTCGAGAAGCTTGGTTGAGTCCATATATTGATTTCTTAAGTTTACACACCATATGTTCTTTTCCTTTGATTGAGAAGCCTTCAGGTTAGTCCATATAAACTTCCTCTTCTAAATTCCCATTAAGAAATGCAGTTTTCACATTCATTTGATGTAGCTCTAAGTCATAATGAGCTACTAGTGCCATGATGATTCTAAAATAGTCTTTTTTAAAGACTGACGAGAATGTCTCTTTATAATAAATGCCTTTCTTTTGAGTGAAACCTTTGGCAACAAGTCTGGCTTTATATCGTTCGATGTTGCCATTCGAATCGCGTTTAGTCTTAAAAATCCAGTTACACATAACTTGTTTACATCCTTTTGGCAATTCAACAACATCCTAAACTTTATTTTGTTCCATAGATTTCATTTCATCATTCATAGCATCAATCTATTTATGAGAATCTGCACTATCAATGGTTTGTGAAAATCCAACTGAATCCTTATTGATTCTGATATCGAAATCTTATTCTTGCAGATAAACCATATATTCATCCAAAATAGCTGACCTTCTTTCTCTTTGTGATCTTCTTAGTACTATTTCTTGTGGTTCTTCTACAATTGGTTCATTAATGGCAATTTTATTATAGGGTAAGTTATCATTAATTTGTTCCTCAATATTATTATCTTGAACAATAGCTGTAGGAACAATATTTTGAGAAGTAATGGGGATTTGGACATTCACCATTGCTTCTTAAATTACCACATTTCGTGGTTTCTCACTCCCACTGACTTCGTCATTTTCAATTAACTTAGCATTGCCGGTTTCTAGGATTCCAGGACTATGGTTAGGACCCTTTGATTTCTCTGGGTAACCAATAAAGTAACCACTAACTGTTTAACAATCCAATTTCTTTTCATGTGGATTATAGATTTTTGCTTCTGCCGGACAACCTCAAACATACATGTGCCTTAATCTAGGTTTCCTTCATGTCTACAGTTCAAAATGTGTCTTTGAAACTGCCTTACTAGGAACTCGGTTGATCAAATATTCGGTAGTTTTAAGCGCATGCATCCACAATGATAAAGGTAAAGATGTATTACTTAACATACTTCTAACAATCTTCATTAAGGTACGATTACACCTTTCTGCTACGTCATTTTGTTGTGGTGTACCTGGCATTGTGTATTGAGCACAAATGCCATGCTTTTCTAGGAATTTAGCAAAAGGACCTAGACATTGTCCTGATTCACTATACTTCCCCTAGTATTTCCCACCTCCATCTGATCTAATAATTTTCATCTTTCTATCTAATTGTCTTTTAATCTTAGTAATGTATACTTCAAGAGCATTCAACGCTCAAGATTTTTCATGCAACAAATAGATGTAACCATAACATGAAAAATCATCAATAAATATGATAAAATATTTTTCTCCACTTAGTGATGGAATATCAAAAGGCTTACAAATATCAGTGTGGACAATTTCAAAGAGCTGTGAGCTTCTTGTGGCACATCTTGGTTTGTTTGGTTTGTTTTCCCTTAATGCAATCTACACAAACCTCAAGATTAGTAAAATCTAGACTTGGTAAAATCTCATTCTTCACTAATCTTTCTAGTCTTTCTTTGGATATATGACCCAAACGTTTATGCTATAGAAAAGCTGAACTTTCATCAATCATACTACGTTTAGTTCCAACATTATGATGCACGGTAAGTAGGGCCTCAACAAATAGGTTATTAAGTTTAAATTTGTACAAACCATCACATGAAAAACCAAAACCAATGAATTGAGAATTTTTAAGCAAATTGAAACATACATTCCCTAATTTAAAAGAATAACCCACACTGTCAAGTTCAGAAAAAGAAACTAAGTTGCGAGAAACTAAAAGAACATAAGGAGTTTGAAACAAATCTAATTGATAACCAGTCTCTAAAACTAAACGATATATTCCAACGCCCTCAACCGGAACTTTGACCTGATTTCCCATTAATAAAGAATGCTCATTTGAGCTTATGGTTTGGATCGTAAAAAATCCTTGTATCGTATTTGAAACATGAGTAGTAGCACCAGAATCAATCTACTAAGTATTATGGGGAAGTTCTATTAAATTTGACTCGAAACATACAAAAGTATAAGGCTTACCTTTCTTTTTGAACCATACCTTACGTTTCAGGCAATCACTTTTATAATGATTAGGCTTCTTGCAGAAGTGGCATATATCTTTCTTTTGTTCCCTTTTAGCAAAAGTAGCCTTAGAAAATTCATTTACTTGGAGTAAAGCTTGCTTTATGCCTTTTCCAAATTTATTCTTGTACTTCTTTCTTGCTTCTTGACCAGTAAGATGAATTACATTAGTTTCCTGACACTTAAGTCTTGTCTTCTCTTGTACAAGCCTAGCAGTTAACTTATTAACATCCCATTTTTTATCAAGGCTGTTATAGTTAATCTGAAAAGTCCTATACTCTGGGGGCAATGAGTTCGACATAAATCTAGTCATGAAACTATCATTAACAGTCATGCCCAAAGTATTTAACTTTGCTGCTACATTAGTCATCTCAAGGAGGTGTTCATGCATGCTACGTGAACCATCGTATTTCATGGTGGTCAAGTTAGCCATTAATGTCCCAACAAGAGACTTGTCTGCACTTTGGAAGTGCTCTTTCACAAATTTCATATATTCCTTAGCACTATCAGTTTTAGGAAGAGTTGTCTTAATGTTGCCCGCAATAGTCATTCCCATAAACTTAAGGCTTAATCTGTTCGGTCTTTCCAAAGCTTTATGGAAAGACTTTTCATCAACACTAGCTTTATCTGTAATAGCAGCTGGTTTCTCATGTTCAAGTGCTGTATCAAGATCGAGTACACCTAAGTGAAACTCAACTTGTTCACACTAGTCAGAGAAATTGAATCCATTAAATATAGGAATAGATGAAGCAATCGAATGAAGAGCAACAGAAATAGATGCTGCAAAATATAATAACATTTATACACATTAATGTTTTGAGATAAAAGACTATGTAATAAAACTTTATTCAGATTCAAAATACATAATTTAAATGAATCCATAATGCATATCAGAGTTTCCCTTTGGGTAGATATTAAGATACACCAAAGTAATAGTAATGCAATGCAGTTTGACATTATCGGTATTATTTATTACTACATAGATAAGTATGTTATCTTTGGACAACGCACCCATCAAAATATGCAAAAAATAATGAACCCAATAATTTACAATTTCCAAATAATAAATGATCCAATTTGGGTGATCCTTCTTTACTAAAAGGAAAATGTACATCAAGATACTCACATCATTGGCCCTTATTATGCATTACCAATTTTGAGTAATTGATGACAACAATATATTATTATGCAAATTGATATTCATTTAAACTTAAACTAGTGTGATCACTTTGGTGATCAACAAACCATCATGATATGAATTTTAATATTGTATAATAATAATGATGAGATAATTACATTATAATCTCATTGCTATTAATCTGACGTTAGTTTCTTAATTGGTAAATACGAAATAATAAGCATACAAATTTATCAAGCCCTCTAATAATAATTCTATATGCTAATTAATAGTCAGTGTGTATTCATATGACAATCTTGATGCATATATAAAATTGACACATGTTCATATTCGGTTAACCATTCATATACATATATATGCGCATTATTGCATTATATAATAACTATATAAGACATATATTACACGTACATATCATGAACATGAGCCATGACCAAATCAAAGATAGCCAAAGTCTTAGCATTCAAACAGTGGCCGACGTTCTAGATTGTAAAGGAAACCAGATTAAGTTTGATGATTCATGTAACTATGACCATGATCAATTGTGAATGCATGTAACATAAGAGTTTAAACGCAAACCAGAGTGCCTCATCGTTAAACATCATGCGGAAATAATGAGCATTAATACGAAAACAATCAACAACTAATTGAAGTATGTCCGTATAATAGAATAAGGCAAATCTGGAGATCATGTAATAAACATATAACGGATTCATAAATCGATTAAAATTTCAATTTAATAGATCAGACTAATAAAGGGAGAGTCATAAAACTTTAAATGGAAAAATCACATATTCTCAAACCTGTCTCTGATACCACATGTTAAATTTAATACTCTAATAATTCATGGAATCATCATGCATGATTAAACAATAAGCCAGGAAATTAGAATATATATAGATTTTCACATAGACATAAAAAACATACCATGATCTATAGATTTAGAAATGGATGTTTAAAGTTGTGTTTCTCTCCTGTAGCCTCCTTTTTGTTTTTTAGATTTTACGTAATATTTTGTGTAACCCTATTTTGATGGAATAAGGTTTCTTTTATAGGTATAGCGAGGACCAACTTTCCTATTCTAATAATGATTCACTTTCCATCAAAGTTGAGTCTAATTAGGAATGTTATATTCTCTCATAATTAAAATATAAACCTAACAAATATATCTATATGGGCCTGTTAATCATGTGGGACATAAAATCTTACATAAAATTCAGCTATGATCACCTGAGCAGTGAAACCAACAAAACTTGTTTTTCATTTTGTTCACTCTTCCTAGATAACCTACTTATTAGGAAAGATGAACTTGTTGATCTCCGGGTTGGAGAGGGACTTTCACGTGATTCTCATAGCATTGCTGTTTCACGAGTGTAAGGCAAATTTATAATTGAAAGTCTGATACTTGTTTGTCTATTGAAAGAGGTTCAAACTTGCTTTGGAAATTTTGTTAAAATGCATGATGATTCGTGATTCGTCTTTGTGGATAGCTTCCCAAGGTCAGGACAACAAGATTTTTGGCAGTGAAATCTAGAGATGAGTTGATTAAAGCAAGGTTCAAACTTGCTTTGGAAATTTTATTCAATCACATCCCTCGTCTCCACGCGAGTGCCATTACGGAGTTCCCCCGCCACCCCGACACCGTCCCCTTGTCCCCTTCCCTTAACTCTGCTCGTAAGACATGCAAATATAAAGGAAGTTCGACAAAGGTTCTTTCAATCGATGCCTGCCTTGAGAGTTCTTGTATGGTGACAAAGTAGACCCTTGAGAAAGTTGCCTGTGCGGTAGGGTGACTTGATTAACCTGCGGTATCTTAATCTGTCGTCTTCAAATATAGCAGAGCTGCCAATTGAGATTAAGGGATGCTCTCAACTGATAATTCTACTGTTTGATGATACAGAGAAGCTGAAAGTAATTCGGGAAGGACTGTTACCAATGCTTTCAGCATTACAAGTTTTCAGCAGGGTACCAACTAAGATTGAATCAGACGTTGACATGTTATCCATCATTGGAGTTAGTGTCTTGCTATTGCATGAATTGGATAGCTCGAGACACATTCAAGATGTAAGTGTCGTCTTATCAATTCTGTGATTCTGTGGAGAAAATTCAAATCATCCTTTAAGTTAGAGTTGCATCAGAAGGCTAATCATCGGGCGCCCATGATCACCTTCAAAGTCATCTATGACAAGTATGCTGCAGGATGGATATTTCCAGAACCTTCAAGATCTATTTATCAGCAATGGTTCCATAAAATATTTGACATGCCTTGTCAACATTCCTCACCTTCGATTCGTATTTGCAAGTGACTGTCCCTTACCGAATGAAATAATTGCTAATGAACAAGCTGGACCGTCAACAACTGTAGAAAATTTCACTGAGCTTAAGCAATTGAATTTGCATGCTCTTCAAAAACTAAAGAGTATATGCGGCAGTGCCGTGGCCCTTCGTTCCCTCGAAAATATATATATCTAAGTCATTGCCCAAATCTCAAAGAATTCCCATTGAACTCTCAGGGTGGAAATAAAATCACGGATTTAATAGGAGGAGAAGAATGGTGGAACCAACCGTTGTGGATTAGTGATGCCACTAAGGATGATTTTAGTTAAAAATTCATCCCATTCTCAGATTTTCTTTCCTGGGCACTCAAGCCAAGTTACACGGATGAGCTTCGGTAATGAAACGGTACTTCTGTTATAGTATATTAGGAAAATGATAAAGAGCCTAAAGATAAGATCACACAATGATGATAAAAATATTGCTAGACCTGTGCAGGGTTACACTGTTAGTTTCCAATTAATACTTTAAATCTAACCAAACGTAATGTTGTTTTTGTCATCATTCTCTCATTCTTAAGTCTCTTTATCATTTTCTTTATTAATAGATGGACGACGACAAAGTTCCTTCATTTTCTGCCATTGATCTATTTATTTTTGGGTTTATATTTTGTTGGAGATGGCTAGGTCATTATATATTTTTATGTCAATTGAATTTACCCAAAGGTTTTTTTTTCTTCGTTCTATTTAATAACCTCGAGAAATAAGGGACTTTTGTTAAAATTCAATAACGAAACTAAATATGAAAAAAAAATTATAAAACGAGAAAATAGGGATATCAAATACCTAATGTAGAGGAATAATGAAATTAAAATTATTGGGTGCTTTAGGAGTACGTTAATTTTAGACCCCTTACCAAGTTTATGTTTTAACCAAGGGTCATTCATTTGTAATTAAAATCATAGTATCAATACGTATTTAAATATGAATTGTGTAAATGAAACATAAGAAATGTAAATTTAATATAAAACTTATAAATTAAGTGTAAACTAAAGTATAAATTATATAAAAGAAGTATAAAACTTGTAAAAAAATGATAAAATTAGTAAATTAACATAGGAGTAACAAATTGGTGTATCGATGGTAAATAAAACAAAATCTTTAAAATACAGTATAAAACTTATAATCAACAATAAGTGTCAAATAAAACATAAATTAAGTAAATAAAGCATAAGATTGATAAATGTGAGGTAAACAAATAAATTAGCATAAGAGTGATAAAATGATGTCTTATTTGTAAACAAAACAAAAAGTTATAAATACAATATAAAACTTTTAATCAACATTAAGTATAAAATAAAATATAAATTATGTAAATGGAATATAAAACTTGGAAATAAAAGGTAAAATAAGTAAATTAACATAGAAGTGGTAAACTAGTATATTATTGGTAAACAAAATAAAAGCTTACCAATATA